>CM076580.1:1773935381-1774535381 GCA_034641835.2 Pinus albicaulis
GATCGGGTCTCGCGGGCAAGACCCCGAGGAATAGTGTGGTAGCCATGAGGAATCCAAGTAGTACAGGATCACCAGAAAGCATTATCACCTGGAGAAGCGAGAGAGTCTCACCTGAGGCGTGCCACGACCACATGTAGGAGGGGAATAGACCAATGGCAAGGAACGAATCTGCAATTCGTTCTTATCAGTGATTAGATTGCATAAATAGAATCACATATGCAACAACATTCAGAGAGCATACAAATATTAGACAAATGAAATTTTAAAGCATCTCAACCAACACACATGCATGTGAATCACACAAATATATAGTAACCTGCAATTATATTAAGCTCTCGGTCAAATCCCCAGTTACATAGCTTTGCAATGGGCTTACAAATCTGATACATATGCCTTGCGGAACAGAGATGTACATCAATAGAACCCTAGGAACTACAGAGACCTCATCCATAATCTGGGTTCCTGTTGTAGCATGCGGTTCTTCTTCAGTCGCTCTCTTCTTCCTCTGCTTTCTTCCGGGTGACGGCTATTTATTCACCCGCTGTCGCGACTGTTAGTTCTTCTTATGTCCTTCTTCAGCTGCTTCTAGCTTTTCTCTGATTATCTGTGTGTTCCGCTTGCGTTCTTCTGCTATATCTTCTCCTTATCTGTACTTATGCGTCTAGTTTCCTCCACTATGTGCCTATTCCTTTGCAACCTTGGTAGCTCCGCTGTTTGGTGTGGTTGCGACTTGGTTGCGGCTGCCATGTGCCCTTGTTCCGCAACCCCAAAATCTGGCCGTTATTTCAAATTCAAAACGTTCAAAACAAGGGCCCCAACAGGCCCCGACCACAGTTCCTTGACTCGTCCCCGAGTCAATCACAAATCACAGTTTCTACCTCCATTGCCCTGCTTGACCCCGTGCCCTATTCGCCCTGTGTGCCTTCATCCTGTGCTTGTTCCTGCTATGCGCCTTTAGCTTGTTCCTGTCCTTGATGTGCATCTTCAGGCGGCTGTTCAAAGAAGGGCCCCAACTCCGGGACCCTGCGGAACGCTGTAGCTCGAAGCTCAGTAAAATCTGACACAGCTTGCTGCCACCCCTGGATGAGCGAGTCTGTTTCCTCAGCGAGCTTGGTGACAGTAGCCTCCTCGACGGGCGTTGGGACAACTCCGAACATTATGCTGATCTGAGTCTCGGCAACCGCTGCGAGCTGTTGTATTGTCCGGGCACTAGATTGGAGGGGCGGCCAGAGCTCACGAATGACGCGTTTGGCCTCCGCCGAGAAAGCCTCTGTGTGTTGGAGCTGTGCCTCAAGTTCATCAGACTGGGCGTATAATTGATCCAGCCTTGCGGGGTCCATAGCCTCTTGAATTTCCCTTGAAACCTGCTGGAGTTGGGCTGAAATCGGCTGGGTCTTGACGGTGAGTGCTAGGGAACATTCCTGAAGGCCCTTCAGGAGGTCACGAGCCTCTCGTGCCGTGGAATGAAGTGCTTCCTGCATCTGAGCTGCCTGGCCCTGCTTGGCAGCCACCTGGGCTTAATAGTCGACCTCGGGCTCGGGCGGCACAGGACGGGTCGCTAACGCCGCACGAAGCTCGTGATTCTCCCGGTATAAGTCCTGAATGGCGATGCGGAGGTGGATAGCTTGCTCGGAGAGGCTGGTCGCAGCGATTTCGGGAGGCATCAGGGGGTAATGAGGCTCTAGGGAGGGCCAAAACTCGGAGAACATCCGGGTGACATTGGTGATCATTGCTTCCATCTGCTCTTGTGTTGTTCGGAGTTGGTCGCGCTATTCAGTAAGCGCGGCAACTTGGTGTTGCTGCTCGGCACACTGCTGCTGGAGTCCCAAATGTAATATTTCGGCCTGCTGGGCTACCCTTTGAATCAGTAAGTACAGTTGAGCTGGATTGTCAGGCTGGAAGGTGGCGGTCCCAGAAGCGCTCTGCACCGGCATTCGCTCCGGCAACGGTTGCCCACCGGCAACTGATCGAGTGACATGCTCAAGAGGTGAGAAGGGCGTGGCCTCTGGATGTGCAGAGTCAACCATATTCAGATCCGGTGGTTCTTGCTGATCAATGTGGGCCGGTTGTGGAGGGACTGTGGCCTCAGGCGGAACCTCAGCAGAATCAGACCCGGTGCGTAGCTGCTATGTGAATATATCAGTGAAAGGGGGGTGGGGTTCGACCGCTGGGTCGATCGACGGTATGACTGTGGCAGCACCAGAGTCAACCTCAACCCCGCGGTCCCCAGCCATGAGTCCTCGGATAATGGGGTCGGATACCGTAGCCGAGGAATTAGACGGGGCGGATGAAGTGGCAGGCGGATGAACGGTGGATGGAGCGATGGAAAGTGTGATGGGGGTGTGCGGAAAGCGAATATTGATGAACTCGGATGGGTCGATGAGGGGTTCTTCGTTAATCATCACCCATGTGCTTGGGGGCAGTGGTGGATCATCAGCAGTGAGGTCCACCACCGGATTTTCCTCGGTGGTGCGGACCCTCTTAGCTTGAGGGGCCTCGGGCGGATCCCTAGGCCTGCTCGTCTCGCCCATCGGGGTCGTGAGTGGATCAGTAGAGGTAAATAGGATAGTGGGGATGGGGGAGGTGAGCGAAGTGGTACGGGGGTGCGAAGTGGAGCGAGTGAGCTGAAATTCAGAAAATAAAGGAAACAGAGCAGCACCGCTAGAAATAACCTGAGCCACCGCATTGAGATTCCGTACCTGGGTATTGAAGTGGCGGACGACGGGGATGAGCGGTTCGGGGATTTCTTGTGATGGCACTGCCACCTCCGTCTCGGCAGGCTGTTGCACTGGTGCCATCCTGTCAAAATTGTATCTGGGGAGCCCGTCCCGCATGTGCTTCGTGACCCCCGGCCATGAACAGACTTCACGATGGAAGGTAGCATCGTCCAACTGAAATTTCAGCGGCGTCATTCGGAAGGTGTCTGCCGGAATGCAAGCAGGTCGAAGGTAAGTATGCTTGTGAATTACCCCGAACCACACTTGCTCTCTATATTCATCCAACAGGTTCCTGGGCACCCGTTGCTGGCATGCCACCACATCCGTCATTAGCCGGTACCAAGACCGAAACGCATCTGAATTCACCAGTTTGGTACTGGGGTCATTTGAGACCTGCCATGGAGTAAATTTCATCGTGAGGGGCTGGCCCTCGGGGATCTCTGCTGGGAACCTGATGTGTGGAGTGTGCCATTTCCACATGGCAAAATCAATAATCAAATAGCCATAAATAAAAGTAGTTGCGCGCTTATAATTCTCCTTGCACGCATCGAACAACTCTTTTAACAAGAAGGAACACCAATTCAGTTTCGTGCCTTGGACACAATGCTCAACAATAGAAATAGTATCAAGAGTGCATTCACCCTTGGTGTAATGCCTCATTGTCTTGCTGGCAATGAGGTAACAAGCGAATCGAATCTCGGGCTTGTTAATGAGGTCGATCTTGGCTCCTTTCCCCCCCCTGCGAGTGCCATATTTGGCATAGAGGTCCGCATCGCCCGACTTTCGTGCGCGCTTGGAGGAGTTCTGACAGGCCGTTGAGACGTCTGCGCCCATCTGCGAAAGCCTTGTGAGGCGATGAATATCTTTGGCGTGAATGGGAATTTCCTAGGTCAGCCACAAGGACCCATTCTGAATTCGGCTGAGGAGGAAGCGTGTACATTGCAGAACTGGTCTTGTGGTGCCAAAGACCGGAATATTTCTCAAGTTCATCAGGGACGAGTGCTAAAGGCCCCTGAACTCTGGTAACAGGCGGCTGGCGGAGTTGCTGGCTGCAGTGTAGTAGGGCTCCATGTATGCCTGCCACTGGAGGGACGGAAATTCGGCAGCATTTGAGAGGTTGGCATCAATCAAGGCTGCATTATCATATTTTCCCACAAGGGACTCAGTCTTGTGAATCCAAGTATCAAGCTCTGGTTCAATGACGGCTGGGACAGCCTTCGGAATTTTGGCCCGGCGCTGATAGACCTGTAGAATCTGCCTTGGTTGCCTTTCCTGGTGCAGTGCGTTCTGAGAATTCAATGGCTCTGGTGCGGCTGCAATTGCTGATTCGAATGGGTCCGGCATTCTCATGCTTTTGGTGTCCATGCAAGTTATGTCAGCACCTGGCACGAGTGGATTTGATGAGACCCCCTAACGAGTTAATTCCTGCTAGCATTCTTTCTGCGATAATCGTGCGATCAATCGCATGCCAATGAGTGTTGTGACAGTTGCTGATGGTGGCATGGGGAAATGGGCGGACGCGACGGCTGAGGTTACTGCGGGTGATGGCCAAATGATGACAGCGCGGTTACTGCCAATTATGGTAATTAATGATGCAGATCTAGGCGATCCTACGGACTGACACAAGTACGTGGGTGGACTGAGCTGGACTGACGTGGGGACTGGTGCGGATCCTACAAGGATGACACGCTGGACAGGCGCTGCCCCGACCACAGTCGGTTGCGGTGCGGACCCCGCAACTGAGGAATTATTGACACACTACCTATGAACAGAGAATACCTCCTACGCTCATCCCGGTTTCGGGAGAGTTATTCAACTATGCTACGCTCCGGGTGCGAGAGTTATTGATGAGAAATGAAAGGTACTTACTCCTGGTAGGGTTTCAGGCGTGCGCCATTCACCCACACAGGGAGAACCGTACCGTCCAGCTGTGCCAACCGAACGGCTCCGGGGTCGCGAATCTCAATAAAAAAGTAGGGTCCCAACCAGTGCATCTGGAGCTTTCCTGGGAACTTATGGAACCTGCTGTCGTATAAAAGAACTTTGCCGCCAACCTGGAAGGTTTTGTTCTTAATGTGGCGGTCGTGCCACGCTTTCTGCCGGTCCTTCTAAATCTTCTGGTGGAATTCGGCCAGGAAGCGGGCCTCATCCAGTTCCTGTAATTCATGGAGGCGCTCCTGGAGGGAGGCCTCTTCCGAAAACTTCAGAGACGTGGCGATCAACAGGCTTGGTACAATAAACTCGGCGGGGATCACAGCCTCCCGGCCGTACACGAGCTGGAATGGCGTTTGATTGGTCAAGCGCTTCACCGTAGTCCGATAGGCCCATAATGCCGCTGATAGGCGCTCGTCCCAATCATCACGCTGGACATTGCAAATCTTAGTCAAGCCTTTCTCAAGAATCTTATTGAAGGCTTCTACCGTACCATTAGCCTGCGGGTGATACGGGCTATTCTTGTGATGTTGAACCATGAAGGTGTCTAGCAGTGTCTTGACCGTGTCATTAATGAAGTGCGTACCTTGATCACTGGTTAAAATTCGCGGGCAGCCAAACCGGCAAATGATGTGCTCAAAAATGAACCGGGCGGCAGTATCCGTCGTGCAGTCGCGTACCGCTGCTGCCTCAGCCCACCTGGTGAGGTAATCTGTGGCGGTAATGATGTATTGGGCCTTGGAGTGTCTGGCGACCGGGGCTATGGGACCCACAAAATCGACAACCCACTTCTCGAATGGCCGCAACACATGCACTGGGTGTAACGGAAGCTCGTCCCAGTGAGAGGGCCTTCCCGTCTGCTGGCAGACATCGCATCGCTTCACGTAGGCCTTACAATCAGTATGTACTGTCGGCCACCACAGGCCAGCTTGGAGCACCTTTCTTGCGGTGGGTTTCGCACCCACATGCCCTCCCGCAACACCGTTGTGACATTCCCACATTACCGCTTCCCGTTCGTGGTCAAGGACGCATCTGCGCAAAACCTCATCGAGGCCCAGTTTGTATAGCTGCCCCGCGATCAATTGGTAGTCGACGGCACGGATGACCAAATGTCGTTTCTGGAGCGGGGTATAATCCTGAGGGCATTGCCCCGTGGTTAGATAGGCGGCAATGTCGGCCAAGTAATCTGGTACAGCTTCGACTCGGAAGAGGTCAGTATCTGGCAGCTGATCATCAAGGGAGCCATCATTCTCCCCCGTCTCCAATCTGGATAGGTGATCGGGCCCGACATTCAACCTCCCGGGCTTGACGATTACTTCGAACGTGAATTCTTGAAATAGCAGAAGCCAACGGCAAACACATCCTTCCTGAATAGGCTTATTGACCAGGTACTTCAGGGCAGAGTTGTCCGTGAAGAACTTGAACTTGCCCCCTAGAAGATAGTGGTGGAACTTCTAAAGAGAGTACACCATCGCCAGCGCCTCCCTATCGGTCGTGGTGTAATTCTTCTCCGCATTGGACAGTTTGCGGCTGGCGAAGTAGACCGGGTGGTCAACTGTTGTATCACCGGGTTGTGCCAAGACAGCCCCAAGTGCAACACTGGAAGCGTCGATATGCACATGGAACTGCTTATCCCAGTCTGGATGAACTATAATAGGTGCCGAAGCCAGATTTTCCTTCAGGGTGTCCAGGGCTACCCGACACTCCTCCGTCCACTGAAATACTACAGACTTCTGCAGAAGTTGCTCTAATGGAGCAGTGATCTTGGCATAGTTGCAGATAAACCTCCTGTAGTATCCTATGTGCCCGAGAAATGACCACAACTGTTTCACCGTCTCGGGGGCTTCCATGTGTACGATCACCGAAACCTTGGCGGGGTCGACGAAGACCCCTTGCTTGCATGCCACATGTCCCAACAACGTGCCGAACGGAACGGTAAAAATACATTTCTTTAAGTTCAAGGAAATCTGTAGCTGGCGACACCGATCAAACATGACCCGCAATAGGGTAGCGTGTTTCTTTAATAAACTGTAGACAGTCCAGTCATCCATGTAGACTTCCAGGAACTTGTGAATGTACTCCCGGAAGGTGGCGATGAAAATCTGAGAAAACACGGCCGGAGCGTTCTTCAAGCCAAACGGCATGACATGGTATGCGAATGACCCCCATTCGGTGGTGAATGTTGTCTTTGACTTATCTTCTTCCGCAATACACACCTGATGGTAACCCGAAAAGCCATCAGTGAAAGAGTAGGCTTCGTTCCCCGCAACATGGTCCAACACTTCGTCGCTGAAAGGGGTGGGAAACGGATCATGAATGTAGGCATTGTTCAGACTGCGATAATCGACACAAACCCGTATCTCTGCCTTTTCCTTCTTATTTTGGATGACGATAGGGCTCACCCACTCTGCTTCCTCCACGGGAAAGATTAGACCCGCGGCCAGCATCTTATCGATTTCCATCTTAACCTTCTCTTTAACCCGCGGGTTCAACCAGTAGGGTTGGTGCTTCATAGGCCTGGCACCCGGTTTCAGCACGATGCACATTTCGCCAAGGTCACCTTTGATGCCCTTCAGATCTGCTACCAACGAAGGGAACAAGTCCTCATATTCCTGGAGGAGGCTGAAAATCTCCTTGGTCGTCTCTTCGTCCCAGTAATCGCCCACTGTAGCCAACTTAGGCTTCTCCTCCATACTGATGTTTAGCTTCTTTGTCTTCAGCGGCTGTAAATGGACCCCTTCGGTGGCCGACTCTTCGTTAACGTTCCGCTCGCCTTCCTTCTCTTCGAAATACAGGTGCCTCAGGTCCTCCAGACCATCGTCCTCTGGATCGCTGTTAATCCTTTGGCAAACCAACTCTCGCACGGCCTCAGGACAGGCGGGTAGTGTGCAGCCGTCGGTCTGTGGATCGCGGAAAAACAGTACCGCCCTGATAGCGTGCAATGCCTAAGATTCCAACTCTGTGTCTCCCGCGAAAGAGAAGCACCACGCAAATTTGCGCGCGACTTCCATCCAAGAACTAGTCCCTCATTTCCGTTCTTTCTCCAAGTACCATGCGTGGGAAACGGTGTCTAAAGAGTGGACAAACCGATGAACCCACAGCTCTTCCGGGTATCCTATACTTCGCCACTGCTCCTCATAGGTCCGCAAGTGGTCCTGCGGGTTGGAAGTCCCAGAGTACCGCTGCCTGCTTCGAGGGCCTTCATCTTCTTTGAACTGCGCCTGCAACGCGTCCGCCACACTACTCCACCGCGACAAGGTATTGCGGTGATTTTTCCACCACCAGGCTGCTGTAGACTGTAGTGCAATGTCCAAAAGGGGTAGTCTGCTCCCTTCCAGCACCATGTCCTCAACTTTAGCAATAAAGGTATTGACAGCTTGCATGTCTGATAGGGTGGGGTATTCTCTGAACTCAGCCCCAATCAAACTGGCGTGGCCAACATGAGCACATATTCGTGTGCTGGTCTCATATGCCCCCTGCTGCCAGCCTTCCCACGCGAGTTCGGATCCCAGCTCCGAGCTCTGGACACTCTGCCAACTGACAGAGCCAGTCGCGGTTGGGTTAATATAGTCTTCCCACTTCCCTGCAGTCATCTGGTAGAGGTGGTCCATCATCTGAGCATCCTTCCGGTTATCCACTGTCTCGATATACCTCGGGCCTTGATATGGGTCGAGAGGCTGAGTGACCCAGACCTCCCCATCTTCAAAGATCATCAGCTCCTTTTTGAGGTCGATGATAGCATAATTCTCAAAAGCCCAATCAATGCCTAACAGGGCGGGGTAAGGATCCTTGTCTCCCATAATATCAATAACCTCAAAATCGGTGTAAGTATTTACCCCCGCAATGTCGACCTCGACACCTTCGAGTCGGCCAATCGGCAGAATGTAGTATTGGTTCGCCATTCTGAGTTGGATGGGTGAGTAGGCCAGCCATGGCTTTTCGAGAGCCTCCCACGTCTTGCGCGGCAGCATGTTGACATCAGACCCTAAATCAAGCATGGTGTCGCTGATTTGGAATCCCCCAACCTGCGTATTGAGCTGGAACTCTTTACCCGTTCATCGCTTATTTCGCTTGATGCGCTGCACCGATTGGGGGGCTATGTCCACCGGTTCCCCAAATCCTATCCTCCCTTGCAGTGCCCCTTCCAAAGTACACTTGAGCTGCTGCCGCAGAGCAGCACTGTCAACAATCTTGAGGAATAGTTGGAGCCATTCTTCAATCAGGGTTCCTGGGGCATGCTGTGGCCTAGGATCTGTCAGCAGGGATGCCTCCAGGCCTCCAGCTTCGCGCAGCTGAGAAAATGCCTCAACCGCCTCCTGAAAATACTTCTTATGTGCCTCGGGTCTGGTTACCCGATGCGGGGATGCTGGCCTGACAACTGGTGTCGGCTCCTTTCCGTGAGTGTACTCCCCCGTTTTCTTACCGCCCCTCGTCACAATAGCGATGTTCTGCATGGCCGGAGTCGCAGCTGCATGCGGTTCGGCGTTTACCAAATTCATGCCCCTCTGCCGTGCCCGTTCTTCCCACTTTTTGATGAGCTCCGGACAGTCTTCTGTCGCATGGGTGTTTACGTGGCACTGGGAACACCACAGATGGCGAGGAAGGGGACATTCATGAGCCACATGGCCCTCTTGGTCATAGTTATAGCATTTCACCGGATCGCACCCCCCAGTGCAGCCTCCGCGCGCCCCGCCCCCCTCTTCCTCTAGGAGCCTCATTCACCCTATAGTAGGGTCGGTCCAACCGGTCCGCGAGTGCGTCGAGAGCCCGAAATTGCTTAGTGTTGTGAATCGTGGAAGCGCAAAACTCACAATATACGTCGTTTGGCACGCTGGAATACTTCTGTAGGATCGGGCACATCCGAGGTGGATGTCCCACCGTCCGGCAAATCTCACAATACTCCGTGGCGGCTGGGTTGAGTTGGGAGGGGAACCCCGTGTAAGGCTGTTGCGACTGGTATAACCCCTGTGGATTCAGTTTCGTGCCACCCCCCGTGGGTGGCCCCCCCTGAATTTCCGCGACCGAGGATCCCACCTCCGCGCCACGCAACTGAGGACACTCAGTTGCGACATGGCCTTCGACCAGGCAGTGAGTGCACCAAACATTCGGCCTGGCTGGTCTGACCGGCTGTATCTCCTTGAGATTTTCGGTCAAGCTAGCTATCTGATGCTGCAATCCCACCAAGGAGGGATTCTGCAGGCCTGACCCTCCCCGATATTCCTAAGGGTAGCCCGCCATGGCCTCGATCTTCATGGCCTGCTCCAAAGCGTCCTGCAGATTGTCAATATTATGTTGGGTGCGGGGGGTTCACATCAAGGGAAGCAAAGCCTTGATGAACCAGTCCCTCTGATGGTTCAGATCGATCGGGTAACTGAGTTTCCCGATCGCGTCCTTGAATCGCCGCATTAGCTCCCATGCGGTTTCTCCTTCCTTCTGTTTAATTTCCCAGAGCTCAGACAGACCCTGTTGGTCCATCTGGGGAAGCTTAAATTCCTGGAAAAAATCCCGCTTCATGTCCGCAATGACGGGATTCGGGTGGGCCTCGGACCACTTGATGAACCATCGCAGAGCCCTCTCTCTGAGCGTGGTTTGGAACTCTATTAGTTTCCCTGCGTTTAGCGTCTGCCGAGCCCTCCAAATGGCTTCGCATAGATACCAGTGTTGCTCTACATCATCATTACCCTGGCCCGAGAACTCGGGATACCGGGTAAAAGACCCAGCCATGTTCACTTGCGGCGGGTTGACCAGGATAAATCCTCCAGGTCCTGGTTGCGTGACTATTCCACTCGAGAATGCAATACTACTAGTGCTGTTGCTACTAACGGGTGTCGCCGTCGACACTGAACTACTGTGCAATTGACTCAATGCTTGGAATTTAACGAAAATATTACTCAAAGGTTGATAAAGTACCAGGGGAAGGTAGGGATCCTGGCCATGCAGATTGGGGGGATTATGGCAGCCTGGAGAACTGAATTCCATCCGCTCTTGAAACAACTGCTGCATCACAACGTACCACTCACCATCGGAACTTTCCTCGAGCTGCATTCCTTCATCATCTTCGTCAGTCACCGTCTCCCTTGCTCGCTTGGCTGGGATCCCATGCACCCATCGCACTCCCACAGTGGTCCCTTCTCATCCCTGGGTATCCGCATCCATAATTCCTACTCTCTGAGGTGCCTCCTTCTGATTCTTCCTCTCGATCTCTCGTCTTTTCAAATCTCGCATCACCCTTCTTCGCCACCTATCGGAAATCTGTGCCCGCCGATGTGCACGTCGCTCCCTTAACGTCCTTGTGGCCTCAACATCCATTCCCCACTCCCCGCGTCACATTCTACGTGGCATCGATCCCTTCAACCCTTCCCCCAGCACCGGTGGTTTACGCTTCCATACTCGTCTTGTGGAATTCTATCAACCCTTCATCCACCATCAGAGCTTTAATCCACAGCGGAATCTCCTTAAGCAGCTTCCCTCTGAGCCCGAAGTGGAAGATAGCCTCGGCCTTCGAGACGGATTGATAGAACTCAGCAGCAAACTCCACAATGTATCCTTCCAACGTGGTCTCCACCCAAAAATCCATCGCGCGGGTCAACTCGGTGTTCAACCGATGCAGAGCCTCCAGATCTCCGTGCGCCCACCTGCGGTTTATCTTCCGCAAGCCATCTCGAGGCACCTTTGTCTGTAACCTTTCCAACCAATTGTAAAGGTCGGTAGGGAACTTTCCCCAGAAAATTTCGTACGTATCACCGACTAAATCTGAGAAAAGGACGAGTTCCTTGATCGCTGCCTCCCCTTTCTTAGTCAACTCCGCTTGCTGAGCAATGAAATGGTTGAAATGATTATCCCACCATTTTCGTATCTCCCCTTCGAAGATCCGCGATACCATGGTCTAGATCCCCTCATATCATGCGGGTCCCGACAACGGAACCATTTGTTGGCGAAAGTGTTACGTGTCAAAACACTTCTCATCGCCGTAGGAAGACAAGGAAGAAGTACAAAGACCTAAATTAAACCTATTTCTGCCATGGTAACGCATATATAGAACAGAACAAGGGCGTTATAACGCAGTCAAGAAATATATTGGCCGCGTTAGTGGCTAGGGCAACGCTCTGTTTACACTTGATGGTCGCGTTACCCGTGTTTTGAGTTTGAATTGGGAAAAGAGCGCGGAGAAATATTTGAATCTCCGACTTTCCCTCACGAAGGAGTCAGTGCACAAAGGAAACTGCAGAAGCACCAGTTCATTATTGGTCATTGCCATAGAAGACTGAACTCCAAGAGAGGCAAAAGCATGGAGATCAAGGAAACATCTAAGCCTTTTCCATTCCAAACCAGTGGAAAGAGAAGGGCAACAATGGCTTTCTCCCTCCCCTATAAGAAGGAGCTGAAGGCTCTTAATTGGAGGTCGAAGGATTGCTCAAAAGTTCTTGCATACTTGTGGAATAGAGAATAGTGTGACATTGTGAAGGCCAAGAGTCAAAGAGGCTCCTAGAGAGCTTGTTGGCTTGGACTTCTTCACTTGGTAGAGAAGAGAGATTGGGAGACTGAGGAGGGCTTGGTGCAACCGATGGTTGTAATCCTCCTTCTTTCAAAATCAATAGAACTATGTTCGTTTTGTCCATTCGATGCTTAATGTTATATTGTTGTTTCAATATTTGCTTAGTATGATATGAATGGCTCAGATGTGTATAATATAGATGTTTATTATTGATTTAATTGATAGAATACTTGTTATATTAGAAATTACGCGGGTGCTTTGACTGATTGCAGGACTCTGATTTGGAGCCGGTGAAGAAGGACTCTTGCTTTGCTGCGTAACGCTCTCCAAAGGATTCTAAAGCCGTCAAAGAGGTAATTCTCTATTGTGTTCCTTCAAGTTACTTCAAGCTAATATGAACATGCTCATGCCATCTTTGTGAATGTGCGCATACGACCGACCGTCCGCCGGCACCGAGCCCCGAGGGATGAGCACGAAAACCAACCACTCCAAGCAAGACCGTAATGGACTCACCGAGGAGCCCCGCAACCTCCTTCATTCGAAGAAGTATTTCCCTCGCTCGCACTAGGCATATGCTTTGTAATTTTATGTATATAAGTTTTGCCTATTTTTATTTTGATGCTTCTGGATTATTTGTTTGGTTTGAAGTGTTTTTCTCATGCAATCTTTTTTTTTTCGCACAGATGTCATCACATTCGTTATCATACGTCGGGTATGCAGACGGTGCTAGTCGTCACACTAGACACATTGCTTCAGCTGCTTGGGTTCTCTATACTCCTGAGTCAAACCTTCTTGGTTCCGGGGGGATCTTCCTAGGTAACGCCACCAACAATGTCGCCGAGTACATGTCAGTGATCCAACTCCTCACGGAAGCAGCATCTCGTGACATCTCCGATTTAGTGGTCAGGTTAGATTCCCAACTCATCATTATGCAGTTAAACAATCATTACCGTGTCCGCCACCCTGTGTTGTTACGTTATTTTTTACGAGTGCGACTTTTAGAACATCAATTCCAAATAATCACATTTGAGCACGTTCCTAGGGAATTTAATGCATTAGCTGATTCTTTGGCAAATTATGTGTTAGATTGGCATTTGTCACATTTATTGTAAAAGATTTACTCATGAGTACATATATTTTTATCACATCAAAAAATGCATAAAAATTTAAAAACACAAAATCACCAAAATATATATATATATATATATATATAGATATATGTCATGTCCAGTACATAGAAAACATCAAAAAAGAAAAATCTCCCAAAACTCGGGGTGTTTTACAAAATTTGGCTCACTAAGCCATGCTCTGACACTAATACATCTACTCCAAACAGCTAAGCCTGATGCTCATAATAGCATACAACTTCTCTAGCCATCCTCCTCAGAGGAACCAGGTATCTCTCTGGCACACCCACAGTATGCCGCTGCAGACGAACTGGAACCTCCCGCATAGGAAGTGGTGGTATACCCATACTCAGACCCTCCAGGTTCCTGGAGAGTTCATGTAAAATCTGGGTATCATCGTCGTCGCCGGCTTCCGCCTCCTCTACAGGTGCGCCAGCCGCGGGTAGCTGCAATCCTCGCCGTGCATAGCGAGGGGCCCCAGCTGGACGGACAGGTGCCACATCTGTGTCAAGCAAGCAAAAGTTTCATGTCAAAACTTAATTTTCACCCCTTTTCAACAAAAAAATTACATAAACATTCAAAAGCTAAAAAACAAAAACTTCTTTGAAAACAACTGATCATTTTTTCTTACCATCGGGCCCCCACTGGGTGCCAGGGGGCAGGACTAGCTCGGGATCGCCTGTGAAGTTCATCCCTGCATAGGGATAATCCTCAATCATGATGATCTGAGAGTCCAGCCAATCAAAAAATCCCTCATCAAAACAGTGACGGACAGGACCCTCTCCAATCCGTGGAAGCAAAGTGGCCCACCGAGCCTGCCTCGGCTCGCGTGGACCCAATGGCGCTGTTGGGATCCTGGGCCTCATCAGTGGTATCCGCTCCAATATGAAAGAAACAATCAGTGTTACCCAAATTCTCTTTGAGTACGGGTCTTGCATGCAGTAAGCTCTGCTCGGACCCGACGGACTACACCGTCACACCAGTCGAAAACCTGAGGCTGCATACAATCCAAGGCTAGGAGCATCTGGGCCTTGGTAGCCACATGCTGACTCTTGGCGCCTGCCAAGCGAACAATCATCCATAGAATAGATCGCAAGGGTCTCAAAATCACCTGTGCAATAAGTATCCGGTTACTCACGGCCTGGGTGCCACGTATGCAGTGCGCTTGGATCAAATCAGTAGTGGAACGAGGGTCAGCTCTGGACCCTGTCAAATTGGGCCTCGCCCCACGACACGACAAGCCGGTCAAAAAGTAAACATCATCTTTTTCGATGGCGAGCTCGTTGCCACCAATCCGAAAGACATGATGCCTCTCGTCCCACTGCTGGATCAGCCACCTCAGGAGGTCCTCTTGACCCCTCATCAGTTCTAAACGGGCATACTTAAGCAATCCGCATCTCCGGAGAGCCATTAAAGTTGCCGCATCCGTCACCATTTCTCGTTCTTCCCGCTCATGCTCTCTTTCTCGCCAGATACTCATGATTAACAGCTGAACACCTGCAAATGCAACATTTCCAACCGATTAAAATTTGCCTGGACCACTTCAAAAACGAAAAAATTGAGTTGCTAGAAAGCATGTTGCGCCTAACGCGGTCACTAATGCAAAACAGAGCGTTCTAACGCTTACATCCCTCACGGGTTATGCGCTTAACGCGCCTGCTATACTCCTGGCCCGCGTTAGGTGAAAATATTTTTTTAGGGCCTCAAAATTTCCTAATTTTGAACCAGTAAAAACTAAAAAATTGGCAATTAAATGATAACAGGAGGTTCTAGCTCTTACCTGGATCTCGCGGAATAGAAAATTGTTGCCCGGATCGACCGTAATCACCAGCTGAAGTTTTCACCCCTTTTCCACTCCAGAGCTTCTTCACAGCACTCGAAACAGTGAAAATGAATGTCTTCTGACCTTCTTATAGCAAATTCTGGGGCATGACTCTCTTAAGTTAGTCGGCAAAGTCGTGATTCCTCGCTGTACACATGTCGCAACTCTCGAGATTTGGTACTGATGATTCTAATAAGGGATCAAGATTTATGAGCAGACACACTCATGTTTTATCGAGCATTCTTTTTATGGTATTTTTCTTGCTCGTTAATCCGAAAAACCTCGAGTTTTCTTCTTCGGGCTCGTTAAACTTATACGAAGTTGGCATCGAGCGTTCTTTTTGTGGTATTTTCTTGCTCGTTAATCCGAAAAGCCTAGAGTTTTCTTCTTCAGACTCGTTAAAACCATGGAGAAGTACTGAGCATTCTTTTCAGGAATCTTTTTCTCGCTCATAAAACTGAAAAAATCTCGAGTCACCTTTGTCAGGCTCGTTAAACTATTGAGACAAAGAGCAAGGAGCCATTCTTTTCCTCTTTTTCAAAGCTCTTTAAACAGAAAAAGTATATCGAGTTTTCTCCGCCTGACTCGTTAAAATTTCACGGAGGTACCGAGTTTTCTTTGATTGGACTCGTTAAAATTTCACAAAGAATATTGAGTTTACTTCGTCTCCTCGTACTCATAACAAAATGAGGTAGACGTCCATTGAACATAGATTTCTCACTTTTCCGGATTCGATGGACTAACTAACGGAAAATGAACTGTTTCGGGCTTACTATTACCCCTTTGACGTGCCCGGTTATCAAGACATGACAAATGTACCCCAATGGAGCCGTCTTTTACGACATTTTTCAGATTCCCTAAACATGAAAAATTCACCGAGTTTTCTCATCTGGACTCGTTAAAACTAATCAGACAGGACATGGAGTTGTCTTTTATGACATTTTTCAGACTCTCTAAAAATGAAAAATTCACCGAGTTTGCTCATCTGGACTCGTTAAACCTAATCAGATGGGGCACAGAGTTGTCTTTCCTGACATTTTTCAGACTCTCTAAACATGAAAAATTCACCGAGTTTACTCGTCTGGACTCATTAAACTTAATCAGACGGGGAAAAATTTGGACAAAATGGATACTACCTCTGTTACATTTTCAAAAAGGTCAATTTGGCAGCAAAATTCTTGAACATGGCACTTCCCAGAAAACTCTTTCGCAGTTAGCCGAACCCTACCATCTATGAGTATTAGCCTTCATTTCCTAGTGTCCCTGCACCGGTAAAATCCTAACACACTCTTTGGTGTTCAACACGCTTCAGCTGCCTAGTACCCTGCTAGAGTGCCTTCTATTGTTCAAGCAGATCTCGTTATCTACTGCTCCTGTTATCAACCAAACCGTTCATTATGCCATAAATTATTT
The DNA here is from genome assembly GCA_034641835.2 of Pinus albicaulis. Taxonomy (NCBI): domain Eukaryota; kingdom Viridiplantae; phylum Streptophyta; class Pinopsida; order Pinales; family Pinaceae; genus Pinus; species Pinus albicaulis. The sequence continues at coordinate 1,773,951,888 of CM076580.1, forward strand.
GTCGTCTGACGTTCCCATTTACTCTTCCTTATCTCAAATCATAAACAAAATCAGTTGGTTTCCGTTTCGTGTTGACTGATGTAGGATGCCTCAGTGCCTACCTTTCAACAGATCACTTCCTATCGACTTCAACACCTTATCTAGGAAGTTGATCCAGAAACCCATCAGTACCCAGATACTTGCAGACATCAGTGGCAAGTAGTCTTGTGTTTGATCAAGGGTCTTCATCATTGGCTCTTGGTCGAATGATTCTACGAGTGTTCGACTTCAACTCCTTTTATTCACACTCGCTAGATTGTACCGGGCATCTTAGGGACCATCATCATTATCGGTGGCCACCTTCACGTCTGTTAACAGTTTTCATTATTGACTGGTAATCAGACGATTTCTCACATGTTCGATGACAACTCCCTCATTCACATGTTGAGAAATATGCAGTTTAAGTGAATCGGCAGTCAAGACCTTGGGGCAACGGCTACACCATTAAAGTTGTGTTCCCTTCCCCAAGCTGCGATATTGTTTATGGAGACAGCTTCTTCAACCTGATCCTGTTATGACAGACACTTCCACATTGTGCCTATTGGTGGATACATTCTTCATATCTCTATTCTAGAGAAATCATGTTGTTTAAAGATACCGAGCATGGGACACGCCCGACTCTTGGAAAATACTATATTTTCTGACATATGTTTTTGTTTCAGGTTTTCCTCAGTCTTTCAATCTCTCTCTCTCTACAAATTATAAAGTATTTCGGCCATCATCTTCGTCTATGACCTCACACTTTAGGGGGCATCTGTTACAGGTCAAAATACCTCCTCATCAGCTCAGAGGGGAAGACAAATATGGAAGAAGTACAAAGACCTAAATTAAACCTATTTCTGCCAGGGGAACGCATACATAGAACAGAACAAGGGCGTTATAACGCAGGCAAGGAATACATTAGCCGCGTTAGTGGCTAGGGCAACGCTCTGTTTACACTAAAAGGTCGTGTTACCCGTGTTTTAAGTTTGAATTGGGAAAAGAGCGCGGAGAAAGATTTGAATCTCCGACTTTCCCTCACGAAGGAGTCAGTGCACAGAGGAAACTGCAGAAGCACCAGTTCATTATTGGTCATTGCCATAGAAGACTGAACTCCAAGAGAGGAAAAAGCATGGAGATCAAGGAAACATATAAGCCTTTTCCATTCCAAACTAGTGGAAAGAGAAGGGCAACAATGGCCTTCTCCCTCTCCTATAAGAAGGAGCTGAAGGCTCTTAATTGAAGGTCGAAGGATTGCTCAAAGTTCTTACATACTTGTGGAATAGAGAATAGTGTGACATTGTGAAGGCCAAGAGTCAAAGAGGCTCCTTGAGAGTTTGTTGGCTTGGACTTCTTCACTTGATAGAGAATAGAGATTGGGAGACTGAGGAGGGCTTGGTACAACCGATGGTTGTAATCCTCCTTCTTTCAAAATCAATAGAACTATGTTCGTTTTGTCCATTCGATGCTCAATGTTATATTGTTGTTTCAATATTTGTTTAGTATGATATGAATGGCTCATATGTGTATAATCTAGATGTTTATTGTTGATTTAATTGATAGAATACTTGTTATATTAGAAGTTACGCGGGTGCTTTGACTGATTGCAGGTCTCAGATTTGGAGCCGGCGAAGAAGGACTCTTACTTTGCTGCTCAGCGTTCTCCAAGAGATTCTAAGACCGTCAAAGAGGTAATTCTCTATTTTATTCCTTCAAGTTATTTCAAGCTAATATGAACATTCTCATGCCATCTTTGTGAACAAAGAAGCAATCAGAGGGGATATACGAAAACCAACCACCCAAGCAAGCTTTACCCTAAAGCAAGCCGAGTGATCAGGTCTCGCGGGCAAGACCCAGGTTCAGGAGTTGTGGCCAACACAGGTATCTACTGTAGTCTAGGATCACGCCGGCATTATCACCCTACTCTGGAGAGTAGAGAGTCTCACCCGAGGCATGCCGCGACCACATGCAGGAGGGGAATAGACCAACGGCAAGGAACGGATCCGCAATTCATTCTTATCAGTGATTAGATTGCATAAATAGAATCACATACGCAACAGCATTCAGAGAGCATACAGATATTAGACAAATGAAATTTTAAAGCATCTCAACAAACACACATGCATGTGAATCACACAAATAGACAGTAACCTGCAATTATATTAAGCTCTTGGCCAAATCCCCAGTTACATAGCTTTGCAATGGGCTTACAAATCTGGTACATATGCCTTGCGGAACAGAGATGTACATCAATAGAACCCTAGGAACTACAGAGACCTCATCCATAATCTGGGTTCCTGCTGCAGCATGCGTTTCTTCTCCTTCAGTCGCTCTCTTCTCTCTTTTGCTTTCTTCCGGGTGACGGCTATTTATTCACCCGCTGTCGCGACTGTTAGTTCTTCTTATGTCCTTCTTCAGCTGCTTCTAGCTTTTCTCTGATCATATGTGTGTTCCGCTTGCGTTCTTCTGTTGTATCTTCTCCTTATCTGTACTTATGCATCTAGTTTCCTCCGCTATGTGCATGTTCCTTCGCAACCTTGGTAGCTCCGTCGTTTGATGTAGTTGCGACTTGGTTGCGACTGCCATGTGCCCTCGTTCCGCAACCCCAAAATCTGGCCGTTGTTTCAATTCAAAACGTTCAAAACAAGGTTTTTCAAAACAAGGGCCCCAAAATAAGGGCGCAACAATAACAATAGTGGTCTTTTATGGGGCACAATAATAACATTATGGGGACTACAGGGGTACAACAATATCAATAAGGGGGCTAGACTAACAATACTAAGGGACTACACTAGTAATATAGGGACCTAACAACCAGTCTCAAAATAGTCCTTGATTCACCAACCTAAACATGATATGTGCATCATACACACAAGGGCCATCCTAGGGGTGTTACATTCCCCTACCCCTTTTTTATGCATTATCCTTGGTGCATTGTATACACACTTATATATACAAGAAAAACTACTAAAAATTGTGAGGATATTCTACCCTCATGGCATCTTCATGTTCCCATGTGGCATCCTTGGGCCAAAATGTTTCCAATGTGAAAATTACAAGATCTAGATATGGAATCCCTACTGAAACAAGTTGAACTACTTCTCCTACTTGTAAATATGATTTAACAAGTATTTAAAAGGTTTATTCTTAAAATATCGAACCAGTTATTGAAGTAGCCTTCACCTATTAAAATACATTTGTGAAAATATAAACTGAGAAAGAAAAATAATGCACACACAAGACATCGTTATTTTTGGACAAACATTCCCGGAAAAACCCAATGCGGGAAAACCAGTGCAGCAGATCTAAGGGTTTATATATTATGCAATGATTTTATGAATACAATCTAGGATGTATTTCTGGTTATCCTTGCAGAGAATATGACTGACAAAGATCCTGGTGAGATTACCTCGCAACCTGATATTGGAAGTCTAACTGATCAACAACCCCAGATTGCAAGCCCTCCACTGCTCTACGCAATCACTTCAAAATATCTGTGTCACTTTGCATGGGGACTATGTGGCTTCTGTGTTGATGATCTTCTGCTTCTTGGATATGACCCTTTGGCCCCTTTCTGGTCTCACAACCCTGCTTTTCGGCACTGGATCTAATTGATCCTCATCTGAATTTCGAATCTCCTCAAGGTTGCAGTGTTGCCTCTGTGTTACCCCTGCATAGTTGCTACGCTGCCTCTTCTGTGTACTTCCCTATGTCTTCTCTGTTGTTTATTCTCTAGCTCAGGAAGATCTCCAACTGGAATTACTCTGCCCCTCAACTATAATCAAGAATCACTTAGCTCTGATTTTCATCTGAGCACTACTCCGTTAGAAAAATTCGATCTCTAGATCCTCTTGATGTATCTTATAAATGACCCTCAAGCCTTCCTTTATATTATTCTTGTTGAGACTTCAGCCACCAAGATTAGATCTCCAATAAACGGCTAATATTATATTAGACTTGATCTGCTTTTTCTAGAAGTTTCACCAACAGTTTACATTAATACTCATTAATTATTTTAATTTCCTGAGTTATACTTAGGGTCCTTATTAAAAATAATTAATTTTTATTATAATATTGTTTCTAGGTGGAATTTCTCAAAAAAAAATATGGGTTATCTGTAATGCATGTGTCTAGTCTAATCCTCTCCATTAAAAGTTTAAAACTTAGATCACATCCTGATGCTACCAAAAATCAACACTCCCTCTTAGTGAGGAATGTGATCTAACATATATGCCTTGTTGCACACCGCTTTGACTCTGAAGCATGTTCCTTTGTATTGATGATGTCTCACTTGTTGCCCATTAATGATTGTGTTGCTGCTGCATTGTACTTCTTCTAACCCTGCCATAATCAACACTGCATCCGTACTGCAACTCCCTCTCAAATGTTGCTTTTCCACTAGCACTACCACTGCTAACTCTACACTGCAACTCAACTGCTGAGAGAAGAAACTAAAAAACATCCATGAATATGAACAAGTGTTCAGAATGCATATCAAAGTTGAAACATTGACTGTTTCTAGTCCCACGTTGTCCCTCTGAAACACTGCGTTGTTGTCACTCTGCACTGCGTCCCTCCGCATTGCTGCAACTCTGCTTTGCGCTCCTTAGATGTTAGTGTTTCTAACTACTGCATCTGTCATTTCTGCACTCCTCTGCACCGACTGAAGACTCCTCTAGCCTACTACTATTGATCTTGGGGACCTGTAGCAAGATATGATCTAAGAGGTGGACTCCTCAAGTATCTTGTCCAACTGATTTTCTTGCGAACTTACAGCTCAATGTTGCCCCATCTCCCTCCTAAAGATGCGTGGAAACTCATGGTCTACTCATCTTCATCGATCTCCTCTCGTCCTTATCCTTTTGATTCAAAGGACACTGGGAAGCATAGTGACCAAGTTCAACACACCTAAAGCACTTGATCTTTGAGACGTCTTTCTTACATATTCGTTGCTCCTACTACCCTTTGGATGCAACGGATGCATTTTCTTCCTCCTCCTGCTTTACCTTCGATCCACTGCCACTATTGCCATCAATTTTGCACTTGACCAAGTCTCTCCTTAGCTCTTCTTACTAAAGAGCAGCCCACATCTCTTCCCAACCTAGCAAGGTTGATTTGCCCAGGATACTCTGGAAAAATACCTGCCAATCATCAGTGATTGCCTTCAATGTCAGTCTCACCATTGTTGTAGGAGAAGGGGTAGACCCCACTGCTGCAAGTTGGTCATGAATCCATTGAAGTCTTGAAAGGAATGGAATAATGCGCTCCCCTTTCCGCATTTGCACCATCCTAAGTTGTTGCACGGAAGATCCCTCATATAGTGTGGCCAAGGCTTCCCACATCTGCCTGGAAGTATCTTTGTCGGATATACAAGACACTATGTGATATTTGACCCCGTCTAGGAGTAGCCTTTTTGCCTTCGCCATATCAGCCTTATATTTTTTCAGTGGATCTAAATATGTTGGGACAACTACCGTGCTCTCCATAAAAAGCTTCATATCGTAATCATCGAGAAGAAAAATAATCCTTTCCTTCCAGATCACGTAGTTGGAGGCTCCCTCCAACCGATCCTGATCTCTAAGCCCGTGAGTTGCCATGGCCGTCAAAAATGTCAAATATTCTCCTCTTCTTCCCACTTTGCGCAACACTAGACAGGCTTACGCACTCCTTGTGGAGCTCGTAGATCTACTTCCTGGATATGCCGATCATATCTTGGAAAAACTGAAATTCCTCGACTAGGAACTTCCTAAGGAATAAAATTCCCTCACTGTGTTGCTTCTTCTTCTTCTGACAACTTTCCGCTCGGAAAAATCAAAATCTTCCTGCAGAAACTGCATCCCACCAGATTTTCATTGAGGCTCCGAGTTGCTCCCTCTTCCTTAGCAAAATTCTGATTCGGAGAACTTACCTCTCTATCGACTCACTCAGAGAGAGACCTTCCCGAAATTTTCAGCCCTCCTGGCCTAGACTACGCAATGCCTCTGGGGATTCGAATTGTTGCTTTATGCAGATCTTTAGCCTTCAAATCATTGTTGGATATACTCTTCCTGTTTCACAATACATGTTATGATACCATGTGAAAATTCCAAGATCTAGATCTAGAATCCCTACTGCAACAAGTTGAACTACTTCTCCCACTTGTAAATCAGATTTAATAAGTTATTAAAAGATTTCTTCTTAAAATATCGAAGCAGATAATAAAGCAACCTTCACTTATTAAAATACATTTTTGAAAATAGAAACTTAGCAAGAAAAATAATATACACACAAGACACCATTATTTTTGGACAAACGTCCTCGGAAAAACCCAATGCTGGAAAACCGGTGCAGCAAATCTGAGGATTTATATATTATGCAGTAATTTTCTGAATACAATCTGGGATGCCTTTCTGGATATCCCTACAAAGCCCTATGATATTACCTCACACACTGATATTGGAATTTTGACTGGTCAATAACCACGTATGGCAAGCCCTCCACTACACTGCGCAGTCTCTACATCACTCTACATGGGGACTACGTGGCTTCTATGTTGATGATATTTTGTTGGATGGATTTGACCCTTTTGACCCCTCTAGTCTCACACCTCAGCTTTTTGGAATAGGATCTGACTAATCCTCAGCTGAATTTTGGATCTCCTTAAAGCTGTGTGTTGCCTCTGCGTAGCTGCTACACTCCCTCTTCTGTGTACTTCCCTTTATCTTCTTTGTTGTGTATTTTCTGGCTCAGGAAGATCTCCAACCGAAATTACTCTTCCCCTCAACTACAATCAAGAATCATTTAGATCTGATTTTCATATGAGCACTGCTCCATCAAAAAAAAATCGATCTCTAGATCCTCTCGGTGTATGTTACAAATGAACCTCAAGCCTTCCTTTATAGTCGTCTCGTTGAGACTTCAACGATCGGGATTAGATATCCAATCAATGGCTAAGATTATATTAGACTTGATCTACTTTTTCTATAAGTTTCACCCACAGCTTACATTAATACTTATTAATTATTTTAATTTCCTAAGTTAGACTTAGGGTCCTTATTAAAAATAATTAATTTTTCTTATAAAAAAAATTCTGGGTGGAATTTCCCAAAAAAAATTATGGGTTATTCATAATGCATGTGTCTAAGCCTCTCCACAAAGTTTGAGACTTAGAGCACATATGATTATACAAAAAATCAACATCCCATATACCTTTATCAAGGTTAAAGCTCAATTCTAAAGCACCCTGACCTTCCTATCCAAAACTCCCACTAGATGGACCTAGAAGTATCCCTTGGGCTCCACCTGAATCATATTCCAATTAATTACATCATTAATATTAGGAGCATGATTTTGAATTAATGAAACATGAAACACATTATGAATATGCATGGATGTTGGCAATGCAATCATATATTCCACTCGTCAATCCTATTTTCGTCTTCACTTTCAAGAATAAATGGTCACACATTTTGAACATGTTTAACATGTTCTTATCTGCATAGTGTGTTTTCCTATCTTATGAATCATTTTGGCTCTATTTTTTTTACCATTTGTTCTTCCATTTCTCTTAGAAAATCTAGCCCAACAATGGCCTTGTCAACTAAATTGTACTAACTCACAAGTGTGTTGGATCTGACATACAATGCCTCAAATGGCATCATCTTCAAATATGCTTTATACCCATTATTATATCCAAACTCCACTAAGTGAAAATACTCTTCCCATCTTGATGGTTTATCCATTGCATACATATTCAACATATCAGCAACCACCTAATTGGTTGTCTCTATCTTCCCATGTGAGTTGGAATGATATGGTATACTAAATTTTAAATTGCTTAAAAAGCCTTTGAATAAACCTTTCAAAAATTTTGATGTAAACTTGGGATCCTTCTTCGAAATGATTTCCTTAGGCACACCATGTAGCCCAAAAATTTCCTTCATATAAATTTCAACAAATTTGTTGCCTTTTGTGATGACTTCACCAAAATTAAATGGCTATACTTAATGACCTTATCAACTACTACCATCATGGAATCATTCGACCTCAGAGTCTTGGGTGAATGTGTAATGAAATTGATATAGACAAATTCCCATTTCCACTCAGGAATGAGTATTGGATGTGGCAATCCATTTAGATGTTTATACTCAACCTTAACAATTTTCCACTTAAAACACTTGGCTATATAACGAACCACTTCATTTTTCATACCTATTAAAAAAAAAGACTTTTTACAACATAAATTGGTTTTTGGTACCATGAGGGTCCAATATAAGGTAATTTGTGCATCTCTCTTAACACTACATTTTTCATCCCTTGAGAATTTGGCACATAAATTCTACATTTGTACATGAGAATTACATCCTCTTTTAGCTCATAATTCCTATACTTCTGTTATAAATCACATTTTTGTAGCTCTTATTTTATTTGCATGTATTGCTAATTTGAATTTTCAGCCTCTAAAATTTTTATTTTTAAATTAGATTTGCATATACTTATGGTTGTAGCATGCATTGCATACATCCTTCTACTAAGTGCATAAGCCACCGTATTCTCCTTGCATTTGTGTGTTTGATTTAAAAATCATAATAACAAAAATCCAAATGGTTTAATTTGTCTAGCATTCAAAGTTGGATACCCAAATAAGTGTGTTAGACAATTTTGATTTTTTGTCAATTCAAATATGTTTTCCAAAAGGTAATGCCTCCACATTTTTAATACATGTATAATGGCTTTCAACTCTAAATAATGAGTGGAATAATTTCTCTTATGGTCCTTTAGCTTCCTTAATTCATAACATATTACATGCCCATTTTGCATGAGGATTCATCCAAGCCCTTCTGTTGTAGCAGCTACAACAACCCCAAATTTTTGACATATTAGATAATTTGGAGGATCTCGTACTTTTGTTTTCAATTGATAAACATCCTTGTTTTTTATGAGATAGCTAAGTCAAATGGTTACACTAGATATTTTTAATGAGGATCTTAGTGTGCCTTAATTCCTCAATGCAAAGCACACTTATTAAATGTAATTCATCACGATTCATTAGCACAACGTAGAATTACCTCATAGTGTAGCGCAACACATCTTATGAACCTTGTTGCATCGCCTTTCAACTCTACACAAATCATCTCACGGGACTACATTTATTACGCGTTAAAGTCCCTCAACATGCGAGAAAACTATATAAGGGCCTAAACCAAAATCATTTTTACATCCCTTCTTTTCCACCAAATCCATTATCTTGTCGACGCACAAAAGTATAGTAGCATGCATGCATTGTTGTTGATATTTCCACTAACACTAGGAATTGAATAGTCACACCAGGTGTCGAGTGGGTCCCCACGCTTGTCTTATTTTTGTTTTTGTTATTCATTATTTTGTTTATTACACAACCCTTAGCCTCCCAAACCCTTGTCCTTCCACTATCCCTTTTATATCCTAGATATTCCTAGGAACACATAGGTTAATCCTTTTACATCCTTCATCATTCTCTAGTATTCTTCATTCTTCCTTCTCCCACAATTATCCATTTCCCTCATTCTTCAACCTTGAAACAAGGCCATCCTCCATGTTTTCTTGTGATATGTTGCATCCTTTCACTTATGTCCTATGTTATGACACTAATTAAAACCCCAAATGCTCACATTCCTTTGTGTAGTGGTGCAATATCCCTATCAAAAATCACCCTTTCTTTAGGCAACGAAAATCTTGGGCCAAATTGTTACTACAATTATTTCCACCAATTTTATTCTTCTCCTTGCACTATGGTGTTTCCTAGCATTCTTCTGTGCATTATGGCGCGAAGCCTAACTTCTAGCTCCCCTCTTCCTTTTTCGCAGCATCATAGGCTCTCTCATTAGTTGACCCTTTCCCTTACACCATGGTGTAGTCCCCTCATCGAAACCTCTCATGTTTCCTTATGCAACGGTTCTATACCATATTTGATGCTCCTACCCTTGATCATGTTGTTGTAGCGCATTCCCTCTATAGCGCAACCTTTCCCTGTAGTTGTTTTCCACAATGCATAGACTTTTTATACACAGCCAATCAGTTTTGTAATGAACTGCATTTGTGTTTGGATTTATCTAACATTGTTTCTTACCATGGATATTTTTTATATGGAAGGTATTGTAGATTTGGAGTGCCTCAGTGTTTTTTCATCAACAAGAGAGATGGAACCACCCAAAATAAGGCTAGGAAAAGAGATTGTTGAAGGTGGTGAAGAAGGGGAAGAAGAAAGTTATATAATTTCATCACCTTTATACATGGATATAACATGTTACATTGATAAGTCCATACCAATGAAATGATCAGGAATATATTAGTTATTTTATCATAAAGAGGTCTCTAGAGATGAAGATATTGAAGTGTATCATAATGTGAGGAATTCTTGGTTGCATAAAGTGGCATTGCATATTTTTGTTCTCCCATGTGCAGAAACAATTGTATGGATAATAAAATTCATCGACACAATATACATGAACACCCTAGACAGTAATGGTATGTTTATAGTAGCATAAATATACCCTAGTAGTCTGGTTAAAATATACATACCCTCGTATTAATGAATATTACAAGCTTCCAAACTACCACATAGTACTCACAACGAAGTGGCATGAAAATTTTATGTTGGCTAGAAAGGATGTCACGAATACATGTTGGAAAGACCTGAATAAGTTTTGACACTGAGTTGATGTGATATATAAGACCAAGTTATTGAGAAAGGCATATCAGATGGTAGTGGGCTTGTGTTGTTGGTTGTATGGCAGGCCATGTGTATAAATGCTTGAATAAGACTGGATACCATTGATATACACATGTACTTAGAAGCGAAGCATATTCAATTGGGTGGAGATTCTAATGGCATCCATCCAGGAAAATTTAAAACGCACTCAGAATCAGCCTGCAGGAAGACATCCTGAATTTTACATGGCTTCATACCTGCTAGATGCCATATGCTCAAGATGTCAGTTTGAGGTATTCTGATGAAGGTGGAATTTAGCTTTGGACATACCACCAGTAAATATCTATTGTTAGCATTTATAGGATATTGGTTATAGAGCAATGTATCACAATATAGTTGAAGGATTCATCTTGCCCATGTATCACATTCTTTTATATGTTAAATCACCTTGTATGTCCAACCGAGCAAGGGAAGCATTGCATGACATCTCTAATTGGTTTATACTAGGGAATGAAACATATATTAGAGTATTCAGAGCTTGTAAGCCTCCTCACCAACTTCCTTTTTTTTTACAAATAAAATAATCTTACAAGAAGAAACATACTAGGTAACCACAAGACATCGAGGTATGTTGGTTTGTGAAAAGAAGGAACCATGACACCCTTTCCTGATATATGTGGGCACATATTGTGTTATAAATTAAAAATAATCATCAGCTAAGACCATGGATCTGGAACCCTTTAGGTTCAATGTTGTAAGTTTTCACAGATATGATTCCAGGGGCATCACTGTAAGTCGCTATAAGCAGCAAAAACACAAATGGCCTTACACACCAAGCATCGATGATGAAGAAGAAAAGTTCAAAGATTTTACATGTTGCTAGAGCCTTAGATGCGCAAAAGGGAATTGGTAGTTTCCAGCCCACAAATTATGTCAAACATACAAATGGGGGATCATACAAAGGAAAATATGCCCATGACAAGAAGCCTGCAAAAAAGACAGAAAGACAAAAATAAGCAGCAAAGAAAAAGAGACAAAAAAATCTAAAATCATAACAAGAAACCAAGAAATAGGAGGAACAAAAGAAGAAATAGGAAGATAGAAAGGAAGAAACAAGAGGAGGATGCGAATAAAAGCAAGAAGAAGAAAATAGAAAGTGAGAAGAGGAAAGGAAGAAACATAAACAAGAAAAGAAGAAGCAAAAAGAATCCAAAAGAAAACATGAATAAGAAAAGAAGAATCTAGAAGAAGTTAGAAGAAAATAGGAGGAAGCAACGAAGAAACATGAAGAAGAAAGACTTACAAAATAAATGGTTGACAAGCAAGTGAAAGATGAAATTAGACAAAACGAACAAGCTTAGAAAGAAGTACAAGTCATATTTCCTCCCATGTAAGTAAAGCGTACTACCCCAATCATCGGACAACATATGCCACTCAAAGAAATGGGTATATTGATTAAAGAAGAAAGTAAAGTATTATACCTTTCAAGGTTCAGATTTGATCGCAAATCAAATAATATTGTTTGAGAAATATGTAAGTGCTTAGCCCAAGAACTATCCAAACTGATCTTGGTGACCACTGAAATTGATATAGTAACATATACCATGAACAATTATATGGAAATATCTTCTGCAGGATCTGCATTGAACATTTTTTGGACAAATTTAAAGGATTAGAAGGAATATTTAATAATGAAATGAAAGGGAATGAAAGGTTTCACAAAGAATCTAAGCCTTGACAACTTCGAGTTCTTACGAGGATGATTTCTGAGTAGTAGTCTTGGAGGAGAACCGAATATTGGAAGAGGTCATCGAGAAGCTATATAAATAATTGACCATTCTTCAAAGAACATATTATATGCTCATGACTATTCAAAAGGAACTCAAAACAAAAGGCAAGTTTTTAATATATTCATCAACATCCATAGATATAATGTCCAGGTGGAGCACGGAACATCCAAATGCACCAACAGATTTATTGGGAAGAGATGAGATGGCCAAATCAAAAGATAAAGAAGAAATCAAAATAGCCCTCCAATTTCAAGATAATATGGGAAAATATGTGGTCAAAATTATGGATATTTATCAACAACTTTACCACATGTTGAAGGTATTGATCAAGACACACAAATATTTCTTATTAGAGCACACAGAGAAGAAATATTGGAGCATTATATCCAACAAGGAATTCAAGAGTTTGCAAATGCATGCAGGTCAACTATTGCTCAAAGAGACTTGAATCCTACCAGAGAATTTAGTGTACAACATGTGGTCGAACCAACGAAGTTATATACAATGTTGATCACATTGTTCCACCACATAAAATCGGACATGGAAACAACAATGGTGGGTGTTTTCGAGTGTGATGTTTCCTATGAAAGACTAATATCATAAAAATGTGTGGAAATAGCAATTGATTGCAAGGTGTTGCATGCTCACTTTTCTCAAAAATTGCAAGTCTAAGTCATACCTTTAGCTATATTGGAGTAAGTTCAATAAAGATGTTTATTTTCACTATTTTGAATTTTCATGTAAATTTGTGAATAAATAGAATCATAATTAAAATTAAAATAGAAATTAGAAAATGAGAGGAGTCGCAAAGTCATTAGAGAAGTTGAAAGCTCATGGAAGGTGAAGAGTCGCCTAAATTTGTATAAATATACAGGCATGGCTAGTTAGAACGGAATTTTAGTTTTGGACTCCTAAGAGCACTTTGGAAACTTGGCAAAGCTTGTATATTCCTTTTGACGATCAAGCGACAGTTTTGCATTTTCACTATTGGATCTCTTGGATACTTTGGGTACTTTTGCATTGAATATTTTAGCTCCAATATTTAGAAGCTATTTTGGATTGAGGCAAGCATTCCCATCATGTGTCACTGAAATTCATAAGATTATTCTTTTTGTTATTTGATGGTTTGTGTTTGTTATTCATGTGTTTAAAATTGATGGACTATTTTGTTAATCGGAAACATGTATCTTACTTTGAATTGTTTGTTGATTTACATATATGCTTTCACATTGGTTATTGATTGTGAACTATTTTACAATTAGTAACTAATTTAATTCTTCATGCATGTATCTTAATTTAATTTTTCTATCACTATTTCTTTAGGATTCATGTTCACTTCCCCCTTTGTTTCAATATTCTATGTATATTTTTCTTAAGTACTTCATAAGATTTTCTAATTAGCATCTCGCCATAGCTTTTAGGATTTCCCGTTTCTTTCTCATTATGTCCAAAGTCTGATTCTCATACAAAACAATATGGCATTTGATCAAACATTTTGGATGGGACTCCTATCCCAAATGGTGTGAGGATTGATTGGGAAATCATACTAAGGAGATCCCCTAACCGTTTGTGGTAGATTTTTCCCCATCAATAGTTTTTTGCACTAGAAGAAGGGTCGCCATTGCATGGCTAGTAGGTTCCCTCATATCATTCATAGATTTTAGGTCACGATAGAAATCAACCTAAGTCTCCTTAATATGATCCTGATCCATTTTAGGAGCAATATCCTAAATATTTATCCCCTCCAAAGAGCCTCGAGTAGTTTCACAAGGTCACTCAAGACAATCTATGGTCTCTTATGCATCACACTCGGGATTTTGCAAAGAAGCTGAGTATACTTCTAGTTTCTAGTCTTTTACCACATATGTGAGCAACAAGAATACCAATAACTAATTTTGGTGTGTTAGTTGATTATATTGAAGACTTATCTAATGCATATCTAGATGATTTGGTAGAATCTATGGAAATCCCTTATTTGTTTGAATGGCTTGAAGAAGGAGGCGAAGGTGAGAATTTAGAAGTTGAAGAAGGATACACTGATTTGGAAAGTGATGAGGAACAGTTAAACAAAAATATGGCCTAAAATAAATTAGCATGGATGGCTCAATGGGATTTGAACCTTCAAGGTACTATACGTGATTCACCTCACCATCAGGAATATTACTTCAAAGGTTCAATCCTGAAAAAGCATCTACCTCAAAATATGATGTGAAAAAATTCTACTTGTATTTAAGATTGTTGAATGTGTAGTATGAATATGTCATGTAGGTTGTTTAGTTTCACATTTGAAAACAATGTTGCCACTTGGTATTGCAATCTCCCTATGGAATCTATTAAAAACTGGAATCAGTTCCAAAAGGAATTCTTGGATAGTTTCAAAGAAGAAAAGGCCCCTTCCATGTTACTAGAGAGTTTGGTGCATTAAATATGTAGGAGAAAGAGAAGGTGAAATACTTTGACCAATGATTCACCACCATACTTAGTAAGTTTCCTGCCACAACTTCCCCTTTAGATGAAATTACTACAAAATATTACATGTCATCCCTCCATTCCAATATAGCTATGTTTGTTAAGAGGGTTGAAAAAGCCACATTGGTTGAACACTTTATTGAGGTTTTTGCAGTAGAGAAATATATGCTCTCTATGGGGGTAATTCATACACAAGAAGATTCAAAATCCAATGGAAACAATCCTCAAACCACTGTGGGAAAATCATCTGAGAAGGATTTTATTGATCTCGAGAGTGTTGTAAAAATAATGAATTTGACTAATGAGGTCATAGATTTGAAGAAGAGTATTGGAGAAAGTCCTTTGAGTAACAAAGCTTTCATATATTTATTCAAAAGAAATAATAATCCTCCAACTAAATTAGTTCAAATTTCTAATGTAAACATGAATGTCGAAGAATTAGGAATGGATAGCTGCTATTTGTATCATCAAGCAAGTCAATTATAAAAAAAAATCCAACGTGAATCAAATCGGCGACCCTTGTCATTAACTAACTTATGAACCAACAATTTTTCGAAGATCAAGTAGAAGATCTGGTAGAAGAAGAATCCACTATAGCTAATAATGAGTCCACTATAGGGTCATATATGTTATTCGTGGATATAGTGGTTGATAAAGATACCCGAACGATGGGAGAAGTATCAATTGGAGATACACAACCAACTAAGGCCATCAAATCTTACAACTTACGAATTAAAGGGATGCTATCATAATATGATCCTTGAGACAAAGATAAATATGGATTGAGATAAATACTTAAGACAAGGATCAATAATCATAATTCAAATTCTCGATCCAATAGTAATCAACCGACTAAAGACACATTGAGGAATGTTAAAACAAATACGAAAACATCTAAAGCAACCATTAAGTTTTCCCCAACTACACATTCAACCCACACAACTCAGGGAAAGAACCAAGGTGGAGCAATGGAATACAAAATTGTTTATGATATGAAGAGAATGAAGTAAAATGTAACAATATATGATATGTGTTAGCTTCCCCAACAAACAGAGTTATTACTTCAAACTTCCGAATCTCCTACTACCCATAACAAATCTGATTTTACAACTTCCAATACTGGAAATATTACATCAGGAACTCAAGGAAAGGCCACAGTAAGTAAGAAGGCTATAATCAATGCTGAAACTATTGGAATATTGTGAAAACCGCCTTTTCTACTTACTTTTGAAATATTCATTTACAATGTGCATAATTGTTTACATTTTGGCGCTTCAACTAATGTAATGCCATTATCACTTTGCAAAAATATCGATGCCACTTTGGAAGAGACCAATGCAAAAACCATACAACTATATAGGAGTGAAGTACAAGTGGTTGGTGAACTAAATGTATAAATTTATAGAAATTGCAATTGCTCAAGATTTCAAACTAAAAAACAAGAAACACAATTATACTCTATTGATCTGCGAAATGAAAATCATAATTTAGAACAACATGCATAACCATGCAACAAGAAAACCACAAATAAACAGTGATTTGTAGGGGAACCCAACTAGGAAAAACCCCTCAAGCCTCTTTGCATTAAACAATTTAATAGAGAAACTATTACAATTGCTAGCTCCAACTTTGAGCTCAACTTGCAAAAGAATAATTGTTCTCTCTGCTGAATGAGAACCTCTAGCCAACACTTAGCCAATTTCTACCTCCTCCGACCTCCTATTTACATGTGCAAATTTGAGTTAATTTTAGCTCCCAAACAATGGGGAGGGTTCATATTTTCTTGCACAATTCCAAAGGATTGATCACTTGTTTGCATGCCAAAATTTTGTACAATCCACTAGTATACAAATAATTTTACATTAGCCTTAATTCCTCCACTCCAACTAAGGAATTTGAATTCCATGCATGTCTAGGCCATTTTTGGTTGATTGATTAGCTAACTGAAAAATCTCAGAGTTAGACTATTGTCTCACTGCATAACTGACCTTCAACTGACTCTATTAATTGTTAGAGGTCAGTTAACTGAGTACAGCTGAAAATAACTGAACTAGATTGCTAAAATTTAGCAATCAACACATGCATGACTGAACTCCAAGCCCAATAAATCAAATTTTCTAATTTAAATGAGTTAAAAGAGCCATGCCATGCTAGTTAACTACCTCAAATTTGTCGTGTTGATGTGGAAATTAGATTTACTCAAACTGACTATGGCTGAAGTCAAATTGAGCCTTTCTTGATACACTTTCTAACACTCCCTCTCAGCAACAAATGGATTTTTCACCACCCTTATCCAGCACCTATGGAATGTATTGTAGCACCACCTCTCACTGTTTTGTTTCTACGACAATAATTGCAATTGAGAATCATCCAAAAAACATTGAATCGACTATGTCTCTGCAACTATATACTCGTAAAAATGCATTGATGTCTTGCATTGTGCCTCCTACACTGCTATCGACATTGTTTTGTGCTCCTTAGCATATGACTACAAGAACTGACATTAATCCTTCTGTTACTAAATATTTTGGGCCCTTGTATCAAGGTAATGGTCCATGAGGAGGGAACCTCAATGGAACCTCCCCAAATATCTGCAACTCTGGGACTAAATCTCTACATCGCCTCGCCTCACTCCTAGAGGTATTGCTGCAATTTCTCCCTCTTCCCACTTAGCTCAAACTCTCCTTCTATTGGAGGTCTCTGAGTGGTCCTCGCCATCATCATATTATTGGTAAACCCAATTTCCAACTGGATGAGGCTCCATCTTGAGAACTCTATCCTACTCCCTCACAACCACCACATCTTTAATCTTTGCCTTTCTCCTCAAGGTTTCACATGCATCTTCCTCCAATGTGTAGAGGCTCTTAATCCTGACACCAATCTCCTTTATCTGACCTGAAGAAAAATTATTGAGGTAGGCATTCCCATTGTTGAAGACTACCTAATACCCTTTGTCTTCAATCCTCAATTTTTTCATCGGACCAAGATTTCTGGCATAAATTCTATTTTTGAATAGATCAATGAGGGTATTCCGCATAGCAAAGGGAGTCTCCTTGCCATGTAATTTCAAGACTATGTCTTCTCTCACACCCTCCAGGATGATCCTCCTGGCTTTAGAACCATTCTTCTTCCATTGGGCTAATTGTTGTGCATTAAATTGTTGGGTTTTCACAATGTCAGTTTTAACATATTCTAACACACCATTATCATCAAGCACGGCTTCCATTCAGTCCTTCAAGGCTATGAAATTCGAGCTACCCACCAGGGCATACTCCAATCTCAATCCATTGAAAGACATTCTCCTGAATTTGAATAAAAGATACTACATTGAAGCTGCAAATTCAAAATTCTTGAGGGACAAATTCGAAATACTAGTTCTGATGTGATTTCAGGGCTCTGATACCATGTAGAAATTTGATAGAAATTGCAACTGCTCAAGATTTCAAACTGAAAAACAAGAGACTCAATTCTACTCTATTGATCTGCGGAATGGAAATCACAATTTTGAACAATATGCATAAACATGCAACAAGAAAAACCACAAATGCACAGTGATTTCTAGGGGAAACCAACTGGTAAAAACCCCTCTAGTGTCTTTGCATTAATCTGTTGAATAGAGAAACTATTACAATTGCTAGCTCCAACTCTTAGCTCAACCTGCAAAACAATAATTGTTCTCTTTGTTGAATGAGAACCTCTGGCCAACACTTGGCCAATTTATTCCTCCTCCAGCCTCATATTTCCTTGCGCAAATATGAGCTAATTCAAGATCCTAAAAAATAGGGAGGGTCCCTATTTCCTTGCGCGATTCCCAAGGATTGATCACATGCCCGCATGCCAAAATTTTGTGCACTCCACTAGTATTCAAATAATTTTACATTAGCCTTAATTTCTCCAATTTACCTGAGGAATTTGAATTCCATGCATGTCTCGGCTATTTTGGGTTGATTGATCAGTTAACTAACAGATCTTAGAGTTAAACTATTGTCTCACTCCATAACCGACCTTCAACTGACTCTATCAATTGTCAGAGGTCAGTTAACTAATTACAACTGAAAATAACTGAACTAGATTGCTAAAATTTAGCAATCAACACATGTGTTACTGAACTCCAAGCCCACAAACTCAAATTTTATAATCTAACTAAGTGAAAAGAGCCATATGACACTAGGTAACTTCCTCCAAGTTGTCTTATTGATGTGGAAATTTGATTTACTCAATTTGGCTAATGCTAAAGTAAATTTGAGCCTTTCTTTCTACACTTTTTAACACTCAATAATGTGCTCATCCAATTATCATCAGATTCAGGGGTCCACCAATTCATTGACATAGTGGTGGTTGATATACCAGAATATTATGGTCCTTTATTGAGCAGAAACTGGGCTCAAAAACTTCAAGGGTATTTTTCTAATGAATGGTCTTGGCATGTGGCTCCCCTATAAAATAAGGAACAATCAGATAAGGGTGAACAATGATCTACATATAGATTATATTGTGATAAAATTGTAAGGGCCCATTGAGCCCATTAGCCTGGCTCAAGAAATGCTTGGTAATTTCTTTTTGGAATCAAAGGTTGGTTGCTACATAACTGAGCCATCTTCGATACCATCAGACAAATAGTTAGAACTCGTTCCTTGAAATATAACTCATGATATTGAAAATTGTATTATAGATGCAAATAACCTTAGATTGTATTTCTTATGTAAATACTAACATTTGGACTCTATACTATGAAAAATCTAAAACGATGTATGGAGTTGGTGCAGGTTGCATCCTAATGGACTCTACAAAGAATAATATGCTAATATCTTGTTGCTTAGAATTCAAATGTACAAACAATATGGAAGAATATGAGGAACTCATTTTCGAACTAAATAAATCCATATATATAAAGGTAGAATTAATTAAGGTAATTTGTGATTTAGAAATAATCAATAGATAGGTGTGTTATACAATCCATTTTGTATCACCTCATTTAAATAACTACCAACAAGAAGTATGGTGACTCAACTCGCCTTTCAAAGTCTTTAATATCATCTTAGTACCTAGATCTAAGAATATTGCAGTCGACACCTTTGCAAATTTTGCAACATGATTTACTCTTCTTAGAGATGGATTTTCAATTAAAATAGTTTATAATTTTTTTGTCTCAAATAATGTGACTAACTTTTGTATTTTCAATGATGATCAACAGATACTGGAATTCCTCACAAATTTGGATATGTTCAAATATGTTGCTATTGATGAGGACGAGCATGAGAATTAATTGAAGGATAATGCTTGGTTACAAAGAGGAAATCCCATGCCCAAAGGTTTCTCCTCATTAGAAAATTTATATTATTTGTAGAGTCGATTCAAAGGGCCCCCCTAATATTAAAACACAAACTTCAATGTTAATGCATGAGAAAATAAACCTAGGCACCAAAAAGGATCCCAAGCTTATGAATCTTGGTACTTGTTCCACTCCAACTGAACGTTAGGTGTTTATACAACAATTCAAGTAGTATCTAGATGTTTTCACATCGACTCATGATGATCTCAAAACTTATGACACCCGGATAATCCAAAACATGTTTCCTATTAAGGAAGGTGTCAAAACATTTTACCAAAAGTTATGAAAAGTAATCCAACCTTGGAACCACTTATATGGAAATAATTGAATAAGATCTAGGTGCTAGAACTAAATTTAAATTTCGACATTCTACTTGGGTTTCAAATTTGGTCCCTATCAGAAAGAATTCAGGTGATATCTAACTATATGTAGATTTCTGAAATATCAATCGCACCTGAAATAAATATAATTTCCCCTGTACCATCTATGGAAAAATACTTCAGATAGTATATGGTTATGAAATGTTTTCCTTCTTAGAAATATTTTTAGGTTATAACTAAGTTTAGTTTCTGAACTAGACAAATTAAAAAAAAATCATAACCAAGTGGAGCAAGTTCGCATTTAGATGTATGTCATTTAGACTCATCAATGCATGATGGAGATAAATTTTCGAGGAATGATAGGAAATAGTGTGGTTGTGTATTTGGATTATGTAAAAATGTTTTCAAAAAGGAATTGTAACACCCTCCTCCCACATTTACCCAAGCTAACTAGCTAACTTGGGTAAACATGTGACGAGAGGCTACTATGATGTAATTCAAATCCCCATGCATAGTTAAGGAAGTGGAATCGACATAACGAAACCAAACTGGCTTTCCACACATGCTACAGAACCCTTATGAGCCAACCAACCCTTCTAGGTGGCCAACCCCTCAGAAAAATTAACATTTCATTGAACTGGACCCTCAGTCGTTCCCATGACAAGCCATGCATGCAACTGAGGCCTTCCAGTTGCTCCCACAGTAAGGCATGCCAATGACTGTGGAAATTTTCAAACAGTTTTGCACCAACAACCCCGGATTGTAAGCCACTATTTTAGGGCTACGTCTCAGGCCACTACCCATAACTTCATGAAACTTCTAGAAATGAATAATAACAATGAAACAAAGATACTAATGTAATCATTGGTATAATTACTTGATCTAACCTCTACTAGCCATGACAAATATTTCGCCAATCATGTCACAAATATGCAATCTATAGGTCATAACAACATATATGAGCATAGGGGTCTCATACTTATCTGATATTTGTAAAGAAGCATTGTTGCCATATCACAATAGTTACATTATCATATTTTAGGACATATATCCATTGTGCATCCATTTTCTAATCAAAACATGATGAAATCCATATATCAAGTATGCCATAAAACAAATTCATAACTAGCATATCACCAACAGAAATAACAATGATATAACAACCATAAAAACCACATATGAACTAGTACATTTACACATGAAATACCAAGGAGAAGAATCTCTTATTAATGAATGCAAAATCTAACCAGGTCTGTACTTCCACGAACCACCCAACCATAGATTAGGTTGAACCAAATCTTTCTTTCAACCAATCACCCTTGTTCCATATTCCAAGCATGAGTGTGGGACTCAAAACCAAACTAATACAGTTTTCCTCAGGCTTTACCACAATCCCCATTAGATCACTAGGCCCTAAACAAGTATGGATGCCACCGGATTTCTCCACCTACACCATAAGGAATTTACCTACCTCCTAATCTCTAGGCCTTAATATATATCCTACCATTACGAGTTCCTACCATTCATAGGTCGAGGATCTCCAGGTCACTCTTAATCGAGACTCCAACCCGGATTTATCAGATATCCCACCCTATCCACCCTCGTCGGGGATTCCTAGGCCTGGTCAAGGACATAAACCTCTAGGATTTACCATATATCCCTCCATTCATTGGTTGAGGGATGCTAATCCTACCGAGGCACACAAACTGATTTACCGTAATCCCACCTTCTCGGTCCAGTGATTCCCAGGCTCAGGTTATTTTCCAAGTGATCACCTCACTTAGTTTTTAAACCATCCTAAAATAAATCTCAACCAAATACAATAGAACCCACCACACCATGGCTATCCGGAAATGGTAAGGCAAGGCTACAGAACATTGTCACACCTAGAAAATTTCATGCCAATGAAAGAAAGAGAACCAAATACACACATGCATGTACCATGCATTCAAAATCTAGTAAGTGAATCACACATGTAATTCAATACCTGCAAGTAATCTCATTTTAACCGCTTGATCTTGCTCTTCCTTGCTTGATATTTTCTTCCTTTTTCCTTCTTGGTCCTTCCTTTGCTTTTCTTAATCCAATGCTAGAGTGCTACAAGAAAACTCTAAGTTTCCAAGAGTGTGAGAGAAATAGAGAATAGAGAGAGAGCTCCAAAATTGAACTGATAAAAAGGTACCAACTGATCCTCAGAATCCTTTTTATTAATTAGGCCTCTATTTTCTTCATTTTTTCATTATTTTACTTCATTTTCCTCCTCACTTGTGACCTTTCACATTCCTTTTCTCCTAATTTCCATTATTTTCATAAATAAATTGCCAAAATTTCCAATTTTCCTTTCCAAATCCTCTTCTATTTCCTTTGCATATTTCCTTAGCCGTAATTAAACCAAATGAACACCCACACTAGGATTTTTTGCCCCACATTAAGCTTGGAATAAGTGTCTTATGACCATGGTTATTATTTTTCCTATATTAACTTTATTACATGAAGTTTTGTCCAGGGCTATTACAAAACCCTCTCCCTTGGGGGAACACCATCCTCGATGTTCAATGACACCTAAAAATAGCAAGACCGTTGAAAGAAAAACATACTACCCATGGAGCTTTATAACTTATCTCAATTCAATATTACAATTATCAACCTGTTGAGAAGAAAACCAGCATGACAGACATAAAACAATGACACCCATACCGCTTATTGGAGCTTTATAACATAACTCATGGCAGTATTTACATCCATATACATATGTACATATCCCAAAACATCAAATCAAAAAATATACCAAAAAAAATATATCAACCAACGAATAGAGAAGGATACATAGCCTGCATCTGATCTGCCATCTCCCATGTAGCTTCATTGGGCCCAAAGTTCTTCCACTGCACTTTAACCTACTCGATTGCTCGGTTTCGGAGCATGAGAATATTTCTCTGTAAAATACATTGTGGTTACAGCTGGAATTCTCCTTCTTGATCCACCTACAATACATACTAGTCAATCACATGATCAACATCTTTAACATACTTCTTAAGTAATTACACATGGAAAACATCGTGGACTTTCACTCTCGGAGGCAGTGCAAGTCAGTTTATTGGTCCAATCCTTTCAATAATATTAAAAGGTACACAAAATGGAGGTGCCAGCTTGGCACATGATCTAATCATCAAGGAGATCTTCTTGGGCTTGATGCGCAAGTACACTTGTTCCCCAACTTAAAACTCCTTAAACATCCTGTTCATATCTGCATAAACTTTTTGTCTATCATGTGTTGCATTTAGATTATTCTTGATTACCTGTATTTCATGTTCCATCTCTCCCCAAATTTCCAATCCTATTAACACCATGTTCATTAGATCCCTCTAACTTACGGGAGTATTACAAGTTCAACCATAGAGTACCTCAAACCAACTCGTCCTAAGTGACTCCAACTAACCATTGTTGTAAGAAAACTCAATAAATGAAAGGTACTCCTCTGATCCGGATTTATGCAGGAACACAAAAAAAATACACATATAACCATAAATACAAAGATGCAGCAGAAATAACACTTAATTTCATTAATATCAAATAACTGAAATTTGTTACAGACAGAATGGAAATAAACTAGCTAGGGCATTGGTAGCTTATCTCTGAGAAGATATGTGGTGGCCACAGGTCACTGAACGGTGTTACAAAGAGGCTCAAATGCCTATTTATTATTGAGAAATAATGGAAAACCCTAACCCTAGGAGATGAAACGCCAAAACTATGGGTCCCGTTTGGGTAAATTGGTACATCAACTTCCCTAGGACGTAACTTTGGCATATGATCTCCATTTGATGCGCACAATACCTTGTTAGATAGATATATTCGAGTAATGCAACTTTTGGTGTGAGCAACATTGGAGGAGCTTCCACAGTTTTCCCAAAAAACGTCGTTTAGGGCCTCAAAACAGCTCTGGAAGTTCAAGACCCGAAAAAACTGCTAAAAATAGTAAATTGTGCTACAATTAAGGAAACTGAAAAAATGAAAGAAGCAATGGTGGTGCCCCAAGTGGAATTTGTTGGCGGCCATCAATATCCACTTGGATCATTCCTTACCCCTTAAGAAGCAATGGTTCCCATCGTGTTGAGTTCCTCCATGAGATGAGGAAACTTCTATTGAACTTGGTCCCTGGTGAACAACTTGCCTTGGTGTAGGAGTTGGCCAACTTTAACAACGCAATACAGTTGGATCTTCTACTAGCGAGTGTTCTTGATTTTCATGTCCATGATACAATCTATGGTGGAATTTTCCATGTGGTATGGGTTTAACTCTATTGGTGTGAGTTTTCCTGTAATGTCGGAGGTGTCCAGTAGAGGCGAGAAGTAGGGTCGAAGGCGGTCCACATTGAATACTAGGTGCAGACCAACGAATGGTGGAATACTGAGCTCGAAGGAATTGGACCCTACAGCCTTGGTGATGGTGTACAGCCCATATGTAAGTGGGCGAAGCTTGCTGTGGGGTCCAGTGAGACGCTCCTTCTGCACATGTAGCCACACTTTGTCGCCCACCTGGAAATTGTGCGGTACCCAGTGTTGATCATGTCATTGCTTGTACTTAGCATTGGCTCTATCCAATATGTTATGAACCTGTTGGAGGATGTGATGAATGTTCTCAATGAATTTGTTCACTTTGTCAGCTTCAGACTGGACATGAGCCGAATCGGACTGAGTAGTCGTAAATGGCATGGCTACGTCAATGGGACATAGTGGCTAGAATCCCAAGCCCACCAGAAAGGGGCTATGGCAGGTTGAGTTGTGGAGAGCCCAATTATAATTGTTTTGTACATAGGGAATGCTCTCATCCCATGTGCGTGGATTCTTTGAATTTTACATGCGCAGAATGTGTATGATCATCCTGTTGACGACCTTTGTATGGCCATTAGTTTGTGGATGGAAATTTGTGGACTTGGTGAGCTTGGTGTCCAGCATTGACCAGAGGCTAGACCAAAATGTGTTAAGGAACCTGCAGTCCCGATCTGAGATGATGTACTGTGGCATCCCAAAATGCACCCACACTCGTTCAAAGAAGAGTGGATTATGTTGTGATATTCTTCTTGCAGACCGCCATAATGGCAATCTTCGAGAATATGTCGATAACCACTAAAACACAATCGTTTCCATGCTTAGTATAAGGAAGGAACGACATGTACTCCATGGAGATGAATTCCCAAGGTCGAATAGGGGTAGGTAACGAAGTATAGAGGCCTTGTTTCTTGATGGTCGGTTTGGAAATGGTACGAGAAGTGCAGGGTTTGATGTACTTTCCGACATCATGTCAAAGGTTTGGCCAATAGAACTACTTTTGCAATACTGCCACTATTTTCTCAACCCCTAAATGCCCAGTGAATCGATTTTAGTGCGCTTCCAAAGTCATCTTGGCACACTCGCTTGAAGGAACACAAAGGTTTCCCAGGTGAGATAGCAGCGCATCCTGGAGGTGAAAATTTGGAACTTGCATACCCTCCAACATTCTCTTGTATGTGTGGTTGAATTATGGATCTCTCTTATATAGAAGCAGCCAATCAGAAGTCTCGTGCCCACAAGAGTTGAGAACGGTGGTTAGCGCCACGATCAGTGGTCAGCTAAGGCAGTCTGCAACATTATTGGTGCTACCCTTCTTGTACTTGATGTTAAAATGAAACTGTTGCAGATATGTGGACCATTTTTTATGGCGATTGTTCTGCAAATTCCCTTTTTTCTCTATGAATTGCAGGGGTCGGTGGTTTGTGTGGATGATCGTTTCCTTCCCCAAAATGTAATGCTTCCATAGTCGGTAAGCCTGCATAATGGAATACATTTCTTTGTCATAAGTGGGATACTTGTGGACTGTGTCAGACAATGTCTCACTGTGATATTCCACTAGATTCCCTTGTTGAGTAAGAACTACCCCAATAGCATAGTCAAAGTCATATGTCTCCATCTAAAATGATTTTTTCAAGTCTAGTAATGTGAACATTGGAGAAAAGCAGAGGCGATTTTTTAATTCTACGAACACCATCTGTTGAGATTCCGACCAAAATAATTTTGCTTTTTCTCCTCCCTTGGTGACTTGAATAAAGGGCCAATTGATATGAGCAAGGGATCTCAAATAATAAACTCCGTTGTGAAAAAAATTAGTAACTCTGTGGTCATGAAGATATATTAGAGCACACAGAACCCCGACTTATTTAGATCTTCGATTGATTCCACATGCACCCCCCATTCATCAATAATGTATCCCAGGTACTTAACCTGGGTCATGCCAAAAGTGCACTTCTCTAAATAGGCACACAACTTGTGTTTCCGCAGTGTCTGGAGGACTTGTTTGATGTGGTGGAGGTGCTCTTCCTAAGTTTGGTTGAAGATCAGTATGTAATCCAAGTATAATACTACAAATGAGTTGGTGAATGGCTGCAAGATGTCATCCATCAACCTCATGAAGTTTGCGGGATCATTCATCAACCCGAAATGCATGACCAGCCATTTGAAAAGGCCCTCCTTGGCTTTGAAGGCAGTCTTCCACACATCGGAGGGTTCGATTGGTACCTGGTGATACTCGAACTTCAAGTAGATTTTGCTGAAATATTTTGCCCCTTTGACTTGGTCCAAAAGGTCATTAATCTGTGGTATCGAGTACCTATTCCAGACAATGATCTTGTTCAACTCTCGATAGTCAATACATGGTCTCCAAGTCCCATACTTCTTCTTCACCAACACGATCGGGCTCCCACAAGGCGATGAACTTAGCCGGATTTGACCTTTCTGCAGCATCTCCTGAATCTGCCTCTTGATTTCATCATTCTCCATAACATAGTGCAAATAGACGGGCCATTAGGAAATGGTGCACTTGGGGTTAGATCGATGGGGTTTTTGACCTAACAGTGCTGAGGCACCCCTAAGAGTGAGGTGAAGATGTCCCCATACTCCTCCACGACCTTGTCCATTTGTTTTTGTCATGCGAAGGAGCTCTATCTAGAGATCGTGGCCACAGTCTTCTTCTTGCCCTGAGGGCGAATCATCAAGAAAATAAAATTCCTAGTTTTTTAAATGAGCTTACTGCATTGTTTTGCAGAAACCAAAGATATCGCGGCAAGTGTTGGTACCTCTGGTATCCTGTGCAACTTATTGCCCAAAGTAGCATTAACAACAAGATTCCGGGACTCATACACAACATGTCGCTTCCACAAGTATGGTTGGCCTAATAATACATCACAAACATCAAGAGGATCAATGTCACGTAATATCTCATCTGTGAAGGGCTTGGTGATGTAGGGAAGGCGGCACTGTTGGCCGACGCAAAGATCCCATCCTTGGTGAAGCCACCCGATGGTGTACAAATGTGGGTGTGCTATGGTCGGCAAGCCCAACGCTTCACGACCTAGGCTGAAATTAGGTTATTTTTCCTCCCACTATCGACAATGAGTTGTAGCGAGGAACACTTTACCCACATCTGGGATTGGAAGAGATGCTCCTCCTCCTCTGGATCTTCCATTTCCTCCTTCAGGATCTTCGTAGTGGAAACAGTGGCGTTGGGCTCTGCCTCAATAATCTGCTTCCCTTTTTCATTCCCCTTGTTAGGTTCTGATTCAGAGTCAGAGCATGCATCTAATTCAAAAGCCCTCATCTCGGCCACCAGTGAATGCTTGGCCCGACACTAACTTGTGTTGTGAGTGGAGCTCTTATGCAACTCGCACCACTTTCCCGTGTCCTTCTTTGGCTTCACGATGTTGTTATTTTCTTGCGGCATTGGCAAGTTGTCTTAGGCCGCCATGCCTGCGCTTTTTCCTTTGTTCTGTATTTTTTGGGCACCTTTCCCTTGCCTTTGATTCGCAGATCCAAAGTCTCGTTCTTCCATTTGAATTTCTGTTCAATCTTGGCAACATACTGGTATGTCGTACCAAGCAAGGAGATGTCAAGGAACTCCATTTCCTCCTGAATGTATCTGTGAAGACAACTATGATACTTCAGCACCAACTGTTTCTCTGAATCTTGATACCTAACTTTGTGTGCAGCGTATTGAACAAATTTGTCAACGCATGCACATCTTTATCCCTTTCCTACCGCACAGTAGTCCATTGTATTTACTCATCCTCATAGCTCCCCACGAGATAATATTGTTCCTTGAAGCCATCTCGGAAAGAATTCCAAGTGGGTATGGCTGAGAACAGAGAGGGTTCCCCCTCATCCTTTTTCTCACAGTAGGTTTCCCACTAGTCCTTAACATCGGGGGTAGCTTTAAGGAGTGAAAAAATAATCTTCTCATGGTCGAAAAAGTCATGAATCGAGAAATATCCTTCTAATAGATTCAACCATCTATCTACGGTGTCTGCATCTACTTGGGCCTCAAATATGGGAATGCCAAATTTTACTTGTACCTTAAAAGGAGTCGTGCCTCCAGAGTGGCTGATTGATGCATATGCGCTGCTGGTGGGCAGTCATTGAATGATTTGGGCAAAGTTATTCATCATCCCATTTTTTTGATTTTGGAGGGCCTCCTTGAGAAATATTTTGATAGGATCTCCTGCTCCCTCATCTTTCTTTTCATCACCCATGGGTGGTCATCGGGGTTTGCGAGGCTGATATTCCAAAGGTTCAACCAAATTGAGCCCTAACTCCTTATACCTTGACCTCATTGGGGACATGCAAAGAAGGATCGAGAAAGAGTAGACCAATCTGATACCACTAATTCGGATTTATGCAGGAACGCAACAGAATACACATATAACCATAAATACAAATATGAAATAGAAATAACACTTCATTTCATTAATATCAAAGAACTGAAATTTGTTACAAACAGAATGGAAATAAACTAGCTAGGGCGCTAGTAGCTTATCTCTAAGAAGATATGTGGTGGCTATAGGCCGTTGAACTGTGTTACAATGAGGCTCAAAGGCCTGTTTATTATTGAGAAACAATGGAAAACCCTAAACATCCAAAAACCTAACTCTAGGATTTGAAATGCCAAAACTATGGGCCCCGTTTGGGTAAATTGGTACATCAACTTCCCTGGAATGTAACTTTGGCATACGATCTTCGTTTGACATGGATAATACCTCGTTAGAAAGATCTATCCAAGGAATACAACTTTTTGTGTGAGAAACATCAAAGGAACTTCCATGTTGCTCCTATTTTTCCCAAAAAATGTCGTTTAGGGCCTCAAAACGTCTCTAGAAGTTCAGGACTCGAAAAACTGCTAAAAATAGTAAAATGTGCTACAATTAAGGAAATTGAAAAACTGAAAGAAACAATGGTGGGGCCCCAAGTGGAATAGATGGGTGGCCACCAATATCCACCTGGATTATGCTCCCATATCCTCTATTGATGCATCACATACCTCCTCGACATGTCCTCCAATATCCTATTGACCCTCTCTGTCTGTCCATCTGTCTACGGATGATAATTTGTGTTGAAGGCCAAATCTATCCCTAAACTTGCAAACATCTCTTTATAAAACTTAGAAGTGAACTTATCATCCCTTTATGGCACAATATTCTTTTGAACGCCATGCAACCTCACTATGTCTCTGATAAATATATATGCCACATCACTAGTTGAATACCTAGACTTCACTGGAATGAAGTGCGCTACCTTTGTCAACCTGTCTACCATGAGCATGATGGAATCATGTTGTCTAGATGTCCTCCACAAACCTGTGATGAAGTCCATGGAAATGACCTATGACTTCCACTCTGGAATCAGAATCATTTGTAGCAGTCCACCTGGATGCTTACATTTTTCTTTTATCCACTGAGAGTCCAAACATCTAGCCACAAACTCTGCCACGTCTTTCTTTAGATTCGGCCAATCATAAAAATTATTCACTATTGTCAATGTTTTCTGGTATCCTGTGTGACCTAAATACAGTTTTTCATGAAACTCTTGCAATATAGTCTTCTTGAGCTCATTGTTGTCTCACACTATATCCTATCCCTAAATCTAATAAAAATATCCAATGTAAGACGATAGTCCACATCTTGATCACATGTACCCTATTGTAACATGTTCCTGAGCTCCATGTACCTGTTGTTGTGCCTGTAAGATATGATCTTATAAGTCTATCTCATAATAAATCATATTTTCTATATGATTCACCTGTATCCTTTTGTTAAGAGTATTTGCAACCTTGTTCTCCTTACCTTATTGATGTACCTTATCTCCAATTCAAACTCACTAATCGTGGCCAACCATATAGCTTTCCTAGCATTCAAATTTGGTTGGTCAAACAAGTATCTCAATCCATTGTGATCACTCATCAATACAAACCTCTTGTTATGAATATAGTGCCTCCACATATTCAATGCATGAATGATTGTTGCCAACTCAAGATTATGTGTCAGATAATTCTTCTTATGCTCATTCAGTTTTTGTGACTCATATCATACTACATGTCATTCTTGCATAATAACTCCACCAATTCCTCCGTTGAAAGCATCTATACACACCACAAACTCTTTGTTTGGATCTACAATCTTTAACACTAGAGCATTCGTCAACAACTGATTCAATTGTTCAAAACTTGTTTCACATTCCCTTGACCATTCAAATTTATTACCCTATACAAAGACGTGATAGGATATGCAATCTGAGAGAATTTCTTGATGAAACTCCTATAATAGCCTGCTATTCCCATGAATGATCTTACCTCTTCCACATTCCTAGGTGTTTCCCATTCCATGATATCCCTTATATTTTCTGGATCACTATTATGCCTTCCTTTGAAACCACATGCCCTACGTAATGTATCTCTATCTAAAAGAAACTACATTTACTGAGTTTAGCATACAACTGATGATATCTTATTAATCTCAATATTGATGCTAAGTGTTCGAAATGCTCTTCCTCATTCTTAGAATACCAAGATGTCATTAATGAATATAATAACAAACTTTTCCAGATAAGGATGCAACACATTTTTCATCAAGCACATAAAGGTAGTTGGAGCATTAGTAAAACCAAATGGAACTACAACAAACTCATAATTCCCATACATGGTCCAAAAATTTATCTTATAAATGACCTCTTCCTTGATGCGTACCTGATGGTATCCTGATCTCGAGTCAATCTTCGAGAACATTGTTGCTCCCCTCAACTAGTAAAACAAGTCATCATTCCTCAGCAATAGATACATGTTCTTGATGGTCACCTTGTTTAACTACCCGTAATCAATGCATAGCCTGAGAGTACCATCCTTCTTCTTCACAAATAACACGGGTGCAACCCACAGCGACACACTTGGCCTAATGTCTCCCTTATCAATAATTTCCTTCAAATTCAACTTTAACTCTACTAACTCTATAGTGCTCATCCTGTACGGTGCCTTCGATGTTGGTGCTTCACCTGGTGCAAACTCAATAGAAAATTATACTTCCTAGTGAGGCCACAACTCTGAAATCTATGTTGGGAAGACATCTTAAAATTGTTGCAAGATCAGGTACCTGTTTAATATCTTTGCTTCCTCATCCTCCTTAAACTTATCACTACAAATATGCACTGCAAATAACACACACCCTTTTCTGCCACTGTGCTTTTCTTATATAGTTTTCACCATTATAACCGACGTTGCCTTCTTCTTACCTTGCAATACTCTCTGTTCTTCATTGTCATCTAGACACTTAATAGCTTTGTCATAAAAATCCACCTTAGTCCTGGGAAGATATAACCAATCCATACCCAAAAGCATACTATACGATCCCAACAGAAATACATTCAAATGTGTTGATGTAGGCATACCATTCAACTTGAATGCACAAGCTCTTACCCAATGATGAATTGTCTTCTTTTTACCTTTATCCAACTGCACTAACCAATATTATGTGTGCACTTCTTTATTCAAACCACACTTATCCACGATTAGAGTCGGTCTATACATCCATGAGTCGAGAGATCATTTCTCTTATTGCACTTCATTTTTAGGTGTATCATTCATTTCATTTGCATTATGTTAGGGGCATGCCATAATCTGATGGAAGGACTATTCTCGATAATACCCCTCATGCCTTATCTGTGGCTTAGGTACGTTCATCAAATCAATTTTAAAAAGTCATCCATAGTCTGTTTGGCGGCAATTCGGCAAAGGAGTCATTTTAGGTTTTTAGGGTCTTTTAGGTCTAGGAGTTCATAAAATTTTGTCTTCAAAGTGTCAATAATGCCAACGAGGCAGGAGGAGGGGGTTCAAAATAAGTTTTCATCACAAAACTTCATCGTTACTATGATTGATTATGATTCTTCTTCAAAACTCTGTTTTGAAGAAGAAATCGTCAAATTTGTTGTTTGTAATAAATATGTAATTTTTAAGGATTTTCAAGTTCTACAAATCTTCAGGCACAACCCTGGTCTCCTTTGCCGACATCACATGCCAATCATCCCTGCAAAAAATTGCCAAGAGTCTCATCATTTCAGCCAAAAATTCAAGTGGAAACAAGCAGAACAGAGTTTGAAAGTGCCAATTTCAAAACATTACAAAAATGGGTTTGTAAGAAGAAAAAATCAAAGCCATGACTATAAGAGATATTTTCACCATTAAAATGTCATTTTCAAACAAGAAGTTGTCAAAACATTCAAGAGAAAATCGTGGAAGGCGAAACTATGTTTTTGAAGACTGACTATGTGTTTGGAGTGCGCGCGGCGCATTGGGAGAAGGCACGGCGCACATAGACCGTGCGACGCACATAGCCATTTTTCGCCGTGTTGATTTTCTCTGGTGTGGCGCATCTAGGAGGCGCAGCCCACTGGGTTTGTGCATGGTGCACAGGGCCTCCAAGCCCAAATTTCATCATTGCTTCCCAATTTTTCAAAACGATTCAACTCTTTTGATCCAAGTAATTTGTGCGCCCTTGCTATTTGATTTTTACTCGTGTTGGGTGTTATTTGGAAGGAGGAATTCAAGATTTTGATTGGTGAAATGATAAACCCTATCATTTGATTAGAAACTACTTCAAGGGTTTGAAATTGATGTTTTGAAAGCGTAATTTTGGTGCCAAGTTTCCATTTCCCAATTGTGATCCCTTACCCCTTCATAATCCTATCACAATTGTCAATATCCTTCCCCTATTCCCTTATATCCTAAGCTACTCATATCATTTTATTCCCATTCCACTATTCCAAATCATTTCCTTTCCTATCCTTGTCCCTTTTTCCACATCACTTATAAATTCCCAAACCCCCACATCCCTAAACACAGTCAAGTGACTGTTATTGCATTAATTTCACTTGACAAACCCCCACTTTTCCCACTGTTCATACTTACCACAGCTCTTCATTTCCCTTTGGCATATTTGGCATTGAAGCAAAAACACCTATTTCTCATTTTCAAACCAATCAAACATACTCTTGTTATACACATTGCAGCACCATGACAGAGACAGATTCATCATATGAGCAAGACAGTGACTCAACCACAGAGCTTAATGTACCGAGAAGGCCTCATAAAAGTGGCAAGCACGTCAGAGAAGAGCCCACTTCCTTGACTCAATTGCAGGATTTCCCGCTTGCAATGGCATGCTTTCAGCAACAGTCATGATTTCAGTATTGTGAGATGATTTCTCAGATTCAGCATCATCAGGAGTTGGTTCGCTTATTTGTCCTACATTTGCGTGATGGTCATGTAAACCTTGCTGGAGTGAACTTCACCTTGACACCAGAAACCATTTCTCAGGCCACCGGGATACCGAATGTAGGTGAGCAGTGGAACAAGAGACAACAGCTAGACAAAGTGTATTATGAGCCATACATCGAACTGGCTATTTGAGGCAACTCGGTGTTGCAGTCTCATTCTAGTTTGAAGGAGTCTATGCGCTATTAATGAAACTCATCATCGAGATCACTTCGATTGTGAGGGTCGGTTCTTGCGCCTTTATGCTTACCATATCCGATTATTGATGCATTTCACGGGAGTGAGGATGATGAGCATTCCATATTTCATGTGTCGAAACATAGAGCGGATGACTACTCTTGTGCAAAAGAAGACTCCCAAGCGGCAGCATAACAACATTTATCATTATGCGCTCATCAAGATCATTGTGGTACATCAGCTTGGATTGCAAGGCATTGCATGGGAGGAGTTCATTTCACGTGACTTCTTTACAGCCCCTCAGCCTCCTCCAGAGATTGTTCATGATGCAGGTGAGCCTTTACATCAGTTTGAGGGTCTTGAGACAGAGCCTATCAATGTTCCAATATGTGTTACCTATCAGAGAGGCACCAGAGCCTTATTTGCAGCAGCACGACGAGTATTATCTCCACCAGGGGTGGAAGGGGTCTCGTTACCTTCATCAGCAGCGCGAGTACTATCTCCACTTGGGGTAAAAGGGGTCTCGCCTTCGACATCAGCATAGGTACAGGACAGAGGCAAGAGGCCTATACAGGATGAAGGCCCTTCAGGAGGCCAAGACACTGATTTTACACTCATTGATGTTGATTTGAGTTCTCCCAGCTCAAAGCTGAAAGAAACCATCCAGGAGCAGAAAGTTGAGATCGACACATTGACCGAGAAATTGCAGAGAGATAAATGGGTTATAAATTACTTGGAGCAGTGGAATAAACAATTGGAGGATCAGCAGACACTCATGGAGTTGCAGAAAATCCACGAAGACCGGGAATTGGCCCGGAAAAGACCAGGTGACATGACACCCTTTGAGCGGGAGATTTGGCTTACGAGAGTCAATATCCATCTGGAGAAGCTCTTGGTGAAGGCAAAAAAGGACAAGGACATGCTCAGACATATGAAGAACCACTATTGGGCCCGCACACATGTTTTCAAAGCAAGGATTAAGATCCTGAAGGCGAGGCTGAAGAGAGCACTGAAACGTCGAAAAAGGCCTGATCCACTTCAAATCTTGGCCGGAGCTTCTTTGGCTGAGCATGGCACTTGATGGGCGACCTTCACTCCAAATTTCAGCAAATTTGGATAAAATTTTGTCATTTTTGAATTTTTGGTCACAAAACAGATTTTCCTGCCCAACGCGTAGCGCCACCTTGCGCGCGCTTATGATTGGGAGACCTTCTGGAGGAAAACTTGACATTTTTGGATTTGTTGTAAAAATTTATGCATGATCAGGAATGGCCTAAGGATTTCATCAAGTTCTGGGTGGCCTAAAGGGTCAAAAACACCTTGAAATTGGCCTTTCTGCGACTTTTTACACACACCGGAACCAGTCTTGGGAGATTGAAGTTTTGGAGGGGCAAATGGACACCAAATCCAGAAATTCCACTTGGGTTGGAAAGTAGATAGGCAGGGATTTCCAACGAGCTATCATTAGCTCAATTTGGACTTCATGAAGTGCCTCAAAATCAGCTCCAAAGATGTGCTATGCATAGAGATTTTGGGCACGACGCATAGAGGATTTTGGCCTATTTTTCACTCTTCAGCTCAGAATTTCGCCCAGTTTTGACTAGTTTCACTTTTTGATGTAACTCTTGATCTATCTTGATGTAATTTCATGACCATGATGTAAATTTGGTACATTTTTACTTGTTATAGAGGATTCATTCATTAAAAAGTGAAAATTAAATGAATGAATCAGTTTCCTACCATATAGAGGCAAGTTGTTTGATTGCCTAGATTTCAGTTCCTAGTTTAGAATTGGTTGAAACAGCTCCTAGAAGGATGAGATCGACCCCTAGAGGCATGGGGAGGGGTTAGGCTGGTCTATATTATGTATTTTATGAGTCATTTTCAGGGTTGGACTCTTGGGAATAGTTTGGCACCTCATTGTATATTCATTTCAACATTTTTGGCAAAGGAAAGACGAGGGTTTTGCAACACTTGTTGGGATCCTTGTGGCTCTAAGTTTTTGATGATGTTTTTCTCCATGTAATTTTAAGTTTCATTAATGTTTTATGTATTCCATTTCCCTTCTCTTTGCTTCTGAAATTAAACAAATGAGTAACTAAGGTAGAATTCATTAGCTTGCTGGTGCTCTGCCTTAAACTTTTGTTTAGTTTTATATGTTTTCATCTATTTGAAGAGGATCCTTGTAGCCTCTTTCCCTCTTCAGCTCCTCAGTATTATTTTATATCCGTTCATTCAAACTGAGACATCAAAGCCATTGCCTTCCTTGCCCCAACTTGAACTCTGCAAGAATTTGGCCTCATCCCCAAGCCCAAAATTGCCTTTCCTTTTTTTCAAACAAAAAGCCCACAAAATCATTTCAAACTCCTTGATTCATATACCTAGCCTAAAATTAGCATTCATTTCAGTCATCTCAATCCCTATTGATACATTTTCCTGAGGTTGACCCGGAGAGAGCCCTCTCCTGTTCTGGTAGGGCTAGCTACCAGACTGAGCGTGGTTTGATGTTACCCTGAATTCTTCCTTCTTTCAGCCTGAGGTAGATTTAGGCAATAACATAGTGGCGACCATACTGGGGAAGAAAATGGTTTGCTTGTTGGTGTTATTTTTTTCATAAGCTACAGACAGAGCCTGAAGTTATGCCAGGTAGCCTTCGAAATGCTTTTTCTTTGCATTAGCGGAAGTAGATAAACATTGTTTCAGTCAATATTTGGTTTAGCTTGTGAACGTGACACTTGACTTGTGAATTACCCCAGTATATCAGATCGTTCTGGACTTTTGGGTGATTGAGTCTAGAATTTGATAGGTTGAAACAAGTTGGTTTTGTCCTTTGATTTTTGAATAGATCAACACACTAGCTTCCAGAAGACACACAAGAGTAAATATGGATCGTGATCCACCTCCAGTGTATGGGAATCCCAATCTGATTCCAATAATCCTCCGTCGAGAAAGTCCCGTGATCCCTTTGTTTAAATCTCATTCATGCCCTACTGTATTTGAATTCCTTGAAGATATTGAGTCTGATGATCAATTCGAGTTGTCGTTGTTTGAAACTAAGTCTGAAAGTGCTACTAGTTCTACTGTCATAAATCCAGAGTTTATCAAGTATCTTGAGATTGAACAAGCTAATAGATCCATTGATAGTTACATCCTAAATATTCAGAACTCTATTGTGGCAACGAATATCCCTGAATTCATAGAATCTGCATCTGAAACTCTTGGTCCATCAGCAGTTACTTCTGATTCACAAGTTCACACCGAGCTTCCCTTCATTCCTACCATTCTCCTGCAACCATCCATATCTGATCAGAAATCTGCAGTAGTTCCTCCTCCATCCCCACCGCAGACACCTCGTACATCTACTTCTCCTACTCCACCCGTTTCTCCAAGACAAATTATAAATCCACCAAGAGCAATGGTCGCTAGATTCGCACGCCTTGTCTTGCCTCCAAACTTGGATGCCATGCCCGCTGATTATCAGAGTAAGATCCCATTGTTTGATGGAACTCCTCAGAGTGTTCCCGCTCAGCAGCATATTGATAGAATGACAAACTTCTTTGATCTCCATGAAATTGATGAAGAAAATGTCACCATGAGATTGTTTGTGCAAACTTTTGGAGGTGAGGTGCGTAAGTGGTTCAGAGCTTTGCAGCCCAGAATTATTGCTACATTGGCCGAGCTTCAGATATAGTTTCTAGATCGGTGGGAAATAAAGAAATATCCACTTCAAATCACTTCTGAATATACCAAGATCAAGCGCAATGTTGGTGAGTCCATCCAAGACTATTGTATCAGATTTAATGTGGTTTATAATGCAATTCCTGATGATTTAAGGCCATCTAAGAAATCAGCTTTGCTTGAGTTTCCGGATGGTTTTGATCCGGACATAGCCTATTCATTACGCGAAAGAGATCCACCCACCTTAGAAGATATGTAGAAAATCTCCGTTAGCGTTGAAGCTAATTTGAATGACAAGAGAGATAGATTGAGAGCTGAGAAGAAAGTCGTAATAAAGGAAGAAGCTTCTACATCAGATCAGCTACTTTGCAAGGTGGAAAAAATGATTGAAAATCTCACACTTGATAAGCCTGAACCGCAGATTCGAAATCCCAATTTCCGTGGTCAGCAGCAACCACAATTCAGGATCAAACAACGAGAGTAGCGAGCATAAGAACCACCAGTCCAGCATCAAGTAAAGGCACCTCTTCAACAGAATTTTGTTGGTCAGGATTCAGATGATGAAGATGATGTAGTAGGGGAGGAAAATAACTTCTTTACTCTTGACGATTTGCCCATTTATATCACTGAAGATGAGGAGTATGCAGAAAGTTCAGTTGTACAAAGAGATGAGGATTTTATCTTGGCCAATGATGTAGCCCTTGAGGAAGATTCGGATGAGTATCAGAGAGGTTATATGAATGCCTTGTCAGCCCAGCAGAATCAATATTCTCTTAGAAACAGAGATGTGCCTGTCAACCCAATCCAAAAGAGAAAGGAAGTTTTAGCACCTAAAAACGATTCACCTATTGCACAAAAGAAAGTAAAAGAGATAGTTGATCCCACTGCCACCAAGTCATCATTAGCAGAAAAATAAAATCAGCCAATTACATCGAGGGAGAAGGCTGAAAAAAAAGATGTTCCAGCCAAAGAGATCGAAAAGACTTCAGCCTTTATTTTGGAGAATGAGATTTCTAAATTAAAGGTATCCATTCCCTTGACTGAAATAATGAAGAACAACAGTTATAGAGGTCAAGTTTCTAAAATTTTGAATTTCGATCCTATGTCTGATATGGTGAATATTGAAGATGATCAACCTGAACTGATATTTGGACCAGCTTTAGATGGTGAGTCTCCAGATAGCGAAGTGACTCCTTTTTATATCAGTCTTCGATTGCATGAGTTTGTATTGCATAATGCCATGTTTGATTCCGGTGCTTCCCATAACCTCATGCCGAAGGCAATCATGGAGAAGTTGGGTTTGGACATCACTAGGAAGTACCATGATCTTTATTCATTTGATTCTAGCAGAGTGAGATGTATTGGGCTCATTAAATACTTGGTTGTTAGTTTGGATCAGATTCCAACAAATAATGTTTTGATGGACGTAGTTGTGGCAGACATTCCACCCAGGTTTGGTATGCTGCTTTCTAGATCTTGGGGAGAAAAATTGAAAGGGACATTACAATTAGATTTCTCCTATGCGACGATTCCCGCGTTTGGCCAAATGAGAAAGTTGTACCGGGAACAAAAAATGAAGTACATGATTACAACCAAGGAGAAACTGGTTAATCATCCGATTAATTATGTACATACAGATTTAGAGTCTTTTGTTTTGTATGCTGATAGTTTCAATGATGTAGATAGTCAGTTAGTTCAAGCAGAAGATATTCCAGATATTACCGAGAATTTCAGAGAAATTTTGAAGAAAGAAAGGCAAAAACCGGAAAGCACAGTTGAGAAATCAGCTAAAGATAGTGGACAGCAAGCAGAAAAAACAGAGCTGGCACAATTTCAGCACTTAGAAGATGATGAAGAGGGTCTATGGACCATGGATTTCGATGGTGCAGTGGGAAATGATGGTGTTGGAATTGGTATTTGGGTACGTAGTCCTTTTTCCGCTCCAGAAAAGGTACCGAGCAATGTACGGATATGTTCTTACAAATTAGCATTAGATTGTTCGAACAATGAGGCTGAGTACGAAGCTTTGATTGCTGGCCTAAAAATTCTTAGAAAGCTGAATGCTAAAATAATTTCAGTCTATGGTGGCTTCGAATTGTTGATTAAGCAGGTGAAGGGTGAATACCAAACGAAGCATCCCCGAATGCGGGCTTACCGAAATGTTGTTCTTGATATTTTAAAGCAGTTTTCAGATTATACCTTGACTTGTATTCCTCGCATTCAAAATGGAATTGCAGATGCACTTGCTAAGGCAGCAAGTAATTTGAATATCCCAATGAATTTAAGTAATAAGTTCGAAATCCATGTGAAGCACCGTCCTACCATCCCGGATAATCAAAGATGTTGGCAAGTTTTCCAAGATGATGATGAGATTAATGAATTTCTGCAAAACAAAGGTAAGTTCAAAGATACCTCAATTGATGTAGAATATGATGATGGTGAAGCTGATGTGCAAGTCAATCAAATGGAAGTGTTGCAGCTAAAAGATAATGTTATTCCTAAAGGTTTGATACCTTTAGAAGAGCTCTTCGATCAGGATGATGTAGCTAAAAAGCCAACCTTGCGGCCAACTGAAAAGGGAGTTGAAGATGTAAACATTGGATCAGCTGAGAATCCAAAGATGGTGAAATTTTCAAAAGCATTGCCACCAGAGGTAAAGGCTAAATATATCAGTTTTTGTCCTCTTTTTTTGATGTGTTTGCTTGGGATTATTCAGACTTGAAGACGTATGATACGAATATAATTCAGCACACTATTCCAATCAAGCCTAATCAGAAGCCTTTCAGACAAAAGCTAAGAAGAATCAACCCGAAGTTGCTGCCAACAATTGAGAAGGAGGTAAATAGGTTGTACAAAGCAGGAATCGTTGTTCCCATCAGATTTTCTGATTGGATTTCTAATTTGGTGCTAGTGCGGAAAAAGACAGGTGAGATTCGGTTGTGCATTGATTTCCGAAATCTGAACAAGGTGTCATTGAAGGACAATTATCCATTGCCCAAAATGGATCATATACTTCAGCGAGTAGTTGGAGCATCTCGTATGTCACTACTCGATGGTTATTCCAGGTATAACCAAATTTTGGTTCATGAGGACGACAGAGACAAAACAGCATTCACCACTCCCTGGGGAACTTTCCACTATGTCAAGATGCCTTTCAGTTTAAAGAATTCTGCTGCGACATTTCAGCGGGCGATGGACATGGCTTTTGCGAATGAGAAGGATGTTTTTCTTGTTATATACCTTGATGATTTGACGGTCTTTTCCAATTCAGATGAAGAGCATATGTATCACTTAAAATTTGTCTTTCAAAAGTGCAAAAAATATGGTGTGTCACTTAATCCAAAGAAGAGCTTGTTTGCCATGGATGAGGGAAAACTACTTGGTCACATTATTTCAAAAGATGGAATTCGTATTGATCCAGCATGTGTAGAGGCAATTCAGAAAATTGACCCTCCCAGGAACAAGAAGGAGTTTCAGTCTTTTAATGGTAAGATGAAATTTTTACGCCACTTTGTGCCTAATCTTGCTGAACATCTAAGAGAGATTACAAACACGCTTAAAAAGGACAGCCAAGTGAAGTGGACTGAAGAGGCTGTAAATTCTTTTAATTTGGTGAAGTTGGCACTATCTTCAGCTCCGGTTTTAATCAGCCCGGATTACACCCAGGAGTTTATTTTGTTTTCATTTGCTTCGGAGCATACCATGGCAACTGTGTTAATGCAGAAAAGAGATGAGCATGAGAAGCCAATAGCTTTTTTCAGTCGAACTATAAGAGATGCAGCCTTGAAGTATAACATCATTGAAAAGCAAGCTCTAGCACTGGTAAAACCATTAAAGGATTTCCGGGTATACATTCTGCATTCTCATATTTTGGCTTATGTTCCTAATGCTGCCGTTAAAGATGTTTTAGTACAAACTGATCCGGAAGGAAGACGAGGCAAGTGGATTGTAGCTTTGCTGGAGTATGATGTGGAGATAAAGCCCAAGAATCTTATCAAGGGACAGGGGCTAGCGAAGCTTATGGATGAATCGAATTTGCATGCACTAGACATAAATCTGATTGCTGCTATGTCTGATGAGGATGAGGAGAATTCGCCACTTCAAGTATCAGAAATTTTTGTTGCTTCACTGTGGTATTTAGATATTGTGTATGTTCTTCAAAATTTGTCACCACCTCCCGGCATGACTAAAAACAAAGGTAGAACTCTGAAATTGAACGCTGCAAAATATTGTATTTTGAATTCTGCACTTTATTGGAAAGATCCTGGTGGTGTTTTGTTGAATTGTTTGGTCGAACAAGAAGCAAAGCGGGTTATGGAGGATTTTCATAAAGGAGATTGTGGCATTCACTTGTTTTGGAAAACAACAGCCAATAAGATTTTGAGAGTGGGATACTATTGGCCGACATTGTTTGCTGATGTGTATAAGACTGTCAAAAGCTGCCATGAGTGTCACATTTTTGAAGGAAGACAGAAATTACAGCCTTTGCCACTTAAGCCTATTGAGGTAAGCGCCCCTTTTCAGCAGTGGGGTTTGGATTTCATTAGGGAGATCCATCCTCCTTCTTCAGCTCAGCACAAGTGGATCCTCACAGCGACAGATTATTTCACGAAATGGATTGAAGCAGTTCCTACCAAGCAAGCTACGGATGTGGTAATCATTTATTTCCTTGAGAATAACATTTTGTCTCGCTTTGGTTGCCCGAATAAGATAATCACTGATAACGCAGCAGCTTTCAAATCAAAAAGGATGATTTATTTTTGTAACAAGTATCACATCACGTTGGGACACTCAACCGCTTATCATCCTCAAGGCAACGGATTGGCGGAATCGTCCAACAAATCTTTGGTCAACATCATTAAAAATTTGCTGGAAATCAATAAAAAAAGGTTGGCATAAGAAGCTGGTAAATGCACTATGGGCGGACCGAGTGAGTCAGAAAAAATCCATTGGTATGTCTCCCTTTGAGTTGGTATATGGAGTAGACATGGTCTTTCCTACCTCCCTTTATGTTCCAGTGGTCAAGCTTCTTCAAGAAGCTGGCAGTGAAGAAAGCCATATGCAGAGAAGAATAAATCAGATGATTCATTTACAGAAAATGAGAGAAAAAGTTTTCCAAAACACATTTAAGCTACAGGAGAGGATTAAGAAAATTTATGACATGAAAGCGAAGGTGGACAAATTCCAATTGGAGGAAGTAGTGCTGAAGTGGGATGCTTGAAATGAGGACAAAGGTAAGCATGGTAAGTTTGAAAATCTATGGAAAGGTCCCTTTAAGATTGCTACATATCGTGGTCAGAATGCATTTCTTCTGAAGGAGATGAACGGGGAAGATTGTCCAGGAGGGCCGGTCAATGGTCGGCTGCTCAAGCGGTACCATTTCTGAGATTTTTTCTGCAGTTTACATTGTCACTGTACATACCATTTTATTTCAGTTTATTGCAAGTGTGTGTTGTGATATTTTCTTCAGTCTAGGGCCCGAAGTGAAGGCTATAATTATGAAGAAGGATTTCAACTTTGGTTTCAGTTTGTCGAGTCAGTTTTTAGTCATTTCAGTTTTAAAATTGAGTCGCTTTGAATCAAGTTTCAGTCAATAGATTGAGTCAAGAGTTTTTTCAAGTCTAAGATTCCATAGCCCAATGGACGAAGGCACTGTCTATCTCTCCCAGAGATCTGCCGTTCATGGCACCTCCTAAGAACTACCATCCTCATTGGAGCCAATGTTAGAGTCGGTCTTTTCATCCCTCTGTCAGAGATCATTTCTCTTATTGCATTTCATTTTTAGGTGTCTCATTCAGTTCATTCAGTTGCATTCCATTAGGGGCATGCCATCATCTGACGGAAGGGCCTTGTCAGTCATACCCCTCATGCCTTGTACCTGCTGGTTCAGGTCTGTTCATAAAATCTATTTTAAAGTCATTCATAGTCCTGTTCGGCCTCTTGGTTAGAAAAGGGTCATTTTAGGGTTTTTAGGTCTTTTTAGGTCTAGGGTTTCGCAAATTTCGTCTTCAAAGTGTCCAATAATACCAGCAGGCCAGAGGGAGGTTCAAACTAATTTTTCATCACAAAATTTCATCGTTATAATGATAGATCATGACTTTTCTTCAAAACTCTGTTTTGAAGAAAATCGTCATTTTGTCCTTTGTAATAAATGATATGTATATTTTCAAAAAAATTTCAATTGCCGATTCTTTCAAGGCAGCCTCCAAATGCTCTTGCCAAAACATGCCGCCTATCCCTCGCAAAATCAACAAAGGTTTCCATCATTCATAAAAAATCATGAAACAAGAAAAACAGTAGTTCTATTAAAAGTGAGGCACAATTTCAAAATATTACAAAAAAA
Organism: Pinus albicaulis; assembly: GCA_034641835.2. Classification (NCBI taxonomy): domain Eukaryota; kingdom Viridiplantae; phylum Streptophyta; class Pinopsida; order Pinales; family Pinaceae; genus Pinus; species Pinus albicaulis. The sequence goes on from CM076580.1 coordinate 1,773,996,307, forward strand.
TGGGTTCAGAAGAAGCAAAAATTAAATTCTTCACTATATGAGATATTTTCCCACATTTATCAATCCATTTGCATTCAAGAAGCATCGAGAAGTCGAGCTCGGGCCAGAAAAAAATCAAACTGGGGAGTTTGAAGGCCGACTGTGGTAAGCTTCGGGAGGTCATGCACTGATTTTGAGGAAAGGACGGCATGGCAGACCGTGCGCCGCATTGGGCCAATTTTCAATGTGGTATAATCGCACTGTCAGCGGCATCTAGGGAGGTGCGCATGACCGGGTTTGTGCGCCGTGCACGTAACCTCCAAAGGTATTCTCCTCTATTTCTTCATCAAATTTCCAAATCACTCAAATTTTTTGCTCCAAGTAAGTTCACGGATTGTGAAATCACAAGATTGTTTAGTATTGTTTCAAAGGTTTGCTGAGAATTTGAATGGTGTAAGCATAAACCCTATCTGACAAAGGCTTCTCCATAGGGTTTATATTTCAGTTTTAAAATTTGGCTTTGAAATAACCCCCCGTCATATGCCACCATATTTTCCTTTCCTCCATAAATCATTGTAACTACGCTTCATTCCTATTCCCCTATATTCCACAATCACTCAGTATCACTTGTCCTAGGATTTTTAGCATCAAGCTTTTTAACATGAAAAGGGAAACTTTCCATCAGCACAAAGCACAGAGACTGATAAATAATAAGAATACTTGAACACTCTCGTTCTCTATCTCATGAACCTACCTGATTTTGTCCAATGTAGGATGGTGTCATACTGACAAAGCAGGGGCTATCCATGGTGAAAATAGACAACAATACTAGGGTTAATTGTTCAACATACTCACTATATTGAAACCCATTATAAATATGATATCATATTCAAAATAAGTCTCACTTCCTCATTAGTGAAAAAAGTATAACCATAAGGGGGAGGGCCTTTGGGCTGATGTTCTGCAACATAAAGGTCCTGCAAAGATGAATTAACTTTCATGGATGTTTCTGGTAGATTTTCAAGTAATTCTCCCATGATTGTGGAGGAGGGCTTGACCAGGTTGAAATCGTTAACATCTCACCGATAGGATCGAAAGGAAGCAGGGAAAAAGGATAAGAGTGACTTTGTGGACAAACTATTTTTAAATTGGGATCATAGTTTGCATGACAAAGTTAGCGGATTATCTCAGTAATGTGGATCGAGGGAGAAGGCATAAGGGAATATTAGATTCTAAGTAATCCAAAAATATCGTAACCTTCAAGTACTGTCTCACTGGATAAAAATTTAAGGGATTTTCTACCGAGAACTGTGTCTTTGATTTGGGTGTTCTGTTTACTCAGTTGAAAATAATCTAAGTCTCTATGAGGTGCATTCAAGGAGTTACATTTAGAGCTACTTTAACTTATTTCTAGTTCTCAGATCAGAAATGAATTCGTGGTTTTTGTAAAAAGAGGACAATACTGCGCCTGGGAATAAAAAAGATCGAATTGAACTTTTCACTTTATGTGTAATTAAAACCAAAACCAGATTTTTGCGTAGTTCAATGAGAAATTGGAGTAAATACCGTTTATGGGAAATGAACAATGGTTAAACAGTGTAACAAGCAGAAAGAGAAACTGATTACTTGATCAAATTTCTTCATGAGTGTTGAAGGCACACTTTGACAAATAATTCCAAAATTGTTGCCCTAGACCGATTACCTCTATAGATGATGAAAATGACATGGTATGTTTGTTTAAATTCAATAGGTTGCTAGTTTTTTAATCGATGACATCAAGAAGTATGGGGGACTGCCATGGGAAAGACAAAAAGAAGTTGCTTTCCATCACAATCGCTTTGGGACAAGCGCTTTTGGGTGGATGGGCAGCGATTCCATACGATAAACGTACGCATGGCTTTGTACGATCTAGAAAATCGTCACATTTCTGCCATATCGTTTCTGGACGCTAATGGCTAACGCAGGATGGCTCATGATCTCATAAGGACTTAACTATGGTTCATGCTTAAGGTGATCGGAATTTAATATGAGGGCCCGATGCAATTAAATGTTATTAATTAATCTCATCGGGGGAATTTTTTGGTGAGTCGTGCTATTAATTAATCGTGGAGGATTAATTAATTCTGCTTATAACACTAAAAGTGATTCGGGAAGGATTTCTGAAGGATTTTTACCAGAGTTAATAATCGGGGTTTAAGATATATGCTGATTTTAACTCATATATTTTGAACTTAAATAGGAGTCAGTATCAGGAAAATTATGGCTTAAGAGATAGTTATTTGAATATTTAAACTAAACTTCAGCTTATTTTGTTTAACACATATAAATATGTTTAGAAGGTTTACTATTTAAGTATGGTAATTAAATCAAAGCGATTTTACTACCACAAAAGGGAATAATATAAAGATACATTTTAGCCAAAGAGAGTATAATGGGGGTGTTTTTTTTATTCAAACATATGGGGATTAAATACTTTGACCAAAATTATAATAAATGTGGTTTTTGGGTATTTTATAAATAAGGATTTATATATAATAGGAGAAGGTTATTCTCATAGGGATTTAATAATAAATTAGAAATTAATATGACAATGAGCTAAAGTTTGCTAAGTATAAAACATTAGAATAATGTATTTAACTTATGCTTGCATGAAAATGGTTTTTATGGAATATTGCATGATTTTCCTAAGTAAAATGGGATTTTACTTTAGGAAAAGATTTTTTAGAGGTGAATGAATGTCATGATGAGAATGATTTTTAAGTAACTAGGTTTTTCCAATTATTGGGCCGAGGTTCCTATTCCTCCAAAAGTCAAGGAAATGACTTGAGCCCCTCTAATTTTCAAATACCTTAGCACTTAGGGAAATTAGTGAAATGTTTAGGGAAATGAGAAGGAAGTTAATAATTTGACTTTTCTCATTTGAAATTCTTTAATGTATGGTCCGCTCGTGACTTGTGAGGAAAATAAAAGATTTAACACATCTAAAACCATCATTCATCACATGTAATTCAACAACATCATCTACCTACCTTACTCCGCTTTACTCTACCATTTTTTCTTCTTTATTAGGGTGCAATTTAGGGACGAGAAAAACCCTTATCACACTTTTTCTTTTACATATGAAAATATATCTAGTTCTAACCTTATTACATCCAAGGGCTCAGACAATTATTGAGCTCCTTTTTATTCACTCTACTCTATCTACTTATCCGCCAAGATTAAATGGGGCTTTGGCCTGCATTTATTCTCTATCTCTAAAACATAAAATTGAAAGATGAACTAGCTAAGCTTGAGTTGTCTTCGACTATTCATAAATTGTGGCATAGGATACAAGTTGCACACACTTTTATTATTACATCGAGCAAAATTAGTGGCATTTGGATTTGTACACTTTCCTGGCCTTTCTTTTGGTGGGGTTCATTTTCTTTCACTTTTTTGGCCATTTTTATTTTTTCACCCTCTTTGATTTTTCTTTCTTTTAGGGTATACCCTCTTTACATTTTTTAATTTTTTGATTTTTTAACTATATGGAAAACCTTTGAAACAAGAAAAGGTGTATGAACATATTGCATAGTTCATCAAGTCAATCATGAAATATGACACCTATTGGCATAGGAGTCTAACACTCGGCTCCACTTCTTGGGGATGGCTTTGTTGAATCTTTGATTAAACCGAGAGGGGGGTAACCTTTCGCTTAATACATGCATTAGCCTTTTAAATTTTCACCAGAAAGTTATTTACAAGCAAATTTTTAATATGTGAACAATCTTATTTGTACCAATATTAATTTATTGTGACACCATACTTAAGTTGAAAGCAAAGAAGAAATTAATCGTGATTGAAATAATCACATCAACACATAAGAAGCACACATAGAGATAAGCAGATGTAAGTGGAAACTCATAAAGAGAAAACCACATCTTATTATCACAGGATGCAAAGCAGTGCTCCAACTCCCTCTCACCACTCGTCGTAGGCACCCAACCTACAGATAATTTATCTCACCGTGCTACAACTTGCAAGGAAGCACCAACTCCCTTCAATTTTCTGTGCACCAACCCACAGAGGCTCCAACCTTAGTCGCCCATAACTGATACTTCATCAAGCTTCAACTTGATAGGAAGCTCCAACTTCCTCAATTTAACAAACCGAATGTTTGCTGATTTACCGATATCACCACCGTAGCTCCTCTTTCTACTCTTCTTTCTTTGATCTTCTCGCTCACTCTTTCGTATTCTCGCTCTTCTCTTTCTTATTTCACCGCTTCTCAAAAACTCACTGCATATCAATATGATATTATTATAGATTTCCTCACACGATCGTTGTATTCTCGTTTGGAATTCAAATGGAAAGTCATGTCTCTTTGCCTTTCCGCTTTCTTCACTCCTTTTATCAAATTTTACTCATAAATTATAACCTGAAAGTCAATTTTAACATTACAAAGGAGTTTGTTTTCTCTGAGACTTTCCAATGCATCACAAACAATAAAAACACAGCCATTTACATTAGAATTACAATGTGAACTCCAAATTTCACTCATTTTGTCTCTTGGCTTGTCGCAAGCATTTGTCTTTTCTCTAACCTGCCTCTTGTCCCTTTCTCTTCTCTCGTATGCCATTCTATTTATGGCTACCGCGTAACTCCCGAATTTATGAACTGCGTATTTTATTTATTTTTATACCTGGCCGCTTTATATATAAATGAAATCACGACTCTAATTCAATCTCTTTACATCGTTAAAGTGTCTTTGTTGATGGCGAGTTCCGTGTTTTAACATACATATATTACAATTGCATTACATTAATAATCGCCTCCCGTTAAGCCGAGGCCCGTGGCCTGGCGTAATTACGCGCATGTTTTAATACAACCGCAACCACTTTATATATATATATATATTTATATATAACACCGCCTTCACAAATTTCCGCTTCGCGATTAGAACTGAACTCAAACACTTGTTAATCATAGTTAATAGGCCCATCGTCCGGCTTCAATCGCAACGTTCATAAAGTCAGAAGCATCAATCTGAGAGTTCCATTACGATTGAGATTCCTGATGCGATTTGCATATATCAACCTCCGCTTTATAACACGATCGGTCCGCCATTTCAATCGCAAGTGCTAATAAAGTCATGTGGACTGAATTTAGAATCTGATTGCGATTGAGATTCTCGATGCGATTTGATATATCAACCTCCGCTATAACACGATCGAGTTCCGCTATTTCAATCGCAAAGATTTTACAAAGTCGTGCGATCAATCGTAGAGTTCCGATCACATTGAGATTTCGGATGCGATTAGCAATTAATCGTGGCACATAACTCGATCGGTCCGTTTACTAATCGCAGTCACATAAATTCGTGCGATTGAACTTGATGCGATTAGGCAATTAACTGTGAGGGTATATCCCGATCGGGTCCGCCACTTCAATCGCACCCAACTTTCGTTATGATGTTCCATTGCCCTTGCGATCTCCGACAGCATTGATGAGGGTCCCACTTTATATTACTTCCTTTTCCATTGATCATAACACGCTCCACTTTAATATATATCAATGTATATGACTTGGACCATTGGAACATATGTAATGCGCTTCTATGTATACTCCTCGTGGGTAGCGATTCCCTTAATGAGATTTGTTTTGTGTATCTCTTCGTCAGTTATGCGATTCCCCGGAATTTTCTCGTGTTACGGCATTACATTATTACTGGAGTTAGTTTTTATCTTTTAACAAGTTTTGTATATGTTTATATATATTCTTTTGTCGAGTGAAGCAATTCCCAGACTTTATAACGGCTCGTTTCCGTCTCCCACTCTGTCTCCTCGTCGCTTCCCGTCGTCCGCTCTACTCTCTATTGCCGAGATAACGGTTCTCGCTTCTCTATTATATTCGTTTCCTCCGCTTCATTTGTTTCTTTCTTTGTCGCTCTTTTGCTTCGTCATTGCTTCCTTTTGCCATCAACGATAACATTTCCAACGTCATTTCCCTTTGGCATTGGAGTGGCAATCCACTTTCTCTGCTTGCTTCTCTCTTTCTCGTTGCTTGCTCTTTCCGTTTTCTGTCTCGCTCTCTTCCTCCCCCGTTTGCTCGTTCTTCCTCCCCTTTTGACATCAATGGCAAAGGACGACGCCTCATCTCTCCGTATACTCGCGTTGTACTTCCTTTTCTCGAGTTGGCTGCGAGGGTCTCGCACGAAATTGTACTATGTCGCTTCCGTAGTGATGTATGAAACTTGTTGAGAGAACGCTTTTGGTTTTAATAAATGTGTCATGCCGTCTGTTTATATTTGGGGAGTGCTGTGTTTGTTACCATATAGTGAGCCAAGATTGTCGTCTGTTTATATGTCGCTCACATCATTGCTCAGCTTTTATGATAATGTGTCAATGCTTATAGTGTCGAATGCGTGCTAGAACTTTGTCAATGAACATCAATGCTTATATCGCTAATGTCGCCTAAAGCTAAGTAATAACAATGCGTGCTAAAAATTTGCTGCTTCAGTGCCGATAACATCGTTAATGCCGATCCCGTGGACTTGTTTTATGCTTATCTTGCCGCCGCCCCCGATCATATCTTCGTTTTGTTCTCCCCTGGTTGTGCATTCTTCATTAGACAGCAGCACCGAGTATCACCCTAGTTTATCTCTCAAGTATTGAAATGGTTCTCTAGCAAGAGGTTTGCAACATATCAATGTTTCTGTTTTTCATACATATTCCAGCCTTACTATGTTCAAGAGCCACTTTTTTCTCTGGAGAAATGATACTTGATTGGTATATGTTTGGTTTTTGAATGAAGCACAAGATTTTAGATATACTTATAGCACTTGTATTGTCACATTTGATCGGGAATAGTTCATCAATGCTTACCTTCATGTCTTGAAGAGTTTGCTTCATCCACATGACTTGTGTACAACATGCCGCATCGCTATATATTCACAAATGTAGACAGAGATGGATGTTTGTTTTCGTTAGCCATGCAACTAGGCTTTTCTCCGTATAGAATGCACATCCACTTGTACTCTTCCTATCATCCATACTGCCCAATCCGCATCTATGTATGCCGATAAAGTGAAGTTTTTGCTTTTAGGATACCAAAGTCCATACCGTATTGTTCCTTGTAGATATCTCGAATATTCTTTCGATCGCGTAAGATGGTTTTGTTTAGTGCCGCTGATATCTAGCCACTAATCTCATCGCTTAGCATGATGTCTGTCTTGATGCGCTTCGATACACACAGACTTCCAATCATTGATCTCAGAAAGTCTTGATTCATGTCACAGACCCATCATTAGCACACAAATCCTGTAACCCGTGGTCATGGAGTTGACACAGTTTGCAAATTCCCTTCCATTTTGAACTTTTTCAACATTTTTTTATGTATTTTTCTTTTGTGAAATAAATGTACCTATGTTCTTTGTCAATTTGTAGTCCCAAGCAGAAACCGAGCTCTCCAATCATGTACATTTCAAACTCGTTTTCATTTCATCATAAACTCTGCTAGTTCATCTTTGTTACTTTCCAAACATAATTAACAAATATATACTACAACAATCAGAGTTTCATCTTCATGGGCTTTATGTATAGATCAAGGTCTACTCCACCTCTCCTAAAGCCCCGTTTGCAAATATTTGTCCAAATTTTAAGTATCATGACGAGGAGCCTGTTTCACCATATAGGGCCTTCTTCACTCGCACACATAGTCTTCTTTGTCTCGTTCAATGAGAAGCCTTCTGCTGTTCCATGTACACTTCTTCTTCTAGATCTCCATTAAGAAAAGCAAGATTTACATCCATTTGATATACCTTGAAGTCTTGGTAGCATGCAATGCTAAGAACATTCTCGATAGCCTCCATTCACATAAAGAAATGTTTCATCATAGTCAAGTCCTTCAATTTGTGAGTATCCTTTTGCAGACCAGCTTGCTCATTCCTGGACATTGTCCTTGCTCATTCATTTTGTTTTTTGAATACCCATTCTTGAACCAATGATATTTTTCTCTAATAGGTTCAGGAACTAGTTCCCTGTGTATTGTTCTTCTCAATTTGGTCCAATTCTTTCATTTATCGTTTTACCCAATACTTGTCCTTGGCCAAGTTTCTTCAAATTTTCTTTGCTCTATTTGTGATAACATGGCTATGTATACTTCTTATGTTTGTTCACGTCTTGTCAATTCCCTGCTTCTTGTCTCCTATGACCTGATTCTTCAGATGATTCTTCTCAAGGTATCTGAGGGGCTTTCTTGAGTCAAATTTCTACATCATCTCATGTCTTGCTTACCATCATCATCCTTGTCTTCCTCTTCATACAGTTCATGACTCAGCAATTGCATTTCAGGGATTGTTTGGAAAGTTCTTCATCAAATCTCACATCAATACATTCAACTATTTTCCGAAGAGTCTTGTTGTAGCACCTCACATTCTTTACTTCTTGGATGCATATCCTAAGAATATTCCTTCATCTACTTCGCATCAAATTTCTCAAGGTTTTCATCATTATTTTATGTAACACTTGCTACCAAAGATTTCGAAATGTTTGATCGGTAACATTTTCCATGCCATAGTTCATAGGAGTCTGTCAATGCTTGGCCTTAAGTGAGCTTTATTAAGGATATGTACTCGTGCACTGGCTTTCTCGCTCAAGTGTCGAGCAAATATTATTCTCCTCGCATCATAGCTCTTGCTATTTGTTGCATGTATTCGCTGTCTCTCTCATACTCCATTCTCATTTATGTCCTTCTAATAGCAATTGTTGTTTATCTCATGTTCATTACATAGGTCTACAAAGTCAATCTGTAATTCTCCTCTCGTCTAACTGGACACATTTCACTTGCATCCGCTTGATTTTCTCGCTAATGCTTTGAATATCTTAAATTTTTCTGTAATGCTTCGATTATTTTTGAGAAAGAAAACCATGTCATTCGGAAAATTCATCTATTATCACATGTGAAATAGGATTCTCCAATTTTGAGGTCCGAGTTCTAACAGGTCCACACGTGTCCATGTGCACAAGCTTGAGTGGTTTTCTTTGTTGACACGCCTCCTCTTATAGATTTAAAGGATGTGCGAGTCCTGTTTCAATCGACAATGATTTGCATATAGTATTTAGCTCATTTCTCTATATATCTCTTGCTACTTTTCTGCTCTGGGCCTGATGATATGGTCAAAGCCGAGGATGTCCCAATCTCCATAGCTGCAACCATGACTCCTCAAGTTTGCTAAGATGGCAGGTTTCATCTTCTCCTCTTTCACTATAAAGCACATTGCTCGAACACCTTGAGTAGAGTTTTTCCCGTTGTGCTTGATCCGACTACAAACCTTGTGGCTCTAAAGAGAACTTCACAAATTTCTTTATCGCAATATATCCGACTTTCACAATTTGAATTTTCTTTCACCTCATCTACATATAATATATCTTGGGCCTTTCCTCTCGCCATCGTTTCATGCCGATCGATCCTTTTCCCTCGACATCTTTCCCCGATTTGTCACTCTGCATGACATTGCCCGATTTCCTTTCACAAGAGTTAAAAACTTGCTTTATCTCCCCTGTCATGTGTTTAGAGCAGCCACCGTTCAAATACCATCTTGACTCTTCAAATCTTGAGCAAGCAGTCAAGTCACATTTATTCGCCTTCACTCTACCTGAGTCTCCTTTTGTTTGGTATCTTGTGAGGTGATGAATTATATCCCTTTAGAGAACACTTAAAAGATATATGCCCAATTTGATCGCATATACAACATTTGATTATAGCTTATGAATTGTGAGCAGAACAAAATTGCTTGACTCATAAACCTCCTTGAGGTATCAACATCAAATTTTTGTCCATACTTTCTACATTCAATAATTCTATGGCCAAATCCTTACAATAAAAACAATAACCATAGAAATTACTTGCATACCCTCGATGTAAGGTCGTTTCTTCCTATGCTTGTTTTCTTTACTGTTTGAATCCATTTCTTCCTGTATGACAATATGCAAGAATGTGTCCCTCGCTTGTGGCGGCATAACAGCATTCTTCATAGGAGGGAAGAATCCTCTTTATTGGCTTACAAATTTGACATACTCAGAGCATAGATCCTTTTTCTCGTTATCTTAGTAGTTATTGCATTCTTTGTTACTAGAGGTTTCTTTTCTCTGCCTTCCATCGCATTTCTTCTTTCAGAGGGGAATTATTCAAATACTTCCTCATCCTTCTTTGCTTTTACAAAAATAATCTCTCTCTGGCCAACCTTTTCTTTTCCTTTACTTGATTCTCCTTCGTAGTCATTCCAGCCTTTATCATAGGGGATCTTGAGCAACTAAAATTTCATTCAACTTAATAGAGCTTGTTGTTTGAGAAGGGTATATAGAAACTGTTGAGCTTTTCTAATTTCTTTCTTTATATGTGACTTCCTTTTCTTCCAGCTTCTTCTGTTTCTAGTTTTATCTTTGATTTTCCATAACATATCTTCTATCTTCATAAGCTTACCTTCACCGCATGAGACTTCGAATTTTGTTCTTCTTTCACACATTTTAGAGAATCTCTTTTGTTTTCTCGCATTTTAGTTTGAGTCCACAATTTCCTCCAGAAAGACTTAGCTCCCCCCGCGTCTAATTCCCCTCTTCTTCATCTTCTAGTAGGAGTCCCTCAAGATCTTCTATGCCGTCATTATAAATTCAGGTTCTTCTTCACTTGAGGGCTCATCTAGTTTATTGCACCTAGGCTTGCCTTGGTGAGCATAAAGATTTTCTCACTTCTAATCTCTTTTCCTTTCTCGCCGCCTCTCTTGATGTGTCTTTCTCTGATTCTCTGAGCTTGATTTCATTTCTCTTGTGAGGACATTTAGCAGCATAATGTCCAACTCTTCCACGCTAAAGCATTTGAAGGGAAGTTTACCTTTTGTATCTACTCGAGCTCTCTATCCACCCTCGACAAATTTAGCCTCTTCTTCATCGTGAGGCAGAGCATATGTCTTCCTTTCTTCTTTCTTTCTTTTATGTTTTGAATGTTGCCTCCCGTGCTTGACTTCTTCGTGGAGCCTCATCTCATATGTCAGAAGATTTCCTAGTAGCTTCATCTATGGTCAATGTCTCCCAATTCACTGCCCTTTCATTGCAGTATACCTGGGATTAAATCTGATGGGAGGATCTAGAATCTTTTGCACAACTATACTTTCTCGGTATGGTTTCTCCAAGAGCTTTCACATTGTTATCACTGTGAATCTCTAAGAAGAAGTCGCCAACATCTTCATCATCATTCATTTTTAAGTTTTCAACCGGGCTCTATATACTTGGAAGCTGGCGCTTTTACTTTCTCGGGGTCTCCCTCATGTATGCCTTCAAGAGTATCCCAAATTTTCATAAAGGTTTCAGGCATTACTTTAATAAACTCTCGCTTCACATAATCAATTCAGATGGCATTCATGGCTTTTGCATTAGCTACAAAGCTTTCTTTAGCTTTCTTTTTATGTATCGATTATGTGTTAATATCTTAATTCCACAATAACTGCATCTCTATTCCTAGAGACATTATGTATGCGTCTTCATTTTGATTTTAAAGCATACTGCCTGTGAAGAAAGGGCTGTATTGCTGAGCATCCTTCTTTACTAGCCATCTTGGAACCTAGGAATTTTCAGCTTGTTATACTTGTACAAAGGAAACCGCTTTGATACCAATTGGTTGGACCCGACAACCGAGAGGGGGGAATCTGCCATTACATGCATTAGCCTTTTAAATTTTCACCGTAGTTATTTCTATGCCTTTAATATGTGAACAATCTTATTTGCACCAATATTAATTTATTGTGACACCATACTTAAGTTGAAAGCAAAGAAGAAATTGCTACATTTTAAATAATCACATCAACACATAAGAAGTACACATAGAGAAGTCACAGATGTAAGTGGAAACCCATAAAGGGAGAAAACCATATCTTATTATTGTTGTGATGCAAAGGCAGCCCAACTCCCTCACCATCGTTTTATGTAGGTACCAACCCCACAGAGGCTCTATCCTCAATTCTCGCAAGCTACAACTTGCAAGGAAGCACCAACTCCCTTCAATTTTCTGTGCACCAACCTGGCTGTGAGGCTCCAACCTCGCCAACATAAATCGACAAATGCCTATCAAGCTTCAACTTCTGATAAAGTGAAGCTCCAACTTCCTCAATTTAACAAATTGAATGTTTGCCGATTTACCTCCGATATCGCCTCCGCTCGTAGGCTCCTCTTTCGCTCTTCTTTTCTTGATCTTCTCTCGCTTTCACTCTTCTCGTATTCTCATTTTCTATTTCACCTCTCGCTTCAAAAACTCACTCGTATATCAAGATGATATTATTTATAGATTTCCTCACATGATCATGCTTGTATTCCGTTTGGAATTTGAAATGGAAAGTCATGTCTCTTTGCCTTCTCGCTCTTCTCACTCCTTTTATCACCACTGTGAATTATAACCGTAGAAAATAATTTTAACATTACAAAGGAGTTTGTTTTCTTGAGACTTGCCAATGCATCACAAACAATAAAAACGATTAAAACATTTACATTCACCTCACAATGTGAACTCCATCACTCATTTTGTCTCTTTGCTTGTCGCGTATTTGTCTTTTCTAACCGTCTCTTTGTCCCTTTCTCTCCTCGTATGCTCTTCTCCGTTTATGGTCACGTAACTCCCGAATTTATGAATCGTATTTTTATTTTATTTTTTATACAAGTCAGCTTTATATATAAAATGAATCTCGATGACCGTAATTCAATCCTTTACACGCAGCTATGTCTTGTTTGATGTGGTTGTGTTCCGCAAGCCGGAACATACATATATTACAATTGCATTACATTAATAATCGCCCTCCCGTTGTCGAGGCCCGTGGGTCTGGCTGCACTACTGCGCATGTTTTAATACAACCGCAACCACTTTTTAGATATATATATATATATTTATATATAACAAATGCTTTCACACTCGCTTTCGATTAGAACTAGAACTCAAAACACTTGTTAATCATAGTTGGCTACCCATCGGGTCCGGTTTCAATCGCAACGTTTTACAAAGTCGTGCGATCAATCTGAGAGTTCGATTACGATTGAGATTCCTGGACGATTTTGCATATATCAACTCCCGCTTTTATAACACGATCGGGTCCGCCATTTCAATCGCAAGAATGATAAAGTCGTGCGATCAATCGTGAGAGTTCTCGATTGCGATTGAGATTTCGGATGCGATTTGCATATATCAACTCCCGCTTATAACATGACGGTCCGCCATTTCAATCGGGCAATGTTTACAAAGTCATGCGATCAATCGCATGCTCCGATCATGATTGAGATTTCGGATGCAAAATAGCAATTAACTGGTGACATAACTCGATCTGTCCGCCACTTCAATCGCAGCACATACAAAGTCGTGCGATTGGAACTCCTGATGCGATTAGAAATTAACTCGTGTGCATAACTCGATCGGTCCACCACTTCAATCGCAATCGCACTGCGATGTTCCGCCGCTTCTTGCGATCTCCGATCATGTATTGATGAGGGTCCCACTTTATTACTTCCTTTCTCCATTGATCATAACACGTCCACTTTAATATATATCAATGTATATGCCTTGGACCATTGGAACATGTAATGCGCTCTATGTATACTCCGTACATTCCCTTTAATGAGATTCTTCATGTGATCTTCCGCTTCGGTTGTGCGATTCCCGAATTTTCTCGTGTTATTCTCAGACACATTGTCAGCTGGAGTTAAGCGATCTCTAACAAGTTTTGTATATGTTTATATATATTCTTTAGTCACTGAGTGAAGCGATTCTCGGAATTTTATAACTATTTCGTTTCTGTCGATCGGTTTCTCTTCGTCCTGTCGTCGTCGCTTATTGCCGAGATAATCTGCTCGCTCTATTATATTCCGTTTTCCGCTTTCATTTGCTTCTTTGCGCTCTTTTGTTTCCCTCTGGTCATTTCTCTCGTTTATATCATCAATGACAACATTTCCAACAAAGCTTTTCCCCGGTGAAAAGTCAAGAACAAACAGTCGATGCCTCAAAAAATGCATTTAATCGAACCATGAAATTTTCTTCTTGTTTGTTGCTTTATTGTATGTATGATAGTGAAACTTTTTGAAGCTTAGGGCCTTCTCTTCGGGCTTTAACTCCAGCAAGTTACCATGCAATCAAAACTAATACATTACAAAAGATATAGTATGTACATGTCAAAAAATAAGAATATCCTAATAGATAGGAGCAACGTAATGCTTTAACATTCGACCATTTACTGGTCCTTCCTCAGTTTCTGAACCATCCAAATTTTTCAGAAAATAGGTATTATTTCCTTGTAAAGCATGAATGATGTAAGTTTCTTTCCATTGGAAGTCAAACTTCCCATGTTTTCCCTTATCCTCTCTTCTGGCATCCCATCTCAAAACTTTATCTTCCAATTGGAAATCCTCTGCTTTGGTCCTTTTGTCAAAAATCTTCTTTAGTTTTTCCTGTAAAATTTGGGATCTTTGATAAACTTCTTCTCTAGTCTACTGCAAATTGATGGTCTGATTTATTCTTCTCTGAATATCATTTGGTTCAACCTGAGCTTCTTGAAGTAACTTCATTACAGGAACTCCTAAAGATGATGGAAATACTGCTTCAATACCATAAACTAACTCATAAGGATTGGTCCCAATTGATTTTTTGGTGGTGAGTTTGTTTGCCCACAGTGCATTTGTAAGTTTCTTATGCCAATTTTTCTTGTTTTCTTCCAACAATTTCTTAATGATATTAATGAGACTTTTATTGGAAGATTCAGCCAGTCCATTACCCTGAGCGTAATATGTTGTTGAATGGCTTAAAGTGATATGATACTTATTACAGAAACTTATCATCTTTTTTTATTTGAAAGCAGCAAAGTTATCAGTGATAATTTTCTCAGGACAGCCAAATCTTGATAGTATATTGGTTTCTAAGAATCCTATGATTACAGAATCATTGGCTTGTCTGGATGGGATTGCTTCAATCCATTTAGTAAAATAATCTGTGGCAGTGAGGATCCATCTGTGTTGGCCAGAAGAAGGAGGATGGATTTCTCCAATGAAATCCAGGCCCCATTGTTGGAAGGGTTTTTCGGTGGAAACTGGTTTCAAGGGTAAAGGCAATAATTTTCTCTTGCCTTCAAAAATTTGACATTTATGGCAAGCAGTTACGAATTTCTTTACATCAGAAAACAAGGTTGGCCAGTAAAATCCAGCCCTTAGGATCTTATCTGCTGTTGATTTCCAGTAGAGATGTCCACCACAGTCTCCTGCATTGAATTCATTGAGAGCCTTGTCAGCTTCATCTTTTAACAAGCAATTTAATAGAATACCATCATGATTTTTCCAAAAGAGCACATTATCTAAAATACAATACTTTAAGGATGTCATCATTAAAAACCTTCGCTTGGTTCTGGATAACCCTGGAGGAGCTTGCAGGTTTAACAAAACATATATTATGTCAGCATACCAAGGTGAATCTAAAAAGGCATGGCTGATTCGTGGAGTCACCATCTCCTGATTGTCATCCAGTTCATTAATATCTAGGGCTTGATAATTTGTTTATGTCATGAGTTGAGCCAATCCCTGTCCTTTTATTAGCTTTGTAGGTTTTATCTCAATATCATATTCTAATATGGTAGCAATCCATTTACCTCTTTTGCCTTCAATTCCATCTTGAGTTAAGATGTCTTTGACAACAGCATTTGGTACATAAGCTATCACATGAGAATACAATATATAGATTATGAAATCTTTAATAGCTTTTACAAGTGCAAAAGCTTGTTTTTCCATGATGTTGTATTTTAATGATGTGTCTCTTAGTGCTTTACTAAAAAAGGCTATAGGTTTTTCACATCCATGATCATCCTTTTGTAATAAAACAGCTGCTACAGTATGTTCTGATGCAAAGGAAAATATTATGAAATCTCTATCAAATTGTGGACTGGAGAGAATTGGTGTTCTAGTCAAAGCCATTTTAATATCTTCAAATGATTGCTTGGCTTATACTGTCCATTTAATACTCGAATCCTTTCTTAACATGTTAGTAAGTAATCTAATTAATTCAGCTAAACTAGAAATGAATCTTCTCAAAAAATTGATTTTTCCTATGAAAGCTTGTAGTTCTTTGATATTTCTGGGATGAGGTATCTGCAATATGGCTTGTATTCTTTCAGGATCAATTTTAATGCCATCTTTTGAGATGATATGGCCCAGGAGTTTACCTTCTTCAAGACCAAACAATGACTTTTTTGGATTCAAAGAGATACCACACTTTCTGCATTTTATGAACACTTGTCTGAGATGGTCCAAATGTTGTTGATTTGATTTAGAAAAAACGGTTAAATCATCCAGATATATAATAAGAAAGTCATGGATTTCTTTTGCAAATGCAATGTCCATTGCTCATTGGAAGGTTGCTCCAGCATTTTTGAGTCCAAATGGCATTTTAACATATTTTAAAGTACCCCATGGTGTTGTAAAATTTGTTTTGTCCTGGTCATCAGGATGAACCAGAATCTGGTTGTACCCTGAAAACCCATCTAAAAGAGAAATCCTTGAAGCACCTACTACCCTTTGCAAAATGTGATCCATTTTGGGCAAAGGATAATTATCCTTCAAAGAAACCTTATTTAGATTTCTTAAATCAACACATAGTCTAATCTCTCCAGTTTTCTTCCTAGTAGGGACCAAGTTAGACACCCACTCTGAAAATCTAATTGGAGCAATTATCCCTGCTTCATACATTCTTTTGATTTCTTTTTCAATTGAAGGCAACAAAACAAGGTTGATTCTCCTGAGTTTCTGCTTAAATGGTTTTTGATTTGGTTTTAGAGGTATTTTATGTTGAATTATAGATGTATCATATGACTTCAAATCCTCATAACTCCAGGCAAAGACATCCTGGAATTCTTTTATTAGTTCAACATATTTTGATTTTTGATCAGGAGGCAAAGATTTTGATAATTTTATGATTTTAGGATTTTCCTCTGTTCCCAAATTTTATTCCTCAATATCAGCTTTTAAGGGTTCCATTTTAGGTTTCAGTGGAATGTCATTAGAGTCAAAAATATCTTCTAGAGGAGTCAATCCTTTGGGAAAATGGTTATCTTTCAGATTAATGATTTCAGATTCATCTTCTACAATCTCATCAACTTCCATTTGTTTAAGGTCCTGCATGTATTTTTTGGTGAATTTCGTTGGATGGAGAATTTGAATGGAACTCTCTTCAGAAATATTTGTTTCTTGTTCATTTATTTGATTAGATTCATTGATTGTTTCTTCATCTATACTACTGTTAAAAAATTCATTCTCTAAAGTCAAAAAATTGTTAATCTGGTTATAATTTGCAAACACTTGCCAATTCATGAGATTATTTGGTATAGCTGGTCTATGTCTAATCTCAGCTATGAACTGATGATTAGGTTCAAATGGTAATTTACAAGTGCTAGCAACATTGCAAGACTATGAGCATGCAAATTTTGTTTTCTGGGAATTTTTGCAAGCTGAGCCTGTAGAAAGGTGTTAAGAAATTCTACAACTATTCCTCTATATTCTCTTAGTCTGGGATCTTTTATCGAACATTCACCATTGATCTGTTGAATGATTAAATCAGAATATCCTATGATATATACTCTAATTGCCCCTAATTTTTTGACAAGTTTAAGCCCTAACAAAAGAGCTTCGTACTCTTCCATATTATTAGTGCATTTAAATTTCAATATGTAAGCATGGCCTTCAGCATGATCGTTTTCAAGGTTATGTATCCAAATTCCAGCTCCTGCTCCTAACTTATTAATAGAACCATCAAATTATAAATGCGAAAGAATTTCATGTACAAAATTTTCATCAGGTGTTTCAGGAACTTTCTTAACAGGGAGATCTGGTTTTTTAGTTTCTTCTGGTTTTTCTTGGGTTTCTGATGTTTCTTTTTATTCAGAGATTTCTTGGATTTGAACACTAGATTTATTTGCAGTTTCTTTTGGTTCAGATGCTGGTGCTTCTAGTTCACTGGGAAGATCAGTTTCAGCATTATAGAGAATGAATGAGTCCATATCAAAGTGTACTGAGTAGATAGGGAAATTTTCAGGTTTCTCCTGACTACTAACTACATATTTCATCAAAGTATCTCTGTACAGTCTCTTAGGTTGGCCGAATACTGAAATAGTAGCATATGACATATCTAATTGAAGAGATCCTCTGAGTTTTGCACCCCCGGATCTAGACAACAGCATACCATATTTTGGAGGAATATCTGCTACTACTATATCCTTCAAAATTGATTTAGCAGGGTATTGAACCAATGTAACACACAAATATTTAATTAATCCTAAACATCTCACCTGACTTGAATCAAAAGAGAAAATATCTTTGTAAGGTCTGGTGATGTCTAGATTTAATCTTTCCATTACAGCCTTGGGCATTAAATTGTGAGACGCTCCAGAATCAAGCATGGAATTATGAAGTATTTTGTCATGTATATTCAAACTCACATAAAATGGAGGAGTCCCTCTGCTTTCAGGTTTTCCATTTACTTCAGGGCCAAAAAGTAATCTGGGTTGGTCATCAAAAACATTAACTGTGTCATCATTTCCAGGAATATTGAGTGATTTATAAATTTGGTTTCTGTAGACATCATGTTTAGCTAATTCGGACAGTGGAATAGCTATCTTTAATTTTCCTACTTCAGATTCCAAATTAAAAGATTTCTCAATTTGAGTCCTTGTATTTCGAACAGTTGGATTATATTTTTCTATGTTTTCAGTGTTTTTCTCCTTTTCAGGAGTGTGGTTGGGTGTTGAAGTTGTTTCCGAATCAACTCCTAGAGGTTCCTCTACATTTCCTTTGGGAGGAAGAGTATTGGAAAGTTGTCTGTTATTCAGTTGAGTATCAGATACATCTTCAATTATTGGGTGGACAGGATTAGGATCTGATCTAGTGAGAATATTTACAGGGGTAGTACTGACCTTACCTTTGAGGGGTTGCTTTGTGGTTTTCTGTTTACTTGCTTCCGGAACATCAACTTGTCTACTTCTCAAATTATATTGCTTATGAACTTCGTAGATGGCTGTGTCATATTCTTCCTTAAAATCAAATGATTCTCCTGACTGGGTTTGAAACTTTTTAATAATGTGAGCTTCTTGATCATCTTGGGTCAAGAAAATTTCTGGTTCATTTTCATCTTCAATAAAGTTTTTTATTTGAACATCATCAGTAGGGTCCTCAGAAGTGGAGCCTTCAACATAATTTTCCTGGAATGGGGGCCTAATATTTTGGTCAGGACCCGTTTTTCCAGTATTTTGATTTTGGTTTCTTCTGAAGTTCGGATTTTGCACAGTATTACTAGGTTGACCATCCCAAGGAGCTTTATTCTTTTCAATAGTTTCTACTCTGTCTCCTAGTCTTTCCATTCCTTTGATTATAGCATCCAGTTTCTTTTCAAAATCTGTGGGTTCTTCATTTACAGGCATTCTCCTTTCAGCTCTAGCTCTAGCTCGTTTTTCTATCAGGTTAGCTTCAACACTAACAACTATGCTTTTCATTTCTTCTAGAGTTTGAGGAGCTCTTTCCCTAAGATGATATGCTATGTCAGAATCAAATCCATCGGGGAATTTGATTAATACTAAATCTGGAGGAGGTCTAAGATTTTGGGGAACAACATTGTAAGCCTCATTGAACCTGGTGACATAATCTTGCACAGTCTCATTTGTTCCTCTTTTTAGTTTTCCAAAGTCTGATAGGATTTGAAGAGGATCTTTCTTCTTCTCCCATCTATTTAAAAATGTTCTATAAAGGGCTGGTAAGTTAGCAATATTGTTTGTAGGAAGGGCCCTGAACTAGGGTCTGACTTCTCCAGTAAGACTTTGGAGAAAAATTCTCATTCGTACATCATCAGCATCTATTTCATAAATTCAAAATAATCAGTCATCATTTTAGTATGCTGTTGAGCAGTGTAAGTACCAGAACCATCAAAAGGAGTGATTTTAGCTTGGTAATCTTGAGGCATAGCCCCTAGATTAGCTGGTAACCTTAAGGGAGCATATCTTTTTGCCATTGGAAGAGGTAGTGGGATAACAGGTGAGGTTGGTCTATGAGTGGTGGGTGGAGGAGTGGAAGGGGTAGTTTGATGTTGAGAGGTTTGGGGAAAAGTTGATGAACTGGGAGAAGCAGAAGTAATCACAGGTTCAGAAGTAATCAAAAGTAATCAGAAGTAATCAGAGGTAAACTCAGATTGTATGGAATCTCACAATTTCTTATCAAGGTGTGATGTAAAAAATTCAAATTGCAAATCTTCAAGAAATACTGGGTCTGGAACCAAATTGGATAACTCAGATTCAGAAAAATTTACAAATAAAGATGTTTCAAACTGCTCGTCAAAAGGTTCGTCCTCAAGATAGATCCACTTCACTGGACAGGAAATTGATCTATAGAGAGGTCGAGAACTTCCAGAGCTTTCTTGACTATCTTGTCTTCTAAGAATTCTGGGAATCAGATTCGGATTTTCGAATACAGGCGGAGGATTTGGATTAGGATTAGCCCTAGTGTAACGAGTCCTTTCTGAAGCCAGCTTTCTTAAGTGATATTTTTGGTTTTTTGGTTTAATGAAATGAATAATACAACTTCAATAATCTCTTTAAGAAGTTTCAGATAATGGATTTAGATTTTCTTAAAGATTTATTTAACTAGAGGAACTGATCAGATGTTTGAAACCAAGGTTCAGTCCATAAACTAGACCAGAGATAGACTGAAGTAGCATTTTTTTACTATGCAATTGTAGAGCAAAAGCAGTTCAAAAGCTACCTGGCTAACTTCAGGCTCTGTCTGTAGCTTATAAATTAAACAGCAGTAACAATAAAATTATTCAGGTCCCCAGTGGAGTCGCCACTATGTTATCACTCAAATTTTCCTTGAAGTTGTAGAAAAGAGGAAAGGGGTCCGAGGTAACCAAAAACCAACTTTTAGGTACATAATCTAGCCAATCTGTACACAGAGAGGGCTCTCTCTGTATAATTTAGCTTTGTTTTTAGAAAATATCAGGCTAGTTATAAAGTCCAAGGGTTTTGTTTGAATTTGGGTGGTGGAATTCAATAGCTGAGGGAAAGATTGAGTAGTTTAGTCCATTGGGCTAATGGAGTCAAAAGGATAACTTAACTGGATTAAGTCTCTTAGCAAAAGATGGTTTCACAGGGCAAGATAATCAAACTGGGAACAATTATATATCTTTAAAGTGAATGGAATGGATTTAAAATGGATGAAAGGAAATTAAGAATCTTTCAGCACATTTATAAGAGGGAAAATTGAGTGATTATTAACAAAGAGAAATTAAGTATTCTTTATTAAATAATAAAAATGTTTAAACTAGAAAAACAAGAGCAATTAAGAATTTGCTGTTTAAAACTAGTTTAGAAGAAAACATTTAGAATAAAAATGATTAAAATTAGATTACACTTAAGCACTTTCTGATTTACTCCTTTTCATTAATTATTCAGAATCGAAACACAGTGATATAATAAACAGATATAAAGACTTTAAAACACGAGAGGAAGATGACTTATTGATCCGTATTCTGACACATGAATCCTATAAAAAGTCTTTCACTTCAATTCATCATCCAGCTTAGCCACAAAAAATTTCTCCAATAGCACTTTATTCCAAAATAATCAATGTTACAGAAAAGTTTAAGAATCCACCCTAAATACTCCAATTGAGGGAGTATTTATAAAAAAAAGTTACAAAAAATATCTCATAACAACTTGAGATATTATCTAGGATGACTCATAAGTAAATTACAATAAAATAGAGACAGATGGTCTCGTAGATAAGAAAAATGATAACTGATGTTGTGTTGTTTCCTTCTTTTGAGAATGTGCTCGAGGCAGGCCTTATGCTTTGGCTCATTGCTATCCTCTTCAGTAACTCTGTGCTGGCTGCTCCGTTTAACTAATACTCTTTGACTGCTCTGATACACTTTGACCTTTATTCATCATTTTATCCTTCTTACCATGACTTACTGTAGTACATAGTCAAAAATTCAAGTAAGGATAATCTTTACAAAAGTTCTAACAGTTCTTCCCACCATTTATCTTCCGAAATTATGGTCCTTTGCAGCTTTCTGAGAGTTTCATCGGTCTCTGTATACCTAAAGAAAGTAGGTTGAATAGGAAACAAATGTTTTACTTCATGCTCAAGATAAAACAAATTTTCCAATCTATCATGAAGACTTTTTCCTGTAGGCAATGCTGCTATTGATGAACTAGTAGAGGTACTGGCCTAATTGTCAGAATAGTTGTCCAATTTTTCAACATAACTTTCTAGGTCCATCAATTTGTCTTCTAAAACTAAATGACTAGGCAATCCTTTATTCAACAAAATATCAAATATTTTTATGAACACAATGATTTCTTCTTGCATGTCAGAGCATCTTCATTCCAAATTCCGCATCAAAGTTATTTTGGTAAAAACTCTCTTTATTTCCAAAATTGTGCCTGTCTTGTCTTGAATGCCAAATTCTTCAAGTTGCTGCTTGTTCTGAGTATTTAGAAAATGGATGAGTTCATTGGCTTCATCAGGCCTGTTTCCCAATTCTTCTCTTGCTCTTAGGACTTCTTCTATAGCCAATTTGACTAAATCATTCTGTTCTTGCATTATTTGAATTGAGGGCCAGACATATTTTATTGATTGGATGATGTTGTCCCAAAGAATTTCATTTATTTCCTTTAAAGGCTTCTCCAATGTGAGATCCTTTTCTAATTTATGGACCAAATTTTCTAATCTGTTGACCTCTCTTGTTTTATCTACAACATTCATCTTTGAGAGGTCATATTTTTGTTCCAAAGAGGTAAGTTGCACCTTTGTTCTCTGTAGTTCAGTCACTTGGAGTTTCATTTCCTCCATTGATTTTGTTAATTCTTCTAGACTCAAATTGGAAGTATGCACCTGTGGCAATTCTGTTGGTTGACCTGTTGTTGTAGTACCTGCAATTACCTCTGGTGTAGATGCTGGAACATTAGACTGCTTATATTTCAATGCCTTTTCAAGCTCTTTCTCTGTTTCATTAAGTTTCTCATTCAGTTTTAAGAGCAAGTCCATTAATTCTTCTTCAGAATTTTGTTTTATAATTTCAGTTGTCTGAGGATGTCTTGAGGCTGGTAGCTTTAGTTGTTTTCTCAAAGCTGCAATATCATCATCTTTCTTCTTGATTAATGCTTTTATTCCCTTAACATCTTTGGGGTTATGTCCCAATCCAATGATAATTTCCTCCAAAGTTTTAATCCTGTTGTCTTTATCCTGAGAAGAGGCTTTTTCAAGGCTTAATTGAGCATTTGTATTCTCCAAAGAATCCTGCAGTTTCTGGGTCATCATTGATTTATCCGTCAGAGTAGAATAAATCATTTCACCTGTCTGTTTATGTAGATCAATTTGATCTAAAGGATGAATATCATTTGCTAATAATTCAAAATTAGTCCTGATGTAATTTGCAGTTGTCTGAGGTTGTTGCACTTTGGGTTTGAAGTGACTCATTAGCATTTTTCCCTGCTGGATGTCAAAAGCTGACATCAACCTTTGCTGATTCTTAGGAGCCATTTTTAAACATTGATTGTAAACTTGGAGTCTGAGAGGATCATTCCTGGCCTTGATATTTATGAATTTTATTTTAAAGTCCCAAGCATCTTTCACTGGTGGTTTGAAAGATGAAACTTCTGCACCTTGCTACCTTTGCAGCTCTTTTTTCTGTAAAGTAGTGGATGTCCCACTGTTTGCACCTGTTTGCTGACTACCCAATTGTTCTTCCTCTTGACTATCAAGGATTTCATGAACAGATTCCACTTCTGGAAGAGGGTTCAATTTTTGTCTTTTAACATTAGGTTGTCCAGAAGATCCAATGACAGGAGTAGCTGCTTCAGCATCTCTCTTCTTGCCTTTTTCTACATTCAAAGGAGTCTGTAATATTGATACTTCTGCTACATTGGTTTGAGTAGGAGAAATTTGTACTTGATCCTGTCCTTTAGAAGTCTGAGGTTGTTCTGTCATTGTAAATTTCTCTGTAACCTGTATATCAACCTCTTTCTCTTTTCCTTTGGATGCTACTGTAGCCAATGCACTGATTTCCTGTAGATTTTGTTGAGAAGTCCCTACAGAAGAAGAACCAATACCTGGTATCTGTACCTATCCAAAAGAGTCTAGGTCAAGTATTTTTTCAAGGTCTTTCATTACATTTTCAACATTGACCTGCTCACTATCCTGTTCTACCAATGTCCCTTCCATCCATTCATCCATATTGGCATACTGTTCAATTTCTGGGATTCTTTGATGAATGTATGGTGATAGTTTATTTTTTGTTCTTCTATCACAAATAAAGCTATTTGGGTCATAAGTTACCCAATAGAAACTTTTTTGTAATTTAAGATAATCTTCTAATATCTTTTCAGCTTCCTTACTAGCATCTCTAGAGTTACAAACAAAGGGACCTAGCTGGCTTTTAATCCTGAGTTGAGCCTTTTTCTGTGCATTACAAAAATGTACTATATCTGAGTTGATCATCTGCCTGAAATACTCTAATGCAAAGAGTCTCATTGGGACATACTTGGGCAACTTGAATGGGCATAACTCACACCCATAAACTCTAAATTCTATGTGATTCTGGTATAGGTACCAGTCACCTATCCAGTATTTTTTTGAAAGCTGAAGAATTTTCTTGATTTCATTACTGAGCCTAGGAGGAGAGACTCCTGTCAACAAGGTGGTTTCTGGGTGTACAAAAATATCAATAAACTCATTATAGGAATAAGGAGAATCATGGGAATTATGAGTGATGGCATACCAAAAGATCACAAACCTAGGATTTCCTTTAGCATCAAGCTTTTTAACATGAAAAGGGAAACTTTCTAATTGGTAATAAAGCATGAGATGATAAATAATAGAATAATACTTGAACACTCTCTCATTCTCTAATCCCATGAACTGATCATGGATTTTGTCTGCAATGTTGGATGTAAAGTCATACTTGACAACAGGGGGCTGTCCAGGGGTGAAAATAGACAACAATACTAGGGTTAATTGGTCAACATACTCACTAGTATTGAAACCCATTATAAAGGATATCATATTCAGAATAATTCTGCCCTCATTAGTAAAAAAATTATAACCATAAGGGGGAGGGCCTTTGGGCTGATGTTCTGGAAACACAAAGGTCTGGCAAATATGACTTAACTCTTCATGGGATAATTTGGTAGATTTATCAAGTAATTCTCCCATGGACAGGGGAGTGAGGGCTTGACCAGGTTGAAATTGCAACATCTCGTTGATAGACTAAGCAGTTATGGGAAAAAGGATAGTCTGACTCGGGGACATGAAATAAAACAATATACAAATTCTTGTTCGGCACGATTTCACAATTGCATTGGCCCTTACAAACTGCCCGAAGGCATCCAAGCAGAAAACCTCTCACTCTCTACACACACTCACTCACAATCTCAATGTGTTTTTCTCTCAAAACCCCCTCCTATTTATACAATTTTAAAAGTAATCTAATTTAATGCTTTATCCCTTCAATTCCTCAACAAACCCCTAAATCTCTCAACATCCCTAAAAGATAGATTCTTATCCCTAAGACTTAGAAACTAATTCCAACTTAGGCTCCATCATTAATTCTAAATAGTCTAGAAACTAATTTCTCTCATATCCTTTTATTAATAAAAGGATATTTATAAAATCCTCACCTTCTCCTATTTTATTCAAATTAATTAATAAAATATTAAAAATTGTCACACCCCCTTTCTAACATATTTACAAATAAAAAAATGCCCTTGATGCTCCTGCATCAGACTCCCCATGTAAGAAAATTCATGATCACCTGGTCATAAGTCTCGATAATTATTTCCTCCTGGATCCCAAATTTTATTTTGTAATCTTTCCTTGCTTGTCAATTGCTTTACTGTTGTTGTTATCTACTGTTGTCCTCCAGGTTTCCATATTTTGTGTTGTAGTGCTCCACTTGCTCTGCCTTCCAAGTCTGATACAGTCTTTCTCTTGTTGTCTCTCCTTTTCTTTCTTTCGGCTGTCTTTCTCTGGGATTTTTTTATCATTAACCTCCTTATCAACTCAATTTCTCTGTCCATTATGTCCTCTATCTGCTGATTGTTTTCATCTCTTGATTGCTGAACTCTCATTCTTGCTTGTTCTTCACTTGTTTTGATCGCTTCCTTTTCACCCTTACTGCTGTTTTGCACCTTTTCTGCTGCTGCTATATTGTCTTTTAGAACAATTTCTTGTCTCTGTTTTCTGCATCTGTCAATTTCTTCTTGATTATTATTTATGACAACTGCTTTGTCATCCTTCTTCAGCAATCTATCCTGGACATTCATCCTCTACTCTTCCAATTTCCTCCCTTGAAAGTCTAATTCTTTATATAACTCAATGATTTTACTCGGACTGGACTTTGGAAATTTTACACGATCTTCCATTTCCTCATTTGTTATTTTCTTATTATCACATGGTCTTTATTATGCTAAATCTTCCTTAACATCCTTCAGTAGATGTTCTTCATCTTCATCCAAACCTGCAATCATACACAAATCATTAGGTTTAAAATCACAAGACCTTACGGTCTTTTTTGATCTTTCAGTCATCAAATCTTCAGTACTTCGAATCATTCATATGATTCAACTCCTCTTGCTCTTCATCACTTTCAAAAAGTAATGGAACACGTCATTAGCCTAGACCTCTAAATGTGTGCATTAGGTTTCAATGCTTTCGTAGGTTGATTGAATTCATTTTAAAGTTGATC
This sequence comes from Pinus albicaulis, assembly GCA_034641835.2. Classification (NCBI taxonomy): domain Eukaryota; kingdom Viridiplantae; phylum Streptophyta; class Pinopsida; order Pinales; family Pinaceae; genus Pinus; species Pinus albicaulis. Next base: position 1,774,023,061 of record CM076580.1, read on the forward strand.
TTGAATTAATGTTGTTGTTTCAAGGCCTTACCGAATGTAATCTTGAATCCTTAATGCACAAATATATGCAAAAGAAAATCATTCCAATTTGATGAAAAACTAGCTAAGAGATAGATAGTAGATTCATAACGAAGCAGCAATCAATTGAACACAAGAATAAATTTTCCTAATGCATCTAGGACAACCAAAGTAGAAAACGAAAGGCTCTTTCCTTGTGCACTAAAGCTACTAATACAAAAGATTTTTTTTCATTTTCAAACTAAGAGAAATAATGCAAATTTTGTCATTTTAGATGAATGAGAAGCAAAATTCACCGCTACACTAAATGAAAAAATAAACACTAGTTTTGAGCGATTTGAATGAAACAATATAAAACAAAAAGATCAATCCAACATGAATATCCAACACACTCAAAAAAAGATGCATTCATCCAAGCAAAAAAAAAGATTTCAAACCGATTCAGTGAGCAATGTAATCTATGCTCGAGGCGACAGATGGAGAGTTAAATGAACACGAAGATGATCATTCAACAACCCAATGACACGTAGAGCTAAAAGAAAAACTAAGACAATCAGTCAACAAACTAAAAATATAAAGACCAAACTGACTCAAACACAACTCAGAAGGTTCAGTGAGGAGGTAGCTGGACAAGTAGCGGAAGGCACTTAGAAACCCTAGGATGACATACTCCACTGATCAGATAAGGGGAAAAAAACTAAGAAGAATGAGATGAGAGAGTCAAATAAATTCTAGTGGAATAATTGAAGGATGAAAATCCAGCCCAGAGACAAGTGAAACTGACAAAACTCAGGGAAAATGCTAAAATTTTAACCTACAAGATTTGGCATGTCTGTCAAGCTGTAATCTATGCTAAAACAGAGGTTGGCGCGCCTGTGAAAAAAGGAAGCAAGCGCTAATTGGTGCGACTGTTCAAGCAATAACAACGTCGAGCCAGAAAACTATGGAAAAAAGAAAAAGCCACTAAGAAAAGGTTAGAATTGGCACTCTGAGGCTAAATGTGATGGTTGAAAATAGTTAGGCAGGTAGAAAAAAGCAGAAAAACAATAAAACGACCAAAGTCGAATAGACAAGCACAACACTAGATGAACAACGAGAGACGACAAACACACTGATCCCTAGTGGAGTCGCCAACTTGTTGAGCAAGTAAATCCCCTTTGCGGACAGAGGCGATCCCTCTAGCCCTAAAATGGGTCTAGCAACAAGGGAACAAGTTGGAATTTTAGAATCCTAGCTTATGAATGAAAATGAGTTGGGATAGATGACCTACCTTGGTCCAATGCTCTTGTTGTAGTTTGCAGTAGCGATCCACTGATCTTTGCCTTCACACGTCACGGTCTTTCAGTGATAATGTCCATGTACCTGCACAAGGATCAAGTGAACAATGACAGCATACAACAACATAATTTCATTCACAACTATTCAATTGGTCAAGGAGAATCAAACATTTTTCATATTATCGAACACAAAATTGGAACCAAAAAACCAGTCATGTATTAATGATAGAGAAAAGAAGTTTACAACCTTAATGCCTTGACGTTGCAGCATCCTTCGATGGGTTCAGTCAAGCGCATCTCAAGCATTCGTTGATGATCAGACTTGGTGAGGCAATGGGCCTAAACTCTCTCTCGAAAATGGATTCCTCAGTGCCTTATTCTTCACACCAGCTATAGTAAGGATTGTTCAGCTAGTTGAAACCATGTGAGAATGAAGTATTTATAAAAGAGGAGGTGGTGGTTTGGGATCCATCACAAGGTGGAAGAGAGGCATTATCCCTTTGGGGAGTTGCACAAATGTAGGAAACAAGAAGCCAAAGGGAGGATTTTGACGTTATTCAGTCGAACAAACCATGATGACTCCGCTCACGAAGTAGTTAGGAAAGGAAACTTCGCTTCTATTTTAAAAAACATTCCAAAAATAGCTCAGCGTGGGTAAGACACTGAGACAGAGCGCCAATGGGCACATGGTCCTGTGTTAATTTCCCTATCGGCGCGAGGCTATAACGACTTATTAGTGCCGACCCGGAAACACATGTTTTTGAGAGTCTTCTTAAGGAGTGATCAACAGAGGAAATGTTCCTAACATGATAAGGGATGCAATGACACTTTTGGCAAGGTATGAAAATACACAGAAGCCACTGAAATGGTCCTCCAATATTCATGATGGGGATTGCAGGAACGGTGAAAAAATACTGTGTAACGGTCACATACCCAACAAGGATAAGGTTTAGGATGAGGAGGCTGGTTCCAAATTTAGTTTCTTAACAATGGATTCTGAAATAAGGTTGGCTTGGGATCCATTATCAAACAAAGTATCTACTTTTTTTTTATGTTTTTAGATGACTCTAATATGGAAAATCTCTATTCTTTCATTATCATGTTGAGTTTCATTAAGGTTACTAGAAGAACTAGTACTTGCAATAGAATCCTTACCTTTTAATCCCATGGTTGTGATATTTGTTTCATCTTCAGAATCATATCCTAAATCATGTTGTGTAGTTGCAGCAGTATTTTGTTTCCCTTTGATGTTAAACTTTTTGTGTCTCATCTCAGGATGAAGTTTCCAACAATGGTCTTCGTCATGGCCTTCTTCTGAACAATGTTTACATGTGAGTTTTTGAAAATGCAGCAAGATGATGGAGCTTAGTGAAATGAAGTCGCCTTCACTAAGTGGGCCCGCAGGCTATTTTTGGCACAAAGTCTATTTTTAGACTCTGTCTATTTTTAGACATATGGAGCATGGTCCAGGGGTTGCAGTATGTTATTCTTGGATGATTGGTTGAGTTGGTAAAAATAGATGGACCTCTATTTTTAGACATATAGGTCGAAGTCTATTTTTAGACTGCCTGTCTAAAAATAGGTCAGTCAAATATTATTAGCCCTTAATAATATTTGGACTCTAAACTTTGGCTTTTACTCTTCTGGAGCACTTCAAATGAAAGCCACGTATGTCATGCATCCTAGCGAGGAATTACGCTATTCCTAGGGGTTCGTGAGCTCATGCATGGTTGACTTTGTGCTTAGGACTTGGCAAGTTTGGCAGGGAGTTTAAGGAGATGGTGCCAGGAGTTGTGTTTTGTTTATTTTAGTTGAACTAGTTGAGATTAGTTAACTAGCTAATCAACTATATATGAGTGGAGTGAATTAAATAATATTTAATTCACTAAATATTAACTCATTAGTCAACTCAAGAACACTTCAGTTCACTACAGTGCATGATCAGTTCAGTGGAGACCAATGGAAGAGGTAGATGAAAGGGTGAGTAAAGCTATCAGTTGGAGGATCAGTTTTGCATGGGATTTGCATTACACTTGGAGGAATTGTCCATGACAATTGCGCAGTCAAGCCAAGGGGATTCGAACCTTTGATCTCTTCATATACAGGCCATGATTGCGCAATAGAGGCAAGGCAATTGGCGGGGAGTTTTGAACCAGTAACCTGTTCAAAACTAAGCTAGATTGTGTGTGACTTTATGAGAAAGTACTGAGTACTTGTGGGAGGGAGTATTGTACTATACCGTTACATGTTCTATCCATTATAATATACGTAATACCGAGGGGTTTTCAGCCTCTATAAGCTTTCCCCATACATACACCGTGTAATGTGTGATGTTTTGATGATCTTCGATCAGATACCCACTCTGTTTTATTTCCGCATGTGTGATGATCTCAGTGGAAGAGATTATGTGTTGCATATGAATTCGAATTGATATGTGATCAGGATAGTCTCGGTGGATAATTAATCATTATTCAGAAAATTTCTACATGGTATCGGAGCTATTGAAGCAGAGATTGATCATCACAGTGATTACAAACTTATTTCACTTATTTCGTGCATGTAGTCCGCAGGTGCGTAGCTCGGATCCATCCTTCTCAGTTGTGATACATCTAGTAATGCCCTCAGCTGATCTCTCTGTATAGAAATAATTTGTTCTCGCGCATCAAGAGCCATGAGCTGAGCTTGGAATTCCAATATTTGCAAAGAAGGAGCTTTCAGAGCCGAAGAAAATGTCTTTCAATCTGGCTTGCGACTAGGGAATAGTGCTCTTGAAGGCGTCAATTATGTTGCATGAAGATCGTAGATGGAGGAAGTATTAGAAGATAATGGGCTAAAGGAGTTCGAGATATGATAACCAAAAGCCCACCGATCCCTACTGCCGAGTTTGGCAAAATAAGATGGCGAAATGTTGAAGGATTCTGGCTGAGGGCATGAAGGATCTATTGTATCTAGTTGAGATGGAAAAGCTCATATTTGATGTGGAAAAGGCTGATAGAATCATTCTGAGTAAGAGCCTATGTAAAGAGGCTGCGCTCAAGGATAAGCTCAGAAACATTAAGATGGAGAAAGGCGACAGTATCGCCAAATACCTCACGAAGTTCACTCAATGCAGAGATCAGCTGGGAAGTGTGGGGGTGACTGTCGAAGATGAGGACATGGTGAACCTGGCTCTCCTTGGTCTTCCGAAGGCTTGGCATTCATATCAAGATAGTGTCAATGGTCGGGAGAAGTTGCCGGGATGGGAGCGCCTTTGGACGGATCTCATGCAGGAGGAGATAAGGAGGAATACCAGGGACGGATCTTCATAAAAGGTATCTGATGAAGAAAATTGCGCTTTGGATGCCAAAGAAAAGAAGGGGAAGAGCAAGAAGGCTTCTCAGTCTGGTGCGAAACGCAACAAGCAAGACATGTCCAAGGTGAAGTGTTTTCACTGTCACCAGCACGGACACTATGCCACAAATTGTCCGCAGAAGAAGAAAAATAAGAAGGCTGTCGGATCTGCAGCGGGAGAGGCATTGGCTTCTCAATTCGAACTGGATTTTTCACTGATCGCATGCTTGGTTTCAAGTGTGGTGGGATCAGTTTGGTTCTTGGATAGTGGTGCGTCATTTCACATGACCGGAGATCGAGATCTGTTTTCAGATCTGGAGGAAAAATATCTTGGAGTGCACATCAAGATGGGCGATGATGGTAGATACAGTGCGACTGGTATCGGTACCATTTCCTTTGAGAGGGAGTCTGGTAAACCTTTCATATTGAAGGAAGTTTTGCATGTTCCAGGATTGATGAAGAACCTGATCTCTGTGGCTATGTTGGAAGACAAGGGGTATGATGTGGTCTTCAGCGAAGGAAAAGCTTTCCTGCGCAGTAAGACTACTGGAGAGACCCGGAAGATAGGGGTTCGAGTCAAGAACCTTTATCAGTTGCAAGTAGATGGCTGCGCAGCAATGGCATGCAAGGCGGGAGAAGTGGTGAGCCGGGATGATGAGGGCAAACTGTGGCACAGGAGATTGGGCCACCTTCACCATGGAGCTTTGAAGATACTGCAGCAGATTTCTACTGGGCTTCCTAAGGGCACTCTTGCGCAGTCAGATCAGTGCAAGGGGTGTACCTTGGGGAAGTATGTGAAAGCCACCTTTCACGAGAAGGATAGTCGCACACGACAATCCTTGAGAGAGTTCACACAGATGTGTGTGGTCCTTTCTCTGTAGCTTCGATAGCAAAGCACAAGTACTATGTGATCTTTGTTGATGATTTCTCTCGGAAGTGCTGGATCTTCTTCATGCAGAAGAAGAGCGAGACATTTTCTAAGTTCTGTGAATTCAAGGCACTGGTTGAGAAGGAATCGGGGAAGCATGTGAAGGCTCTTAGGAGCGACAATGGTGGTGAATTCATCTCGGCTGAATTCAAAGACTTTTGCAGCGCAGAAGGGATTCGGAGAGAGCTCATCGCACCCCATAACCCATAGCAGAACGGGGTGGCTGAGCGGAAGAACAGAACGATCGTGGGTGCTGCACGGGCGATGTTGCATGATCAGGGCCTACCCCTTCACTTGTGGGCCGAGGCATGCAATACAGCAGTGTATGTGCAGAACCGTTGTCCTCACAAGGTTCTTGGCATGAGTACACCAGAGGAGGCTTATTCTGGCAAGAGGCCTGATATTTCCCATTTGCGGATTTTCGGATCTCCTGTCTACATGCATGTGACGAAGGATGCAAGGAGGAAGCTGGATCCAACTGCTGAAGTTGGAATATTTGTGGGGTACACCGATACACCTCACAACTATCGGGTGTATGTGCCAGACAGTCGCAAGACTGTTGTGCGACGGGATATAAAATTTCAGGAGGAGAAAGCCATGCAGTGTTCGCTTGAGAGGGAGCTACACTTGCATGCAGATGAGGAGCTGTTAGTTCCTAAGGAGGAGCTCCCGGATGTGGATCAGCCACAAGAGGAGGTTCAGGAGGTGGAAGAAACCACCCATGCAGCGCCAACCATCAGAGGGCGCATGCGCACTACAGAAGCTGAGCGACTGGCTCGGGATGCAGAGAAGGTTGTAGGACCACCTGCAGCACAGCGCAGACAGAGACAGTCACCGGATCGGTACACTGGATACATGGCTCTTATGAGTCAATGTGTTGTGACAGAGCCATCCTCTTTTGAGGAAGCTGTGGAGGAAACCGCATGGGTTGATACCATGATCGAAGAATATGATTCGATCATCAGGAACAGTGCATGGGAGATTGTCCCAAGACCGGTTGGGAAATCAGTTGTAGGTTCGCGATGGATCTACAAGGTGAAGCAGGCGGCTGACGGGAGTGTGGAGAAGTACAAGACGAGATTTGTCGCCCGTGGCTTCTCACAGATCGAGGGGATTGACTATGAGGAGACTTTTGCACCTGTCGCAAGGTACTCTTCCATACGGACGATCCTTGCTCTCTGAGCGCAGATGGGGTGGCACATTCATCAGATGGATGTGAAGACTGCGTTCCTCAATGGAGTTATTGAGGAAGAGGTGTACATAGAGCAGCCTGAAGGTTTTGAGATCTTCAGCAGTGAGTCGCATGTGTGCCGACTCAAGAGAGCACTGTACGGGCTGAGGCAAGCACCTCGTGCTTGGTACACTCGGATAGACAGCTACTTCACCGGGCTTGGATTCTCCAAGAGTGAGGCGGATCCAAACCTGTACCAGATTGTGGTGGAGGGGAAGCTGTTGATCATCGTACTGTATGTAGATGATCTGATCTTGACTGGCGACGAGCAGTTGATACTTTCATGCAAGGAGGATCTTGCACGAGAGTTTGAGATGAAGGACCTGGGCATCCTTCATTATTTCCTGGGATTGGAGATTTGGCAGCGCAGTGGAGGAGTGTTTGTTTCTCAGGGCAAGTATGCCCGGGAGATTCTGGAGAGGTTCAACATGCAAGGCTGCAAGCCTGTTGACACTCCTCTTCCTGGTGGTTGGAGGAAGGAGGATGCTACTTCAGCTGAGGTAGTGGATGCCACTGTCTATCGACAGTTGGTGGGGTTGCTTATGTATCTGGTCAATACACGACCCGATATATGCTATGCAGTTAACCAGCTTTCGCAAGCTATGGTTAAGCCTACCAAGCTCTTTTGGAAGGCGGGCAAGCATGTATTGCGCTATATCAGAGGCACATCTGGATATGGTCTATGGTACAGACAGGAGGATGGAGTGAAGCTTTCTGGTTTCACTGATGCAGATTGGGCAGGGAGCCCAACAGACCGGAAGAGCACTTCTGGAGGAGTTTTCAGCATTGGGTCGACAGCAGTTTCCTGGTACAGCAGGAAGCAGAGATCCGTGGCACTCAGTTCAGCACAGGCCGAGTACATGGCAGCAAGTTTGGCTGCATGCGAGGCTATTTGGATGAGGAAGATCCTCGCAGGTTTGTTCAGGTTGCTTGGAGCCTACAATGATTTACTGTGATAACCAGAGCTGCATCAAGCTCTCGGCTAATCCAGTTTTTCATGATAGGTCCAAACATATCGACATCAGGTACCATCACATCAGAGATTGTGTTCAGCGGAGGATCATGATGCTTTCATATGTTCCCACGGAGGATCAGGATGCCGACATCCTGACGAAGGCGCTCACCAGGAGCAAGTTCAAATTCCACAGAGGCAGGATAGGGGTTGCAGATAATCCATATCTTGTTGAGAGGGAGTGTTGAAAATGCAACAAGATGATGGAGCTTAGTGAAATGAAGTCGCCTTCACTAAGTGGGCCCGCAGGCCATTTTTGGCGCAAAGTCTATTTTTAGACTATGTCTATTTTTAGACATATGGAGCATGGTCTAGGAGTTGCAGTATGCTATTCTTGGATGATTGGTCGAGTTGGTAAAAATAGATGGACCTCTATTTTTATACATACAGGTCGAAGTCTATTTTTAGACTGCCTGTCTAAAAATAGGTTAGTCAAATATTATTAGCCCTTAATAATATTTGGACTCTAAACTTCAGTTTATTCTCTTACAGCACTTCAGTTGGAGCTATGGATGTAGCCCATGCATCTGAAAGAAGGAATTATGCTATTCCTTGGGGTTTGGTGAGCTCATGCATGTTTGACTTCAGTTAGGACTTCAGTGGCAGAGTTTGGTGGAGTTGATGAGATAGTTGGTGGAGTTGTGTTCGGTTTAACTTAGTTGAACTAGTTGTGATTAGTTTAACTAGCTAATCAACTAGTAATGAGTGGAGTGAATTAAATATTATTTAATTCACTAATTATTAACTCTTTATTCAACTCAAGAACACATCAGTTCACTACAGTGCATGGACAGTTCAGTGGAGACCAGTGAAAGAGGTAGATGAAAGGGTTGAGATAGCTATCAGTTGTGACATCAGTTGTGCATGAGATTTGCACCACACTTGGAGGAATTTCCCATGAGGATTGCGCTGTCAAGCCAAGAAGATTCGAACCTTGGATCTCTCATTAGACCAGCCTTGATTGCGCAATAGAGGCAGGCAATTAGTGGATGAGTTTTGAACCTGTGACTTGTTCAAAACCAAGCTAGTTTGTGTGTAACTTTATGAGATAGTACTGAGTACTTGTGAGGAGTATTATGCTATGTGTTACATGTTCTCTCCATTATAATATACAGAATAGCTGGGGGTTTTCAGCTATAAGCTTTCCCCATACATACTGTGTAATGTTTGTGATGTTTTGATGATTTTTTGATCGCATACCGCTTGTTTTATTTCCGCATGTGTGATGATCTGAGTGGAAGAGATTATGTGTTGCATATGAATTCGAATTGATATGTGATCAGGATAATCTCGGTGGATAAATCTTCATTATTCAGCAAATTTCTACATGAGTTTCTCTCCCTCTTTCTTGATTAAAGCATTATTTTTCCCCTTGCCTTTGAATTTCCCCTTTCCTTTGTCTCCACTCTTGAATGACTTCTTGCTATTCTCTTGGGGAACATTCTTCCCTCTTGCTTCTAAATGAGTTTCCTATACACATAATCATCTAGATTTGTAGGGTCAAACATGAGAATTGTGTGTCTCAAATAACTCTCTAAACCTCCAATGTATTTAAGTAGAGTGTCTTGAAAGGATAAATATATACCCAAAATCAAATCTCTTCTTCTAAATTATTGAGTATAAATTTGTACACTCTCACCCTTAGCTTTCCTAAAGTTTTTCCAATCCATTATGGCCTTTTACATTTATGATAATGGATAAAATTGTGTTCTTAATGCAACTATAAAATCATTCCAAGAAGAAATAATCTTACCACTTTTCTTGAGATCTTCTTGAATTTTGGCCTCCCACCAAATGAGTGTTGCACTTTCCAACCTAGAGAAGAAAGATGAATTATGATTTCATCATCCTTGATTCTTTGTATCTTGCAGTACAATTCAATTTGATGAACCTAATTATCCAATTTCCCAACATTTACCTCTCCATTGTACATAGGAAATTCAAATTTTATGTCAAGCTTTAAAAAAGGAGTTTTACCATGTCTCGTTGGAGATCCTGGAGGAGTTTGTGAAGGGGTAGAGGTAGAAGAAGATGAGGGTGAATATGGAGATGTTGGAAAAGGTGGAGGTAGAGGTGGTGGTTTGTCACCATTTCCTCCATTCTCTTTTGGATGATTTGAGCTCTCTCTTTGCAACCTTGTGTTCCTTTCTTCATATAGAACTTTCACCATTTCAGATATTTCAAAGAAATATTTTCTGAAAGTTCTCTCATCCTCAGACATGGTTTCATGGTCCTCTTCATGTCCCATGACTGGTGAAGCTTGAGGTGAATGTTTTCTTCTTGAATCAACTTGTAACCTTGGAACCACAAGCACTCCTCATCTTTTGAGCTTCAACCTTGTAAGCATCAAAAAACACTTGCAACAAAATCAAACCTTCAAAATAACAAAACCTCTGATACGAAACTTATCTGAATTACAAAATTGAAGGTTATTGGGAAATGTGAAAGTTAAATTTTATGTCTTTTAGGTAATGGATCAATTTGAAAAAACACATAAATTAATGGTTTTTAAACTCATTTTGTAGCATAAAAGTAGAGACAAATATACCATACACAACAACACAAGACAAAAAAATGATAAAGGAGTTCGCCCTCCTGGGCTACATCTCCTTGTCTAGCTTCCAATGTCGGACCTCTTTCATTAAGTGCTAAAATATACGATTTCATGGATTTAAAGTGCTTATAATGCAAAAATAATGTCTCAAATGGCTCCAAGAGACTCAAAAACCCCAAGATGCGGTTACATTGATTCCCATGATGTCGGGGGTTGGTCTAACTTCCTGCCCCTATCGGGCTAGCACCCTTTTTCTTCGCATATAGTTCCCCTGCTTCCATATGACTTGAGGTTTCCCCCCTTATCTTTCGTGCCCATTCTTTAGCGCTCATTCCTCGCACCCACGGTTCTGTTGCTTGCCAAATTCCCTTAGGTCAAGCTTAACCCCAACCCCTCACATCTGTTAGCAATTAAGTTCTCCTCCCCTCGATCATGTGATATGCATTATGACCATGGGCTGGGCTAAGCCTCAGGCACTTAGGTTTCGGCTCCCGTCGGTCACGTGGGGTGCCAAATGACCATGGTTAGGGGGCTTAGCCCCATTGTTGAATTGATTATAGTTTGAATAAGGGTCTTTCCCTATAAATAATAAGTATCACATGTGGTCCGACGGTAGAGTGGAGTGCTATTTGTGTGGAGGTAGGGGGTTTGATCCTCCCAGGCCTCTGTCTAACCTTGCCAAAATTTTAGACTGCCACATGGGTGCCACGTGGCAGCCTGCCATTAGACCATAATAAAAACCATCAACCAATCATAATTCACCCACGTGCCTAAACCATAGGAGGCCACTTGTCAACCTCTGATTGTTCTGAGGGTACCTAATTATCCCGCTGACTCATCGTACATACTACCCAATCAACAGTCCTATCCTTCAACCTGCAATTGTTTTTAGATGTTTAGGAAAATTATCAAAATGAGATATTTGAAGCATACGATGTTAGTTTTGAGTGATTCAAGTTGTGTTGGATTCAGGACAATGATCTATACGTTTTGGCACCAATTTCGAGCACTTTTGAACACTTTCATTTTTTAGCACTTTACTGATCCACTGGATCAATTTCCTCTCAATAGAGAAATTCACCATGAGATTCATCCTTAGAAATATTCCCCTCTCACAGATGCATGCATGTATAGGATGTCAGATGTGGAAACAAAATAAATCAAGAAGCAGGTGAAAGACTTGTTGGTCTAAGGAGTCATCAGACCTAGCTCATCCCCATATGGTTCACCATTTATGTTGGTGCCGAATAAGGATGACACATGGGGAATGTGGGTGGAATTTTGGGCTCTCAACAAGATCACAGTGAAAAAAATTTATTCTCTCCCTCGTATAGATGATTTTCTTCATCAATTTAAGAAAGTTGTTTATTTCACTAAGTTGGATTTGCACAGTGGTTACCATAAGACCAGGATTGCATAAAAGATGTATGGAAAAATAGTTTCAAAACTAAGCGAGGAATACTCGAGTTGTTAGTAATTCCATTTGGGATTTTCAATGCCCCAACTACATTCATGAGGGTAATGAATGATGTATTTTTACCATTCTTAGATGAGATTGTGCTTGCATATCTAGATGACATTATTGTGTTTCACAAAAACATGGGATGATCATGTACAACATGTCAAGCAAGTACTGGATACTCTACAAAAGGAGAAATTGTATGTGAAGTGTTGAAAATTGGTAGTTGAGGGAGAATTTTCCCCATTATATAAGCCCAAGTCAACTTGAAAAGTCCAAGTCAACTTGAAAAGTACAAGTCAACCTAAAGAGAGAAATTCATCCTCCTAACTCACATATAAATAGACCTAACTTGACTTCACTTGGAGGCATCACATCACACATCACATATTACTCATTGGTTCATACACTTATGAAATTGTAGGGTCGATTTCACACGTGTGAAGGAGAGAGAAGATATTATATTTTGACCGCATTAACTTTCTGTTTTGGAGATATTTGACCAACGTTGACTTGGGGTTGATCTGACTTAGTTGACCGAATTTTCTAATTTGTTTTGGAAGGCCAAATTTAGGGAGACTATGACTCAATTTTTCTGGGCACTTTGAACATCTTTGACTGCAGAACTGAAGCTAGGGTTGACCACAGGCTAACAGTTTACTTTGACCGAATTGCAGGAGGAATCTTGGATATGTTTTGATTGGCTTTGACCAAGCAAGGAAGGTTTAATTTATAACTTCTTTGACCGAAGTTTTCTAAGCACATTTTACCATTCACTCTTGACTGGCTAGGGCTACTATTGACTGAAATTTGACAGGGATGAAATCGCAGAACTGGTACTTTGACCATATTTTACTTTTATGCTCATTATGGATTGGATATTGATTTGTTGACTTGGATGGTCAAGGCTTTGACCTTTGACTAGTTGATGGATGTAGTTGGACTATGTATTTCTATTGAACATCTATGAATATCTAATAGAAGAATATTCTGGTTACGTTTTCCCCCTTGTGGGGTTTTTCCATGGTATTTGACCTAAATCTCTGTGTCTCATTGATATTGGTTGTCTTCTATTGTGCATATTGTTGACTGTTATATCTACAATTGTTTACTGTTATTGGGTGATTGAAAATCAATTGAAAAGTGATTTCTATTAAAAGAATATTTTTTAAAGTGATTGATACAACATATAACATTATGAAAAATTAACATGGTATCATAGTTCTGGTGAAGAAAATCCCAAGGAGACAAGATCAAACACCCCTTTGAAGAGATATTATTTGTTGTTGAAGTTCATTTGACTTGATCAAGATGTCTACCTCATACTTCAAGATTGAGGAGAAGTTGAATGACTCATCCAACTTTGTTTCTTGGATATGTATGGTGGATTTTAATTTAGAAGAGAATGATGTTATGGAATATGTTGAAGGCAAGGTACGTGAGCCTCTGGAGAATGAAACTTCAATTGCTAGGTCCAATTATAAGAAAGGTGGGATCAAAGCTAAGAAAATTATTATTAATTTTTTGAGATATCATTTGATCAGTATTGTATTAAATATAAAGGATTCTAAGGAAATGTATGATAAGTTGATTGGCATGTATGAATTCAACGACTTAAGGCACATTATTGATTTGAAGAATCAATTCCATAACATCAAGATGAACAAGAGCGAGACAATCATTCTTTATGAGGATATCTCAAATTAAAGATCAAATTTTGTCTATTAGTGGAATTATATCTGATAGAGAGCTAGTGTTGACCTATGATTTGGGAGACATTTATCACAACCATTGGAAACAATGACAAGTTTCCCACATTTAATGAACTATTATGCAAGTTCACTCAAGAGGAGTCCAAGATGATTTCTAAGGGAGAATTTAAAAGCACGAAGAAGGAGAGCCTATTGTAATTTATGCTCAAGCCAAGCAGAAGAAAGAGAAAGGAAGGCCCTCAAATTGGAAGTCAAGAAAGCAAGGTCAAGGATTCAAGAACAAAAATCAAGGATTCAATGAGGACATGTCTAACATCTAATGCTACAATTTTCACAAGGATGTTCACTATGCTTGAGGTTGTAAGGAAGAAAGAAGTTCTCAAAGGAATGACCTAAGAGCAAAGAGAGGAGGACCCCCTTCCTAAGAAGAGACTTTTCATCCTCCCAAGAGATCAAGGAATTCAAGGTATGGTAATAATGCAACTGAAACTCAATATGAATACTTTCTTACTTATGCTCTTTCTAGTTCCTCTTCTCTGGATTATTTTAATAGTTGGTAGTTAGTCGGGATTCTAGAAACTTCACTAGCTATCATGAATACCTCTCAAACTTGATTGAGAGGGAATCTAATTTGAAGATCATTAATGCTACATATCCTGTTAAGGGGACTAGGTTTGTTTTTTTTCATTTAGATTTTGGTAAAAATATACATCTACAAGATGTTATATATGTGCCAAGATTGAAAAAATAATCTTGTATCTATATCTACCTTGGAGGACAAAGGAATGAAAGTTGCTTTCATAGATGGAAAGGTTCGTGCCTGACCAAAGGGGTTTAGCCTGAGGGATTCCTTCATGATGGGGTCTAGAATTGAATTCCTTTACAAAGACAATGGAAGACCAATCCGAGCATTGGTCCGTGATAGTAAGCATCAATGTGAGATATGGCATTGAAGATTCACCCAAATCCAGTACAAATATTTACCTAATGTGAGAAAGATGGTTTCTAGAATGTCTGAGGTTTGACTAGATCATGATGGAGTTTGTTAAGGATGTGTAAGTGGAAAGCAGGACTGATGGAATAATTCAACTAGAAGCAGGACTGATGGAATAATTCAACTTATACATTATGATATTTGTGGACCCATGTTGGTGACCTCTCTTGGTGGCTACTTGTAATATATAATATTTGTGGATGACTTATCCCACAAGAAATGGATTTTGTTCTTAAATAACAAGGGACAATCATTTCACATGTTTAGGGAATTCAAGGCACTGGTGGAAAATCAAATAAAAAAGAGGATCAAAATTTTGAGGGCTGAAAATGGAGGAGAATTTACTTGAAATGAATTCATTGACTTTTACAAGAAAGCTAGAATCACGAAGGAGACCATCATACCTTATTGTGAAAATTTCAAATCTAAAATACTACTGCAGTGATAGATTTATTTCGCCTACTTATTTATGATAGGTTATTTACGAATTTATTTCAGTAAATTCTAAAATAAATACAACTGCAGTAATCACTTAATCATAAGCAAAGAATAGAACATAACACATATAACACAATATAAATAATCACATGTACAAATTTATTTTTGGACAATTTTCCTCGGAAAAACCTAATGTGGGAAAACTGGTGCAGCAGATGAGGGTTTGTATTATTCTTCAACAATGAAAGTATTTTACAATAAATAGAATTTCTTAAGAATACACCTAAGATAAATTCTCTGAGTCCTCTTGGAGAATTTATGACACCCGGAAGACACCCTAGCTTCCTCTGCGTCACTCTGCATGATCTTATGTGTAGTCCCTATGCTGGACTACGTCACTCTACGTGGGCACTCTGTGCTGCTACCCAACGTTGTCCTCTGTGGCCCTCTGCATCCCCTTCTTTCCTTTCTCTGTCACTACTGACTTCCCCTTCCTTCTTATGCCTCTTCTACTCTCCCTTTGAAATCGAATTCTAGTCCTTCAGGTACCGAGTGTGTGCCCGTCTTGCTTTCCAAATGACCCTCAAGCCTTCTCTTATAATATTCTCGTTGATGAATCAATGACCCAGATTAAATCTCTAATCAATAGCTAAGATTAAAACATGACTTGATCTTTGTTCTTTATAATATTCTCACTTTTTTTAATTAATACCCTTAAATTATTTAATTTCCCTAAGTTTAGACTTAGGGTAATCTTGCACTAAAAATTGTCACGCTGACATTCTGATGACTGTATGAGCTCATTAACACTCATACATGCCTCCTCTGCAAGTCTTACAACCTTTTTTCCTCATTCCAATCCCTTAAACTGGAGGAAAATCCCTAAAAACTCAAAAATCCTTGGGTACGCAGGTAACATGAAGCCTACTTGCGTTCCTAGCTTGGGTACGCAGGTAATACACAGCTTACCTGCATTCCAGAATGTAGTTTTCCCTTGTAACGCCTGCATACCCTTATCAAAGTCAAAGAAGCGAGAAAGTAAAGTTAAAAAGCTGATTTGAGGTCAATTCTAGAAGGTTCTAGATGAGTTTTTTTGGGGATGAGTACGCTTTAGTAAGGTTCATGCATCCCTCACCTTAAGGAACTAATCCCTTGATGTGAGGGGCCTATCCCTTTGAAGGAGGATTCTATCCCTTCAAAGGTGGAACCCTAACCTCCTCATCTGCTCTATAAAAAGAGGCAATGGGTAGCCTCAAAGGGAGTTCAAGCTTTATGTGTGATTGAATTGAAGTGCTGTTGAGATTTAGACTTCTTTCTGCTGAGCTTTTGAGAGGAAAGATCACATACCTCTATGTGCTCCTGGAGGAAGAGTGCAAGACTTATCAAAGTAGAGGAGACTCCTTCTTCGGACCCCGGGAAAGCCTGTTCAACATCAAGGCTAATGTTGTAAGGTTCTTCTGTTATTTTAAGATTAATACAATCAAGTTTTGTTTTTCTCAATAAATTGTCGTTCGATTGTTTATTTCAATAAGCTGTCGTTTATTTCATAGATTCCTTGATCACTATGATAGGTATGTTTTATAATTATTTGTTATACAGGTGCTATTTAATATTTTCTTGTTTGTGATTGCAGGTTGACAAAAGACGACACTTTGTTGCCACAAAAGACGACACTTTGTTGCGATAAAAGATGACACTTTCTTGCGACAAAAGAACTCTTGTTGCGACGGAAGGATTATTGATGTCACGGAAGCACTTTTGGATCTAAGGTAGGATTGACACCTTCATAGCATTTATTTGTAAAACAAATATATTTAGAGAAAGACAAACTTAGTTGTTCGTTTGTTGCTAGATTGTCTTCTGACACTAGGGAGATCGATCTTGTCCGCAAGATCGGTTTATCCGGCCAACAAATTGGCGACTCCGCTGGGGAAATAATTTGATTTTTGATTTTCTTTTGTTTTGATTTGAGAAAATGCTTTTTTCTGATTTTTGATTGATTTGTACTGGCTTGGGTAACTTAGATTTACTTTGCTTTGCAAAGCTTTGAAATCTTCTTTGTTTCTCTTGAGCTTTTCTGGGGACCGCACATTGTTGCAGACCCTGTTAAAAGTCCTGAAAAAATTAGATTTCTTCTTTCAGTTTTAGTTTAGATTTGATTTAGGATTCTTAGTGTCTGCCCAAATCTGTATGTTTTCTATCGAAAATCTCTTGTGAATGAGTTTCTTTCAGCAAATTTTTCATCTCATTAATCTCCATTAAGTTAATTGGGTGTTTTGAGTCTCTTTTTTGAGAAATTCTTAATTTGATTTCCTTTGGTCATTACTTGGAGGTTTGTCTCAGTCTTTTCACAATTTTTCATCTTTTTGCTTTTGTTTTTGCAAAAAAAATTCCCCCTCATTCGCCGGGGGGGGGCTCAATTATGTATAAGTGTTAATCGCCTTTGAGTATTTTTATTTTTGATCTTTGGAACTCTCACCCAATTTTCTTTACTTACACTTGATTGGTTCTTAGATTACATTAGAATCATCTTGTGTTTGAGAATTCTCTTGCATAGATCACATTTGCATAATTAGAATTCTCATTTTCGGAATATGAATGAAAAATGTGCATAGATTACATTTGCATACTTTTCAAGTGAATTGTGCATAGATTACAATTGCATAGTTTACATTCTGAAAAATCAATTGTAGATTTAGATCAATTTTCTTTGATTTGAATTTAGATGTTTTTATGCTTGTTTTAAAAACACAAAAATAAAAAAATTGTTTTGGAATTGATTTGCATTAGTTTTTCTTGATGAAATTAGTGCATTAGAGAATTTGTTATATTTTCTCTTAGTGATCAATTTTTTGCATTGTTGGAAGTGAATGGAAACTCTCTCCTTACTTTAGTTCGGATTCATCGAATTGAAAATATTAAATTATCATATTCGATTGCATTCAGTTTTGGGTCGGGTAATAACACCATTGGTTTCATATCCATTTATCCTTTGAGTAATAACAGCCTAAATAACACAGCTCTTAATAAAATTCATCTAGTAATTTTTACATTTTTAAGGCTCTTTCCACCAATATAGCTTAGGATTAGTGCTTTGGAATAGGTTGCAGTTAACTTTCCAAAGCAACTAAAACAAACAAGTAGATAAATCTTGCGGTAGGAAATAAATCCAATTGTAACTGGTACAATCTGGGAAGCTTCTCTTAAAGGAGTTAATCACGAGATCATGTCCAAACCTTTCAGACAATCAATTCTGTTTCATTGGGAAAGATAGAAGATCTTCACACATTACAAACGGTAAACCTCGGATTAACCATTGTCGAGGAGCCTGGGGTCACTTGTCGGTAAACCTCGGATTGACCATGTCGAGGAGCCTTCAAGGGGATTGAGCTTTGTTACTCTGCCCTTGCGCGTGGATTCAGATCATAGACTGTTCCCCTAGTTGTATTTGTTACTGTTGGTAACCTTAGTGTCCATAAGCTTAAGATTATTTCCTAAGGTGACGGTGAAGGAAAGATCTCACTATACCTGGAGCAGACGCCGACTAGACTCACTTAGACTCTCTGGGGGGTTTTCTTCATGCGAGATGGTTTTGTGAAGAACTTGTGCCAGTCTGTTTCGTTAAGCAAGTTGTCGGGGTAACTGTTCCAGCCACCCTTTCTGTATTAAATTTCTACTAAGTTGGATTTCATCACCAACTAGTGTTTTTAGTACGGGAAGTTACTGTTTGTGTGTGGTTTGACTCCTAGATTTGATAGCGCGTGTTAATTTGTTTGTTTTTACTTTTAGAGACCATAGGTGTGAATTGTGAATTGTTAATTTTAGTTTTAAATTGTTGACCAAATTCATGAAGTTGGAATATAATAGCATTCATTCGAGAATTTACCAACCAAGGAACCCCTCTTAACGAGAATCCTAGTACTTTCCTTGCTTTGGAAATGTTGGTCCTCATTATGTAGCTGCTTTGTCATTACTGTGTTTACAATAGGTTTACCGACATGATTTTTTCAACACGTTGGCCCGAATACTCCAATTGTTCCACCTTAAAAGCTGGATGCTTCACCTCAACAAAGTTCACCATCTCAATATCACCAACCTTCTGTTGACCCTTTCCCTTCTTCAACTAATATTTCTTCCTCCAATTCTTCCTCTTCGCTTGGTAAAATCCTAGACGCTAGTAACCAGGTGGCTAAGAAGAAGAAGAAGAAGAAGCAAGATAAGAAAGAACTCAACCAACCAACCATGGCTGTAAATGTTAGTAGTGTTGAGGACACCTCCAACATGCATCGTAAACCCAAATACCCTTGCAGGCTTTGTAACGGTGACCACTTCCTTATCAATTGTCCCAGTATTCCAAAGGTCTTGGAAGTATGAGTAGGCGTCTCATCAACTTTCAATTGAAGTCCATCAACAGGTGATAGTCGGGTTCTTGGGAAAAAGGGTAAGTTGGGGTTTCCTTGTAAAGTTATGCAAAGAGAGTCATAAAAATCACATTTTCCCTCACATGGATGAAGCCTCAGGTATTGGAAAATTTTCTTGTTCCACAACAAAAATTTCCAGGCCCAGTTTGTAAGTAAAATTTCTCCCAACCTACGAATCAGCGACGAGGAGTGATTGATCTAATTTCAAGTACAATCGATCCCACTCTTCCATTGGAGAGTGAAACTTATATCACTCAGGTTGATGATCCATTATTTGATCAAGTGGTCGATTCGATTTCACATTCTGTCGATCCCATTCTCCCTGTAGAGAGTGAACTTCATACCGCTCAGGTTCTTCTTGTTACATCAGATTCTTCTACGCTAGGGGGCATTTCACCTGTTTCTACAGAACCCCCTCCAAGTAATGAGGTCTTTTCCTTTGATTGGAATAGACTGACAGAACCTCATCTTCCTTCCTCCATCCCTTTCCAAATAATTATGAAGTTTGGTGGTAGGGACATACACCACACACAAGTAGATGAAGGTTCTTCTATTAGTATTTTATCCTCAACTGCTTGGAAAGCTTTGGGCTCCCTTCAGCTTGTGCCTATTACGCTGAATCTGAAAGCTTTTAACAAAACCATTAGTGAACCTTTAGGGATCCTTCCTAAGTTTTCTATTACTTCGAAAGGTAAAATTGTCTGTATTGATCTTATGGTAGTTCAAGGCCCCTTGGATTTCAATTTACTCCTTGGGCGAGACTATGTCTATGCAATGAAAGTTGTAGTATCGACACTCTTTTGCGTGATGTCTTTCCCTCACAATGGAAATATTGTGACTGTAGACCAGCTTTCGTTCTCTATTCTTGTTTCGACTACCAATAATATGACACCCCTAAATTTTCCTCATTCTAAAGTGGTATCTACCCATATAGTTAATTGTAAGGCCAACTAGTCCCATGTTTCGATTCTTGATGTAAGTGAGCCTCTCATTATTTGCTCGTCTTCCTTTGACTTAGATCCAGGTAATTGACATGGAAAAATCTATGGGATTATTCGAATACGATATTTCTTATCCTTTTGAGTTCCTTGGCATGTGTTCCTTGAAATATTATTCATACGATGAAGACCCTGTGGAAGCTATGATCAAGGGTGCGTCGATGACATGTTTCTTTCCGATTTGAGCCGCAGTCTAGTTTCGAGGATAGTTCATTACCAAGAGTCAACCTTGTTAAAAAATGAATCAGGTATGAGTGGGAGGATAGTTCTGATAGAGACAACCTCGTTAAAGCATGAATCAGGATATGAGGACAATTATTTTCTGTGTGAGCCTATTTAAAAAATATGAATTAGTAGGTTATATGGGTAGATTGTAGACAAAGTAGATCGAGATAGTTTGTTTTTGCAGTGTCAACCTCGTTAAAAAATGAAACACGTTGCCATGAGCATAGTTCTTTTCCTTTGTCAAGCTCGTTAAAAAATGAAACAAATCCTCCCCTAATTGAGTCGAGTCTTTGACTAGATCTCGTAAATGTTAAGTCATATCTTTAGGTTAGTTATTTCAGTTTTTTGCATAATTTTCTTACAGTTTTAGGTCGGGTCTTTCATATGATCTCGTAAATGAACCTTCATTCCATCCAGCTATTAATTACCAGCAGTGTACTTAGTTGAATGAAATGAAGCTGGGGGGGCATGCGCTCTAGCAGTTACACTTAGGGGGCATCAAGCACAATTTTCTCTCTGTTTCAAGCTTGTGTAAAAATGAAACCACTCTGAAGCATAGTTTTTCTCTATTTCAAGCTTTTGTAAAAATGAAACCTATCTTGAGTCAATTTCGGTTATTTTCAAGACTCGTTAAACTCTTGAAAATCCCGAGATTATTTTGCTATCTTTCATTCTCGTAAAACACATGAAAATGCCGAGTTCTTTCTGTCTTTTCTTGCTTGTAAATTAAATTGAAAGTCGGCCACAGGAGTATATTTTTATCCCTTTTTCGAACTCGTTAAAACTTATGAAAAAGCAAAACCTTGGAGTTCTCTTTTAAGCCCTTTTCAGACTCTATAAAAATGAAAATATTGCCGAGTACTTGACTATTCGAACTCGTTAAAGTAAACGAACGATCGTCCTTTCAGTATAAGTTTACCCCTTTTACAGACTGAAATGGACTATTTACGAAAAAGGTATACGTTGACTAATTACGGTCAATAGAGTTCTCTCCCACATTATTTTATCCTTTTTTGGGCTCGAGAGATTAAATTTATGAAAAAAGTACACCCACGGAGTTTCCTTAAGTTTTTCTTCTGACTCCCTAAAATTGAAAAACACCGAGTTTCTCCTATACTAGACTAGTTAAAATTTAATAGTAAAGGGCCTGTTCAATTTCAAACAGGAACGAACCACTCCTTCTTAGGGTTTGAATCTTAAACTAAGTTGGAATCATCCAAAGGATGAGATTATAAACAAGAAAATGTTATCCTCCTCAAGCTTGTCAAAAATAAAGAGGTACTTGCCAGAAATGGCGGGGGAAAAGAGAGAAAAACGAACCTATTTTTACATTTCGATTATTCGGAAAATCGTTAACCACTCTTGAACACGACACTTTTGTTCACCTGGGTTGGGAAAATCTTTTACCTAACAGTTAATCAAACCATATTGAAAGTCTTCAGCCGGTTTCTGGGTATTAGCTTTGGGTCAATTGTCACCAAACCATCTGCAGTTTCGTTATGTGTTCAAGAGGACAATTCAAACAAACCAATCATTTGAAAAATATCTGTCATCCATTTTGACCATCCCTGAGTCAGTCCTTGCCAATATATTTCTTCAAAACTTGATCTATGATTTCGTGTTGTGGGCTTGCTTACAACGGATCAATTTCTATCGACGACAGCTCATTATCTAGGAAGTTGATCTAGAAATCATCAGTACCTTAAAATCTGCATGCCTCAATGGCATCTTTCTCGCCTTCGACGACAGGTTGCATCATTGACCTTCGATCAAATGATTCCGTGACATGTTCGACTTCAGCTCATTCATTCACATTTCATGGATTGTACTGAGTACTTTGAGAGTCATTTACATTACTGGTGGTTACTCTCACACTTGTTAACAATTTACATTATTGACTGGTAATCAAGTGGTTTCTACCATGTTTGACTTCGACACATTCATTCACATGGATAGAATCGTACTGGTTCGAGAAGCGGAAATCAAGACCTTGGATCTAGTTTCCACCATCCAGGCTGCGAGGAATTTTTGTTATTCATTTATACAGTGGACTATTCATAAACAGATGGCTGCGTCCATGCTGTGTCTACACATGTCTATAATGTTGATGTATTCAAAATCATTCCTGCATCAGAACAATTTAAATTAGTTTTCTAGTTAGTTTTGATCTGAGTATGGGAATGCCTACCTCAGCAATGATATGTTTACATATATATATTTTTCATTGAATGTTTTTACAGGTTCTGACAGGGGTGTCCACAGGATGATCCTTGAAATGATAAAGTACTTCACTCTTCATATATGACAGACTTCATCTCCATCTATTCCAAACTTCACACTTTAGGGGGCAATCTGTTGCACTAAAAACTGTCACCCTGACATTATGCTAACTATATGAGCTCATTAACACTAATACATGCCTCCTCTGCAAGTCTTACAACCTTTGTTCCTCATTGCAAGCCCTAAAACTGAAGGAAAAACCCCAAAAACTAAAAAAGCCTTGGGTACGCAGGTAACATGAAGCCTGCCCGCGTTCCTAGCTTGGGTACGCAGGTAATACACAACTTACCTGTGTTCCAGAACACAGTTTTCCCTTGTAATGCCTGCGTACCCTTCTCAAAGTCAAAGAAGTGAGAAAGTAAAGTTAAAAAGCTGATTTGAGGTCAATTCTAGAAGGTTCTAGATGAGTTTTTTTGGGGATGAGTACGATTTAGTAAGGTTCATGCATCCCTCACCTTAAGGAACTAATCCCTTGAAGTAAGGAGCCTATCCATTTGAAGGAGGATTCTATCCCTTCAAAGGTGGAACCCTAACCTCCTCATCTGATCTATAAAAAGAGGCACTGGGTAGCCTCAAAGAGAGTTCAAGATTTATGTGTGATTGAGTTGAAGTGCTGTTGAGATTTAGACTTCTTTCTGCTGAGCTTTTGAGAGGAAAGATCACATACCTCTATGTGCTCCTGGACGAAGAGTTCAAGACTTATCAAAGTAGAGGAGACTCCTGCTTCGGACCCCGGGAAGGCCTGTTCAACATCAAGGCTAAGGTTGTAAGGTTCTTCTGTTATTTTAAGATTAATACAATCAAGTTTTGTTTTTCTCAATAAATTGTCATTCGATTGTTTATTTCAATAAGCTATCGTTTGATCGTTCATTTCATAGATTCCTTGATCACTATGATAGGTATGTTTTATAATTATTTGTTATATAGGTGCTATTTAATATTTTCTTGTTTGTGATTGCAGGTCAACAAAAGACGACACATTTTTGCGACAAAAGACGACACTTTGTTGCGACAAAAGACGACACTTTGTTGCGACAAAATACGACACTTTCTTGCGACGAAAGATCTCTTGTTGTGACGGAAGGATTATTGATGCGACAGAAGCGCTTTTGGATCTAAGGTAGGATCGACACCTTCATAGCATTTATTTGTAAAACAAATATATTTAGAGAAAGACAAACTTAGTTGTTTGTTTGTTGCTAGATTGTCTTCTGACACTAGGGAGATCGATCTTGTCCGCAAGATCGATTTATCCGGCCAACAGGTACTCATTAAAATAATTAACTATTTTAATAAAACACAAACCGAGTGGAATTTCCACAAAGAGTTTTTGGGTTCTTTGGAATACTGATGTCCAAGCCTCCTCACAAAATTTGAGACTTGGAACACTTTCCAATGCTACAAAAAACAATACTCCCTCTTAGTGAGGAAAGTGTTCTAGAAAAATGCCAACTGCATCTACTCTAACCTAAAGCATCTGCTGTGTTGATGATGTCTCGACTATTGCCCCTCATCTGCTATGTTGCTGCCCTCTGTACTGCTACCCATGACACCATCATTGCCACTGCCTCATCCATACTGCAGCTCCCTCTGAATTTCGATCCTATCCATTCGTCCTACTAGAATGGATTCTTGACCATCCCCATGTTTTCTCTGAAGTAAAAAAACTTAGTATTACCCAGAGCTTTCATGAGGATATCTGCCACTTGCTCTCCTGTAGGAATGTACTTCAATTGTACAACTCCCCATTGGACATAGTCTCTGATGAAGTGACACATGATGTCAATGTGCTTCGACCGATCATGAAACACATGATTTTCAGAGAGCTTGATGCAAATTTGATTATCACAGAAAATGTTAGTCGCTTCCATCATTTTCTTGAGTAAGTTCATGAGAAACTTACGAAGCCGTATGGCCTCACATGAAGCTATGCTAGCTGTAATATATTCAGCCTCGTATGAGCTCAGCACCATGGATTTATGTTTCCTACTACACTAGGAAGTAATTCTTGATCTGACACTGAAACAATACCCTCTGGTACTCTTTCGATCTACTAGAATTCGAACCCAGTCTGCGTTAGTGAACCCACTCAACTGGATGTTGTTGCCCTTGGTGTACCTCAATCCAAGCTCGAATGTACCCCTCAATTACCTGAGAACATGTTTGGTTGCTTCTGAGTGTGCCCTCCTTGGTTCTACCATGAACTGACTGAGGGTATTCACGACATAACATATGTCTAGTCTAATATTGACTAGGTATATCAACATTCCTATGAGATTCCTATACAAGGTAGATCAACCTCATCATCCTCGGACGTATCGATTTTCTTCCAGTTTGTGATCATTGGTGTAGCCACGAGTCTACAGTCCTCCATGTGAAATCTCTTCAGAACCTCTGTAGTATATTTTCATTGCCCGAGGAATATTTCTCCCTTCTACTCCCAAACTTCCAAACCCAGAAATAGTGCATCTGCCCTAGATCCTTCATGTCGAATTCTGTTGCTAGATTTTCATTGCAGTTTTTGATGAGCCTAGATGATCCAGTCAGAAACATATCATATACATATAGCACCAATATTAGAGGCTCATCCCCTACTCTCAGATAGTAGAGAATTGGATCTGCGTCACTCTTGACAAATCCCATCTTCTATAGGTAGTTGTCAATTCACCCAAACCAAGCTCTAGGGGCTTGCTTTAGTCCATACAATGCTTTCTTAAGCTTGCACACATCAATTTTCTGCTCATGCATCTCAAAGCCCTCTGGTTGTTCTATGTATACTTCCTCTTCTATCACCCCATTCAAGAACGCAGTCTTGACATCCATCTGGTGAATCTCCCTTCCCATCTGTGCTGCAAGGGATATGATAGATCTGATTGAAGTATACCGAGTTACTGGGGCGAAGGTTTCTTCATATTCTATCCCTTCCTTCTGAGCATGCCCCTTAGCTACAAACATGGCTTTAAATTTCTCTATACTGCCATATGCAGCATAGTTAATCTTGTAGATCCATCTCAAACCTACAATCGATCTGTCCTAAGGTCTAGGAACTATTCCCCATACATCATTTGTCATGATGGAGCTGTACTCCTCCACCATCGCATTTACCCACACCTAATTTTGAGTTGCCTCCTGAAAAATAGAGGGTTCTCCAACATGTGCTACCAATTCTTGGTACCTATCTGATTGTCTGTGTTGCCTCTTCTCATTTATAGGAGCTCCAAAAAAATCCTCTGCATCCCTCAAAGTTTGTTGTAGTTCTCTGCTCATCCTTCCACTGGTGGTGGGTGGATTTACCTGCTATCCTTCTTACACTTCCTCAAAAAAGCTATCCATAGGATCCTTGTACCTTGGAGAGGCACTAGAGCCATCTTCCACAGGTCGTTGCGGCTAGACTGACGAATCCTCCTCAGACTACGTAGTCGAAGACATTTCCCAGGATTTCTTGAAGGCTCTTTCCTCCATGAACTTCACGTCTCGTCTTACTATTGTCTTCCTACTCTTGTAAATATAGATGCGGTATCCCATTAGCTATCATTTCTCCACAGCCTGATCCAACTTTCTCCTCTTCTCATCGGGTACATGGAAATACACTATACGACCAAATATCCTAAAGTGGCTCACTTCAGACTTGCTGCTAGTGAACACGCTCTTAGGAGTAACATTACCCAATGTATTATGAGGAACCATGTTTTGAATATACACAGCTGTATTACAAGCCTCAACCCACAGGAATTTGGGCATGTCTTGATCATACAACATTTCCCTTGCAGCTTCAACAATAGTCCTTTTTTTCCTCTCTGCGACTCCATTCTGCTATGGTACCATGTGAAAATTTAAAATATGAAATACTACTGCACTGATATATTTTTTTCGCCTACTTATTTATGATAATTTATTTACGAATTTCTTTCAATAAATTCAGAAATAAATACAACTTCAGTAATCACTTAACCATAAGCAAAGAATATAACATAACACATCTAACACAATAGAAACAATCACATGTACACAGTTATTTTTGGACAATTGTCCTCGGAAAAACCCAATGTGGGAAAATCGGTGCGGTAGATGAGGGTTTGTATTATTATTCAGCAATGAAAGTATTTTACGATAAATATACGAGCATATTTCTTAAGAATACAACTGAGATAAATTCTTCAAATCCTCTTGGAGAATTTCTAACACCTGAAAGACACCCTAGCTTCCTCTGCGTCGCTTTGCATGATCTTCTACGCAGTCCCTACACTGGATTGCGTCACTTTGCATGATATTCTACGCAATCCCTACATTGGAATGCGTCACTCTGCGTGGGCACTGAATGTTGTTTCTCAGTGCTGTCCTCAGTGGCCCTCTGCGTCCCCCTCTTGCCTTTCTCTGTCACTATTGAATTCCCCTTCCTTCTTATGCCTCTCCAACTCTGCCCTGCAACTCTCCCTCTGAAATCGAATTCTATTCCTTCAGAGTCGATTTCCTTCGTGTAATAAGTGTGTGCCTTGCTTGCTTTCCAAATGACCCTCAAGCATTCTCTTATAATATTCTCATTGATCAATCAACGACCCAGATTAGATCTCTAATCAATGAATAAGATTAAAACATGAATTGATATTTGTTCTCTAGGATATTCTCACTCTGTTTTATTAATACCCTTTAATTATTTAATTTCCTTAAGTTTAGACTTAGGGTCCTCATTAAAATAATTAATTATTTTAATAAAACATGAACCCAGTGGAATTTCCACAAACGGTTTCTGGGTTCTCTGGAATATTGATGTCCAAGCCTCTTCACAAAATTAGAGGCTTGGAACACTTTCCAATGCTACAAAAATCAACACTTATAACCTTGAATAAAATGGTGTATCTTAAAGGAAGAACAAGACTATCATGGAAGCAACCAAAGCTATTCTACATGATCAAAAGGTTCCAAAGTTTCTATGGCAAGAAGCCACTAACACTACTTTCTATGTTCAAAATAAAACTCCTCATTGAGTGTTAGGTGAAAAGAATCTTGAAGAAGCCTTCACAGGTATGAATCCTGAGGTTGTACATGAGTATCTATGGTTGCCTCGTTTACTTTCATGTGTCGTGTTGTAGCTCAATTTTGTACGAGATTGTAGATTGATTCTACACCATTAAAATGAAGAAGATGTTGCGGCCAAAAAAAAATTCATCATGAAATTAATATGCATTGGTTGGTGTTGAGACTAATCTTAAAGTAAAGGAAAGACTTTTCCTGAATGAAGAAAACAAAACTGGATTAGAGGTCCTTAGCAAGGAAAAGATCCCGCATAATTTAGAAACATCTACCAAATATGATCCATCCAGTAAAACATATGTGTACTGTGTGAATATCCCAATTGCTGCAGAATTCATAACATTGGCAGCTGCTCCGTTTGAGGTGCTTCTAGATCATTATAATGAGGTTGTTTCATATATGTGCATGCCATCAAACCTTTTCAAACCTGCAATGCACCAATGGTTTGGAATTTATATCACAACTGAGACAACTAATGATGGATGGCCATGAATGATGAGTATAAAGGTCTATGAAATTGATGGTATGCATTATCATCCTAGCTTGCTTATGGCTGGAGACCCCTGTGATTTTCTACAAATACAATGTCATTTAAAACTTGCTTCTCGTCGTACTCAACGCCCTAATAAGGATGGAAAAGGTGATGTGTCATATGATAATGGAGAAATTACAATGCATTTAGCTCATGAATGGGATTAGAATCTCCACTGTTGTGGTTGCGGGAAGATCCTAATATGGAGTACTTGGTACATATAAAAATATATCAATCTATGCATATGTGGATTAGTCAATTGGAAAAGGACAAGGATGTTGTTGCATAACTACAAGCAATTGCAATGTTGTGTAGTTTTCCACAATTTTCATTTTCAATTGTTAATTCTTTGAACAAATGCCTTATTGATCCAAAGGTGTTATGGGGAAGAGGATTGAGTCAACATTTGTTTTAGCAAAAAACAACTACAAAGGAAACTGACTGGGTTGGCCTCATGCATTTAATTAAATTCCACAAAAGTCGGCGCTTTGATCTAGATATTGAACTTCAAAGGGCAAACGACTATCAGGAAGTTTCTGAGTACTCTGTTCTTGAGGTAGTCCCAAGTGCAATTTATATGGTAAGGGGTAGAGATGGAAAGTCCACCAGAAGCAATTGATTTTATTTTGTAGTTGTTAAAGTATAATGACAATAGTGGAAATTCATACTTAGATGTATATTTTCTGACATCACTCGTGGACTCCATAGGAAAGATTGAATTTGGGAAACTAGTATAAGGGAAACAAAAGAGGAGGAATCAAGATTCCAGTAGTAGCAACGACAACTATAACAACTAGAAAATATCTTAGAGCACAATTTATTGTTAGGGCTGAGGTGGTGCAAATCCAAAGTGGATTTGATCAGCAGGAAAAACAACACGCTAGAATTGTTGCGAACCAATGAAGCAATGAGTCAAGTAGGGGAGAATGATGCCCTTCTTAGAGAGCAGAATAATGAGCTTGATGCTCTGCGATGGAAATGTGAGACCTCAATGTCTGAGCAAAAGGAAACAAATGCACAGTTGGATACTGAAGAGTACAACATACCACAAAGAGAGAGGAGTTAAAAGAACGACTTTTTGAAAAGGAAAGACAGAGCCATGAAATGGAGGAATGTAGGATTGATGAGGAAATGCTGTTATACAAGGATGAAAAATTACGTGAAGCAACACAAATACATGAACTATATGCTATGTGTTTAAGAAAATTTCATACATTACAAGTAGAGCTAAGAGACCGTACTAATCAGTTCAATTAAATTGTGGCCAGGTTGCCAAAGAGAGCTGACAGATGTAGAAATATACAACTTCAGCTGACCGAGGAAAGAGAACAGAATCAAGTTTGCAAGAAAAATACTACTCATAATTAGAGTGATGCTGAAGAAAAGAAACTATCATATTCATAAAAAAAAGTATGTGGCCAACATGACATCAATGAAGATATGGCTTGAAAGGATAGTAAAAATGGGAGTTCCATAGTAATCAAACAAGCTAAGGTGGGAATGATACAAAATGGCACTTTATATTGATTTGTGCCTCTTGTTTTGCTTCGTGATATGCCTACAAAGGTGGAGCATGTTGCTGGACAACCTATTTCTCCATCTCCAGTTTTGGCACAAGTGTTATTCTTCCTTCTGATCCGATGGGAATTGTTAACACTGGAAAATCGTACAAGTAGAAGACGAAATTATTTAATGTCAAGAAGAAGGATTTACAGAGCTGGAAGACATTAGAGAATCTAAAAAGTATTTAAAAATCTCTAATATCTAAGGAAAAATAAAATTTGAGCAAGTCATAAATGCTTTTGCGCGCATAATCCTTCATGAAGAGCGCCTTTGCGTGCCTTATGACCCGAAATGCACGCAATCCTGGGAGGGGCGAAAGTCACTTTCCGGGACCACAAAAATCACACTCCAGGACAATGATTCCTCACTTGAAGCCGCTTAAGGACAGCCACCAATGCCTCCTTAGACATCAAGTGAGAACACAATGGAATATTTGTGGCACACAAAGGAATCATCCCCCTCTATTGGGTCACCATCCACAATGTACCAAGAGAGGGAAGGAGGATTTGAATTCTCCTATATAAGGCCACCATGAGATGAAGAATTTGAGAAATCATTGTTATGTTGGCCAGAATTTCCCAAGAAATACCAGCAGTGTGTGATCCGAAGCTGAAGATAGAGGGGACTTAATTGTTGGCCATCCAACAAGTTCAATCCACCACAGTGGAGAGAGGTAAAATTTGCACCGAGGCAAGCTTAGATTCCAGTAGTAGCAACGAAAACTATAAAAACTAGAAAAATATCTTAGAGCACAATTTATTGTTAGGGCTGAGGTGGTGCAAATCCAAAGTGGATTTGATGAGCAGGAAAAACAACACGCTAGAATTGTTGCGAACCAATGAAGCAATGAGTCAAGTAGGGGAGAATGATGCCCTTCTTAGAGAGCAGAATAATGAGCTTGCTGCTTTGCAATGGAAATGTGAGACCTCAATGTCTGAGCAAAAGGAAACAACTGCACAGTTGGATACTAAAGAGTACAACATACCGCAAAGAGAGAGGAGTTAAAAGAACGACTTTTTGAAAAGGAAAGACAGAGCCATGAAATGGAGGAATGTAGGACTGATGAGGAAATGCTGTTATAAAAGGATGAACAATTACGTGAAGCAACACAAATACATGAACTATATGCTATGTGTTTAAGAAAATTTCATACATTACAAGTAGAGCTAAGAGATCGTACTAATCAGTTCAATCAAATTGTGGCCAGGTTGCCAAAGAGAGCTGACAGATGTAGAAATATACAACTTCAGCTGACTGAGGCAAGAGAACATAATTAAGTTTGCAAGAAAAAGACTACTCATAATCAGAGTGATGCTGAAGAAAAGAAACTGTCATATTCAGAAAACAAAGTATGTGGCCAACATGAAATCAATGAAGATATGGCTTGAAAGGATAGTAAAAATGGGAGTTCCATAGTAATCAACCAAGCTAAGGTGGGAATGATACCAAATGGCACTTTATATTGATTTGTGCCTCTTGTTTTGCTTCATGATATGCCTGCAAAGGTGGAGCATGTTTTTGGACAACCTGTTTCTCCATCTCCATTTTTGGCACAAGTGTAATTCTTCCTTCTGATCCGATGGGAATTGTTAACACTGGAAAATCATACAAGTAGAAGACGAAATTATTTAATGTCAAGTAGAAGGATTTACAGAGCTGGAAGACATTAGAGAATATAAAAAGTATTTAGAAATCTCTAAGATATAAGGAAAAATAAAATTTGAGCAAGTCATAAATGCTTTTGCGCGCATAATCCTTCGTGAAGAGCGCCTTTGCGCGCCTTATGACCCGAAATGCACGCAATCCCGGGAGTGGCGAAAGTCACTTTCCGAGACCAAAAAAAGCATACTCCAGGACAATGATTCCTCACTTGAAGCCGCCTAAGGACAACCACCAATGCCTCCTTAGACATCAAGTGAGAACACAATGGAATATTTGTGGCACACAAAGGAATCATCCCCCTCTATTGGGTCACCATCCACAATGTACCAAGAGAGGGAAGGAGGATTTGAATTCTCCTATATAAGGCCACCATGAGATGAAGAATTTGAGAAATCATTGTTATGTTGGCCAGAATTTCCCAAGAAATACCAGCAGTGTGTGATCCGGAGCTGAAGATAGAGGGGACTTAATTGTTGGCCATCCAACAAGTTCAGTCCACCACAGTAGAGAGAGGTAAAATTTGCACCGAGGCAAGCTTAGATTCCAGTAGTAGCAACGACAACTATAAAAACTAGAAAAATATCTTAGAGCACAATTTATTGTTAGGGCTGAGGTGGTGCAAATCCAAAGTGGATTTGATGAGCAGGAAAAACAACACGCTAGAATTGTTGCGAACCAATGAAGCAATGAGTCAAGTAGGGGAGAATGATGCCCTTCTTAGAGAGCAGAATAATGAGCTTGCTGCTTTGCAATGGAAATGTGAGACCTCAATGTCTGAGCAAAAGGAAACAACTGCACAGTTGGATACTGAAGAGTACAACATACCGCAAAGAGAGAGGAGTTAAAAGAACGACTTTTTGAAAAGGAAAGACAGAGCCATGAAATGGAGGAATGTAGGATTGATGAGGAAATGCTGTTATAAAAGGATGAACAATTACGTGAAGCAACACAAATACATGAACTATATGCTATGTGTTTAAGAAAATTTCATACATTACAAGTAGAGCTAAGAGACCGTACTAATCAGTTCAATCAAATTGTGGCCAGGTTGCCAAAGAGAGCTGACAGATGTAGAAATATACAACTTTAGCTGACTGAGGCAAGAGAACAGAATTAAGTTTGCAAGAAAAAGACTACTCATAATTAGAGTGATGTTGAAGAAAAGAAACTGTCATATTCAGAAAACAAAGTATGTGGCCAACATGACATCAATGAAGATATGGCTTGAAAGGATAGTAAAAATGGGAGTTCCATAGTAATCAACCAAGCTAAGGTGGGAATGATACCAAATGGCACTTTAGATTGATTTGTGCCTCTTGTTTTGCTTCGTGATATGCCTGCAAAGGTGGAGCATGTTGTTGGACAACCTGTTTCTCCATCTCCATTTTTGGCACAAGTGTTATTCTTCCTTCTGATCCGATGGGAATTGTTAACACTGGAAAATCGTACAAGTAGAAGACGAAATTATTTAATGTCAAGCAGAAGGATTTACAGAGCTGGAAGACATTAGAGAATATACAAATTATTTAGAAATCTCTAAGATCTAAGGAAAAATAAAATTTGAGCAAGTCATAAATGCTTTTGCGCGCATAATCCTTCATGAAGAGCGCCTTTGCACGCCTTATGACCCGAAATGCACGCAATTGAGTGGCCTCGAGGCACAATAAAAAAGTGATATTCAGATGATGACTCACTATTGCTTATGACAACCAATTAGCGCCTTAGATATCGGCGGAGAAAATTAATGAATATTGTGCGTTGAAGGAATTTATCCTCTATTGGGTCAAATTTCATCCACTAATAAAATTTTTCAAGAGAGGGAAGGAGGATTTGAATTCTCCTATATAAGGCCACCATGAGATGAAGAATTTGAGAAATCATTGTTATGCTGGCCAGAATTGCCCAAGAAATACCAGTAGTGTGTGATCCGAAGCTGAAGATAGAGGGGACTTAATTGTTGGCCATCCAAAAAGTTCAGTCCACCACAATAGATAGAGGGAAACTCTGCACCGAGGCAAGCTTGGAAGTAAAAAAATCCTTGTATCGAGACTTAGAACCCATGTTCTAGGGGCCCTTTGGCAAGATGGTTAAAGTTTCATCCTCATTTCCTACCAGCACTCAATAAGAGGGGCCGAAGAGCCACTGTTCATATTATTGCAGTTGTTTGACTCTATTCAAAGATTTTGTTTATTTGTTTTAGTTTTAGTTTAGTTTTAGTTTATATATGCATGCTATTTATCTATCTAGTATGTTTATGATTCTAGCTTGTTCCACTAACTTGCTTGACTCCACTTCTTTTTTCTGCCTGTGACATACATACATGCACCAAACACACTAAAACAGTATTGGTGAATCCACTAACGTTTATTACCAAGTTTATGTGGTGGTGCCTTTTTTTTTTGCAGAGACCCCTGCCTGTGCTGTGGAGTGGAGCTGAATTTCCCCCTTTTTCTCTTGCAATCCCTAGTTCATCTCAAGTGATAGACTGAAGCAGAACAACTCCAAAAATTAAATTTGCAGGAATTTTTGCACTTTTCCCTCCCACAGACGCGCCCAAGGCGTGCGTTCAAAGCTGACCCGCATGCAGACTTCGCGCCTGTTTCAGCCTTTTGCGCGCAAAAGACAGAAAGAGAAATTTCTCCCACATTTCTATATTTTCCTGCTTCTAAAGTGCTTGGAAACCCACAATACATCTTCCAGCAGTGGTTGAGGTACCCTGTAGCTTGCTAAAGCTCACTCTTAGCTGCTTTTTGTAGGCTTAGTGTCAGTTTTATCTCAAGTTGATTTTTGCAAAGTTCACATATAGTTTAAGTAGGGGGGAAAAATAGCTTGCATTCCGAAAGAATTTTATGTTTTTTAAATTTAGGTACCAACAAACCTAGATAAATAGCCAAAGTAAGTGGCCCAAGTCGACGCATGTTTAGTTAGTTTCGTTTTTCTAGTGTAAAAGTTATTAGTTGAGTTCAATTTTTGCACAGGATTTCGGGACTAGGATTCAATTATCGATGGAAGAACAAGTAATCTCTGCCGCCTTTTCACCCTATGGTGATCCTAGGCAAGCATATGAACACTCTCTATTCACAACTCACCATCTCCCTTTAGTTGATCACATAGATAACCTAGGAAAAATAGAAAGCGGGCCATATCCGCACATGTTTTTTCTTTTGTGCAAGGAACAATACAACATAGTTTAATAGGGGATTTTTAAAAGGATAATCACATATCCACACATTCAAACTATGTGCTTGTCCAATTTTTTCTCACACACATTCACCCACTAAGCAAAGCAAAGACACCTAAAACTAACTTAATCAAACTCACTAAATTCTCCTCACAGGGGCCTCAAAAGAATTTATAGTTTAAATTAGGATCAAGTGGGTAGGCATCCAATAAGCTGCCTTGATCATTATTCATCTTGAAACATAGAAGTTGACTGCTTAGGGAGCTTTAAATCCACCTATTAGCCCACGAAAAAGAAAACCCGAGTGCGGCGGAGATCCATTTCAGAGGGGGTTAGGCTTAGGCACAGTGCGGGCAGGTATCAGTCAGGGCTACCTAACTTTGCTGATACTCGGTACTGTTAGCTGAATTGCCAATAATCCCAAGACTCGAACACTCACATGGGACGGTGGCACTTAGTGGCCAAATCTAGGGCATCCTTTCCCTATAGGTGATGGTGCAGGCAAGCGCCAAACCCTCTACCTTTACCTTGGTGGATTTTCTTCAACTCGCTGGGGGTGTCGCCAGCTCTTACGAGACACTGTGCCAACACTCGCAAGATATCTTCTCAAGGCCTAGTTACATTTGAGTGTGTGAGGACGAATAGGTCTTCTAGGATTTTAAGTATCATACACAAACAAACAAAAACCACTTTTTTGATTGCTTGATCACATAGAATTAATTTAAAGGGAAAATATATTTTATTTTTGCTTTGATTTATGTAGGTGACCATAATTTTTCTTTGATCATAGTCTCTATCCTCTCAAATTTTTCCAAAACCAAACCTAGTCGACATTAGAATGGACCCAACAGGACCTCGTCGATCTAGGCGTCTTTTAAACTTCCCCCCGTTACCGGGAGGGGTTCCCAAAACCAACCTCACCAATATAACCAAGAGAACTACCCTCCTAACGTGGTGAAGAAAAAAACAAAAAACAAGCCAAAAGGGAATCCTGGACAGGGGAGCAACAACCAGCAACACCCGTTGCGATCCCAGGCTGGAGGCAACTCCAACCGTAATTAGAGCCAGGAGCCAAGCAATGCCCAATGACAGAGCAAAAGGCCACCTCTCCGAAAAAACCATTCTTGTTCGATATGTGGTGAGTACGACCATTATACTCACCACTGTCCTGATCTCCATGAGATGAAGAAGCTACAGAGTAACTGAGGATAAGGAGGATCTTCCGAGCAACCAGCTGTGATGCAAGAACCTTTCCCCCATCAAGGGACGGTAAGCACTTAGCAACAAAATCTAGATGACTCTGGGAAAAGTAGCCACGAAATCTACATGACTGGTGAATAGATGTTCTTCCAAACATGGAATCACAGTTACAACATCTCACTAGACATCAATGTGTGAGGGGCAAGTACCAGTGAACCGACTACACCTTTGACGATTTCAAAGATGCCTATCGAACCATTTCCAAAGATGGCGAAGGGACCCAATAAGTGAGCAGGAAACTACTCCAAAGCGTCCCATAACTATAGTATCATGGATGATTTAGCACAATCTCCCACTGAAATTTTAGCTTTGGAAGTATTTTAGTCATGCCCAAAACAACGGAAAGCCTTACTTTCCACGTTAGGCACTATTGACCCTGCCGATACACGCCTAATGGCTTTTGACTTAGACAAATCCATCGCTAGGATTCCTTCCATGGTCGCCTTCCAAATACCAGTGTCGGTCTAGAATATCACAATTCACCGATGTGTCATTGGAAAGGGTGCATCCATGTGCATCATGTCAAAATTTTTTTGGCAGAAGTTAGGGTCTCTCGAACTAAAACACTCAGTTATCATGCTTAGGGTATACGACGGTCGTCTTTCGACCCCCGTCGTCCTCTACCAAAATGTCCCAGTCTGCTTAGCCGAAAAGATGGTCCACATAGACATTGAAGTCTTGGACACTCACTTAGATTATAATATACTCCTTGGGTGGAGTTATATGTACGCCATGTCAGCCATAACCTCCTCTGTCTTCCGCATTATGATGTTCCCCACGAGGACTGCATCATTACTGTAGACCAATTGACACATAGAGAGAAGCGACCCTTAAAAAACATTGATGTAATTCTACTGTACGTAGATACATCCTCAGATGCACTTCACAGTACTAAGAATATGGCCTCGACCAGTTCAAAACATCGTCCGTTCTAGGATCATTCCTAGGAGATCCTCTCATTGTCCCTGAGTCATCACCTGATGCCACAGGGGCTTCGGTGTGCATGATGTCCACATCAAGCATTGAAGATAGTCAGGACACGAACATGAGTAGTAATGGCACTGAGTCATCAGCTGCGGCAGCCTCTCTAACCTACGCCGCTTCCCAAACCCCTTTCCTCTACCCCCCAGCTGGTTTCGTTTCCCAGCAGGTTTTGAAAACACCGGTGTGACCAAACATATCATTGAAAATACCAGTTTGGTACCTCTTTCTCCCCACAGGAACAGGATCCACTCACATCACAGCCACATGGTTGAAGCCCCTCAGTCTCGAGGAGGCCCCAGCAGTCCAAGAAACGGTCGAAACCACCCTTGCAAAGGAAATTTCCATTGCAAAACTAGTGATTATGACTAAGAAAGCCGAGATAAGAGGAAAGAAGATGGATACTCCCACCATACAACTGGAATCAATAGTTTGTGCCATATGCGATGTAATAGGCCACCCTACCCATATCTGCCTAGAGCTGGATGAATTAAAACCACTCCTTGGCTCTGAGGTAGACATTGCGATGCCAATCACTGTAAATCATTGCGTACCAATCACGCATGTGCTATCTGCAGCAACTATAGGCACTATACTCACCATTTCCCAAAAATCCCGCAATATAGGGATGCCTTACATGCCATCGAGAGATCCTATCAAGAGGATCCCCCCACCCAATCTATCAGGGATGAACCTCATATCATCTTGTACCTACAGGAAGAACAACGATCACCTGAAAGGCTACCCGCCAAACCCCCTTCCCGAATCGAAAGGTGCATCTTTACGATGAACTTGATCATTTCATCATTGATTGCCCAGCTTTGTAAATGTTCCAACGATGGTATCCAATCCATATAGTAGATCGCGCCAACATGGACGTCCCATATTCATGTCAGATATGCCGTGACAACCACCCAGTACGTTGTTGTCACTACATACCGAGATTTCGCGCAGCACTAGCCTATATGCAATCAACTATAGTTTGCCTCTCCCGAGAAGATGGCACGAACTCAGAATCCATAAATAGTTCGACAACCCAAGAGGATGTGACATATAGATCCATCCGATTCTTATCAACTGAGAGGTGACCAATTAGGGAGATTCTGCCCCCACCAAATGCCAACGACATGATTAGTCTCCCAAAGAGTTAGTCTTTGACCACGGGAAACACTTCGAGAATGAAGTTTTCAAGGAGCTATCTTGGCATCTCGGATTCACCCACAAATTCACTTCACCATACTACCCCCAGTCCAACGGACAGGTATAAGTTGTAAACAAAGTACTCAAAACTATGTTACAACGCATGGTGAATAACCATAAAACCAACTGGAACCACATGCTCTTTTCCGCCCTGTGGGCATACCGCACGGCTGTAAAGACGTCCACTGGTTTCAATCCCTTCTACTTAGTATATGGGGTCAAAGCTGTGATTCCATAGAATGCAAGATCCCAAATTTTCATGCCGCTATCGAACTCCTTGATGATACCCAACCTCTAGAACAACGCCTAGTACAACTAGAGCTCGTTGATGAAAGCCAATGACAGTCGCTGCAACACAATGAGGCCCTCAAGAAATGGGTAAAATCATTATTCAACTGCCACATCAACCCTCGCTCATTCGCCGAGGGATAACTAGTCCTCTTCTATGATGTCGCAAAAGAAGCCCTAGGGCCAGGTGTAATATTCCTAAATTAGCATGCAACTAATAGGAATATTAATTTTTGCTTTCAACACCTAGTAGATGAATAGATGGGTAAGGAGGCCCATAAATATCTAAAAAAGGAATAAAATCCCTCATGATGTGAAAATGGATAATAATAATAGCGGGATTTTTCACCCTCATGTGTGAACAGGTGCAAATACATGTGGACAAGGTCAAGTTTAACCAAGTCAACAACGTTGGAATGAATGGTGGAGATCATCTATGGAGACAACAAAGTGATAGTGGGAGGAATATTCTTTGGTGGAGGAAACCCTAATGAGTGGGACCTAAGGTGAGAAGGCTTACACTTGTTTATAAGGAGGGCAAGGCATCCATAGGAAGGCATGTTATGGATTATTGATTTTGTGGTTTGTATGACTATTGTGCATTCTTCAGCTGTTTAGTTGAGATTGCTGTGCTACTTAGCACAAGGTATTCCTGTTTAAGAATTCCATCTCCTTTTTTGAGAGGCCTCTTGAGGGAGATTGCACTTCATTTCTCCACATTCATACTTGAGGCCAAGCTACCTCCTTCAGCTACAACGCAGTTTCTGTTTAGAGCTGGGTTGTGTTGTAGGGTGTTGTAGTGGAGGGTTGAGAACACCACTTCCAGAGCTATTTTTCCAGAGAAGGAAGCTTTATTTCCTTTGGGAGATCAGTGAGGAATATTTTGGAGCATATTTCACATATTGGCACTTGGCCAACGTATTTCCCATCACCTACAGTGCAGTATCTCTCCTTGATTGCGTTATCTCAGTGAGGGGTTTCATTGCTTAATTGGAGGGTGAGATCTTCAGTGATTGGATCAAAATTTCACCTGAAGGATCCATTGGATGAGATTAATTAATCACATGTATCATCTACAACCATCTTCATCCAATTCTTGAGTTGCAGCTACTACTTAGCCCTAGGGATGCACTCCGACAGTTTTGTATTTTTGCATATTTTAGGAAATCCTTCCCGGGTTGTATTGAAATTGTGTTTGGGAGTTTAGATCTTTACTCCAGGCACTTCTTGAGTCATATATTTGCAGATATATCATATTGTACATTTATAGTAGCAATGCACCATCTAAGACTGCGATGTATTTGTTCTTGGGTATTCTGCTATGTAGCAGCATTTCATTTTTGGCATATGTATTCATGGGAGGCTTGTTTGCCTTGAGTATTTGAGTTGTGCCTACTCCTATTGTACTTATTGCTGCTGATTTACATAATAAAATTGCTCCATGGTTTTCATACATTTTGGTGTGATGTTATTCACTTCTATTTCCAATTTTATGTTCATATATTGCTGCTTCCCCATTTGGGAATATTACGGTGGTATCGAAGCATAATCTTGGCTCCGTCTGTGGATCTTAGCCATTATGATATCAGGAGGACAAGAAGAAGAAGAGATGAACAGAAAAAACAAAAAGAAGACTCCATTATTTAGACGGAGGAAGGAAGAGAGGCTTTCAAAGCTTCTTTCTCAAACTTTGTAGAGCATTCATGGAGATCTTAAGAAGATGAGAAGGGAGATGTGTAGAGAATCTCCAAGGGAGTTTGAATCTAAAGCAAACTCTATATTTTCCAATGATGAGTGTGAGCATGCAGCCAAACACTATAATTCACAGCACAGTCATATGCCCAGATCTACTATGAGGGAGATGAAAAAAGAAGAAATACCTAAGAAGGAGACTCTTAGGGATTATCTGCAAGAATATGAATATCAAACTAAGAGGTTAAAAGATCATATCACCTTCCAAGAATTTTGGAAGATCAAGGTAGAGAGGAGCACACAGCATGATATGTTTAGATTTTTTCTATCTACTTTTGATGGTTCACCTAAATGTTCAGCTAGAGCTTGGGTGGAGGAGCTAGATACCTATTTGCAGCAACACTAAGTTTCTGAAGATGAAGCCATCAAAGTTGCAGTGCTGCATTTTGGAGGTAAGGCCTATGCTTGGTGTATATTTGAGTCCTTTTCATTAAAAAATGAAAATAATTCTTCTTATGCAAAGTTCACTAGGAGATTAGTGGAAAGGTTTGATAGGAAAAATTCTGAAACACCTTTGATGAAGTTAAACAAACCAAAACAAACCAAAATTTTGCATGGATTGGAAGGACCTATAAACTCAACTCCACTTAAGAAAACTATTGAAGAGGCTGACATCTTGCATAATACCCTGCTAGAGGTAAGATATCTATCTCATATTCTTGGACAAGAGGGCATGGAGATCCCTTTTTCAAAAGAGGATCATCTTATGGAAAGGTTTCCCATTCATATTGAAGAGGAAGAGAAGGTTGGGGGCAACAACATTGTCATATATAGAGCACATCTAGCCCCTCATGGAGAGGTAGATGGAGCATTTTATCCAAAAAGAGGGATTCTTGTATCATTGCAAGGAATTCCCCAGGATCTCATATGTGGAGGTCAAGGCACAACCCATGAGCAACATGTGTCATTATTGACAGATTGTGAAACCATGCAGATAAAAGGAGGAGTTAGGGAGGATGACCAGCATCATATGATGAGGAGCATGCGCCCATATCTATTTCAGAGGGTTGATGCACATAAGAGGGAGACTAAATTGCGTAGTGAGGGCAGGTACAAGTATGTCCATTCATATATGCAGTCTACTCTTGATATTGATGTCTCATTGCATGGAGGCATTTCACCGCGGAGACCACGAGATCAACAGATGATGAGGGATGCTTCACATTTGGATGCATTACTCATTTATTTAAGAGGGGTGATGACATCAGGATAACTTGGTACAATGCTGAGAGTCATGGGTAGACTCAAGGAGAGGAGAGGCATTCTCCCAACATCATGATTACCCACTCTCATTCTAGGTTCTGCGTTGTGGCAGGAGTAGCATGGGAAGGATAGCAACCTTTCCAACTTGCATCTTTGGCACAGGAGATGTCAAATAGGAGGAAAACCATATGATAGATGTTCTTTGTGATAGATCATCAGCTCTGTCACTATGGAGGATAGATCCATATTGGAAATCCTAGATGTTGGTGGATTATTCCAAGGATCTTTCTACTTGTATGATATTGGTTGACCAGTTGCATGAGGAGGGATATTCAGTCAAAGATGAGGTCATCTACCATCATGGTAGGATAGTATTATCTAGAGCTTCCAAGCTCAAGTTGAAGTTACTACAAGTTGCTCATGAATATTTCCTTTTCAGCCACACTTATTCTATGAGAGAATACCACACCATCATGGAGGGGTACACTTGGGAAGGCTTTGTGGAGGAGATATATCAGCATTTGAGGAGATGCATGGATCATGTGGAGATGGAGGAGATACATAACTCTTTGGGGGAGTTAAGACAACCAACTCTTTTCTCTTTGAGAATGAGAGGAGATTCATTTATGAGCCACTCCATTTGCATGGGCAAAGCATATGGTAAGGATACTGTTTGGTTGCATAATTATCTATATA
This sequence comes from Pinus albicaulis, assembly GCA_034641835.2. Lineage (NCBI taxonomy): Eukaryota > Viridiplantae > Streptophyta > Pinopsida > Pinales > Pinaceae > Pinus > Pinus albicaulis. The sequence continues at coordinate 1,774,065,287 of CM076580.1, forward strand.
ATGAATATGTGCATTCCTTAACCATATATGTGCAGGATATTGCTCAAATAAGGAGCATTATTTCTTCTAGACTTCATGGTATACTTAAGGCCATAAGCAGTATTGATGATGGCCACTCCCTAGGAGGTCTTGGGGAGATGATATCTTATGTAGGACATGCTCACTTTGCACCATACATAACACACTTTCTCCAAACTTGTGAGGAGATTGGGACATCAAGAAAGTGGTTGGGAAGCCACACACCATGTCATTTTCTGATGCAATTGAGAGTAAAACTGCGCTGGTTTCATTTGAGGGACCATTTTCCTTCTCCCTTATTACATATGGTAGCTAGCATGATGCTAATCATGATTCGATTTGCTCATGTTGTCCTTGTATTTATTGGGAACATGATTGGAAGAGAGACACATTGGTTGGATGTGTCCTTGGGGGAAGAAATTTCCCACACTTTTTGCATTACATGCTCCAAGGGGAGCATGGGAGGTGATATGGCCACTACAGTAAAACACTTTCTTCTTTATGAGGTGGGGCATGGGATTGATTGGAGCACTTGGGTTATGCCTCTCATAAATAATTGGGAGGAACTTTTCTACGAGTTTCCATTAGAAGAACTGCGCTGTGACCACTTGGGAAACTGTTGGTACCTTCCATCACTACATGAAACCTTCAGTATTCCTCTCATTTGGATGCCATATGGTGGTGATTTCCTATTCATCATATATGGGATGGTTTGGGCCAACATGTTTCATAACGTTGGAGAGAAGATCTTTGGAGATCCAGTCTTCTTCTTTACACTTGAAGGCAACATTATTGCAACCCACGATCAGTAGCTACTCTACACTTATCATAAGTGGAGAGAGGGACAACATGGGGTAGGATATTTTGTCTACCATGTTCAGCTATGCATCCCACCTATTCTACATGAGCTACATGTGGAGGGAAATTTTCAGGAGTTGCCATGTTGGGAGGTAACTCATTTTGTATGGATGATAGCTTGGGGATGGAGGATCCACATGGGAGTGATGGTTACCCATTCATTTTAGATTCCATGCCTCAAAGATACCTCTAGAAAACACATTGTTGTCTCCATGGATGTTTTACTTTTACATGACGATATATATTTGGGATGCTCACCAAAAGCTAGCTTGCATGCTTGGGAGTGGCAACTTGGAGATGTATTGATGAGACAACATCTTGATCCTTGGAGGATTTTATCATATAAGGATAGTACATTAGGAGAAGAGGAGGCTCTTCAGTACTACCCTTGTAGTTGCTTGAGGACAAGCAAAATTTGGGAGGGGAGGACTGTAATATTCCTAAATTAGCATGCAGCTAATAGGAATATTAATTTTTTCTTTTAACACCTAGTAGATGAATAAATGGGTAAGGAGGCCGATACATATCTAAAACAGGAATAAAATCCCTCATGGTTTGAAAAGGGATCATAATAATAGCGGGATTTTGCACCCTCATGTGTGAATAGGGGCAAATACATGCAGACAAGGTCAAGTTTGACCAAGTCAACAACGCTGGAATGAATTGTGGAGATCATCTATGGAGACGACACAGTGATAGTGGGAGGAAGATTACTTGGTGGAGGAAACCCTAATGAGTGGGACCCAAGGTGAGATGGCTTAAACTTATTTATAAGGAGGGCAAGGTAGCCATAGGAAGGCATGTTATGGATTATTGATTTTGTGGTCTGTATGACTATTGTGCATTCTTCAGCTGTTTAGTTGAGATTGCTGTGCTGCATAGCACAAGGTATTACTGTTTATGAATTCCATATCGTTTCTTGAGAGGTCTCTTGAGGGAGCTTGCACTTCATTTCTCCACATTCAGGCTTGAGGCCAAGCTACCTCCTTCAGCTAAGGCACAGTTTCTGTTTAGAGCTGGGTTGTGTTGTAGGGTGTTGTAGTGGAGGGTTGAGAACACCACTTCCAGAGCTAGTTTTTCAGAGAAGGAAGCTTTATTTCCTTTGGGAGATCAGTGAGGAAGATTTTGGAGAATATTTCACATATTGGCACTTGGCCAACATATTTCCCATCACCTACAACGCAATATCTCTCCTTGACTGCGTTATTTCAGTGAGGGGTTTCATTGCTTGATTGGAGGGTGAGATCTTCAGTGATTGGATCAGCCTTTCACCTGAAGGATCCATTGGATGAGATTCATTCATCACATGTATCATCTACAACCATGTTCATCCAGTTCTTGAGTTGCAGCTACTACTCAGCCCTAGGGCTGCACTCCGACATTTTTGTATTTTTGCATATTTCAGGAAATCCTTCCCGGGTTGTCTTGAAATTGTGTTTGGGAGTTTATATCTTTACTCCTGGCACTTCTTGAGCCATATATTCGTAGATATATCATATTTTACATTTCCAGTAGCAGTGCACCATCTAAGACTGCACTGTATTTGTTCTTGGGTATTCTGCTATGTAGCAACATTTCATTTTTGGCATATGTATTCACGGGAGGCTTGTTTGCCTTGAGTTTGTGTTGTGCTTGCTCCTAATGTACTTATTTGCTATTGATTTACATAATAAAATGGCTCCATGGTTTTCATACATTTTGGTGTAATGTTATTCACTGCTATTTCCAGTTTTATGTTCATATATTGCTGTTTCCCCATTTGGGAATGTTACAACCTTGCGTAGGAACAATCCCCCTTAGGATCCCTATTTCATTCAGACAAAGACATATTGGAGGCTATAACGGAGCCATATTATCCATGGGATGCAATGCATCACCGTTCGATCTTTCTCCCCAAGCACACGTTCAGTCCCAACAAGACAACAAAAAAAGAGATCTACGTGATCGAATCAAAATATTTCCTCCCATCAGGGAAAGTTGATTGGTTAAAAAACCTCATCCCAACGCTCAATGCCTTTGAGGAAGGAAATATGTCAAACATCTCACCTACCATTAAGGTGAGCATATCCCAAAACCCTGCAAAGCTCGAATAAATCTCATTGGGGGCAGCATGCTCTCTAGAAGAAATAACCTCTTATACCCAATTGCTACAAGAGTATCGAGATATCTTCACATGGGACTACTCAGAAATGCTTGGGCTTAAACCTACTATCGTAGAGCACCATATTGACACTTGGCCTGACGTATCTCCAGTGCGCCAGAAATAACGTCAACTGCACCCATCTAATGCAGAAGCAATAAAACGAGAAATCGATAAGCTTCACAAAGCCAGGTTTATCTATCCCATCACCTATACATATTGGGTTTCCAACCCTATTCCCGTCATGAAAAAACAGGGCACCATTTGCATTTGCATCGATTTTCGGGATTTGAACAAAACTTGTCCTAAAGACAATTATCCCACCCCATTCATCGACCAGGTAATCGATGCTTACGTAGGACACGAGGCTCTATCTTTCATGGATGGGTTCTTTGGGTACAATCAAATTCAAATCCGCCATACAGACCGGTACAAAACCGCGTTCACCACCCCCTGGGGCACATTCGCATATAAGGTAATGCCATTTGGCTTAAAAAATGCTGGAGCCACCTTCCAAAGGGCCATGAATTATATATTTCATGACTTGGCACACCATATCCTCGCTTATTTGGACGACCTGATTGTCCACTCCAAGAAGCGCTCAGACCATCTTGAGGATCTGCGACTGGTGTTTCAACGATGCTAGCAATACAACCTACACTTGAACCCCCTCAAGTGTGTATTTTGCGTCAGCGCAGGAAGAATCCTAGGTTTTATCGTGTACCAGCAAGGGATTTTCTTGGACCCCCTCAAGGTCCAAGCCATCAAAGAGGTACCAGCACCTCGACCCTCAGGAAACTACAAAGCCTGCAGGGGAAGGCCAATTTTCTGTGATGCTTCGTCCCAGATTATGCCACCTACGCCCAAGGGTTCCTGCACCTCCTTCGACATGACATCCCATTTAAATGGGATGATTACGCCCAACAAGATTTCAATGCACTGAAAGAAACATTATATTCAGCGCCACTCATCAGTCCCCCAAACTATGAAAAAAATTATATTCTGTATCTATCAGCTTTCGAGTCCACATTAGCTGGAGTTTTGATCCAGGAAGGCCCAGATGGGAAGGAGAACGTAATCTACTGCATCAGCAAAATTTTATCGGGCCCAACATTAAGATATGAGCCTGAAGAAAATATTGCATTAGCGTTAATCCACGCAGTCCAAAAACTTTTCCACTACATCATCTTAAAAGCCACTATGGTCATTGCAGATATTAATCCTATTAAATACCTGCTCACACGTTACCTAATGAACCATAAGTACTCCTGATGGATAGTAATTCTCCAAGAATATGACTTACAGTTTTGATCCCCTATAAGAAAAAGGATGCTTGCCTTAGCAGAGTTCATTACGAATCTCCCGAGAGACACCAAGGGATCACCAGTGAACGACTCGCTACCAAATGAACATATCTTCTTTGTAGCAATTGATGACCCTTGGTACGAAGACATTCTCCTATTCCTACAAACCCAAAAATTTAGACCTCATCTCACTCAAGATGATCATCGATGCATACGCCAGCAGGCCCCTCGATACCTCCTCATAGGAGATGTCTTGTATTGACGAGGCATCGACACCATTTTATGTCAATGCCTCACTCATGACCAAGCAGAAACAACCCTTAATGACTACCATGGAGGTGCTTGTGGTGGCCACCTATCCGGAATGGCCATCGCCCCAAAAATCCTAAGGGCAAGATATTTTTGGCCCTCTCTGTTTTGCGATTGCATTACTTCTGTCAAGAGATGCGAGCGATGCCAACGCTTTTCCCACAAATAAAGAGCACCTCCCGCTCCTTTGCATCCTGTCATCGTCGCTTACACTTTTTGTATATGGGGAATTGACTTCATGACTTATAACGCCACATCATCGGGCAACCATAAATATATCATCGTGGCTGTCGATTATTTCACCAAGTGGGCTGAGGCCATGCCCACATACAACAATACCACAAAAACTGCCGCTCAATTTCTCTTTAACCATGTGATAGCCCGGTTCGGCATTCCCAAAGAGTTAGTCTTCGACCATAGGAAACACTTCCAGAATGAAGTTTTTGAGGAGCTATCACAGAATCTCGGATTCACCCATGAATTTGCTTCACCATACTACCCCCAGTCCAATGGATAGGTAGAAGTTGTAAATAAAGTACTCAAAACTATGTTATACCGCATGGTGAATAACCATAAAACCAACTGGAACCACATGCTCTTTTCTGCCCTATGGGCATATCACATGGATGTAAAGACGTCCACTGGTTTCAATCCCTTCTACTTAGTATACGGGGTCGAAGCCATGATTCCCATAGAACGCGAGATCCAAAATTTTCATGCCGCTATCGAAATCCTTGATGATACCCAACCTTTAGAATAATTCCTAGTACAACTAGAGCTCGTTGATGAAAGCCGACGACAATCGCTGCAACATAATGAGGCCCACAAGAAATAGGTAAAATCATCATTCAACCATCATATCAACCCTCGCTCATTCACCGAGGGAGAACTAGTCCTCTGCTATGATGTCGCAAAAGAAGCCCTAGAGCCAGGAAAGTTTGAAACCTTGTGGAAAGGACCCTACATCATCAAATATTGCCTCCGATAGGGGGCATAAATCTTGACGGAACCGGACGATACATGCCTCAACAACCCTGTCAATGACCTTTACCTCAAGAAATTAAACCCATAAGGGCCAAGATGGCCCTTCCCTAGAGTGAATGTACACAAACCCAACCACCAAATTTTTTTGACCAAAAGACTTATTAAAAACACTCAAAGTGCCACCATGGATCACCAACCTGACCCTTATTTTGGATTTTCTAATGGAGCATCAAGATGGTCTCAAAGTTTAGCTGCAACTGCCTGGGTCATCTACCACCCTGACCGATCGCCACTCTTCTCAAACGATGTGTGCATCAGTTCAACAACAAAAAATCAGGCAGAATATGATGCCGTCATCAGAATTATGTGCGATGCCCTCCATCAGGGCATATTCCATATGCATGTCTACCTCGATTCCCAGTTAGTAGTGTCGCAGTTAAACTAAAAATTTGAGACAAGATATACACATCTATTTAGAATATATTTGCGTGAAAAAAGGTTAAGTAGACAATTTGACTATATTACATTTACACATGTACCAAGGAGTCAAAACCAAGTAGATGATCGCATAGCAAACAATATCCTAAACTGGAATGTATCTTAGATAAACCATCATACATAAAAAACCAAAATATAGATATCCATTAGCCTAGCATCATCCATAAACTGAAACAATTGACACAACATGTAGAGCCGCAAAAATATATCTCATATATATATATATATATATATATATATATATATATATATATATATATATCATGATGTATGTATCTGAGTACAAAAATAGTGTTGCTGACCCATCGACCAGCCCAAGGATACATAGAAGTCTTCAAAAATAGGGGAAGCATCCTCATAATGGGTGCTTTCCCCATGTACAAGTATACTCTAGGGAGGTGGCCCCTCAGGAGGGGAACCTGTACCCACAACTGCTCCTAGTACCACCACCAAAGCCACCGTCACAACTGAGACTGCCACCCGACGTAAAATAGGTCGATAGTCTCGCTATTGGACCATCACTGTCTCTAGCCAAACCTCCTCGATATTAGTGATAAAACCTCGAGAAGGCATTCCCTGGGTCAAGCGGTCCACTCAACCCTAGGCATCCTCTAGAACTAACACCTGAGCAGTCAACTCCATAATGTGAGCCTCCGCCGTATCTGCATGTGCCACCTCTGCATCAGCACGAGCTTGGTCAACCGCAGTCGCGACAACGACAGAGTTACTGCCCTCCCCTGAAGGGTCAGTGCCACCACCAGGTCCTCCAACAACATCTCCTCCCTGCCCGCCCCTAGGTCTCCAAAGAGGACCATCGCTGACCAATCGAGCTACAGGGAGACCTACCTCACCAACATCTGCAAAGAGTAACCAAAACTATGTTAGTGTCACCATCAAAACACACAATAACATATATACTCAAATAAATGCATAAAACATAAAAAATATACCTGTTGGCCCCCAAGCATAACCAGGAGGGAGACCCATATCTGGATCCCCCCAAAATTCCATCTCCGCATATGGAAATGGCAAGAACATCTAGGGATTCACCTCGAACTAGGACTCTGTTGTGGCATTCCAGTAACGCCCCACCATTCCCCCACCACCTCGCGGCATCACCGGAGCGCACCTCCTCATACGAGGCTCCCGTGGCCCCCCAGGAGGCACTGCCACCACTGGTCTCAGCAGCACTACCCTATCGTACATAATGTTGCAAAAAATACTAGCATACGCAAAAAAAACTGATCCACTTTGGACCTTGTTGAGCTGCATCACCATCCCGTCATAGAAAAAATGGGAAAAATCATAGAAGTGCTCGGACCTCAACCGACGTAAGACTCCAATTTGCGGGCCTGATGCCCGATGCCGAGCCGACGACCCTGCAAGTCAAACAATCACCGCCTGAGCACATCACTCTGCTAGATTTGTCACTGATGCAATGTTGATGCACCCCTCCGTAAGAGGCGCCCCACCACAATGATGTCTCTGGAACCTCTCCAAATCCACCCTCCCAGAAGGGAGTTGATACCTCAATGCCTCACCATGAGGCAGTAACCCAGTCAAAAAATATGCATCCGTATCAGGATGGATGACTAGGTTCATCCCATGCAAAAAAAACATGTTGTGCCTCCTGCGCCAATGTCGGATCAAGTAATGAAGCAATCGGTCCTGCGACCGAAGAAGCTCGTTCTCTGCAAACTTTAGGAGCCCCCATGCTCCAGCTAATGGAAAGAACCAACATCAATAGCCAATGTAGTTTGGAGCTTGGGCCAATCCCACTCCCTCCATAACAACCTGTCATCCAAACAGGTACCCATCAGCAACAGAAAAAGCATAAAAAATAGGCAAAACTCAAAAAAATTTCTTGCCTCGGCCTTTTGTCTGCCTATCCCTCAAACATGTGCGCTTAGGGTGCACCTGCATTTTCCACAAGCGCTCCAAATAAGGGGAACAGAGCGCTCAAAGCATGCTTATCCCCAGAAAATGCGCACAGAGGGTGCGCTTTTGCCTTGATCACCCACGCAATCTAGGGAAAAAAACACTCAGAATCTGTACAAACCAAGTCCGTATGAACCCTGACTCTATCAGACTGAAAAAATTAAAGTACAGGATGTCATAGAGGTTACTTGGGCATGATATCACTAATCCCTGGTGCTCAGGCTGACCGCAATGGCAAGAAGTGCTACACATAAGCCTCTTACCTCTCAAGAACTCAAAAAGTACAAATGAATTAAATTAGGGCCATATTCACCTATATATTGCCGTTTTCAAAAAACTTTGGAGGACCATAACAAGAGATCATAAGGTCCATTCTATGAACTGTAAGCTGCACCGTGATCAACACTCCATAACGATTAGAGGCGATGCCACATAGTTGCACTCCCGAAAAAATAATTTTTTAGCGCCGACATGTATGTCCTCTCTCATCTTCTTTTTTAAAGCTCACGAATTTCAATAATATTTGATAAAGAAGATGCTTCCACTTGAGGTAGTTGTTTTTGCAGGAAAATCTTGCAAACCATTCACAACTCCATCTACTGAAAATTCCAGAGCAGGTATCATTCTACCCCCAGCATGATAGAGTCCTAGTAAACTTTGCATATCCTGACATCACTTATCCATCATAAATCAACCATAGGTTCCACATATCTGACCGTGTTTTTCATCACCCCACCCTGCACATGATAAACATCCTTCTTGGTCGGTAGAGCCTCCCCTCCATGGCGCTCGTCACCCATAGTAGACCATATATCACAAAAAAAGTGATGCCATGGCCATACCACTTTAGTTCAGCAAGCACCTATGAGTACAATGCGTAACTAAAACCCCCATGCATAAAGGTCAAGTTTTACCATACAAACTAAAACCCCCTTCCCGGACAACCATGTTGTATAAGAAGATCAAAAGCGCACCACCGTGCCTCGCATTTGGCCCACCATACATTCACCAGCATAATCCCACCTGTGATACTTTTTCATCCGCTGCATCATCCCCACACATGAGACCAACCAATGGGGCTCGCACCCTCAACAAAACACCTTCCTCACAACATCAGTGAGCGAACACTTTCATGTTTTGGGGCACCCGTCTCTGTGTTTTGTACAAACCAAACCCATTATTTTATTCTTTTGGTAAGTGTACAAAGACCACAAATGGTGCACTACGTCCCCCACCCTCTCATTCATATTTTATCCCATGGCGGAAGTCATTGAAAACCCTTGGTGAAAGTATCACACCCACACACATAAGACACCATGACACTCATATGCAGTCCTTACCCACCCTGGAAGTCCTACTGACTCCAGGGATTTCCCCATCAGAAATAACTGTGACTGTCGCCAAGCTGCTTAGTACACTCCGACCTTGGGCCATTGAATCCCCATCATCAATTTTTAGGCACCCCTCGCCAACATGCCTATGTTAAACCCATTACATCCAGGTCCCTAACCCTTCATGTCAGTGACCCCTCATTCGGTTGAGGCTTCCTTTTTTTTGACTTCAACACCTATTTTCCAAAAAGGAAGCGGTACTTTGGATCACCCCTCTTCATAAAAGGGGCATCCTCAGGTGGCACTCTGGGAGAAATCATTTCCCACAGATGTCATCGATCCTCCTGACATTCGACTACAACAAAAGCTTTCATGTCAAGATGGTATCGTACCTTACAACCATTACACTTTGATCAAATTCGTCGAAGACCCGTGCCTTCATAAGCACCTTTTCAACAATTCTTACATGGGAAGCTCCCAGCAAACACCTATGAGTACAATGCGCAACTATATGACATACCAAGTTTACGCATATGGGTACCACATTCGACCTATTATCAAAGAAAAAACGCCCGGGAGGGTGTCAACAGTCGTCGTCAGTGACCACCAAATCACTACCATATTAGTGACACATAAAAAACCTGTATATGTCAAATAGATTTGTTTAACTAGCCACAAAATCACGAGAATGGGACATGCCCACCTCATAAAAAATTTGTATATGTATTGTATTATATTTGCTTACAGGAGTCCCATAGGACATGGTAATTCTTCGAACCGGTGCAGGGTGTTTCCAATTCCGAGCTTCATGCAGGTCTCTCTCTCTACGCACGGTATATAGAAAAGAAACTATAATGTATTTAAGCTATATAGTTCTTCCTAGACCTCACACATTAGGGGACAACTGTTAACACTGAAAAATCGTACAAGTAGAAGATGACATTATTTAATGTCAAGCAGAAGGATTTACAGGGCTGGAAGACATTCGAGAATATGGAAAGTACTTAAAAATCTATAAGGTCCGAGGAAAAATCAAATTTGAGCAAGTCATAATGATTTTGCGCGCATAATCCTTCGTGAAGAGCACGTTTGCGCGCCATATGACTTGAAATGCACGCAATACTGGGAGCGGAAAAAGTCACTTTCCGGGACCACAAAAAGCACACTCCAGGATAGTGATTCCTCACTTGAAGCTGCCTAAGGACAACCACCAAAGCCTCCTTAGACATCAAGTGAGCACACAATGGAATATTTGTGGCACACAAAGGAATCATCCCCCTCTCTTGGGTCACCATCCACAATGTACCAAAAGAGGGAAGGAGGATTTTAATTCTCCTATATAAGGCCACCATGAGATGAAGAATTTGAGAACACATTGTTATGCTGGCTAGAATTGCCCAAGCAATACCAACAGTGTGTGATCCAGAGCTAAAGATAGAGGGGACTCAATTGTTGGCCATCCAAAAAGTTCAGTCCACAATAGTAGAGAGAGGGAGAATTTGCACAGAGGCAAGCTTGGAAGTAAAAACATCCTTGCATCAGAACTTAGAACCCATGTTCTAGGGGCCCTTTGGAAAGAGGGTTAAAGTTTCATCCTCATTTCCTACCAGCACTCAATAAGAGGGGCCGAAGAGCCACCGTTCGGATTATTTTATTTGTTTGACTCTATTCAGAGCTTTTCTTTATCTGTTTTAGTTTTAGTTTATATATGCATGCTATTTCTCTATCTAGTATGTTTATGATTTTAGCTTGTTCCACTAACTTTCCTGACTCCACTTCTTTTTTCTGCCTGTGACCAATAAATTAAGTGGGTAAACCACACCCCTTAAGTTGGTGTGATTTCGTACATACATGCACCAAACACACTAAAACATGAATGATGCATCAGTTTAGCATGCATCAAGAAAGAATTCCACAAAATTTACAACCATATGGTGTTTGGGTTCCACAACCTTCTTTTGGACAATTCCAGTCTATATCTTCTATTGTTCCTTTGCAACAATTTGTGAACCCTTAACAACATCAACAACCAATCCAAAACAAGCACCAATATTTGCATCAACTTCAGCCTTCACAAGCCCAACAATTTCCATTGAGACAAAAATCACATCCTAACTACTATGTGAATTCAAAATCACGTGTTACATTCTAAGCATCACAATTTACAAAAACACTCTCAACAAAATCATACGGGGGTGATATAGTGAATATAATCCCTATCAGGATCCATCGAGAGCTCATAATTTTCCTAGAGCTAGTTTGGTATACAAAGAACGCCCAAAATCATATTTCACTTGGAAAATCAATGGTTAATAATGCATTTCCTTCACATCGATGGAAACCCGACAACATAAACCGCACAAGACTTATGTTAAAGAGTACCTTCAGGGAAGTAGATTCATCCAAACTGCCCATCATGAGATTAACTATTAATAACTATTATGAAAACACTCAAAGTTTGCTTCGAAAACTACTAGTGTGCTCCCGTAAATGTTTTTTGGTTTTGGTTAATGACGTATGGCTCACGATAAATCTAGTGCCCACATGCCATCTAAATTTAGAACACTATGCAAACTCTCCATGAATATAACCCAATCCTTCATATCGTAGGCACTCCTTCACCTTGATAGGATTAGTGATACCTTGGCCATTGATTATGAGACATCCTCCTTCATAACCCATCCGAGTTGACATCTTCATACCAATACCTTTAATATGTTTTTCAAAGGCTGCAAAATATGTGTTATGAACATAAACTGGAGGAGCAAAACTAGAGATGTTGATTACCTCCTTGGATTTTTCACCCATTTTTTATGTTTCAGATGTCGATGAAGAAGTTGAAGATGACTCAAGCCACCCAATTTTACGAAAAGGCACATAAGGATAGTCTTTTAAATGCTAACAAAAATAAAAAACATCATTCTCCATACAGGGTTCATATAATGTGTTTGGATCATGCCTACAAATTGGCTTCATCTTGGAGGAATTATTTGTTGCATATGGACTAGAACTCTCACCAACTTGTTCCTTCAGCACATGCTGCAATTGAAGGCACATTTTCCTCTCCTCCTCCTCGAAAACTCTAAGAAATCTCCTCACCTCAACATTATCCATTCAAAGAGACAAGTTAATATCCTCTAATTGTTAGAGTCTTTCCAACTTCAGCTTTTTGCCCATACCTACAACTTGGTTAGAGCCAACTCTGATACCACCTGATCTGAAACTGGAGGAGAAATTATCCTCCCAAAAATTGACCATCCTTTGATGCTTTGAAAGTAAACAAAATAGGTCTTAATGTCAACAAGTTTATAATCTCTTAAAGAATAATGAGTTAGTTTTCATAAGAATTAAAAAAAAAAAAAGAAAAAAAAGAAAAAAAAGAAAAAAAAGAAAAAAAAAAAGAAAAAAGAAAAAACATTCACATGCAACTCAAAATGGAAAACATGAAGAGAGGAAAAAAATAATTGATGATGAAGTTAACCCCTCCTGGGATACATCTCCACGCCTGCTAACATATTTAGACTGCTCCATTGATTTCAGTGGTAAAAGTGTACATGCAATTTTTTGATAAAAGAGTGGCTTTTTTCCCCTAAAAGGAAACATTATCCTGCAAAGAATTCTCACTCCAATAGTATGACCACCTACAGTCAGTCATGAAAAGGTCAACATGAAAAATACTTACACATCAAGTCCCTATACTCCACCTGAAAACCGAGCATAAAATGTAAAACAAATCCACATTGAAGTATTAAAAAGAGATGTTCTCAAAACACATAATGAGAAAATATAAAGAAGAGTTGCACCATAGAACTCACAACTATTGCAGATAAAATAAGAAGGATGGAAAACACCTACAAGGTTCTCTCCATGCTCAAAATGCCTTCAGAACTACTTCAAACCTCTGATTTTCTCTTACACAAAAATACTCAATCCTTAAAAACATCCTTCTAAAAGTTCTCCAATCATAAAACTAAGGTTTCCAATGGATTCAAAATTTCAAAAAACCCCTATCTAGGCTTGAGCTTAAAAAGGTTGAAAAATGATAAAACTATGGCTCTCCCAATTTTATTCTACCAGTTTTCCTCGAAAATGACCCAGACTGGTATCTGTTTGACAAATTTCTTTTTTTGCGTGCCAGAGAAGTGACAAGGTTTCCTAGGTCGGGCTATTCCCGTTGAAAAGAGTGCAAAATGTTGCCCCTTTAATTTGCGCCATGACCCCTTAGCGCAAAATTAGAGTCATACGTAGTGCAGGTATCCTGGGGTTGAGGGTAACTGCCCACCCCCGTCGGATTTGGCTCCCACCGCTTCAGAATAGGGTCATATTTTTTCATAGGGCCAAAGTCTGGGGCCAACAGTCCGCACCCTCCACCGAATTCCTGGGTAACGGTCACATTGGGTGCCGAAAACCAAGGCTCGGGGCTTATCCACGCAAACCCTATGGCGTAACCTCCTCCTCCCGGTCGTATGGGTCGCACATAGAACCGAGGGCTAGGGCCTACAACCCCGCCCTCTCTTCCAAGCCTCCATTTCGGTCACATGGTAGGTGATAAGACCAGGGTTAGGGCCTAGTCCCCTCTCGAGTCTCTGCAAGCTCCCTTATCTTCTCACGCTTAGTCGATGACTGATGTTGTGATCGAGGACCTAGGATGGACCCTTCCCCTCCTTTGCTACTGCTCCCATGCCATGGTCCTATGAACGAAGTTGCAACCATGGGCTAGGGCGAACATCTGGCCCCTCTCGCCAATGCGAAAACACATAGTCTTCAAATATAACTCGAGGATTTTATGGGTTAAGAACCAAAGTAATGGTGTGACGGTAAGGCTTGGAGTTTGTATGTGGCAGGTCATGGGATTAAATCCTACTGATGTCTCTAGGCTCATAAACAAAATTTTGACAAGTGTGGAGGTGCCATGTGGTGACCTCCGGTTGGGCCATCAACCTCTTTTTGGGCCACCCAAACAACCACGAACCAATAAAAATGTGCCAACACATACCTGTATGAAGTTGACACTTGGTGAGCTATGATTGGTCCATCGTACACCCATTTTGCATGCTAACATCATCATGACATCAAAAATACATACTGCCCAGTCAACAGTCTAGTCAGCCTACCTGCAATTTTTTTTACTATTGGTCAAATTTAAGATCTACTTTGGTAGGCTCAATTTAATGCCTTTATTTGATAAAGGAAAGTGATTTAAAATATTGATGGCTCAAATCCTATCATAATTTTGCTCCAGTATAATCAGGAATATGAAAGCTCAATTTCCTGAAGATACAAAGAAGAGGAGGTGCCATGTAGCTACTTGAAGATCTCCATGAAGGACTAGTAACTGATGTATTAATAAATGAACATTAGAAAGCTTCCCAATTGAAAGGAAGTAAGAGAATATCATCTAAGAGTTAGAGGGAGTAATAAATCTCCTTAAACGTTTGAGAAAGAGCAAGGATATATTCCCCAATCAAGAGGGAATGAGGATATCATCTGTAGGTTGACAGGGAGTGATGTTAAATACATCATATTCTCTCCTTGATGTGTCATGAACTAGGCCAGGACTAATAGTCATACGTCTAAGTGAAGGCCACAGAGAGAGAATGATGGATGACAGATTGGATAATAATTTGAGGTTGATATGCCTTGAGGATAGAGAATCCAATATAAGAAGTTGACCAACAATATTTGAGGATTGGACAAATATCTAAGACAAGAGTGGTTCAAGAGAACCAATATTATTTGAGGATTGGACAAATATCCAAGACAAGAGTGGTTCAAGAGGACCAATATTATTTGAGGATTTGGAATCCAAGATAAGAATATTCCTAAAATGGGCATACCTGGAGAACATATGGATGGGGTATGTAGCTTGAAAGGTAGTGCGATGTCTCACATAAATCCTCCCAACATTATGGTCTTGTTGTGGAAAAATCACACACAAGGAGCAATTTCTCCATAAAATTATGGCGCTAAGAAGTTTTCCTGAAAATAAAAAAAATGGTCAATGCAATCACATATATAAATCCCAATCTATATGCTCAAGCATTCAATCATGTGTGTAGCCCCTACACTAAGGGTTTGACCTCACACCTGCAACCCTCATATATTCGTGAAGGGTGTTGGGTTCGATGTAGAATCATATGTTCCAACCAAGAGATCTTGCCTCCTACAATAGATCTACTAGCCGCACACATGCACCACCAAAAAAATACCACAAACAACCTTACATAGAATATTGTTAGCTCAAATAAACATTAACATGTATAATCAATCATAAACATAGATTTACACGAAAGGGAACATGTAATTTCATTAATCATAAAAAAATGGTACTATACCTTCAACAGATGAGATCCTCTCCTCAATATTATAATATGGTCTCCTTCTTCTAATACAATGGAGCTCTTGTACTATAGTTTGGATACTCACCAAGGGGAAATGGGGTTAGATATAGTATATTATAGAGGCTTCCTAACTTCTCAAGACCCTAGGTGTCTAGATACATTCTATCCTCTAAGAGGGTGTATCTAGACACCTATGGTCTTGATAGGTTAGAAAACCTATACAATAATGGACTCCTAGCCAACTAATACACAAGTGGGTCAATTTGATCGCCTAAGGAATGAAAAAATATAGAAACCTTTTTCATAATTATGATATTTTTCTCAATTATCTCAACTATGAAATAATTATTATGTCATAATTATAATATTTTGGAAAAATAACTATGAAAAATTTCTCAATTATATAATTTTACCCTTTTAACATGGGATAAATCTCACATAAGTAAAATAAAAGGTGAAAGGGGATGCATTCTAACCAGTAACTGAGGTAAGTTGAACTTGGGTTTCTCTCACTATAATGGAGTGGAAAATAGGGTTATAACAGAGGTTAGAATAAAAATTGATGGCTGAAATGCATTACAACAAAAATCAAAGCTCAAAATGGGAGGAAGGAGCCAAGACTATGAAGTTGAATCAAAGGAACTCAAATGTTGAAGTCTCAACTCAGTTGATAACATCCCCAAGGTGGGAATACTCGTGATAAATCATAAAGAGATATTGAACATGGCCGCCAAAACATACCACTATAGATCCATGACATGAAATTATAATACATGGCCATGATAAATACACAATGGATCCATGTGACTCATCAAATATATCATAGCCACCAACAAATACAATGTGGATTTATGTTTCAATAAACATCAATAGGACTATGGACACATGATTGACAAGAGATGTCCCAAAGTAGTCATCAAAGTACATAGATGATATAAAACTCCAATGCAGGCTAGTAAGGGTGCCATATAAGAGTGATAAGTCCCTAACACAGGGTCTTAGACATAAACCTGATGGTACAAAGATACAACATGAAAATAGATGTGTTGATGTCGAGCATGGTAGAAACTATCTATATACTAGTTAATGAGATAAACTAGTAACAAATGCGAGGGGACCTGCTAATGAGGAGAATGGACCCCAAGATACCTAGTATAGTCCACTAAGTGTGAATACATAAGTTGACATTGAACACTAGTGAAATCAACTGATCAAGAGCCAATGATGTAAACCCATTGTCAATTGTGAGGAATCCTGCCATTGAGGTCTGCAAGCTCCAAGGTGCTATTGGTTTCTAGATCAATCTACTCAATACTGAGTTTAAGTCCACAAGAAAATATCTGTTGAAGGAGGACCTTAATGTATCCCCCATTAATCGACATAGAGTGGACCAAGATGATGTAGTGGATGGATGAAGTCATGAAGTGATGAAATACAACTGACACACTGATGCCCGACTCAAAAAATTTCACCAGGAAACTGCATATGATCGACACAAGATGAGACTTACCTTGAACACATAGCAACACGACACAAAAGTGACCTGGCAGCATGACTAATGAGCACCACATGATATTGTGCAACAACAAGGGAGGCATTGAAGCATGCTCCATATGACTAGAAGAGTAACCAACCATTGTAGTATACATGCTCATATGTATGGCATGACGCCTAGGCAAGCTAAAACCCAATTGTGGGATAGTGATGGAGACAGATGCCATGTTCAAGGGCGATGCGACTAACACTGTCATTTTGATGATGAAAAAAATAATTGTTCCCTTCCTATTTTCTCTTTTTAGTTTCCTTCATGGTTTAATGAGCATGAAAGAGAAGGAAAGTATGCTCAATAGTTTCATTTTTCGTAAATTTAGTCACCTAAGCCCAAAAAAGAGATAAAACAATACAAGGGAGAAACTTCTAGACATAATAAACTAGAGCATTCCTTTTATGTAACTAGTCTACGTAGTATTGAAAAGGGTTAAACTTATATTGAATAGATGCCTCTTCAGATATTTTAGTGAGCGTGAAGGAGACAAGTTCACTCGACAATATTTTCAAAGTTAAGCAGTCCAAAAAGAATTTAAAGGAGACTCCTCCTAGAGGAACGAGTAGTATAAAGGGTAGAAACTAGTTTCAATCATGAAGAACTGCTTGAAACATGCAAATTTTAAGACGTTGGATAATAAGACCACTCGTTGTAGTGGTTCCTCCAAAAAATGGAAAAACACCAAGTGAAAGCGGATGATAGGTCAAGTAGGTGATGGCGATGGAATGAGGAAATTAAGGCTCATTGTGTATAAATAGGCTATGAAAATTTGGAATCACGAGGGATAAAAGATGTGGAATCCTCCTGGGGTAAGGATATAAATATGAGAAAGAAGAGGACATGTGGTTCAAATTCTAGGACATGGCGGGCCAGAAGGAGTGATTTTGAAAGAGAATAAAATTGATAATGCATGGAACCTGACACGGAACAAAGGTTATAATCTAGGGCATCGATGATTAGGTAGGCATTACTGCCAAGCTACTTTGTGAAAAAGGAAGTGTGGCTTAATGCCGCAACTTGAAGGGGGAGAACCTAAGGCATAATGATGGAATTGATGATCAATAATGCATTAGTGAAGGTCATATATGACCTACCCCTATATGATAGTTCAAGAGAAAAGCACCTAAGGTCCAAATAATGTCACAATAAAAACGACACCTTATCCTATAAAAACCATCCAAAAAGACTAGACCCATGGTGAAATCACATAATGAAAGAAATAAACATGGATGAGGTAAAAAAAACACCATATATTTTTGGTTTTCTGAATTTAATAATTTTTTTGGATTTTTGGCATAAATAATTCAATGTGAGAAATACTCGCATCACACACCAAACCAAAAAAGAGATAAAGAATCACAATCCTATATACAATATGTAAACCAAAATGAAATATGTACATCTATTGCTAACATATCTACAAAAGAAAGCTTATCTACAATCACTCTCTCTTGAAAAGTTTCCTCCAACCAAAACTCTATAGGATCATAAATATATGGATGAATTTCAATTAATGGTTGAAGTAAATTCAAAAGGAGAGAGGATACGAGGGAACTATTTAATGATGTGTCTTTATGTGTTGGATTTTACATTAAATTGTTAGTATTATATACATGAAGAAAACCATTAAAAACTTTTTTTGAATTGAAATTTCCAGGCAACTTTGAGATGGATTGTGAAAGAAATGATGGAAATTCAATGATTTTTTTAGAATATTTTTAAACAAATTAGATAGCTTGAAAAATTTAATTGGTACACCTTCAAGTGCTAAGTCCCTATGAAAATTAATTTGAACAAACGAAATGAGTTTATATGATACTAACATAAAATAAAATTGTAAAATTAGAAATTCTTGATGCCCATGATTTAGGACTTGAAATTATTTTCTGTTTTCCCATTAATACTCTTGATAAGTGTTCAGTTCCTAAAAGCTCAAAGGAAAAACAATAATATAGAACATAAAACTGGAAATTGCAGTAAATATCAATACATCAAAACATGAGCACGTCATAGAGCCATTTTATTAGATTTCATAGCAGAAAAATGAGTACAAGATCTTGAGGAAAAAGACACCCAAGCTAGGGAAAACAAGCCTCAAATGACCTAGTACACCAAAACATGAAATATTGCTGCTACAAAAAATGCCGGAAGGCCATGAATGCGCATTCCTATTGAGAATAACTATAGCTGGAAGCTAAGAATACATGGATCTGCTGATATAGTGCTAAGAAAATTCTAGGATCAGAGATCTAGGCTCTCTAGCAAAATTCCAATACAACCCAAAAAGGGTTTCCAGAAATACACAATATGAAAAATGAAACCCTAGGGCTGAATTACGCTCTGCAACTGAATAGATACTGGGAGGTGGATGATATGATAAGGAAATGGCTGACACTCCTCCCCACTAGCTTTTCAGATGAAGAGTTGCTCCCCTCACTGGAAAACAAGCTCAGAAACTTGGGTTCACAACCCTCCACTGCAATTGCCCTCCTGAATTGCACAATTCCTGAAGGAGACTGTGTTGCTAAATATGTTGAAGATTGGCCCAATGCCGAATGATGGAATGAAGCTCAAAGGAACCTCTCTTGAGTAGGCACTCGAAGTCCCCCGAGGATGAGGGTGGGATTTCCTCTCGGAAACACCCTTGTGCTAAACAACACAACAGACTCCACTAAACAACTGAAGTGTGCAGAAAGTCATAAAAGACCAAACATAAACAATATTCAGAATTCCCTCCATGGCTACCATCCCCTTCCTTATATGCTTCGTGAGCCTCCTTCCCCTTGGTCCCACTCATTAAATATGCTACTCTCATGGAGACTCCCTCCCATTATGGCTACACTGTCCTCCAATATATCTCCATTACCTCCATGACTGCGCTGTTGATTTGGTCAATCTTGACCCCATCCACATGCATTGACATCCATTCACACCAAGGAGTGCTTTATTTAACTAGATACACTGACGCACTTTCACACTATAAGCGGTTTTATTCCTACTAAGGAGATTTATGAGTCCCCCTACCCTCTTATTCCTCTATTTTATTAACAAAAACAAAATTTAATATTCCAACTAGCTAAAAGCTAATTAGGAATATTACATTAAAATGCCAACATAAATATAAATTATCAAAAGGAATGAATATACAAGCTTAATAAAAAATAGAAACAAACCAAGAGGAAAGTACAATTACATGGTTATTTATACTAATATTATAAAGTGTTACAAGAAACTTGGGATTTGCTTAAAATAATTTCCTTCTCACAAGAATTAGCCAAGAGAATGCAATTGAAATTATTCCTGCTACCTACTTGTGGAAGTGGAAGAGGCTTAAGACCATGAAGAGGAATTAGAACTTGACCATCATAAGAATCATAAATTGGGATGAATAATTGAATATTGAAATCATTAAAATGATTAGATGTTTGAAACTGAGAATTTACTAGAACAATTTCTGAATTGAAGTTTTCTTCATTTTCAAATAGGTTGGCTTTGAACACAAGGATTTAATGGAGGGTAATATTAATCAATATCCTCTACGTCTAAGTAATCATTATAAATGACTTCAAAATGTTAATTAGCATTATCTTCCTTTTCATAAGATACACTGGAACACGAAGAATGATTGAATTAAAAAACATGGTAATTTTCAGGTTGATTGAAAATATGATCATTTACAAATTCTTCTTTCTGATTAATAATTGGTAATTCATTATTTTTTGGAGAAGTTGAAACCTCTCTATTTTCTAAAATGACGTTATTGTAGAGAGGCATTTCTAAATAATAAGCAAATGAATTATTGTCATTAAAAAGATCAAGATAGAGGGAGAAATGACTAGTTGAAGATAAATACCTGGAAAATTTCTTTGTTTGGAGAAGTTTGCTCATTTTTCATAATGGAAATTTCATATTCTTCATTAGGTGTTTGGCTTATCATAGTTTCTTGAAGATTAATGCATGGCTGCCCCAACCTTTGTGGTTGATCATTAATTTGAACGTGAGAAAATTTAGAAGTCTCTGCGATAATTTGCATTGTTGTTTGCTGAAACAAAACTATTTGATTTAGAGTAGTTCTAAAATCAACACTATTTATTTCAACATAAATTATTTCCTCATGATATTAGTCATTGGCAATGTTTTCATTTATTTGAAGAGGATTAGTGTTACTATTTTGAGAAATTGGTTTTTCAGCAGTAGTGAATAAACTTGAAAACGTTACACCTTCTAGTACTTAGCAATTGTTATAAATACAGGGAGGAGAAACCAAATGTTTAAACCATCATATTAATTGAAATTCAAGAGGTAAATATTTATATTGAAATTGTAAACAAATTAATTTAAATCTAGTAAGAAAATTGTCTAAAGACTCACCTTCAAATCTACAAAGTGCTTCAAGTTGATCACATATTGTTGGGTAATTTAATTTTGAGTTATTAAATTTTGAAACCCGAGGTTCATGAACTTGTGAAGTATACTTGCAAAATATATGCTAGGAATCAACTTTCAATTTAAGAGTAAATTAACCTAATGAAATTATGGAAAACCTATTCATGAAAAATGTCTAAGATGAGTGTGCACACACTTTCTTTTTTAAAAGTCTCAAATTTGGAACTTGGAAAGAAATATTTTAATCTATGAAATTGAATTAACAATTGACATGAAAGTAAACTTACTCTATTGAAATGAAAATAAATCTATTCTAATGGCATGAAATTAAATCTATCTTTATAAACATGAAAGTAAATATATCTTATCAACACAAAAGTAAATATATTATAATGTCTGGAAAGTAAAGACTTGAAAGAAAACTTAATATACAAAGAAAAATATCCTATCCTAAGAAGCATTGCATTCTTAATCTATGAAATTTGAAGGCAACCTATTCTGAAAGCAATGAGATATCAATTTTAATTACAAATGTGTGCATTGTGAAATTAGAATCATTCACGACTATATATGATTCTAAAAACAAACAAATTGAAAATCAATGAGTCTATGACATGAAAGCAATAATATTTGACCTGCAAAATAACACAAATGGAATGAACATAAAATAATTTATTTAATGAATCTAATTAAAAGACTTAAAATGCATTATAAAAGAAACTAATCTATGAAATAATAAAATGCATCTCATACTCATTAGGTGGTCATTCTAAAGTGCATGGGAGGTGGAAAGTTGATAAAAATATTGATCAAACACCAAATGAAGGCACAAAAATATCAAAGTGAACTACAGTGGTATTCAGTACATCAATCATAAGCATAGTGTCAATCCTTAACATAACAAAATCTACATTGAAGCATGAGCATAGCTCCCAAATTTTTCACTCCTTGAGAGGAGAAAGCACTTGTATTTAGAGAACTAATTCATAAATGTAGATCCACAAATATCTCCTAGATATACAAATATCTCATGTGGTTATAACCATGTGTTGACATCTATCAATTATCATCTCTTCATATCTCTGACAAATCTCTCATAGATTTAATAGGAGACACTTATGAAAACTTCCATGGTCTTTTTCCACGAAATGTGTTTGACCAATGATCTCAAATATTTCCTCAAATATTCAAGAGTTTGAAGAGGAAATTTGAAATTGAGTTTTGAAGGACTAATATGGTTATCTTGGAATCTTCAAACATGACTACACACATCACAAAACTCATCCAACTTTTATATAAGTGATACATGTTATTTTATAATATTTAACCATAAATTAAAATAAAATACCAAAATAAATGTATTGGAAAATAATGTGTCTAAACCCATATTTAATTATGAATATGGTCTTAGTGCATGGTTATGAAGCTGTGGAATATGGAAAATTCTGAAGCAAAGTGAAAGAAAAGTGGGCAAAATGGATGACATTTTGGAGACCCAACAGATAGCTTTTCGTAATCATAATCTTGAAAAGCATGAAGAATTTTTTTTGAAAACTCATCCCAAGTGTGTATAGAGGAAAATAGAAATCATATGCACTAGTACTTGGCCAAGACTATCAAAGTGAGAGTAAACATTCTGCTTATCACACCTTCATCGATATTAAAATTGTTACAATTTAAAATAAATAGAAGAAGATGATCAAAAGAAGAAACATTTTTCTTACCATTAAAATTTGTCTTTGACAGATGTTTTACTACCTAAATTGGAGTGGTGGTAGGTGGAAGTCCATTGAAGTAACTCCAAATATGAAATTTAGAAGGAGTCATTGGCAACTTATACGGATCCATTACAAAGAGATAAAAAATTTAGAACACCAAAAATATAAAAAGTCGACTTAATGTTGGCCCTCCTTTTAATACCAAAAATGTTGATGGGAAAAATGACCTCATCAACATATAAGGAATACCACCTAGTCAAAGCCCCAGACTAAGCTCTTATTTGTTTGATTTGGAAATTTTGAATATTTCTATTGGGTCTAGTTACCGCCTCTCTCTCCTTCTTTGCTTGCGATGTCTCTAATCAAATATGAACAAGAAGAGGACATTAAACCTACCCTCTTATTGCATGCTTGCAAAAATATAGTCCTTAAGCTGAATTGAGGGCTCAACCAAGCCACGCCTAAAGCTGCTCCTATGTAAGGAGACTTCTAAAATGAAATGGATAAATTATAAATGCAAAACCTATTCTAGGATGAAAGCAAAAAAAAAGAAATCTAATATATCCCATCTCGATTAGGATAATATATAGATCTCATCCAAATCAACAGCAAAGTGAATTAAAACAATGAAGATTTAACATGTTTCTTTATGATCAATATCAAGTTGCTGAAAAATTTCTAACAACTGATATAATTATTACAAAACATATTTTGTTCAAACATTTAAAATAATGAAATATAAGTCATTAAAATGCAGAAATATTTCATACAACTCAGTGAGAGTTAAATCGATTTAGTATGAAAATTTTCTGATTAAATAGCTACTCAGAAATTTGATTAAAGCACATGAGAAAAATGAAAATAAATGCTAGATCTATAAAATCATTAGATCAGATAACTAATCTAGAAGAAACTCATTTTCATATCAAACAAAAGTGAAAAAATATGAAATAGATCTGCCATTGAAAAAATAAAATTTGCATTGAAAGATACAAGTATTTGAATACAAATTAATAAAACATGATTTCCTTTGTTTTGTTTTACAAATAGATCTCCAACATTAGTTCTAAAATCATGACCTCCACAAATAGATACAAAAGTTCCAATAGTGCAAGCTTTGCCTAAAAAACAAAGATTAGATCTTGAAAAACAATTCCCTAAACAAGTCAGATCTGAGTATTCCTCTCCATATAAAGCTAAAATTCTCCTTACAAAAGTGCTTAGTGTCTCAAAATTGTAGAAAAGAGGAATCTTTTCCTCATTCTCAAAATTGATATTTATAATTTACAAACAATTAACAAAAAGGAGAGTTGTTGGAAGTGGTTCAGATCCATCAATTTTGGAAGTGCAAATTCTCTTCTTTTTTCTTTGTTGCTTCAATATTATTTCTCCAAATATTCCTTGTCTCATTTCCCCATTAAGCTCACTCCAAAAACAATCAAAATTGAAATTGGAAACCAATTAAAAATGCACATGAAACTACAAAATATGAAATTGAGAAAAATCATTCCCAAATTAAAATCTAATTAAACAAATGCAATAATTTTTTTTTTGTTTCCCGTTGATCTATATAATGATCACTTTGACCGGAGAGGATAGACTCAAATGAATTTGCAACAGCCCCAAAAGCATCGCCAACCAAATTCTTGCAAAACAAATTCCCAAATGCATTTTTAGTTGTAAATTCGTAGCTACAAATTCTCCTAGATTTGATGCATAGTAAATGACCAAATATGGTCATGCAACTAATCCGAAAGCTTCTCCATAATTTTAGCTTTCCAACGAGTCATCATGAACCTCAGTTAGTTAAGTAAATCTCAAATTATGAACATCCAAAGTCTAAGTTCCAAAACTATCCATGTGCTAAAAAATAATATATATTTATTTATTTATTTTATTTATTATTATTATTTTTTTCTGAATATTTTAATAAATTCTTATTTTTAATATTATTTAAACTTTTATTAATTTAATAGTTGTAAAAAGAAATATGAAATAAAATTAAAATGTAATAACTAAATTGGAATAAGACAATATATAATAAATTAAAAGACTTATAATAAATTTAATATTGTGAAATAATACAAAGGAAATAGCAAAACATAGACTTTCAAAAAGGAGGTATGAGGTCATAAGCTCTTGTTCGGATGAATGAATGAGAGGAGCCCTCACGTGGAGTCAACCCTAGGAGTTATAATCTGTGCTCAATCATGAATTGTCGGGGTGTCTCGAGCGGGGTGATGTCATATTATATTTTTTTAATAATTTTGTTTAAATATTGTTTTACATAATATATATGATTTACTATTTACAATGGTATTTCAAATATAAAGTTTTTAATTGTATGGTTTATAATATTAATATATGTACAAGCTTTTGGGTGCAGTGATTTTGTAGAATAATTAAATAAAAATAAAAATAATATTATTTATAATTTAATTATAATTAATTAATTTAATTTAAATTAATTAATATTTATATATTTTAAATTAATTTAATTTAAAAATAAAATAAAATACATTTTACATATATATATATATATATATTTTGGATTAATCACATCATTAAGATTTGGTCGACATTTCGAACCATATAATTTGGTTTATCCTCAGGACAAGGTGAAGAAGGAAATCGATCTTATTGAATAAATAGTAAGGATGCATCATTACCCGGAGATAGCTGTTAAAATTAGTCGTTATTTGACTTAGTTGGTTAATTAGTTACTATGGAATAATATTAAAATTTATATGTTTTTAAGAAATATTATTAAAAGGGGGTTAATGAATAAGATAGAATACTTTAATAAAATGATTAAATTTTAATTATTATAATAAGTGGTGCGGGGTTAAATAATACAGGGTTATTATTAATAATAATAATTTTTATTTATTTATTTATAAATATTTTAATAAAAAGTTAAGAATCACTATTATATTATAAATCAAGGGATAATATATAATATAATGAAATTATATAAAAACAATAACCAAAGAAAAAGTAAACTAAAGGATAAAGATAAAAGGAGAAAATTTAAAATCAAAGGAATAGGGATAAAACCAAAGAGAGAAGAAAGTAATAAAGACAAAAGGCGACATGAATCCCAATGTAAGGGGAGAAATCACCTGGAGAGGGCCAAAGTCCAACCCTTACTTAATTTCCACCCATCATCTCTGTTGAGATTCTGAGCATGTCTCTCAATTTCAATAGCCTCCCTCAGCTTCCTATGATGGAAGTGATCCACCTTAGCAATGACTTTGGAGTCTTCAATGCATACATGGTGGCATGATTTTTTAGCATGTTCCACAGGAGCAGAAGTGTGGAACCGATTGCGCCTAATGTTTGCAACATGCTCATGGATTCTTTGTCTAATGGATTGGCCCGTTTCCCCAATATAGGGAGTACCACAGGTTCAAGAAACCATATAAACACCTTTCATGTCCTTTGGTTCTATAGGGTCTTTAACAGATCCAAGAGAATTCCTAATAGTACAGAGAGGTTTCAACGAAGAGGAGACATTATTTCTCCTAAAAACATGAGAAATTATGTCCGTGGTCCCTTGGATAAACGAGAGATTAACCTTGGAGATATGATCCACCTGAGTAGACGTGTCTCTTAAGCCTTTAAAGGCTATTTGAAAGGCCTTAATACCTTGAGATCACAAAAGTCTTAGATCTAACATTTTTTATATATTTAAGGCTAGGGGATAAGAATCAATCAAAATCTAGACAAACATCATTTTCAAATCGTAAGGTCAAATTCAGAAAAATTTGAGTCATTAGGAAGTTCGCGAGAAACCGAACACAATGAAATGATCAAAGCATAAAACTAAGAAAAATGAAAATCCTGCAAAAATTAAACAATCTAAGCATGAAAAGAGTGATATGACCAAAATTTACATAGAGATACCAATTATTATTATGAAGATAATAATGTGAAAATGGGGGTTGTTCTTTTTCCACAACATCATGTTGACTATGATTAATCATCTTGTACCATGGTTGACCATGTACTCTACTTGACCATGTTTGACCAGGGTTGCTTATGTTGCTTATGTTGTCCATGGCTAAGGATGTTTTAGCGAAGTTCATCACAATTGGTCTTGTTGTCTATGGTTGACTATGGTTGAATAAGATAATTAAAGTTGACCTACATTCACAATGGTTTTGCTTAACATCTCACCGCATGTATATTTTTTTAACACATTGTAATGACATATTTTTTCTTACTCAAAATACAATATCAATTTGTGCTTCTCACATTATAACATTGATATATATTCATCACATAGGGATGCCAACATTTGCTTGTCAACTGACAATGTCAAGTTTTTGATCGTCATATTATGACATAGAGTTTTATTTGTCACATTGTGATGTCGAATTTATATTTTTATCTTGAGTGTTTAAGTATATACATTTTAATTATTTATAAATAATTAACAGATCATAATTATAACTACAAAATTGCAATCACGATAGACAATTTAAACCATGTAGACCATTTTTTACCTTGGTTGAATACGCTTGGCCATCTTCACCATGTTAACCATGGTTTATGTTGAAAATGCAACAAGATGATGGAGCTTAGTGAAAAGAAGTCACCTTCACTAAGTGGGCCTGCAGGCTATTTTTGGCGCAAAGTCTATTTTTAGACATATGGATCATGGTCTATGAGTTGCAGGATGCTATTTGTGGATGGTTGGTCAAGTTGGCAAAAATAGATGGACCTCTATTTTTAGACATACTGGGCGAAGTCTATTTTTAGACTGCCAGTCTAAAAATAGAACAGTCAAATATTATTAGCCCTTAATAATATTTGGACTATAAACATTATCTTATCCTCTTGGAGCACTTCAGTTCGAGCTACAGATGCGGCACATGCAGCTGGCAGAAGGAAATTCGAATTTCCTATGGGTTAGTTGAGCTATTGCATGTTTGACTTCAGTTAGAACTCATGTGGCAGAGTTTGGTGGAGTTGATGAGACAGTTGGTGGAGTTGTGTTCGGTTTAACTTAGTTGAACTAGTTGTATTTAGTCTAACTGAAAAATACACTAGTGATGAGTGGTGCGAATTAATTATTAATTAATTCACTAATTATTAACTCATAAATCAACTAAAGAATACATCAGTTAACTGCAATGCATGGACAGTTCAGTGGAGACGAGTGTTAGAGGTGGGTGAAAGGGTGAGTCTACTATCAGTTGTGACTATAGCTGTGCATGAGATTTGCACACACATTGATTGAGATTGCCAATGAGGATTGCGCAGTACAAGCCAGTGGGATTCAAACTTGGATCTCATCATTATTCATCTTGGATTGCGCAGTAGAGGCAGGCAGACAGGTGGAGGAGATTTGAACTTGTGACTTGTTCATATTTGAGCTAGTTTGTGTGTAGCATGTGAGATAGTGCTGAGAGCTGTGAGGAGCTTTGTGCTATGTATTGTTACATGTTCTCTATCATTATAATATACAGATAGTTGGGGGTTTTCAGATGTAAGCTTTCCCCATTACATACTGTGTTATATGTGTGCTTGATTATGTTTTAATGTGCACATGCGACTGCTTCTATTTCCACAAATTGATGATCAATTGTAGAAGAGGTTATGTATTATGCATGAAGCTTAAATAGTGTGTAATCAGGATAATCTCGGTGAATAATTCAGCTATTATTCAAATTTCTACAGTTTACCTGGTTGTATAATGTTGGTAATGCTTAACCACATATGGCCATCATTCATTGTGTTTCACAATGGTAAACTAATAAATCGTCTCGGTTTAGTTAGTTAAATATGGTTTAACATGGTTAACAATTGTTTTCTTTATGGAATTGCGACATTTTTTGTCCTGTTATGATGATGATTATTTTTGATATTTGTAACATTGTGACATAACTTGATGTTCATCACATTGCATTGACATTTATTGTTCATCACAATATGGCATCATCTATTATTTGTCACATTATGAAGATGTTTTTTGTTTTTCAAATTGTGTCGTGGTTTGGTTGTTTGTCGCAGTGTGACATCATTTGTTCTTTGTCACTTTGTAAGAATAATCTTTTATCACATTTTGATTTCTTCACACTATGATGTGGTTTATTGTTTGAAAAATTATGGCATGTTTGTTGTTCACCATAGTACACAATTGTCTTTTTTTCGTCAGATTGCCACGTCATTTCTTATTCATCACATTGCAACATCATTGTTTTATCCCATTGCAACATTGTTTATTATTCATGAGGCATTGTTTATTATTTGTCACATTGCGACGTTGCAAGGTGAAATCATTACTTCTTGATCACATTGTGATGTCAGTTTTGTTTATCACACTACAACATCAATTTTGTTTGTTAATATTTATCTATAAATTATTATAGTCGACCATGTTTCCCATGGTGACTACGGTTCACCATGGTACCCATGTTCACTATGGTTGACTGTGATTCTCATGTTGACTATGGTTTACCATGTTGAATATGGTTTACTATACCTACAAGTATGTGACATCATTTTTTTTCTCCAATTGTTATATTGTTTGTTGTTCATCGCATTGTGACATCATTTTGTTGTTTGTGGCATTGGGGTCAATTTTCAAGTTTTGAAAGTTATATTAAGAATAATATAAAGTTGAAGTAGTATTAAAGTTATATTACTATGTTATAATATAATGATTAATGTTATAAATCTATTAATGTTATAGTAGAGTTATAAAAGTTACATTAAAAAAATAAATATTAAAACAAATTAAATATTGAGTAATATTAAAATTATATTAAATATTATAATGTATTATTTACTATATAAATTTATAATGTTAAAGTTAGATATTGTAGCAATGTTTATGTCATGTTGACTATATGCATGATGTCTATGGTGGACTTTGGGCATGTTAGGCTTGATGCTTATGGTTGATTATTGTTGAACATGATACCAATGTTGACTATGGTTGAATATGGTTGGCCATGTCAAACATAGTTAACATTGTTGACTTTGGATGTCTATGATCATGTTGAACATGATGCATATGGGGATGTTGGGTACGATGCCTAAGGTTGACTATGGGAATTTTCAACATGATTTTAATAGTTGGACATTTTTCAACTATCCATGCTCATGCTCGACGATGCCAACCACAATCAACTATAGTTAACCAAATTTACTATGGTTCACCATGGCACCCATGTTAACTACAGTTGATTAGAATGACCATGTTGATTATAATTACTTATAATTGATCATATAAACCACAACCAACTATAGTAAACTATAATTAACATGTATAAATTAATATATAATTAATGTATTATCAATATTTTAATATAAATTAATTTATTAATAATGTGTAAATGAATATATTATTAATATATTAATACATAATTGCAAATATATTTATGTATTATAATAAAATTATTTCAAATTTAAGTAACACTTTAAATTAACTACTAATTTCATAGCTTTTTAAAAAATAATTTCATAGCTTTTTAAAAAATTAAAATTAAAATTATATTATTGTAAACCTCGAAACTTCAAAGGAAATATTTGTTCAGCCTTAATGGAGTTGAGTGCTCATTGTATTTCCTCTATGGAGAGCAATTACGTGATGGCCAAATAATTTTATATTTACAAATATATTAATTTAATATTTTTAAATAATAGTATAAGGTTATTAAAATTTAAATATATATTAAAGTGTTAAAATCTATACAAATTAAAATTATAAAGTTAAAAATATATTAAATTAATATTATTAAGTTATAATAATTTGAATGTGCATGTTTTTATAGTTATTAGCTACTTGCTAATTTTATGGAATTTAATTGTGTATAGATTTGGTATTGTTCAGTGTTTTAGGTAGACTCACTATTTATTATTTAGATTGGTTTTTGTTTTTCATGATGGGTGTTGAATCTATCCAAAAAGAAGTGGACAATATAAAATTTATAAACACTTAAATTTCAAAAATTTAATAGTCAAATTATAATAATTTATCTATTAATTAATATTATAATAAAGTAATAAAATTTATAATATAAATATAGTTGAAAAATCTATATTAATTTTTTAAATTAATTAAATATTGAAAATATTTAATTAAATTTACAATTTTAGTTCATGTGAGCAGCTATGTAGGTAAGAGAATATACTATTATTATTATTGAATGAGCACCATGAAACAAAATTGAATTTATATATCACTTTCATTGAACAACTAATTATTTCTTGATGAGAAATATATTATGTAGGTTTAATTTTGCCAAGTATGTTATCCTTATGAATGGAGTTGGTGATCTGAAGTTCCTTGGGAACCACTCAAAACATAAATAATATAAAACTTGTTTTTAAAATTCAATTTGAGCGTAAGAGATTACGTTATTATACCTTTACATATGATTTCATTTCATCTCTAATTTGAAAAACAAAAAATGACTGTAAGGAAATAATCAAACCATTAAAAATAGACATGTACACACAACAGGTTTGATAACGGAGTTCACCCCCTCTATTGGGCTACCTCTCCGGATTCGCCTCCAACAAGACGAATCGATCTATTGTCTTTCTGAATAGAGATAAATGTACATCGACTTTTACATCAAGGTGGCCAGTCGAAAACTCTCAACTATACATCCATACTCTGAAAGAGTTATGAGATATCCAAGCTTTGCTCGAAAATGAATTTTTCAAGCACTCAAAATTTCTCCTTACTCCCTTACCTTTCCTGTACATAGAATGACAATATATAGCTCTTAGGAGCCCAAAACTAAGGAGGAAATATCTCCTTATATCTTATTTTAAGGAGAAAATAATTCTCATATTCCTTAAAATTTTCTCATGAGATATCTATGGAGGAAATGTATCAATCTCGCTTTCAAGGGCCTTATCCCCAAAACCTTAGGGATGAGAATAATCTATCAACTTCAATATAAAATTAGAAATTGAATTTTTTTGAATTGTTGAGGAAAATTCTCTCAATGTTTTCAATTTCTATTTTACAAATATATGAGCACATTTAATTAAAAATAAAGACACCCTCAACCTAGGCTTGACATGAGTATATCTTCTTCATAGTGCTCCTTGGGTTTTCTAGATCCTCCTTAATCAAACCTCCCCATTGTTGAAATTTGGTTACCGGAGGACAGGTGGTTCCCTAAGGCTTTGATCTTTGGCCTAGGGAAAAGTGTCCAAGAGAATTTAATTTTTCTCCTAAAGTGACTTTATAATTTTTATAAAGTTAAGTCTAATTTAAAAGTGACTTTAAGTGATAAAGTTACTAAAGTCTAATTTTAAAGTGATAAAGTTACTAAAGTCTAGTTTTAAAGTGACTTTAATAAAGTCAATGTAAAATTAGAAAGAAAAAATGACTTTGGAAATAAATAACTAAGTGGGTCTTTATTAAAGTGGGGTGAATTAAAAAATAGAAAGTGAGATTTAAATGAGCATTTAATCTCAGCCCTAGATCTCAATCTATTTTAGCTATTGGATTTAGGGATTCCCCAAAAGTCACTTAGGGTTAGGTTAAAGGAGGAAAAGGAGGGAAAAGATCATTCATTCTTTCATGAGCAGATTGGGAGAATGAGAGAAGGAGAGTAAGGGAAATTTCAAAAGTGACTTTGGAAATAAATGACTAAGTGGGTCTTTATTAAAGTGGGGTGAATTAAAAAATAGAAAGTGAGATTTAAATGAGTATTTAATCTCAGCCCTAGATCTCAATCTATTTCAGCCATTGGATTTAGGGATTCCCCAAAAGTCACTTAGGGTTAGGTTAAAGGAGGAAAAGGAGGAAAAGGTCATTTATTCTTTCATGAGCAGATTGAGAGAGCAAGAAAAGGAGAGCAAGGGAGATTTCTGAGCAGAGAGGAGAAAGAGGGCAGCTGATAGAGACTTCAGCAAAATCCGTACAGTAGCAAAGAGGCACGGTTTCCAAGGCAAAAATCTGTACAACAAGTGTTGGGCACGTTTTTCGAGGGAGAGAGGCACAGTTTTCAACGAAAATCATACAACAACTTCAACATTTATTTCTAGGCAGATTCTGGGCACGAAAATCGAGGAGAGAGACTGCTGGTTGGTGGCACGAATTTCTAGAAATCCATACAACAGCCGTACAACAGCTTCGGCACAAATTTCGAGGCAAAAGGAGCATGGAAATCGAGGAGGAGGGTTTGCTGTCAAATCCGTACAGTCCGTACAACAGTACGACTGTACAACTGGGCACAAAAATCGAGAAGCTCATTTCAGCATTTAATGCTGTCATAAAAGCTGTAAAATTTCTGTTTTGGGTTTTTACTGTTTTGCACATTTTCCAAGGTGGAGTGAATGCACAGAAATCGAGATAAGTACTGTTGTTTAGTTGCTGAAATTTTTGCTATAATTTCTGCCTCACTGTAAAAATCATTTTCAGAAATAAGAAGGAGCTCTCAAACTGGTTTTCCCCAAGAGTTGTAGGGGGTTTTTCCAGGGTCGTGTTGACCAAAAATATATGTGTTAAATGTGTGAATGACTGTTTTAAGCTTGCTGATTTTTATTTCTGCATTTTCCAACATTCTGTAAATTTTCAAGAATTTGTGTTTTCAGCAAAAATTTATTTTCCAGTTTGTTGAATGTAAGGATATGGGAAAGGGCATTTAACTATTTGGAGAAATAAGGTGAAACTGAAAACTAGGGTGGGAAAGAGGAAATTTCTACATGGTATCAGAGCTTGAGTGCTGAAAGTGCAGTTTGGGACAACAAGGAGAAAAATACAACCTGCTGATTTTTCACTCAGAAAATTCCAGCAAGCTGATTTTTCACACATAGAATTTTTATCTTTACTACAACAGTGCTATTTTTCAGTTTTAGGACAGCAGGATGTCATTGGGATTGAGGGTGGAGGATAGGTTGGATGGGCATACCAATTACAGCGTTTGGAAGGAGAGAATGCATAGTATCTTTGAGGAGGCAGAAGTCTGGGACATCATGGTGCATACCACACAAAAACCTGTTAATGTGCCTACTGATGCTGTTCAGTTAGCAACATATAATAGAAAGAAAAACAAGGGTAAGAGACTGATCCTAGATGGAATCAAAGACCATTTCATTCCTCATGTGAGAGGAAAGAGAAATGCTCATGAGATGTGGACATCATTGTCTAATCTCTACCAAAGTACCAATGAGAACCGAAAAATGGTCCTGAAAGAGAAGCTGAAGACCATTAAGATGGGTAAGACTGATAGTGCAGCTGGATATCTCACAAAGATTACTAATGTGAGAGATGAGTTGGCAGCAATTGGAGAGGTCATTCAACCCACTAAGTTGGTGCGGATAGCAGTGAATGGCCTCCCCAGTTCATGGATGAACTTTGCTGATGGGGTTTGTGCACGTGAGACCCTTCCCACATGGGAGAGGTTTTGGGATGATTGCATTCAGATAGAGATCAGGAAAGGTCAGCTTGGGGTAGCCAAGCCAGTTGAGCAGGATGAGGATGTAGCACTGTTGGTAGGAGGCAAGAAAGGCAAAGGGAAGAAGCAGGATTCCACAAGTAATGGTGGGGGCAAAGGCAAAGGCAAAGGTAAACAGGGTAACACAAAGAAGGACTATTCCAAGGTGAAGTGTTGGAATTGTCAAAAGATGGGAAACTATGCAGTTGTGTGTCCGGAGAAGAAGAAGAAGAAGGGGAAGAACCAGAGCATGGCAGCATCAGCAGAGGTTGAGGACTTTGCAGATCGCTTTGACTGGGAGTTTGGGTTCATTGCGTGTGAGTCCTCTAGTGCAGGATTACCTGCCACAGAGGTTCAGAGGGAGCATGCATTTCCCTCGACTAGCGGAGCATATTCGGGTATCTGGTATGTGGATAGTGGGGCTTCACGTCATATGACAGGAGTCCGTGAGTACTTCTCAGAGCTTTCAGAGAGTGGCAGTGATATAGAGGTAGTACTCGGTGATGACAGAGTTGTTAGAGCAGTCGGTGTGGGAACACTGACATTTCAGAGGGAGTCTAAACCTCCCTTGAAGGTGTCAGATGTTCTTTATGTGCTAGGGATGAGGAAGAACCTCATATCTGTCTCAGCTTTGGAGGACAGAGGATATGAGATACTGTTCAGGGGTGGACAGGTGCTGATGTATCCCAGGGGCGCTCCAGCTGATTCAGCTAGAGTGATAGGTGTACGCCATGCAAAGGTGTACAAGTTTGCATTTCAGCCCTTTTTGGCATTGAGCAGTAGCACCGACAGCAGAGCTAGAAGTTCTGGGCTGTGTGAGATTTGGCACCGCAGGATGGGGCATATGTATCATGGAGCCTTGAGGACTTTGCGGGATATCACTACAGGTGTGCCAGATTTCAGTACTGATCACTTTGATACTTGCAGAGGATGTGCGATGGGAAAGTTTGCCAAATCCCCTTTTCCCAGCAATGACAGCAGAGCAACTGGGATACTTGATTTGATTCATTCCGATGTGAGCGGTCGGATGTATCATGTTTCCTTGAGTGGATATGAGTACTATGTTTTATTCATTGATGATCACTCCAGGAGGACCTGGATTTATTTCTTGAAGACCAAGAGTGAGGTCTTCAAGCGGTTTCAGGAGTTCAGAGCTCTTGTGGAGACACAGACAGGTCGGAAGATCAAGTCTCTGAGGTCGGACAATGGAGGAGAGTACACCCTTGGAGAGTTTGTTGACTATTGTGCGGAGGCAGGCATTAGGAGGGAGTTCACTGTTCCTTACAACCCCCAGCAGAACGGGGTTGCGGAGAGGAAGAACAGATCCATCGGAGGGGCTGCCAAAGCCATGTTACATGATTAGGGGTTGCCATTGTTTTTGTGGGCAGAGGCCTGCAACACCGCTGTTTACTTGCAGAACAGGAGTCCGCATCGTGCCTTGGGGCACATGACTCCGGAGGAGGCTTTTTCTGGGAAGAAGCCTGATATTGGTCATCTTCGTATCTTTGGGTGTATCACATACTCTTACATACCCAAGGAGAAGAGGACCAAACTAGAGCCCACCGCAGAGAAGGGTATCTTTGTGGGCTACAATGAGACCTCAAAGGCCTTTCGGATTTACATTCTTGCACAGAGGAAAGTTGTTGTCAGGCGGGATGTGAAGTTCGAGGAGGACAGGGCCTTCAGGAGGTCACGGGAGTTAGAGTATCTGGATCAGCCAGACCCTCAGCAGCAGTTGAGTCAGTCGCAGGGATCCAGTGGGCAGGGATCAGGAGGATCCGGAGGTACATCTATGACGATGTCAGGTCCGTCAGTGAGCAGTGGCTCACAAAGTAAGAGGGGTGGTGCTTCGGGCGGCATGCAGAGCAGTCCACAGAGCAGTTCACTAGGGAGTCCACTGATGGACAGTTCACACAGTACCTCAGCTTTTATAGGTTTAGGTGCAGGCAGGAGGACAGCAGACAGATAGTCAGGAGTTCAGGCTCCTGATGATGATGATGAGGAGGAGTTTCATTCTCCAATGGGAGAAGTATGCTCAGGGAAGAGGAAGCCCAAGTGGCTTCAAGACACCTTGAGAGAGGCCACATCTGTTGCTGGGCCTAAGAGGCCGGTCAGAGAGAGCAGACCACCTGAGAGGTTTTGTAGCTATATGGCAATGGCTACCAGCATCCTTGACTCTAAGCCTTCTAGCTATGAGGAGGCAGCTAGCCAGCAGGTCTGGAGAGAGGCCATGCAGGAGGAGTATTCTTCTATCATGAAGAATGATGTTTGGGAGGTGGTGCCGAGGCCTGAGGGCGAATCTGTGGTTACTTCCATATGGCTTTACAAGGTAAAGCATGCAGTATATGGCAGCATTGAGAAATTCAAAGCGAGGTTTGTGGCTAGAGGGTTCTACCAGGTAGAGGGAGTTGATTATGAGGAGACCTTCGCTCCCGTGGCTCGATATACTTCGATCCGCTCCATTATATCGATATCAACATAGATGGGTTGGAAGATCCACCAGATGGATGTGAAGACCGCATTTCTCAATGGCTTCATACAGGAGGAGGTGTACATTGAGCAGCCACAGGGCTTTGAGGTGCATGGGAAGAAGTCCCATGTGTGCAGACTGAAGAAGGC
This sequence comes from Pinus albicaulis, assembly GCA_034641835.2. Classification (NCBI taxonomy): domain Eukaryota; kingdom Viridiplantae; phylum Streptophyta; class Pinopsida; order Pinales; family Pinaceae; genus Pinus; species Pinus albicaulis. The sequence goes on from CM076580.1 coordinate 1,774,102,688, forward strand.
CCTTTATGGCCTGAAGCAAGCTCCCAGAGCTTGGTACTCCAGGATAGATACTTACTTGCAGAAGATGGGTTTCACAAAGAGTGAGGCAGATCCGAACCTTTACTATATTGTGATAGGTGAGGAGCCTCTCATTCTGGTGCGGTATGTGGATGACTTGGTCATTACAGGTGCAGAGAGACTCATAGAGCACTGCAAGAGAGATCTTGCGGCGGAGTTTGAGATGAAGGACATCGGCTTGATGCATTACTTTTTGGGTTTGGAGGTGTGGCAGGAGGAGGGGAATTTCTTCCTAGGACAGGGGAAGTATATTGTGGACATCCTTGGCAGATTCCACATGGAGGATTGTAGACCCATGTCGACACCGATGATCACCAACTGGAAGAAGCTTCATGCTTCGGATTCCGAGTTGGTGGATCCCACATTGTACAGAGAGCTGATTGGTTCCTTGATGTATTTGGTCAACACTAGACCAGATATTTGTTTTGCAGTCAACATGATGAGTCAGTTTATGTGTGAGCCTAGGAAGGTTCACTGGGTGGCTGCAAAACACATTTTGCGATACTTGCAGGGGACAGTGGATTATGGTCTGGACTACGGGCAGGGGGATGGAGTGAGATTGGCAGGTTACACTGATTCTGATTGGGCAGGTTGTGCTTCTGATAGGAAGAGCACTTCAGGGTGCTGTTTTGGGTTGGGTTCGGCAGTTGTGTCATGGTTCAGCCGAAAGCAGCAGTCAGTAGCATTGAGTTCAGTGGAAGCAGAGTATATGGCAGCCAATCTAGCTATTTGTGAGGCTATCTGGCTTCGCAAGATGTTGTTTGGCTTATTTGTTCAGCCGTTGAGACCTTCAGTGATTTACTGTGATAATTAGAGTTGCATTAAACTCACGGAGAATCCAGTATTTCATGACAGGTCAAAGCATATCGGGATCAAATATCATTTCATCAGAGACTATGTTCAGAAGGGAGTTGTGAAGCTTGAGTATATTCCCACTGATGAGCAGGTTGCAGATATTCTTACCAAAGCCTTACCACGGGGCAAGCATGTCTACTTCAGAGACAAGATGGGTGTGGTGAGGAACACCTTCCTCGGTAAGAGGGAGTGTTGAAATTTGGTTACCGGAGGACAGGTGGTTCCCTAAGACTTTGATCTTTGGCTTAGGGAAAAGTGTCCAAAAGAATTTAATTTTTCTCCTAAAGTGACTTTATAATTTTTATAAAGTCAAGTCTAATTTAAAAGTGACTTTAAGTGATAAAGTTACTAAAGTCTAATTTTAAAGTGACTTTAATAAAGTCAATGTAAAATTAGAAAGGAAAAGTGACTTTTGAAATAAATGACTAAGTGGGTCTTTATTAAAGTGGGGTGAATTAAAAAATAGAAAGTGAGATTTAAATGAGCATTTAATCTCAGCCCTAGATCTCAATCTATTTCAGCCATTGGATTTAGAGATTCCCCAAAAGTCACTTAGGGTTAGGTTAAAGGAGGAAAAGGAGGGAAAAGGTCATTCATTCTTTCATGAGCAGATTGGGAGAAGGAGAGAAGGAGAGAAAGGGAAATTTCTGAGCAGAGAGGAGAAAGAGGGCAGATAATAGAGACTTCAGCAAAATCCGTACAACAGCAAAGAGGCACGGTTTCCAAGGCAGAAATCCGTACAACAAGTGTTGGGCACATTTTTCGAGGGAGAGAGGCACAGTTTTCAAGGAAAACCGTACAGCAGCTTCAACATTTATTTCTGGGCAGATTCTGGGCATGAAAATCGAGGAGAGAGACTGCTGGTTGGTGGCACGAATTTCTAGAAATCCGTACAGCAGTCGTAGAGCAACTTCGGCACAGATTTCGAGGCAAAAAAAGCATAGAAATCGAGGAGGAGGGTTTGCTGACAAATCCGTACAGTCCGTACAGCAGTACGGCCGTACAGCTGGGCACAAAAATCGAGAAGCTCATTTCAGCATTTAATGCTGTCATAAAAGCTGTAAAATTTCTGTTTTGGGTTTTTACTGTTTTGCACGTTTTCCAAGGTGGAGTGAATGCACGGAAATCGAGATAAGTACTGTTGTTTAGTTGCTGAAATTTTTGATGTAATTTCTGCCTCACTATAAAAAGAATTTTCAGAAATAAGAAGGAGCTCTCAAACTGGTTTTCCCCAAGAGTTGTAGGGGGTTTTTCCAGGGTCGTGTTGACGAAAAATATCTGTGTTAAAATGTGTGAATGACTGTTTTAAGCTTGCTGATTTTTATTTCTGCATTTTCCAGCATTCTGTAAATTTTCCAGAATTTGTGTTTTCAGCAAAAAATTATTTTCCAGTTTGTTGAATGTAAGGATATGGGAAAGGGCATTTAACTATTTGGAGAAATAAGGTGAAACTGAAAACCGGGGTGGGAAAGAGGAAATTTCTACACCCATTAAAAACTTTTAGTCCTGTAAAAGTATTTAAAAAAATTGAAGTCGATTATGAATAAAGTCAATTCTTCCTGTGAATTTTAGGAGCAATTTTGTTTGCATTTGATGTAATCTTGCATGCTACCTTGTTAGAATTGATGCTGAACTTCGTTGATTCTCCCTTCTCCATAACATGATTTGAATTTTGCACCAAACCTTAACCAAACAGGAAGATGGAATTGAATTTGTGTCCATGTTGGAATCATACTAAAAACAACCTCAACGGTCTATAAATCGATGTCAAGAGCCCATACCACAAATCCAGTAGACAACCAACTCAACTAGGGTAGAACGACTCTGTCTTGCATGAAGACTCCACTGTGAACATTTTCTGCACAATCAAATTATTTTGGAAAAGGTTTTTCTTTGAGAAAATATTTGAACAACGTCAAAGCCGTGGATGGTTGATATTCCAGAACTTCGTGTCCTTCTTGGCCAATATGCGATCAAGGAGCTCTACACCGTCACATAACTCCATTATGATGCAAATATACTTATCATCTTCAAATGCATTGTGGAACTTAACCACATTCTCGTGCCCAGTCAAACACGCAATATTTGCACCTCATCCATGTAAAGCCAAAGCACCTCAGGGTTTGAGTTGTTGGATTCTAGATACCCTGCAAATGGAGAGACTGTATCCCCACTCTGTCTGCTCAAATTTCATCTGCCACTGCTTCAACAATCTCGAGAGGAAACCTGCACTGGTTCTGTAGAGTGCCACCATATTGATTGGTCTTTCAAAAATATATCCATGAGCACCATGAATTTCAACACCCTCAAAACCTGCATTGATAGAATTCCTGGTAGCGAGACGAAAATCGTTAACTATCTGTGGAATCTCCTCAATTTTTAAAGCTCGAGGAGGGAAAAAAAATCTACAAAATCCTTGCCATTGGATCACAAAATCTTTGCTAATATTTTTCGATCTGATGAAGAAAAAGGAGTCTGACGTTTGGGTTGATAATCCACATGGATTTGGTTTGTAAAATTAGAACCCGTCCATTCCATAAGATGACGTAGCTGTTGGAATTTATGAAAATTCCAGAACAACTCACAGAGAGAATGATGCTCTCCACCTTAACACAAAGAAATATAAAATTTTGCACTCACAGGGACATAGTTTCAACACTGTAAAAACTTCCATTCCTTTAAAAAAAACTGTTACAGACTCTTCCTCAACACAGAGGGATTACAACTGATGGACTTCTTCTAAGCACAGTGCCAAACAGATTTCACTATTTCAAAAAATTACAAACTCTGTCTCTGTTCAAAACACAAAAACATTATACTACTGTGTAAACTTTTTCGCACTGCTGTGCTTTCAAAATAACGTAACACTGTCTGCTTTTTTTTTTTTTAATAGCCACACGGGCTTTACACTTTATATATGCTGTGCATATATTAAAACAAATATAAAACAAAACTATATGAAATGAAATCTATTAAAAACTTAAATCAAATATGTTTAAAAACAAATTTCGGGCCCACTTTGCACTTCGTGCGAGTTTATATATAACATATGTTAAAAACATATGTTTATATAATAAACACATATAACATAAAAACGTTCATTCGCGCGATGAACGAAACATAACCCCGCCAGATTTGAAAACTTATGAACCAAAGCACATAAAACAATTTCGTGTAACAAAATCGCTGATGTCACAAGAATTTCTGTGCACGCGATGAAAATTCAAATCCACCTCATAAACTTTTCGGGTCCGGTTTTGGCCTGCTGACGCAAGCGCCATTTGTAACGCGAAAGCGTTATCAAATCCGTCACATAAAAACCATCGGGTTCGGAATTTCCACAATGCATTCGGGCCATATTAAAACTGCGATTCCGATTGAGACATACACGACGACCAAAACTTACTCCAGCCTATAACACACATCGGGTCCGGTTCCTTTCACTGTTTAATCAGGCCATAAAAAAAACTGCTCTCGATTCCGATGGATTCACAGACCCGCGTTCAAAATTCAACTGTGGCTTATACAATGGATTAGGTCCGCCATTGCATATTGCAATCGAGCCATAAAATAAAAGGGTTGTGGTATATTGAAATACTTCCGATTGCGATAAATGCATTGGACCATCGCCACATCAACAAGACACTTTGCTATGTGGGGACCACTAGGGTCTTAAAATAAAACACCCGCGCATAAAAATATATGTTCACTGTGTTTTAAAATAAAAGTACTCTGTTTTTCCCAAAACAGAGACTGTCCTCGAACACACAAAAAAGACAATGTTTTTCAAAATGTAGAGGACTGCGTCGATTAAACAAAAACTGAAACTAACTATTCACTGCATTTAGAAAGTGGCTGGAGGACTAGAACCTGGTGATTAAAAATGGAAAGTGGCTCTGCACATGACTGTTGAAAGTAAGAGTTCAACACTCCCCCTTACTTTCAACTGCTGGGTTATCAGTCATACCCAGGCATTTTCTCAAAAATTCAAAACTCTTCTGCCCCAATGGCTTGGTCAGAATGTCTGCAAACTGCTCCTGAGTTCTGCAGTGTTCCAAAACAATTTCTCCATTGTTTACCAATTCCCTGATGTAATGAAACTTTGTGTCAATGTGTTTCGTTCTCTTGTGAAACACATAATTCTTAGATAATGCAATAACTGAGCTATTGTAAAAAAAAATCACTGTTCCTTTTGCTTGCTCTTGGCACAAACTTCTTAGCATCCTCCTCATCCAAATTGCTTGACACGCTACTGCTGTAGCTGCCACATATTCTGCCTCTGCTGTAGAAAATGCTACAATAGGCTATTTTTTAGAAGCCCATGAAATGGCTACTAAACCCATGTGAAAAACATAACCGAAAGTGCTCTTCTGATCATCTACACTTCCAGCCCAATCACTATTAGTGTATCCAACTAGATCTGAACATTCTGAAGTAGTATATAAAATGCCATACCTTTTGGTTCCTTTAACATACCTCAGAATTCTCTTCGCTGCCTGCCAATGTGCATCCTTTGGCCTCTCCATGAATCTGGAAATCAAACTAACAACATGCATTATGTCGGGCCTAGTTGTAGTCAAATACATGAGGCAACCTCTCTGCTGAGTTTTAATCCAATCAATGTGGGAGTGATTGCTGCTTTGCTCTCATGCATATTAAATCTTTCCAGCACTTCATTCACATATTTTTCCTGTGAGATAAAAATCCTATTTTCATCTTGTTCTACTTCTAGTCCGAAGAAGTATCTCAACAAACCCATGTCAGTCATTTCAAATTCTTCTTTCATGACCGTTTTAAAATTTTCAATAAGGTAATCATCATTACCTGTGAAAATAACATCATCAACATATAAAACCACAATCAACATTTTACCATCTTTTTCTTTGATGTAGAGGGTGGGTTCTCCCTCACATTTTTCAAATCCATTTTCCAGTAGATAAGAATCTATCCTACTGTACCATGCTCTTGGCACTTGCTTTAGCCCATAAAGATCTTTCTTCAACTTGCACACTTTGTGCTCTTGGCTTTTCTTTTCATATCCAAGAGGTTGTTCAATGTAAACCTCTTCCATTAACACCATTTAGGAATGCTGAATTCACGTCCATTTGGTAAAATTTCCACTTGTTTTGTGCTGCTATGGATAGCACTGCTCTCAAGGTTTCCATTCTAGCAACCGGTGCGAAAGTTTCCTCATAGTCTATCCCATGCTTCTGCTTGAACCCCTTGACAACAAGTCTGGCCTTGTGTCTCTCTATTTTTCCTTGAACATTACTCTTGGTCTCTTAGACCCATTTAACTCCAATGACATCTTTACCTTTTGGGAGTTCAACCAAATCCCATGTCTTGTTTCTTTCTATGGCATTAATCTCGTCATCCATAGCTTCTACCCATTTTTTATCCTTAATTGCTTCTTCGAAATGAATAGGGTCATCAACATGACAATATAAAGAAAACAAAGAATTTATACCTTCATTTGCTACCTCTTGTTCATAAATGTCATTCAAATTTCTGAACTTCTTACCTCTTTCATTAGGTGTACAAGTGCTTGAAGAAGCACTCGAATTTCCTCCTTGTGGTGTGCTTGGAGAAGCACTTTCATTTCTCCTCAAGGGTGTCTCTTGCTGCCCTTGTGTTGGTGCTGCTGTTTGGGGATGTATTTCAGCCAACTCATCATCATCTCCATCATGAGACAAACCATGTTTAACATTCACTATTTTCTCTATGCTTCCATCCCAAGCTTCCTCTTCAATAAACTGAACATCTCTGCTCACAATAAAATTCTTGGTGGATGGGTTGTACAATCTATAAGCTTTGGATTCCTCACTGTATTTAATGAAAATACATTTCTCCCCCTTGCTATCCAACTTCTTCCTTAACTGAACCGGAATGTGTGCATAGGCCACATATCCAAAAACTTTCATGTGTGTGACACCTTGCTTTGTGTCACTCCATGTCTCTTCCGGCTCTTTGTTCATAACTGCTTTTGTAGGGCACCTATTCAAAATGTACACTGCACAATGTACAGCTTCAGCCCAATAGTCATTAGGAAAATGCTTTTCCTTTAACATACTCCTTACCATTGTCCATTATTGTTCTATTCTTCCTTTCGACAACTCCATTTTGCTGCGGAGTATATCTAGTTGTAAACTGCTTATGGATTCCATTTTCTCTACAAAAACATAGAAAATATTTAGAGATATACTCACCTCCTCTATCAGTCCTTAGGACTTTGATATGAAACCCACTTTGGTTTTCCACAAGTTCTTTGAAATTGCAAAATCTTTCAAACAATTCACTTTTTTTTTTCAAAAAGTAAACCCAAGTTTTTCTAGTAAAATCATCAATAAATGTTAACATGTAATGGCTGCTAGCAAGTGATGGAGTTTGCATCGGTCCACACAAATCTGAGTGGACAATCTCTAAGGGTGCTTTTGCCCTTATGCTTTTCCCGGAAGGAAAACTTTCTCTGTGTTGTTTCCCCAAGATACAACCTTCACAAAGGCTATCCGGTTTCTCTATAAATGGTAAACCTCTTAGCATTCCTTTTCTATTCAACAAGTTAAGGCCTCCAAAGTTGAGATGTCCAAATCTCAAGTGCCACAACCAATTGTCATCTTTTGGTTCGCTTTGGAAAGCTTCTTGTGTCACTGCTGCTATCTCTTTTTCATTTTTCAAATCTGTTCTCATTCTAAGAGGGAACATCCTGTTCCTTGTCATGTTCATTTTAGCAATACATTGTTTGCTGGGTGGTTTATCCATGATGGTAAAAACATCATCCTCAAAGAAAAAATTATACCCTTTTGAACAACCTGTCCAATACTCAAGAGGTTACACTTCATTCCTAGAACATAATAGACATCTGCTATGGATTTCTTTTCACCTTTCCTTGTTAAAACATTTACATCTTCTTTTCCCATAATAGAAACTTTACTATCAGTCCCTAGTGTGACTTGTGACTTCACACTCTAATCTAGCATAGAAAACATCGCTATGTTTCCTGTCATATGGTTACTACAACCGGAGTCTAGAAACCATAAGTCTTCATTCTTTTCTTCAGCCATATTACAAGCTAAAAATAATTTGTCTTGGATGATATTTTCTCTAGTAAAATTTGCATTTGTTCTATTTCCCATATCATGCTGCTTCTTTCTACATTCATTAACATAATGTCCATATTTTTTACAATAGTGGCATTGGACATTGGATTTATTATACCTTTGTCCTTGAGCATGCTGCTGACCACTTTGCTGGCTGCTGCCTTGGCCTTGATGCTGATTTGGATTGCTGCCTCTTCCTTGAGCATTTGCTGGACTGTTTCTTCCACCTCTGTTTTGGCTTCTACCTCTTCCTCTTTTGTTTCCTCTGCCCTTCCCTCTTCCTCTTCCGAAATACATATAGGTCTTAAAGGCATGTTCAAGAGATGATTTTTCATTTTTACCCAATCTCTGCTCATGTGTCATCAGTGATGCATGCAGTTCATCCACTGAAAAATTTGTGAGATCCTTGGTCTCTTCTATGGTGGTGACAATCACATCGAACCTTGAGGGTAGACTCCTCAAGAGATTCTCCACAATCCTCTTGTCTTCAAGAGTCTCTCCATGAGACCTTATCTGTGTGACCATTCCAATCACATGTGTGAATAATGAGTCAATAGTATCTGACTCTTTCATACAGAGAGTCTCAAAGTCTCGCCTCAGCAACTGAAGTTTTGCTATCTTCACTTTTTCCAGGCCTTGATAGGTTGTCTTGAGAGTTTGCCATGCTTATTTGGATCTCTTAGCTGTTGCTATCCTAGGAAACACACTCTCATGCACTACTTGATACAAAAAGTAGAGGGCTCTTGAATCCTTCTTCTTATTGCTCTTCAACAGTTTCTTCTCTGCTTGTGTTAAATCATCAAGCTCATTTTCATCTTCTGGCTCATAAAATCCATCCTCAACAAGTTCCCATAAAGCTTGGGAAGCAAATAAAGCTCTCATAGTTATTGACCAGTAGTCATAATTTTCCCCATTAAATTGTGGGAGCTGGGTATTTCCAATACCCATGCTAGTGCTGGCTCCAGCCATTCTTGCACTCTTAACTATGCTTCCAAAACACTTGACTGTGTATTTAAAATAACTGACTGTCTTCAACAGTAACACAAAAATCTGTATAGAAAAATACCTTGGATTCTTCTTGACTGAGTCTTCACTCTGCTGGAGAAGCTACTGCAACAAAGAACTCCTTCCTTCAGCTTCTTTGACCTTCAAAGAGCCTGGACTAGCTATGATACCATGTTGGCATTTATGAAAATTCTAGAACAACTCACAGAGAGAATGATGCTCTCCACCTTAACACAGAGAAATATAAAATTTTGCACTCACAGGGACAGAGTTTCAACACGGTAAAAACTTCTATTCCTCTAAAAAAAACTATTACATACTCTTCCTCAACACAAAGGGATTACAACTGCTGGACTGCTTCTAAACACAGTGCCAAACAGACTTCACTGTTTCAAAAAATTACACACTCTGTCTCTGTTCAAAACATAAAAACATTACACTGCTGTGTAAACTTTTTCGCACTGCTTTGCTTTCAAAATAACATAACATTGTCTGTTTTTTTTTTTAATAACCACACGGGCTTTACACTTTATATATTCCGCGCATATATTAAAAAAAATATAAAAAAAAACTATATGAAATGAAATCTATTTAAAAAATTAAATCAAATCTGTTTAAAAACAAATGTCGGGCCCACTTTGCACTTCGCGCAAGTTTATATATAACATATGTTAAAAACATATGCTTATATAATAAACACATATAACATAAAAACTTTCATTCGTGCAATGAACCAAACATAACTCCACTGGATTTGAAAACTTATGAACCAAAGCACATAAAACAATTTCGCGTAACAAAACCGCTGATGTCACAAGAACTTTTGTGCACGCGATGAAAATTCAAATCCACCTCATAATCTTTTCGGGTCCTGTTTTGGCCTGCTGACTCAAGCGCCATTTGTAACGCGAAAGCGTTATCAAATCCGTCACATAAAAACCATTGGGTCCGGAATTTCCATAATGCATTCGGGCCATATTAAAACTACAATTCCGATTGAGACGGACGCGATGACCAAAACTTACTCCGACCTATAACACACATCGGGTCCGGTTCCTTTCACTGTTTAATCGGGCCATAAACAAAACTGCTCCCGATTCCGATGAATTAACGGACCCGCGTTCAACATTCAACTGTGGCTTATACAATGGATCGGGTCCGCCATTGCATATTACAATCGGGCCATAAAATAAAAAGGGTTGTGGTATATTGAAATACTTCCGATTGCGATAAATGCATTGGACCATCGCCACATCAACAAGACACTTTGCTGTGTGGGGACCACCGGGGTCTTAAAATAAAACACTCGTGCATAAAAATATCTTTTCACTGTGTTTTAAAATAAAAGTACTATGTTTTTCCCAAAATAGAGACTGTCCCCGAACACACAAAAAAGACTCTGTTTTTCAAAACGCAGAGGACTGCACCGATTAAACAAAAACTGAAACTGACTGTTCACTACATTTGGCAAGCGGCTAGAGGACTAGAACCTGGTGATTAAAAATGGAAAGCGGCTCTGTACAGGACTGTTGAAAGTAACTTTTCAACACTCCCCCTTACTTTCAATTGATGGGTTATCAGTCATACCCAGGAATTTTCTTAAAAATTCAAAACTCTTCTGCCCCAATGGCTTGGTCAGAATGTCTGCAAATTGCTCCTGAGTTCTGCAGTGTTCCAAAACAATTTCTCCATTGTTTACCAATTCCCTGATGTAATGAAACTTTGTGTCAATGTGTTTCTTTCTCTTGTGAAACACATAATTATTAGATAATGCAATAGCTGAGCTATTGTCACAAAAAATCACTGTTCCTTTTGCTTGCTCTTGGCACAAACTTCTTAGCATCCTCCTCATCCAAATTGCTTGACACACTGCTGCTGTAGCTGCCACATATTTTGCCTCTGCTGTAGACAATGCTACAATAGGCTGTTTTTTAGAAGCCCATGAAATGGCTCCTGAACCCATGTGAAAAACATAACCGGAAGTGCTCTTCCGATCATCTACACTTCCAGCCCAATAATTGTCAGTGTATCCAACTAAATCTGAACATTCTAAAGTAGTATATAAAATTCCATACCTTTTGGTTCCTTTAACATACCTCAGAATTCTGTTCACTGCCTGCCAATGTGCATCCTTTGTCTTCTCCATGAATCTAGAAATCAAACTAACAGCATGTCGGGCCTAGTTGCAGTCAAATACATGAGGCTGCCAACTATGCTCTTGTACAAACTAGGATCAAAATCCTTGTTGCTGTCCTCTCTGCTGAGTTTTAATCCCATCACTGTGGGAGTGATTGCTACTTTGCTCTCCTGCATATTAAATCTTTCCAACACTTCATTCACATATTTTACCTGTGAGATAAAAATCCCATTTTCATCTTGTTCTACTTCTATTCCTAAGAAGTATCTCAACAAACCCATGTCAGTCATTTCAAATTCTTCTTTCATGACTGTTTTAAATTTTTCAATAAGGTAATCATCATTACCTGTGAAAATAACATCATCAACATATAAAACCACAATCAACATTTTACCATCTTTTTCTTTGATGAAGAGGGTGGGTTCTCCCTCACATTTTTCAAATCCATTTTCTAGTAGATAGGAATCTATCCTACTGTACCACGCTCTTGGCGCTTGCTTTAGCCCATAAAGAGCTTTCTTCAAATTGCACACTTTGTGCTCTTGGCCTTTCTTTTCATATCCAAGAGGTTGTTCAATGTAAACCTCTTCCATTAACACTCCATTTAGGAATGCTGACTTCACGTCCATTTGGTAAACTTTCCACTTGTTTTGTGCTGCTATGGACAACACTGCTCTCACGGTTTCCATTCTAGCAACCGGTGCGAAAGTTTCCTCATGGTCTATTCCATGCTTCTGCTTGTACCCATTGAAAACAAGTCTGGCCTTGTGTCTCTCTATTTTTCCTTCAGCATTACTCTTGGTCTTGTAGACCCATTTAACTCCAATGAAATCTTTAGCTTTTGGGAGTTCAACCAAATCCCATGTCTTGTTTCTTTCTATGGCATTAATCTCCTCATCCATAGCTTCTATCCATTTCCTATCCTTAATAGCTTCTTCAAAATGAATAGGGTCATCAACATGACAGTATAAAGAAAACAAAGAATTTATACCTTCATTTGCTACCTCTTGTTCATAAATTTCATTCAAATTTCTGAACTTCTTACCTCTTTCATTAGGTGTACAAGTGATTGAAGAAGCACTCGAATTTCCTCCTTATGGTGTGCTTAGAGAAGAACTTTCATTTCTCCTCAAGGGTGTCTCTTTCTGCCCTTGTGTTGGTGCTGTTGTTTGGGGATGTATTTCAGCCAAATCATCATCATCTCCATCATGAGACAAACCATGTTTAACATTCATTGTTTTCTCTATGCTTCCATCCCAAACTTCCTCTTCAATAAACTGAACATCTCTGCTCACAATAAAATTCTTGGTGGATGGGTTGTACAATCTATAAGCTTTGGATTCCTCACTGTATCCAATGAAAATACATTTCTCCCCCTTGCTGTCCAACTTCTTCCTTAGCTGATCCGGAATGTGTGCATAGGCCACATATCCAAAAACTTTCATGTGTGTGACACCTTGCTTTGTGCTACTCCATGCCTCTTACGACACTTTGTTCATAACTGCTTTTGTAGGGCACCTATTCAAAATGTACACTGCACAATGTATAGATTCAGCCTAATAGTCATTAGGCAAATGCTTTGCCTTTAACATACTCCTTATCATGTCCATTATTGTTCTATTCTTCCTTTCGACAACTCCATTTTGCTGCGGAGTATATCTAGTTGTAAACTGCTTATGGATTTCATTTTCTCTACAAAACGTAGAAAATCTTTAGAGATATACTCACCTCCTCTATCAGTCCTTAGGACTTTGATATGCAACCCACTTTGGTTTTCCACAAGTGCTTTGAAATTTCAAAATCTTTCAAACACTTCACTTTTTTTTCAAAAAGTAAACCGAAGTTTTTCTAGTAAAATCATCAATAAATGTTAACATGTAATGGCTGCTAGCAAGTGATGGAGTTTGCATCGGTCCACAAAAATCTGAGTGGACAATCTCTAAGGGTGCTTTTGCCCTTATGCTTTTCCAAGAAGGAAAACTTTCTCTGTGTTGTTTCCCCAAGATACAACCTTCACAAAGGCTGTCCGGTTTTTCTATCAATGGTAAACCTCTTACCATTCCTTTTCTATTCAACAAGTTAAGGCCTCCAAAGTTGAGATGTCCAAATCTCAAGTGCCACAACCAATTGTCATCTTTTGGTTCACTTTGGAAAGCCTCTTGTGTCATTGCTGCTATCTCTTCTTCATTTTTCAAATCTACTCTCATTCTAAGAGGGAACATCCTGTTCCTTGTCATCTTCACTTCATAAATACATTGTTTGATGGGTGGTTTATCCATGATGTTACAAACATCATCCTCAAGGAAAAAATTATACCCCTTTTGAACAACCTGTCCAATACTCAAGAGGTTACACTTCATTCCTGGAACATAATAGACATCTGCTATGGATTTCTTTTCACCTTTCCTTGTTAAAACATTTACATCTCATTTTCCCATAACAGAAACTTTACTATCAATCCCTAGTGTGACTTGTGACTTCACACTCTCATCTAGCATAGAAAACATTGCTATGTTTCCTGTCATATGGTTACTACAACCGGAGTCTAGAAACCATAAGTCTTCATTCTTTTCTTCAGCCATATTACAAGCTAAAAATAATTTGTCTTGGCTAATATTTTCTCTAGTAAAATTTGCATTTGTTCTATTTCCCATATCATGCTGCGTCTTTCTACATTCATTAGCATAATGTCCATATTTTTTACAATAGTGGAATTGGACATTCGATTTATCATACCTTTTTCCTTGAGCATGCTGCTGACCACTTTACTGGCTGCTGCCTTGGCCTTGATGCTGATTTGGATTGCTGCCTCTTCCTTGTGTTGGCAATATGATGCAATGTGTTGTCCTTGATGGCAACCCACTTGATGAAGATGATGGCAACACTTGAAGAAGATGATGGCAACCTACTTGATGAAGTTGTACTTGATGGAAACTGACTTGATCTACTAATTAATGATGTAAATCTGATGTTCTACAAGTAGTACAGAAGTTGCAGAAGAAATAAATATCAGTATGAGCAAGATTGATAATGAAAAGTGTATGTCACAAGGCATACGCAGGTTTGCTTAATAGAAGTAGCGTATGCACGAGGGAAATAACGTGCCATGTCGCGTATGGTCAATTGCGCTCTAAATGTGTAAAACCAGGGGTTACTACCATGGTATTGACCCATTGTATTGAGCGCTGGTTTGTCTTTTTGATCCCGTCCAGGAATACCATCGGAAGTAGTGTGGTTTTGGCTCATGGTATTGAAAAAGGGTAAACCTATATAAGGAGAAGAAAATCATTGTGCAAAGTGAGTGCATGAGTCTGGGTTTGAATGAATACTTCACTCTGAAGTATGTCTGAATGGAAAGGGTAACAGTTTGATGATAGATCTGAATCATGATGCACCTAGCGAAGAAAATGATGAAAAGTTTATCTAGATCCAAATGTATTTGTATCTTCTAGATCTGTTTGTGGAATGTTTAAATCTGAGATGAGGCGAACATCTGTCTGAAGTGAAGAGTTAAATCTGAACTGAATATCTGATCTGAAGAAGTATGCTGCTCTATAATGTCTGAAGATCTATACGCTAGTTTGTCGCATCGGAAGCGCGTATATACGCGGGTTTGATGAAGAGAAAGCGCGTATGCGGTGTTCTGTAATGTGCATATGTATACGCGTGTTGATGTGAATGGAAGTGCGTATATACACGGTATCAGTGAAAGGAAAGCGCGTATGAAATCTAGGGTTTGCTGAAGAATGAAGTATGAAATGTCTGATCTGTTCTGCTGTGTTACTTCTATCTGTTAATGATGTATTCTACAGATCTGGGTTGTCTGAATTGATAAGTATCAGTTTTGATGTATGATTGAGCTGAAATGTGTGGAGTGGGTCTAGTCTGAAAATATGATGAAAAGTGGCCTGCAAGTTGTGCTCTAAAGAAAGCTTTTGGATCCAGTGTGAAAATTGATGAAACATGGTCCATGGTGGTGCTGAGGGTTGTATCCTTCAGTCAGGGGGTTGTAGCTCCCTTCCAGGTGAGGCTGGTAAACGAGAGTAGGGGTTCGTAGCTCCCTTCCAGGTGAGGCTAGTAAACGAGAGCAGGGGGTCGTAGCTCCCTTCCAGGAGAGGCTGGTAAACGAGAGCAGGGGGTCGTAGCTCCCTTCCATAAGAGGCTGGTAAACAAGCGCAGGTGGGTGCCTGCGTACTGGTATGATTCTGCACCAGTACATAGTTGTAAAATGTTTTCTTTATAATAAAATATTGAAGTTTGAGACAACGGCAGCGGTGGGTTTCTCTCTACTTGGGTTTCCACCTAAAATCTTGGTGTTCATGTGTGATGCTTATGTGTGATGATTTATTCTGTTATTACTGCACATGTCTACTGCTATATAAACATCTGATGAATGAATAAATGCAAGGATCAAAGTAAAGAATTAATTGCATATTAAGATCTCTGTACATACGCGAGTTTTGTGAAGGGTATCCGCGTATATACGCGAGTATGGTTAAGTAAAGTAGCGTATGAGTTTTAGAGAGTGGAAAAGTAAATTTTTTTGAGTAAGTACTAGATACTGATTCACCCCCCCTCTCAGTATTTTTCCCAACAATTGGTATCAGAGCGGGGTCCTTCTGCAGAAGCTTGATCGCTTGAAGGAGATCCGTCACAATGGGAAAGAAGCAAAAGAAGAAGGCTACTCAAGGAAAGGAGATATCTCAGAAAACATGTGCAGCAGAAAATGAAGAAGATGAAACAAGTAGTGATTGTTGTTCTTGTGACATTCTTCTTTGTACAAGCAATGGTGAAGACAATGAAAGTAATGCTATGGACCTAGAATAATTTATCAAAGATCAACAAAGAATATTTAATGAGAAGGAATCTGCCTACAAAGATTTGATCTCTAGATTGAAAAGGATGTACGATAATGTATCCAATCGAAGTAAAGGACCTGAAGCATAAATCATCTCCCTAAAAGCAGATCTGGAAAAATCAAATAAGAAGAATGAAGAACTTGAAGCAGAAATCATCTCTCTCAAAGAAGATCCGGAAAAATCAAATAAGAAGAATGAAGAACTCATCTCTCTGAAAGCAGATCTCGAAGCATCAAATAAGAAGAATGAAGAACTTAAAGAAGAAATCATCTCTCTGAAAGCAACATCATATAAAGAGAGTGAAGAACTTTTACAAACTTTTGAAGCACAAGAAAATGGGTTGAAGGAAGAGATTTTAAAATTGAATGATCAAGTAGAAGAAGGAAGAAGGAAAGAAGAAATCATGAAGAATCAATGCCAAAGTTTGGAGGTTGAGGTAAATATTTTGAAAGGTAAATTAGAAGAAAAAGATAAAATCTTGAGGTTTCAAGATAGTACTAAGATTCTGGACAATATTCTTAGTAATCAAAGGTATCCTGCTATTAAACTTGGTCTTGGTTTTCATGAAACTGTTAAAGGAGAATCTAGTTCACAAGGAAATTCAAAGGATATCAATGCAAAGCCTGAAGTGTTGAAAGAAGCAAAAGGTAAACCAACAATCATGAAATCTCAAAAGAAATCATTCCCTCTTTTGATCAATAATGTTGAATGCTTTAAATGTCATAATTATGGGCATGTTGCAGCCAATTGCAAGAGCAGATTGCTTCAGTCACAAACAAGCAGATTCTACACAGAAAGGTACTCAGGTGTCTTCAAGGGGTATTGTTTTTCATGCAACAAGTATGGTCATAAAGTAGCTGATTGCAATAGAAGAAAGAATATAAAAACACATTATGATCCATATGCTTACTTTTCTGGTCACATAAGATGTTATTCCTGTAACAAGTATGGACATGTAGAAAAGGAATGTAGGATGAATAGATCTGATAAAGTGGACAATTTCCAGCACACAATTAGAAATTTCAAACAAAGTTGGAAAAAGAAGGAGGACCGGTCAGAAATGTAGGGAATATTGACCCTACTGCAGTCATCTGCTTCTAAAGCTTATTTCTCATAATGACTGCATGAATGATGTGAGATACATTCTGGTGATTAGTAATGTATCATCACAGGGGGAACGATGTATGGTGATTCTCATGGTTGATTTGGTTATTCTGGTTATGTTTATTTTTGACAGTGCATCTGTTGTGAAGAAGACAGGTACAGGTGGTACAAATTCAGGGGGAGAAGAAGGAGTGTGGAATTTTCAGTATTTCACTTTCCATACGCGGGTTTAATGAAGTAAAGTCGCGTATACACGCGAGTTACAGTGGAGACAGTCGCGTATGCACTAATGATAAGAAAATTTGTATGACAGCTGAAGATCAGGAGCATAGGTTCAGGGGGAGCATCAGTCTGACTATTAATGATTGTATTATTGGCACTGTATCTACTTGTTACTCAGTTCTAAATGATGATGACATGATACATGATTTATTATGATGAGTTTATGGATGAGCCCTGTTTGCTTTTTGCTGAAGAGTATTCCTTGCTTTCACACATGGATGAGATGGAAGTCTTATGATTTAGAGATACGGACAGATCATGCAGAGATTGTTGCTGATGTCTTGCTGTTGAAAGTATTCAGGTTGCACAAGCTAAGGAGGAGCCTTGGTCATATGGAAAGGATGTGTGGATGCACAGTTTCAGGGGGAGCATTAGCCTTGCTGAGCATAATGCATTGTTGGCATTATGATGATTCTGAAACATGATCTCTCTCTTGAGGTCTTTTTGGTATTTGTTACAAAAGGTCATATTTTTAATTTGATGAAAAAGGTCATGTTGAGACCTGTGATGTAAATTTGTAATATTCAGTCATGTAAGGACTTGTTCAAATTTATAAACCCACTTGGTTGGGCAGCTGAGTCAAAAATTTGTAAACCCACTTGGTTGGGTACTTGTGTCACATATGTAAATCCACTTGGTTGGATCATTGATGTAAGTATGAGTCCTTGGTGATAGGAAAGGTCATAGAGTCATGTACTTCATTGAAAAATATGTTTGAAAATTCAGCATGAACTCAGGGGAAGCATGGAAACTTCAGTGCACATCAGATCTACAACGCTCTTCTATCTACATGAGGAGAAAACAACCTTGTGTTGGTTTTGATCCACCCTTTGCCCTTGATGTCAAAGGGGGAGAGTGACATGGTGTTTGAATAGGGGGAGAATATCATTATGCTTAATGTATCTATCTGTTGTGATCAAACACCATCGTGGTTGCCATCAAGTCCAAAGGGGGAGATTGTTGGCAATATGATGCAATGTGTTGTCCTTGATGGCAACCCACTTGATGAAGATGATGGCAACACTTGAAGAAGATGATGGAAACCTACTTGACGAAGTTGTACTTGATGGAAATTGACTTGATCTACTAATTAATGATGTAAATCTAATGTTATACAAGTAGTACAGAAGTTGCAGAAGAAATAAATATCAGTATGAGCAAGAGTAATAATGAAAAGTGTATGTCACAAGGCATACATGGGTTTGCTTAATAGAAGTAGCATATGCACGCGGGAAATAACGTGCCAAGTCACGTATGGTCAATTGCACTCTAAATGTGTAAAAATAGGGGTTACTACCATGGTATTGACCCATTGTATTGAGCGCTGGTTTGTCTTTTTGATCCCGTCCAGGAATACCATCAGAAGTAGTGTGGTTTTGGCTCATGGTATTGAAAAAGGGTAAACCTATATAAGGAGAAGAAAATCATTGTGCAAAGTGAGTGCATGAGTCTGGGTTTGAATGAATACTTCACTCTGAAGTATGTCTGAATGGAAAGGGTAACAGTTTGATGATAGATCTGAATCTATGATGCACCTATGAAGAAAATGATGAAGAAGTTTATCTAGATCTGAAATGTATTTGTATCTTCTAGATCTGTTTGTGGAATGTTTAAATCTGAGATGAGGCGAACATCTGTCTGAAGTGAAGAGTTAAATCTGAACTGAATATCTGATCTGAAGAAGTATGCTGCTCTATAATGTCTGAAGATCTATACGCTAGTTTGTCGCATTGGAAGCGCGTATATACGCGGGTTTGATGAAGAGAAAGCGCGTATGGGGTGTTCTGTAATGTGCAGATGTATACGCGTGTTGATGTGAATGGAAGTGCGTATATACGCGGTATCAGTGAAAGGAAAGCGCGTATGAAATCTAGGGTTTGCTGAAGAATGAAGTATGAAATGTCTGATCTATTCTGCTGTGTTACTGTTATCTGTTAATGATGTATTATACAGATCTGGGTTGTCTGAATTGATAAGTATCAGTTTTGATGTATGATTGAGCTTAAATGTGTGGAGTGGGTCCAGTCTGAAAATATGATGAAAAGTGGCCTGCAAGTTGTGCTCTAAAGAAAGCTTTTGGATCCAGTGTGAAAATTGATGAAACGTGGTCCATGGTGGTGCTGAGGGTTGTATCCTTCAGTCAGGGGGTTGTAGCTCCCTTCCAGGTGAGGCTGGTAAATGAGAGCAGGGGTTTGTAGCTCCCTTCTAGGTGAGGCTGGTAAACGAGAGCAGGGGGTCATAGCTCCCTTCCAGGAGAGGCTGGTAAACGAGAGCAGGGGGTTGTAGCTCCCTTCCAGAAGAGGCTGGTAAACGAGCGCAGGTGGGTGCCTGTGTACTGGTATGAGTCTGCACCAATACATAGTTGTAAGATGTTTTATTTATAATAAAATATTGAAGGCTGAGACAACGGCAGCGGTGGTTTTCTCCCGACTTGGGTTTCCACCTAAAATCCTGGTGTTCATGTGTGATGCTTATGTGTGATGATTTATTCTGTTATTACTGCACATGTCTACTGCTATATAAACATCTGATGAATGAATAAATGCAAGGATCAAAGTAAAGAATTAATTGCATATTAAGATCTCTGTACATACGCGAGTTTTGTGGAGGGTATCCGCGTATATACGCGAGTATGGTTAAGTAAAGTAGCGTATGAGTTTTAGAGAGTGGAAAAGTAAAAAGTTTTGAGTAAGTCCTAAATACTGATTCACCCCCCCTCTCAGTATTTTTCCCAACACCTTGAGCATTTACTGGACTGTTTCTTCCACCTCTATTTTGGCTTCTGCCTCTTCCTCTTTTGTTTCCTCTGCCTTTCCCTCTTCCACTTCCAAAAAACATCTGGGTATTAAAGGCATGTTCAGAGATGTGTTTCATTTCTACCCAATCTCTGATCATGTGTCATCAGTGATGCATGTAGTTCATCCACTGAGAAATTTGTGAGATCTTGGTCTCTTCTATGGTGGTGACAATCACATCGAACCTTGAGGGTAGACTCCTCAAGAGTTTCTCCACAATCCTCTTGTCTTCAAGAGTCTCTCCATGAGACCTTATTTGTGTGACCATTCCAATCACATGTGTGAATAATGAGTCAATAGTATCTGACTCTTTCATACAGAGAGTCTCAAAATCTCTCCTCAGCAACTGAAGTTTTGTTGTCTTAAATTTTTCCATGCCTTGATAGGTTGTCTTGAGAGTTTTCCGTGCTTCTTTGGATCTCTTAGCTGCTGCTATCCTAGGAAACACACTCTCATGCACTGCTTGATACAAAAAGTAGAGGGCTCTTGAATCCTTCTTCTTATTGCTCTTCAACAGTTCCTTCTCTGCTTGTGTTAAATCATCAAGCTCATTTTCATCTGTTGGCTCATAAAATCCATCCTCAACAAGTTCCCATAAATCTTGGGAAGAAAATAAATCTCTCATAGTTATTGACCAGTAGTCATAATTTTTCCCATTAAACTGTGGGAGTTGGGTATTTCCAATACCCATGCTAGTGCTGGCTCCAGCCATTCTTGCACTCTTAAATATGCTTCAAAAACACTTGACTGTGTATTTAGAATAACTGGCTATCTTCAACAGTAACACAAAAATTTGTATAGAGAAATAACTTGGATTCTTCTTGACTAAGTCTTCACTCTACTGGAGAAGTTACTGCAACAAAGAACTCCTTCCTTCATCTTCTTTGACCTTTAAAGAGCCTGGACTAGCTCTGATACCATGTTGAAATTTATGAAAATTCCCGAACAACTCACGGAGAGAATGATGCTCTCCACCTTAACACAGAGAAATATAAAATTTTGCACTCACAGGGACAGAGTTTCAACACTGTAAAAACTTCTATTCCTCTAAAAAAAACTGTTACAGACTCTTCCTCAACATAGAGGGATTACAACTGCTGGACTGCTTCTAAGCACAATGCCAAACAGACTTCACTGTTTCAAAAAATTACACACTCTGTCTCTGTTCAAAACACAAAAAAATTACACTGATGTGTAAAATTTTTCGCACTGCTGTGCTTTCGAAATAACATAACATTGTCTGTTTTTTTTTTTTTTAATAGCCACACGGGCTTTACACTTTATATATGCCGTGCATATATTAAAAAAAATATAAAACAAAACTATATGAAATGAAATCTATTTAAAAACTTAAATCGAATCTATTTAAAAACAAATGTCGGGCCCACTTTGCACTTCGCGCAAGTTTATATATAACATATGTTAAAAACATATGTTTATATAATAAACACATATAACATAAAAACTTTCATTCGCGCGATGAACCAAACATAAATCCACCGGATTTGAAAACTTATGAACCAAAGCACATAAAACAATTTCGCGTAACAAAATCGCTGATGTCACAAGAACTTTTGTGCACACGATGAAAATTCAAATCCACCTCATAAGCTTTTCGGGTCCGGTTTTGACCTGCTGACGCAAGCACCATTTGTAACGCGAAAGCGTTATCAAATCCGTCACATAAAAACCATCGGGTCCGGAATTTCCACAATGCATTCGGGCCATATTAAAACTGCTATTCTGATTGAGACGGACGTGATGACCAAAACTTACTCCGGCCTATAACACACATCGGGTCTTGTTCCTTTCACTATTTAATCGGGCCATAAAAAAAACTGCTCCCGATTCCGATGGATTAACGGCCCCGCGTTAAACATTCAACTGTGGCTTATACAATGGATTAGGTCCACCATTGCATATTTCAATCGGGCCATAAAATAAAAGAGTTGTGGTATATTGAAATACTTCCGATTGCGATAAATGCATCGAACCATCGCCATATCAACAAGACATTTTGATGTGTGGGGACCACCGGGGTCTTAAAATAAAACACCCGTGCATAAAAATATCTGTTCACTGTGTTTTAAAATAATATTACTCTATTTTTCCCAAAACCGAGACTGTCCCCGAACAGACAAAAAAGACTCTGTTTTTCAAAACGCAGAGGACTGCGCCGATTAAACAAAAACTGAAACTGACTGTTCACTGTATTTGGCGAGCGGCTAGAGGACTAGAACCTGGTGATTAAAAATGGAAAGAAGCTCTGCACAGGATTGTTGAAAGTGACATTTCAACACTCCCCCTTACTTTCAATTGCTGGGTTATCAGTCATACCCAGGCATTTTCTCAAAAATTCAAAACTCTTTTGCCCCAATGGCTTGTTCAGAATGTTTGCAAACTACTCCTGAGTTCTGCAGTGTTCCAAAACAATTTCTCCATTGTTTACCAATTCCCTGATGTAATGAAACTTTGTGTCAATGTGTTTCTTTCTCTTGTGAAACGCATAATTCTTAGATAATGCAATAGATGAGCTATTGTCACAAAAAATCACTGTTCCTTTTGCTTGCTCTTGGAACAAACTTCTTAGCATCCTCCTCATCCAAATTGCTTGACATGCTGCTACTGTAGCTGCCACATATTCTGCCTCTGCTATAGACAATGCTACAATAGGCTGTTTTTTAGAAGCCCATGAAATGGCTCCTGAACCCATGTGAAAAACATAACCGGAAGTGCTCTTCCGATCATCTACACTTCCAGCCCAATCAATGTCAGTGTATCCAACTAAATCTGAACATTCTAAAGTAGTATATAAAATGCCATACCTTTTGGTTCCTTTAACATACCTCAAAATTCTCTTCACTGCCTGCCAATGTGCATCCTTTGGCTTCTCCATGAATATGGAAATCAAACTAACAACATGCATTATGTCGGGCCTAGTTGCAGTCAAATACATGAGGCTGCCAACTATGCTCTTGTACAAACTAGGATCAAAATCCTTGCTATTGTCGTCTCTGTTGAGTTTTAATCCCATCACTGTGGGAGTGATTGCTGGTTTTCTCTCCTGCATATTAAATCTTTCCAGCACTTCATTAACATATTTTTCCTGTGAGATAAAAATCCCATTTTCATCTTGCTCTACTTCTATTCCTAAGAAGTATCTCAACAAACCCATGTAAGTCATTTCAAATTCTTCTTTCATGATTGTTTTAAAATTTTCAATAAGGTAATCATCATTACCTGTGAAAATAACATCATCAACATATAAAACCACAATCAAAATTTTACCATCTTTTTCTTTGATGTAGAGGGTGGGTTCTCCCTCACATTTTTCAAATCCATTTTCCAGTAGATAGGAATATATCCTACTGTACCACGCTCTTGGCGCTTGCTTTAGCTCATAAAGAGCTTTCTTCAACTTGCACACTTTGTGCTCTTGGCCTTTCTTTTCATATCCAAAAGGTTGTTCAATGTAAACCTCTTCCATTAACACTCCATTTAGGAATGCTGACTTCACATCCATTTGGTAAACTTTCCACTTGTTTTGTGCTGCTATGGACAACACTGCTCTCACGGTTTCCATTCTAGCAACCAGTGCGAAAGTTTCCTCATGGTCTATCCCATGCTTCTGCTTGTACCCCTTGACAACAAGTCTGGCCTTGTGTCTCTCTATTTTTCCTTCAACATTACTCTTGGTCTTGTAGACCCATTTAACTCCAATGACATTTTTACCTTTTGGGAGTTCAACCAAATCCCATGTCTTGTTTCTTTTTATGGCATTAATCTCCTCATCCATAGCTTCTATCCATTTCCTATCCTTAATAGCTTCTTCGAAATGAATAGGGTCATCAACATGACGATATAAAGAAAAAAAAGAATTTATACCTTCATTTTCCGCCTCTTGTTCATAAATGTCATTCAAATTTTTGAACTTCTTACCTCTTTCATTAGGTGTACAAGTGCTCGAAGAAGCACTCAAATTTCCTCCTTGTGCTGTGCTTGGAGAAGCACTTTCGTTTCTCCTCAAGGGTGTCTCTTGCTGCCCTTGTGTTGGTGCTGCTGTTTGGGGATGTATTTCAGCCAACTCAACATCATCTCCATCATGAGACAAACCGTGTTTAACATTCATTGTTTTCTCTATGCTTCCATCCCAAACTTCCTCTTTAATAAACTGAACATCTATGCTCACAATAAACTTCTTGGTGGATGGGTTGTATAATCTATAAGCTTTTGATTCCTCACTGTCTCCAATGAAAATACATTTCTCCCCCTTGCTGTCCAACTTCTTCCTTAGCTGATCCGGAATGTGTGCATAGGCCACATATCCAAAAACTTTCATGTGTGTGACACCTTGCTTTGTGCCACTCCATGCCTCTTCCGGCACTTTGTTCATAACTGCTTTTGTAGGGCACCTATTCAAAATGTACGCTGCACAATGTACAACTTCAACCCTATAGTCGTTAGGCAAATGCTTTGCCTTTAACATACTCCTTACCATGTCCATTATTGTTATATTCTTCCTTTCGGTAACTCCATTTTGTTGTGGAGTATATCTAGTTGTAAACTGCTTATGGATTCCATTTTCTCTACAAAAACGTAGAAAATATTTAGAGATATACTCACCTCCTCTATCAGTCCTTAGGACTTTGATATGCAGCCCACTTTGGTTTTCCACAAGTGCTTTGAAATTGAAAAATCTTTCAAACACTTCACTTTTGTTTTTCAAAAAGTAAACCCAAGTTTTTCTAGTAAAATAATCTATAAATGTTAACATGTAATGGCTGCTAGCAAGTGATGGAGTTTGCATCGGTCCACACAAATCTGAGTGGACAATCTCTAAGGGTGCTTTTTCCCTTATGCCTTTCCCGGAAGGAAAACTTTCTCTGTGTTGTTTCCCCAAGATACAACCTTCACAAAGGCTGTCCGGTTTCTCTATCAATGGTAAACCTCTTACCATTCCTTTTCTATTCAACAAGTTAAGGCCTCCAAAGTTGATATGTCCAAATCTCAAGTGCCACAACCAATTGTCATCTTTTGATTCGCTTTGGAAAGCCTCTTGTGTCACTGCTGCTATCTCTTCTTCATTTTTCAAATCTGCTCTCATTCTAAGAGGGAACATCCTGTTCCTTGTCATCTTCAATTCAGCAATACATTGTTTGCTGGGTGGTTTATCCATGATGGTAAAAACATCATCCTCAAAGAAAACATTATACCCCTTTTGAACAACCTGTCCAATACTCAAGAGGTTACACTTCATTCCTGGAACATAATAGACATCTACTATAAATTAATTTTCACCTTTCCTTGTTAAAACATTTACATCTCCTTTTCCCATAACAGAAACTTTACTATCAGTCTCTAGTGTGACTTGTGACTTCACACTCTCATCTAGCATAGAAAACATTGCTATGTTTCCTGTCATATGGTTACTACAACCAGAGTCTAGAAACCATAAGTCTTCATTCTTTTCTTCAGCCAGATTACAAACTAAAAATAATTTGTCTTGGTTGATATTTTCTCTAGTAAAATTTTCATTTTTTCTATTTCCCATATCAAGCTGCTTTTTTCTACATTCATTAGCATAATGTCCATATTTTTTACAATAGTGGCATTGGACATTGGATTTATCATACCTTTGTCCTTGAGCATGCTGCTAACCACTTTTCTGGATGCTTCCTTAGCCTTGATGCTGATTTGGATTGCTGCCTTTTCCTTGAGCATTTGCTGGACTGTTTCTTCCACCTTTGTTTTGGCTTCTGCCTCTTCCTCTTTTGTTTCCTCTGCCTTGCCCTCTTCCTCTTGCGAAAGAGATCTGGGTCTTAAAGGCATGTTCCAGAGATGAGTTTTCATTTCTACCCAATCTCCGCTCATGTGTCATCAGTGATGCATGTAGTTCATCCATTGAAAAATTTGTGAGGTCCTTGGTCTCTTCTATGGTGGTGACAATCACATCGAACCTTGAGGGTAGAATCCTCAAGAGTTTCTCCACAATCCTCTTGTCTTCAAGAGTCTCTCCATGAGACCTTATCTATGTGACCATTCCAATCACATGTGTGAATAATGAGTCAATAGTATCTGACTCTTTCATACAGAGAGTCTCAAAGTCTCTCCTCAGCAACTGAAGTTTTGTTGTCTTCACTTTTTCCATGCCTTGATAGGTTGTATTGAGAGTTTTCCATGCTTCTTTGGATCTCTTAGATGCTGCTATCATAGGAAACACATTCTCATGCACTGCTTGATACAAAAAGTAGAGGGCTCTTGAATCCTTCTTCTTATTTCTCTTCAACAGTTCCTTATCTGCTTGTGTTAAATCATCAAGCTCATTTTCATCTGCTGGCTTATAAAAGCCATCCTCAACAAGTTCCCATAAATCTTGGGAAGCAAATAAAGCTCTCATAGTTATTGACCAGTAGTCATAATTTTTTCCATTAAATTGTGGGAGCTGGGTATTTCCAATACCCATGCTAGTGCTGGCTCCAACCATTTTTGCACTCTTAACTATGCTTCAAAAACACTTGACTGTGTATTTAAAATAACTGGCTATCTTCAATAGTAACACAAAAATCTGTATAGAGAAATACCTTGGATTCTTCTTGACTGAGTCTTCACTCCGCTGGAGAAGCTATTGCAACAAAGAACTCCTTCCTTCAGCTTCTTTGACCTTCAAAGAGCCTGGAATAGCTCTGATACCATGTTGGAATTTATGAAAATTCCAGAACAACTCACAGAGAGAAGAATGCTCTCCACCTTAACATTGAGAAATAAAAAATTTTGCACTCACAGGGACAAAGTTTAAACACTATAAAAACTTCTATTCCTCTAAAAAAAACTGTTACAGACTCTTCCTCAACACAGAGGGATTACAACTGTTGGACTACTTCTAAGCACAGTGCCAAACAGACTTCACCGTTTCAAAAAATTACACACTCTGTCTCTGTTCAAAACACAAAAACATTACAATTCTGTGTAAAATTTTTCGCACTGCTGTGCTTTCAAAATAACATAGCACTGTCTGTTTTTTTTTTTAATAGCCACATGGGCTTTACACTTTATATATGCCGCGCATATATTAAAAAAAATATAAAACAAAACTATATGAAATGAAATCAATTTAAAAAATTAAATCAAATCTGTTTAAAAAAAAATGTTGTGCAAGTTTATATATAACATATGTTTATATAATAAACACATATAACATAAAAACTTTCATTCGCGCGATGAACCAAACATAACTCCGCCGGATTTGAAAACTTATGAACCAAAGCACATAAACCAATTTCGCGTAACAAAATCGCTGATGTCACAAGAAATTTTGTGCGCACGATGAAAATTCAAATCCACCTCATAAACTTTTCGGGTCCGATTTTGGCCTGCTGACGCAAGCGCCATTTGTAACGCAAAAGCGTTATCAAATCCATCACATAAAAACCATTGGGTCTGGAATTTCCAAAATGCATTCGGGCCATATTAAAACTCCGATTCCTATTGAGACGGACGCGATGACCAAAACTTACTTTGGCCTATAACACACATCGAGTTCGGTTCCTTTCACTGTTTAATCAGGCCATAAACAAAACTGCTCCCGATTCCGATGGATTAACGGACCCGTGTTCAAAATTCAACTATGGCTTATACAATGGATCGGGTCTGCCATTGCATATTGCAATTGGGCCATAAAATAAAAGGGCTGTGGTATATTGAAATACTTCCGATTGCGATAAATGCATCGGAACATCGCCACATCAACAAGACAATTTACTGTGTGGGGACCACCGGGGTCTTAAAATAAAACACCCGTGCATAAAAATATCTGTTCACTATGTTTTAAAATAAAAGTAGTCTGTTTTTCCCAAAATAGAGACTGTCCCTGAACACACAAAAACAACTCTGTTTTTCAAAACGCAGAGGACTGCGCTGATTAAACAAAAACTGAAACTGACTATTCACTGCATTTGGCAAGCTGCTGGAGGACTAGAACTTGGTGATTAAAAATGGAAAGCGGCTCTGCACAGGACTGTTGAAAGTAAAATTTCAACAATAGCATCAAGAGCTGCTTCCTAAGCCTTGAAGATTTGAAAATTTACAGAACAACAAGTAGATAGCAACGCCATTTGTCCTACTGTGCATCACTATGTTTTGGAACGAACATACAACCTTTTGATGTTTGACCACTTCTGTTCCCACCAACGTGAGGAAAATTTCATTCCAAGGTTAGAAGGTATGGGTTGGTTCAAGCTATTGATTTCAGACCCATCTCATCCCCTAGGAGCATTAATGCCGCCTCTTGCAGAATATCCAATAGTTGGTCTCGAGTGAAGGGTTCCAACATTTTCCGAGCATCTTCCACGGTTATTTCGACAATGCCTTTCAGATCAGCTTCCAAAATTGTGGAGTTATACATCTTGATGTATCGCTGATCATGCCACAGAATCTTCATTCTGTTGATGAAATCGTGGAACCAACTCTGCAGCGGATTCAAAGAAGCTGCTTTCAAAACTTTGGAAAGCCAGTCTGACTGTGCCATTGGTGATGTTTGTCATCGGATCTTTGTATCAGCCGCCATAGAAGGACGGGAAATGATCCCGCCTTTATAGGAAATTTTATCATGGTGGAAGCTGCTATTTCCATTGCTTCAAGATAAACCAACAACCTTTGCTGAACAAATCCATGCCTAATTATAGTAGAATTATCACAAGCAGCAGCTCACGCGGCAACCAAATTCTCTTCCTCACAGACCTGACTTTCATAACATATTTCTTTCCATTGACAAGCCTTGATTCATCGGCGTCCAGATTATCAATAATCTATCTGGTTCAGACATCCTCAACACCAAACTAGGTTGCCTTCAATGAAGCCACGGACTTGCTTGGCCTCTGCACGTAGTAGACAATAACTTCACCCATCTATAGCAAATGACATTTCAGTGATAGAAAGAAGCATGTTCTTCTTGACCACCTCTCTATTTGTAAATGACATTTCAGTAAAATTGAAAGAAAAACCACGTGTCTTCTTTTCACTTGGAATCACAACGGCTTACTTTCCTTTTTTACATCAAGTCACCACCTTTATTTCTTTCTATCTAGAAGTTTCAGTGATATTTCCTACAAAATGGTGCTTGTTCCGAGGATGCATTAATATTTTCCTCCAGAACCTCAGAACCAATTTGAAGCATGAACCCATAAAAATCCAGTAATTCTAACAACTGGTGCGCAACCATAACTCCCATTAATTTTCTTGCAGCCACTTTCCTCTCTTTTTCCTTCTTATTCATGTGAAGAAAATTTTCCGGATACAAACCCGAGTTTTATCTAGTGTGCATGGAGTATCTCATTCCACATTCCAAGCAGTTCGAGAAAACTTGTTCTCCAGCCCTCATGCCTATGGAGCCATTCAACTGTATGCCGAGCTCGTGGCTCCGGTTCTGCAATCTGTTGAGGATCGATTTTGAAAAGGACTTTGTTCCATCTCATCATCAAAATTCATATTATTCCTTTGATACATTTATCTCAAATAATTTCAGAGTTTTAATGGACTTTTCATGCAGAAACAAAATCGAGGATTTTTATTTTTTAAGAAGAAAAGATATCCATTGCGTACCAAGCCAACTAAATGAACTATCCTTGTTTTATTTATGTTCATTTTCTTGATGATTTTGATTATCAGCAGATTCTTCTTTCTTCGGTGGATAGTTCATAACTTTTCTCCACGCTTTTTGATGTTGTTTTTTGGGCTTTTTCATCTAAAGTGAAGGATCTTTTTTCTTTGGCTTACTTTTCCTCGCGCCAGATTTGTTGCCATAAGCCTTAACTTTCCAACACTCATCCAAACAATGATTTTCCTTTTTGCAAAATGTACAAAATATCATTTTTCTTGGAGGAATATTATACCTGAAATCATTTTTAGCTGGTTGTGCCTGATGTACTCCAATATTTTTCTGCATCGTTGCCTTTGAACTCAGATTTTGACAAAATTTTTTCATATGCTCAGGATGTTGTGGAGACTTTTCACCTTTATCATCTGCAATGTTAAATTGTAAAATTACTTTTGAGACAAAATCAACATTCGGTTTCTTTCTTACCTCGACAACTTTGGAGCGTTTGTCATAATCTCCGCATATATAACCCAATCCTAAATGTGGAGGTTGTCTTATCAATTCAATGGGATTGATGATGCCTTGACCATTGCGCCTGAGGCCTTTCCCTTCATAACCCATTTTCTTTAGCAGTGTTGAGCCAATACCTTAATTATGTTTCTCAAATGATACCAAACCAAAATTTTCTTCAGGATAATTTAATTTTTTACTACTACCTTGTTTAATGTAGCACTTTGACATATTGCTAAATCCTCTTCGAAAGCTTGTAAATGTAACTCCATCGCAATTTGTCTTGAAGCTCTTGCTTCTCCTCTTCGAGTGCTTTCACCTGTTTTTGTAGCCTTTTAATTTCTCTATTTTCAGCATATAATTCTTCTACCATTTTGTTCATGGTTAAATTTTTTTTAAGCATCTTGGAATCCTTGAAAAGGTTGTAAGAAAAGAAGGACCAGAAGAAGATTCGTTTGATGAAATAGACATTTCAAAACTTAAGAGATTACCTTATTTCACCGTTTATTTATACTTTCTTGGACTGAATTTGACAAGTATACCCACTATGCCAGAGAGTGAACTACTCTGATACCATAAATGATCTGTATTTCCTTGGGAACCACTCAAAACATAAATCATATAAAACTTGTTTTTAAAATTCAATTTGAGCGCAAGAGATTATGTTATTATACCTATACATATGATTTCATTTCATCTCTAATTTGAAACAAACAAAACAAAAAATGATTGTAAGGAAATAATCCAACCATTAAAAATAGACATGTACACACAACAGGTTTGATAACGGAGTTCACCCCCTCCACTGGGCTACCTCTCCGGATTCACCTCCAACAGGATGAATCGATCTATTGCCTTTCTGAATAGAGATAAATGTACATCGACTTGTACATCAAGGTGGCCAACCGAGAACTCTAAAATATACATCCATACTCTTAAAGACTTATGAGCTATCCAAGATTTGCTTGAAAATGACTTTTTCAAGCACTCAAAATTTATCCTTACTCCCTTACCTTCCCTGTACATAGAATGGCAATATATAGCTCTTAGGAGCCCAAAACTAAGGAGGAAATATCTCCTTATCTCTTATTTTAAGGAGAAAATAATTCTCATATCCCTTAAAATTTCTCATGAGATATCTATGGAGGAAATATCTCAATCTCTACTTTCAAGGGCCTTATCCCCAAAACCTTAGGGATGAGAATAATCTATCAACTTCAATATGAAATTAGAAATTGATTTTTTTTGAATTGTTGAGGAAAATTCTCTCAACGTTTTCAATTTCTAGTTTATAAATATATGAGCACATTTAATCAAAAATAAAGACACCCTCAACCTAGGCTTGACATGAGTATATCTTCATCATAGTGCTCCTTGGGTTGTCTAGATCCTCCTGGATCAGTTGGTATCTAACAATGATAAATTGAAAAATTGATTAATCATTTCACTTTCAATCATCCAATGGTCAAGCATACATTCCTCTTCCTCTCACGTACATATTGGTGCTTAAGAATGATATTCTCGTTGGTTTCAATCTATATACATCACTAGTAAAATAAGATGGTGAATTTGAAACACATAGATCATCACCTAAGTGAAATTTTAAATGCTTCAAAATGAATACATTAGCATGGAACGTAGAAATGTAGATTTATGGTGAAGGTATTGAAGAAATATACATTTAATGGAAGGAAAAGTGTGGTTAGGGAAGTGGAAAGAGGCAGGACAAGTGGTGAAGACAGAAAGCATGGTTAAGGAAGAGGAAAAAGGGAAAGACAAGTGGTGGAGAAGTGCACAGGGACCAATTTAATTGAAAAGTAACAAGGGGAAAAGACACAAAACAATGGTCTAAGATAAATCTCAACCATCTTGGAAAAGGAATAAGTAGAAAATACAGAAGATGATGGTCTTATATGAACTTTAACCATTTATTTATGTATAAGAAACCATCAGTTCATATATAAGAGGAAAAATATTCGATAAAGGTTAATCCCATCCATACTAATCAGAAACTGAATTGGGGGCAAAAATTTGCTAAAAATTCAAAGTGCACATAATCACTCCAAACTAGAATGAATGAATAGGTCTCGTCGCCAAGAATATGGCGTACTTTGTTTCATTGAAAACGAAATCCATATGTGAAAGTTAGAGCCCGTTGTCTGCTTGACCAAACAGGTGAATTTTCAAAAAATGGTCAAACAGGGTCAAAGGGGTCAATTTATTCGTCAAAAATGGTTTTTCTCCAACCAATAGTGTGCTGACAAGTGTCAATTTATGGTTGGCCCAAATTTCTAGGCTATGTGGCAGTTTATGGTTTGTTGTGAACGAACCAATGGGATGCTGACACGTGGCTACCTCAAAGGCCACCACGTGCCCCTCCAAAAAGTCAAATTTGGCTAATTATGGTCGAATTTCATATATTTTGTGGTGGAGAAATATTTTTATATGGAGGGTGGGCAAATTTCGGGCTCGACCTCGTGACCTCCCTAGCACAAATTCCATGTATTACCACTACACCACACTATCAGATCTTAATTAACATGGATATCGACTTCTATTTGAGGTTTAAATAAAGTGGTGGTGGAAGGAAATGGGGGGCAACCCTAACTCACCAGACCATGTGCCTGTGACCAGGTGGAGGTCTAACCTTAATGCACGCAAGTAAACCTTAACCCCGCTTTAATTAACCACTAAACATGTTTTAAAGGCGCTAAAACTTAATTATGTTGCAGATTAGCGCCTAAGCTCCAGTTTAAACCACACTTAAATTTAATTAATATTTAGTTAAAATTTAAGTGTAGATTAGAAATAATTAGCGAAGTCTGCCATTTTATTTGGAACTCCCAAATGTGGCGGAGTTAACTGGAGTTTCTCCAAATTTGGAGGGGCTTCCTAGGCCAAAATTGAGGAAACCATAACTGGAGCATTTATTGACCAAATTAGGCTTAGGAAGAGTCAGTCCTAGATGATTTGGATGCTATGAGCATGATGGTGTAGGTTTTATAGGAAGAGGAGCACTTATGTAAGTGTTTTTTTCACTTTCAAGATTAAAGAAGCCTAGGGCCACCGGGAGAGGAAGCCATGTCTAGATCACCTGAAGACCATTTGCAGAGCCATAAGAGGCTACCTAGGGGTTTTTGAGTCTTCTAAATCCAATGGAGTAGGTTTCAAAGCCATTGGAGCACTGTAGGTGCATAAAATCAGAGAATTTACCATTAATCCAAAGAGGGCCAAGCCACTAAAGCAGGTCCATGGAGATGTAGCCCAGGAGGGGTGAAATCTGTTATCAATTACTGTGTAATGTGTTTGTTGTGTATTATTTCTCTGCAATTTACTTGTTGTACATGTTTTTTTAATAGCTAAGTTACTTAATGAATTTCTCATTAAATACACACAAACTTGACACATAAAACCTCTCATAAATTGTTAATTGAGACGATCCTTAAACACATTTATTTATAATTCTGATGAGGAAGCTAGCTCATCAAAACTAGTTTGTCCATATTCATATCAAGTTGGTATGAGAGAAAAATTTAGCTCATTTTAGCCCTGAGATGGTTTTCCAAAGTTAGCTAGAGAATTAGATATCGGTTTTGTATTTGTGCAAGGAGAATTTAACTGTGTGAAAGTTTATGTATGGAAACTTAAGAGGAGAAGTTCAAGATTGAGGACTCAACTCTCAAATCACAACAAAGAATATTTTTATGCATTACAAGTGTGATGGCAGCTTCATCAAGCATTGTTTCTAACCAATATTCCTTAGCAAGACTCTTTGATAAAGAGATGTTGCAGAAGATATACATAATGAGAGATATGGTGCAAGATATGTATGAAGATAAGAAGGAGAGCACTATACTTCAATAGAATTTGATTTCCATGAAGGAAGAGAAGCAAGATATTCTTGAAAATATGCATGAGATGGAGACTTGGCTGCATATTGCAAATGAAACTCTAGCCAAGTATGTGCATGAAAAAGAGGTATGCAATTCAAGTTTATCTTCAATTTCCTCTCAAGATGAATGCTTTGGTGCTTTTGAAAGACACACTAGAGGAATAAGGTCTAAATTATTGATGAATATGGGTTATGAAGGTAAAGGATTGGGAAAAAATGCACAAGGCATAGTTGAGCCAATTGTTGTTGAGGAAAGGCATAGGTATTTTGGTCTTGGTTATGGACAACAGTATGGAGAATGCTCCAAAGCCAAGGAGGAAGATGAAGGTGTTCAAAGAAGGAATTTCATTACATGTTCATTATCTCAAGCTTGTGAAGTTTGTGTTCATGAGGAATGCAAAAGTTTTACACCCACCTTGCAAGAAGATTCTCATAAGCCTGCAACTAATGGAAATGGAAAACAAGACGATGTTGAAAACTCTAAAGTCATTGAATCCATTGTTAGTATTCCGAAGAGAGCCACTACCTCATCAAATTCACCTCCTCAAGATGGTGACAAAGGTGAATGTGAAAGGTATAAATATGCCTTTAATCAAGTTTATTTTGATTATGATAAACATGGTAAATCCTCACATAAGATTTGGAGAAAATTTACATGTTCCTTTTGTGGTTTGAATAACCATACTATTTCAAGATGCTGGAAGAAGATAGCCATACACGGGAAAATTTCTAAACAAAAGAGACAGAAAGCCAAAGGTCCAATCGACAATGCAAACCATGTTGAAAAAAAGATGAAATTGTTTTTCACTCATTTCCATAAGCAGGGTCATTTTGTAGACAAGTGTTGGACTTTGTATCCAACAAGTCATCCATGACATTTGAAGAAGGTGGAGAGAGGTCTTGAAAAGAATGGAAAAGAGGATTCCATAATTGATGTGGGTCAAGATGATTCACATGATGAAGTGCATCTGAAATAAGCACCATTGAAGTGGTTTGGAAAGAGATGCTTATATTTATTAACCAATTAAGGCCTTGCATTTATTTTGATAATTGATGAAAATATTGTCTTATTGATGAATTTATTTTCCAATTGAATGCATGTCTTTTCTCTTGAAAGCATGTTGCATATTGCATGAAGCTAGATGTTGGAAAAGTAGAGTTATGTTGACTCACTTGGATGCAACAAAGATGGGATGTGAATGGATTTATTTTTCTCTAGAATGCATGTTGCATGTTTACGCCAGGAAGGTGTTTGAAAGTGGATTATGTTGACAAAATTTGCTACAAAAATACCAAAGGTCAAACTGGGTCAAAATTTATTCATTTCATCTCTTTAAGTACTCGTACATGCCAATGGGATTCTTGTACTTGTAAGAGAGTTGAGAATTGTATACATGCATGAGAGTTTGTGTGTGTAAACAGTGGAATTTTTGATAGTGTCATTGTGCTTAAACATGCATGAGTGATTGACTTGTGTTGGTCGATTGCTTTGTTTATCATGTATGTTTGTCAACTTGAGAATGTTGATCATTTTCACTTGCATGAGTGTCGACTTGTGTTGGTCGATTGATTGTTACATGTATGTCTTATTGACTTGGAAGAGTTGATTTTGTCTCCAAAGATGAAAGGGAGACGTTGACGAATTGTTTCATGAGATGTGAAATTATTGTTTTTTTGGGAAAAGAATTGTCAAGTGTTGTACATGCTTTTGTTTGACTTAGGAGTCAATGTTTTGAAGAAGCATGTTTTGTCGACTTGTGTTTGGACACCAATATGTAAGAGTACATGGTGATGTTCACAAGATGTGACATTCGTTGCTTTGAAGGAGCAAAAAGAAGAGATCGTCAAGCTCTGTTTCTTGCATGATGTTTTTTTCAAGTTAATGGTTGTGCTTGTGACAAGATGTCGTTGGAATTTGGAAGGTCCCCTCTAGAGCGAGAGGCTCATGATTAGCCTTCATTCTCAAATAATGGCATGACCAACATGTCAATACTATAGGATGATAGAATCAAGAAGCGGAAAGTGGACAAGATGCCAAAAATATTGCAGCCAAAACAACAACCATTGTAGACCATTTGATGTGTTGACGCCAAGAAGCAAAAGATATGGCGAATGCATTCTTCTGGATGTGGAATTTGGAACCATGGAGGTAAAAATAATGGTCATTTCTTTTCTTGTGATTATTGATATTGTAACTCATTGTTGTAGTTCACTCAAATGGGCTTAACTTGGAAAAGTGGTTTCCAAGGAGAAGCTTGCATCGAATGCACATGCGTGCAAAGGAAGAACAAGATTCTCAGTGGGAAGGCCATCAGTTAGTTTTTCAAGCACCGAGGGATCGCTTTGGTAAAATAAGGTGTTTTATCAGTGAGCAAGCAGCCAACAAGTGTTGGATTGGGTCTGCAATAGAAGGAGGACATTGGTTGAAGTGTCAAGCCATTTTCAAGGCAAGGCATGTCAGTGAACCCAAGTTTTTGTCTTGGAGATTTTTCCAAGTAGAATCAAGTTGATAGAACTTGGGAAAGAGAAGAGTATTCAAATCTCATCAAATAACCAACTTTTGTGGGTCCAAAAGCCTGTCAGTGGGAAGGAGTGATAAAAAAATAAATTGGGGGCAAAAATTTGCTAAAAATTAAAAGTGATCAGAATCGCTCCAAACCAGAGTGACCAGATAGGTCTCGTCACCAGGAATCCGATGCACTTCATTTCATAGAAAATTGACTCCATATGTGAAGGCTAGAGCATGTTGTTCGCTTGACCAAATAGGCAAATTTTCAAAAAAAAAGTCAAACAGGGTCAAAGGGGTCAATTTATTGGTCAAAAGTGGTTTTTCTCCAGCCAATAGTGTGCTGACAAGTGTTAATTTATGGTTGTCCCAAATTTCTGGGCTATGTGGCAGTTTATGATTTGTTGTGAACGAACCAATGGGATGCTGACACGTGGCTAGCCTGGAGGCCGCCACGTGCCCCTCCCAAAGGTCGAATTTTGGCTAAGTATGGTCGAATTTCATATATTTCGTGGTGGATCAAAATTTTTATATGGAGGTCGGGAGGAGGTCAGGCTCGACCCCGCGACCTCCCCCGCACAAATTCCATGTATTACCACTACACCGCACCATCGAATTTTAATTAACATGGATATTGACTTCTATTTAAGATTTAAATAAAGTGGTGGCGGAAGGAAATAGGGGCCAGCCCCAACGCACCGGACCATGAGCCTGTGACCAGGCGGGGGTCTAACCTTAATGCGTGAAATTAAACCTTAACCCCACTTTAATTAACCACTAAATATGTTTTAAAGGCACTAAACCTTAATTATGTTGCAGATTAGCTTAATGCTCAATTAGCACCTAAGCTCCAGTTTAAATCACGCTTAACTTTAATTAATATTTAATTAAACTTTAAGTACATATTAGCACTAATTGCGGATTTTTCCATTTTCGACAAAACTCCCAAATGTGGTGGAGTTAACTAGAGTTTCTCTAGATTTGGAGGGGTTTCTTAGGCCAAAATTGAGGAAACCATAACTGGAGAATTTTTCGATCAAATTAGGCTTAGAAATAGTCAATCCTAGATGATTTGGATGCTTTGAGTATGATGGTGTAGGTTGCAGAGGCATAGGAGTACTTCTGTAAGTGTTTTTTCACTTTGAAGATTAAAAAGGCTTAATGCCACTAGGAGAGGAGGCCATGTCTAGATTACTTGAAGACCATTTTCAGAGCCAGAAGACGCTACCTAGGGTTTTTGAGTCTTCAATATCCAATGGAGTAGGTTGCAAAACCATTGGAGCACTGTAGGTGCATGCAATCAATTAATTAACCATTAATCCAAAGAGGGCCAAGCCATTGAAGCAGGTCCATGGAGATGTAGCCTAGGAGGGGTGAACTCTGTTATTAGCTATTGTGTAATGTGTTTGATGTGTATTATTTCTCTGCAATTTACTTGTTGTACATGTGTTTTTAACAACTAATTTACTTAATGCATTGCTCATTAAAGGGATACAAACTTGACACAGAAAACCTCTCATAACTTGCTAATTGAGACGATCCTTAAACACATTTATTAATAATACTGATGAGGAAGCTAGCACAACAAAACTAGTTTGTCCATATTCAGATCACATACATCTAAATTTTTTCATAATTTAATTATTAATCTGGAAACCTTATTCTAAAATAAACCGTGTCTATCTACTTATCAGACCCATTGAGTATTCATCTAATTTTTTTTTATTAATGGTGAATAGTGTGAAGAAGTAATGATGAGAGAATGCATTAAAATTATTTTATTTTTATCCTTTTAACTAAAATTTATTTTTATAATTTAAATCAATAATACAATACTACTTATACTCGTTGATTATTCACCATATTTTTTTTAATCAATAATTAATAAGGCGTGAAAAGGTAACGATGAGAGAATGCATTAAAAATATTTTATTTTTATTTTTTACCGAATAATAATAATAATAATAATATCTTATTAAAAATATTCGTGTAGTTTAAAAAACCCACAAAATAATTTAGAAATTTTGGTCAGATTATGAAAAATTCTTGCAATTTTTTTTGAAAATCTCGGTTATAGTTAAACATCAGGATGTTGGGTGTCCCAAGGGTTTTTTATGATGCTGAATCTATTTCCAATATAAAAAAAATGATTCAAAATCTCGGTTATAGTTAAACATGAAGATGTTGGGTGTCCCAAGGGTTTTTGATGATGCTGAATCCATTTCTGCCATAAAAAAAACAATTCAAATACTCTAACTACTTGATTTTTTGAAATTTTTACCTAATTACGACAAAAAACTACCATTCAAATTATTTTGTTATCACTAAACACCTCCAAAAATATTTAGTAAAAGTAAAAATCTGTTACTCCTAAACATTCAACCAATTATTATTTACCAATTATTATAAATAATATAATTTCGTTAAATAAATTGATTAATATATATCTCAACTTTTTTGTTAAACAAATAATGATAAATAATGTTTGCTCGCATAAGATTCCGAAATAACTTGGCATATTTTAAATTTCCTTCATAACAGTTTATTAGCTGTATAGATTATACGAATAACAATTAGCTTTTGGTTTTATGGCAATCAACGACAATCATTCATATTCATGAACACTACCATTGAATTTGGTTTTATTATTAGTGTTTACTCAACAATGTGTTTAACAAAAAAAAATAGAAATCGAATGAGTGCTTTCAATCAGAAGAAAACATAGAAATTGCGAATGAATGGTGTTTTGAAGTGGCAAGAGTGGGTGATGATGCTTCTTACATACTATAAAGTTATTGTTTGATTTCCTTTTTGTGGGTTAAAAACTGCAATCTAGATAAGGGTAATCCTGGTTAGATAAGGGTAATCAGGGTAATCCTGGTTAATATATCTTGATAATTTTTTTTAATTTGAAAGAACAATTTTCTACCATATTAGTTTAAAAAATAATTTCACAAATATTTTTAATTGTTAATACATCTTACTTTGAATGTAAGAATTTAAAAGTGAGTTTACTTGTATTTGAATATAGGAATTTAGAAGTCGTGTATTTTTTGGTTTTGAGGTATTTTGGTCTTTTTTTATTGTTTGAGGGTTTAATAGTCTATGATGAAGAAAGAAAGAAAGAAAAAAAAAGTATTTGTAACGTCCACGAGGCTAAAAATAGTCTATGGGACAAATTGCTTTTCTATCTGGCTCTTGTATTCGGCCATTTTCTTGTGAAGTTTTACAATAACCGCTCTTAGCGTCTTGACAAACTCTTCACTGAATAGATTATTCCAAGAACTAGTTGCCATAATACCTGCATAATTTTCTTTGCTATCTTTGAAGGCCTCGCATTTTAAAATGAAACGTTTTTCTGTTTCTAATTTTCCGGAAGAGAAAAAATGCATACTCTTTCCTCCCACATTTCTTTTGGCCTTTTCCAGCGCCCTGTTTCACAACAGAGTTGATGAAAATTAGTCCTTAATTGAGCAATAAGAATTTTAGATCTCCAAGAAATATTGGCCCCTATGTATGCCTTTTGCTAATGGTTATGAGTGGGGTTAAACTCTTCAATGTAGTACTTCTTCTTTCTCCCTAACTCTTTCTCCCAAGTATGTTTGTGGAACTTATGCATAACAAAAGTTTTTATCTCTTTACTGTTTGTAGGACACATGCTCAAGAAAATACCCCATTTAATAAACCATTTATTATTTTTCCGCATCCAAGTCTTCTTTCTTTTGCACAATCTATCACTAAACACAACCTTAGGCCATCTACCCTCTTCCATTTGCTCAATTTTTTTCAAATACCTTATGACTCGCACCATAGCAATTGCTTCAATAGGAGCAGCTCCTGTTTCACTTAACAAGATAGCATAAGGAACTGCGCTTTTAATTTTGAATTTGTTTGTAATCAAACGCTTCTGAATTTTCTCAATTTGTTTCCACTGCATCTCGGTTGTGTTGCTGGCCCACATTTCACAACTATAGAGAATCATCGAAATCACTAGAAACCCTAAAAAATTTAGAGTGGTTTTCCAGTCCCACATCTCTGCGTCTCTACACCTGTTTTGAAGAGCATAAAATGCTTTCCAACCCCCTTAAGTTATTTTCTTTCTACAACCGTCCCAACTTGAATTTATGTTGAAGTCAATTCCAAGGTATCTGTAGTCTGTAGCTTCTTCCACAATGTTGCCTTCAAAGTAGAACTTATGTTGGTTATGCTTTCTTTTGTTAGAGAAAACCACTACTTTCGTTTTTCTAATATTGACTTGCATCCCCACCCTTCTACAAAAATGCTCAAGGGAACGTAAGTGCTCTTTCAAACCAAGAGCCGATATAGAAATCAATATAAGGTCTTCTGCGTACAAAATAAGCCTTATAACGAACTTTCCCAAATGGATGCCATCACCCCCTTGTGAATTTAGCCACTCTTCAAGCTTGTCAATATATAACCTAAAAACAGTAGGCGATAATGGGAAACCTTGCTTGACCCCGATATCGCTTCTAAAACTTTTAGAAATGCTTGTTGAAGTTCTAATTTTTAATTTCACCTCTTCATATAGCCTATGCACAACTGCTCTCAAATGCTCTCAAGTGGTCTTGGGAGAGAAAAGTGTTTCCTTTGTCTCAATTGTTGAGTTGTCCATTGAGTTTGGAGTAAGAGACTCGAGTTAATGTGATGATTTAGTCTTTCAGTCCCCTGATTCTATTGAAGGTGGGTCTCATCCATTCTCATGCTATTGTGTAGGTAGAG
Source organism: Pinus albicaulis (assembly GCA_034641835.2). Taxonomy (NCBI): domain Eukaryota; kingdom Viridiplantae; phylum Streptophyta; class Pinopsida; order Pinales; family Pinaceae; genus Pinus; species Pinus albicaulis. The sequence continues at coordinate 1,774,144,119 of CM076580.1, forward strand.
GCATTTATACTACCTGCTGGAAGTGTGTACCATGGGTCTTTGCAATGCCACCGAGATAGAGGATGAGGAGTAGGCGGGAAGGTGGCGGCAAAGCCAAACCAGGGCAATGAGGTGATAGACTATTTGCACATGACTCTATGGCCACCTTTTTCAACGTTATGTCATTGGACACTCCCATGGAAATTCAGAAGCTTGAGACCCAAGTTGGGGTTGAGCACCAATCCCTCTCAGATTCTAAGAATATGGACGATATATCTGTGTGGGTTCCTGACCCTGGTCATGCCAAGGGAAGGAGGAAGCAATACTTGAAATCAATGGTTCTTCATTAGAAAATGAAGGCATTGATAGGTCTGGTCTTGAAGGATAAACAAATTGAGAAGTAAGATATTTTTTCATCTCTAAAGGATACTAAGAGAATTATTAGGAATCAACAGTTTTACTTAGACAATGTTGACTCTCGCCTGACGCATGTAGAAAGTCACATTGCATGCGAATTTGATGGGGGGACATGATGGATCATCCTTGTTCTAACACGAGGGCTCCATTAAATATTTAATCTTTGGAAAATGACCAATGAGCTCAGTCAATGGCAATGCAACATAAAGGTAGCAGTGAAATTTCATGGCTCGTGATATAAAGTTCTTGCCTTCTCTTTTGGCCTCCTCGTCGTAATTGATCTAAATGGTGGTTCCTACCCTGTTTGTTCGGGCATTTGTCTTTTAATCTGATTTTCTTGCCATTGGGTCAATGGCTAGTTGCGGTAATATAATCTTGGTTTGGTGCTATTGTGTAATGGTCGTAAAATTTTGTATGGCTATATGTTTTATTTTTGGTAGACCCTTTGAGGTCTGTAATCTATCAACATTGTTTTCTATATTGAAATGATGTTTATTTTCTTTGCGTGGATCTGTAGGGTAATGCTTCAGGCTAGTTTTGGCCTTGGTCCTTATCTAATCCGTGATGCAGGAGCATTAACACTCAAATTAAATTTAATTATTTGATTAGCCCAAGGAGGGGTCAAGTTGTAAATATTGTAATATTCTCTTGTAAAATGTTTAAATTCTTAGTAAGCATAGGTAGGTGTTATGCTATGCAACAACCCCCCCATTTTTATTTTCAAAATAGTTTAAAATTTGATAACATAAATAGGGACCCTTCTTAAAATTTTTAATTTTGAATAAAAAATCAAACTCCAAAACATTGTTGTTTTTAAAATAAAACAAAAAGAAATTAATAAATTCCATTTTCATATCTTTGTGATAATCTTATCGCAAATCACATCCCACATAAATATTTTCCCATTAAAAGTTAAGCACAAAAACATAAAATCCCGATTTGTGATTTTGCAATTTGAACTTCGCAAGCAACATCATAAATCGCACATCGCAGATATACATTTAAAACTTAAAACATTACTTACCAATGCTCCGATGTTGCGATATCCCGATGAAGGCGATTTTGCGATTTCGCAAAATTGCATATCGCATAACGTAAAGCTTGTTAAAGAAATTTGCTTCACAAAACAGGTTCAAAAATGCGCGATGCGATGGACTTGACAGGGTTTAATGAAGGTTTTAATGTGAAAATAAATCATGTCAGAAATAATTAATCATGTTTGATCATCCCAATGCGAACAATTATTGTTTTGTTACGGCTAATTAATGATACAACTGCTTCTCGGATCTTTTCTTTTAAAATTGGTCATTTCACTATATCTTTCATCATTTGATCGTTACTTTATCTTAAATAGGGATTTTTCTTCAAGAGATGTCCATACACAAAGTAATGCAGAAAAATGACAAAGAAACTATTGCGGAATTTGAATGTACATAAATGTCGTCCACAATCACAGATACTGTTTTCAATGCATATGGAGGTGCTACAATGTGGCAAGCCATCTATACTATCCTCGAAGATGAAAAACCTGAAGTAGTGGAGGTCAAGGCAACTGCTGATGATGCAAATCCCTCAGATTTACAGTTTAAAGATGCCGCATGCTCCTTCCTTCACATAATAGCAGCAAGGGCCAACCTTTTACCATATATTGATATGATAAGATGGGTGTTTGAGAATTCAACAATTAAAGACAGACAATTCTGAACCATTAAGGATGAAATCTTAGGTTCTTTCAGAGCTGAAGATTTGAAAGTCATGTACAAATTGCCTGACCAACAAGACATCTATGACAACCAATTTGTTGAAAATTTTGCAAAAGATAATGAAGACCCTTTCAAAATGATTCAAGATTGGAGGAAAATGGATAACAAATTTAAGCATGATCAATCAGGTATGTATCCTATTGCTTCACTTGCAAATCCCTACAATTTTGCAGCATTAATGCTGTGCAGATTATATGATCTCCCCGATAACACCAAGTTTTCTATTAATTGGGTTCCCTTGATTGACTCCTGTGTTAATTCTCACATCATGAATTGGGCAACCATTCTTTCCGAAAACCTAGCCAAAGCGATTAATGAATATCGCCAAGCAAGAGTTAGTTCTTCCAAAGCCGTCCCCTAATTTTTCATGAGTGCATATGTTTTTGATGCCATTTGTTTCTCCACTAGCTTTCCAATTATGGGTTGGAAATGGAATCTCGAGGACCCTACCCCTATTCATTTAAGTCATAAACATATATGGGAACATCATTTTGTACCACACTTCCACAGGTTATGTTATGGGGTTGTATTACCATTACATCAGTTAATGTTTGATAGAGAGAGCCCCAGGTTCACTAAGGAAGCCATCACAGATCTCCAAATGATAGGAAGATGTTTCATTGAAGAATCATTTTCATACATAAGAGTATTTGGAAGCTCCGCTCCTCCACACGTGCTTCCTCTGTATGTTTTAGATAAACTAATGGCAAGAGAAGTGGCTTACCAAACTGTCAGAAATGGACTCACTAAAACTTTGAAAGATAATAAAAAAAATTTATGGCCAAGTTTCCCAATTCAGTGTGGTTCATTCTCCCTCATGAATTTCAATCATGTGTCGAAAGAATGCCATAAAATTCAGCTTTTGAAGTTCCCTGTTCTACCGCCAAGGCAATTCGACACAAAGAAGATTGCTAATAAATTTACTCAGACAGTCAAAATCAAACCTGTCATACACACAGATGATATATTTGAAGACGTTTTGCAATCTGTTGAAACTTTTGAAGAAGTTCAAAACTTTTTCAGATTGAATCTAAACCTAGAGGAATTACAAAGATTCCATGAGTATAGAGAGAAAATACTCAAGTGTATTCCACAAAATATCCTGATTACTAGTTATATGACTGAACCAAGTAAGGTGATCAGAACAGAAGAATCAGATTCACATAATCAAAGTGAGCTAGATAAATTCTGGACTTCAGTTAGTAATACATTGATGGATACCCCTGAGGGATCATCCACACAGAAAAATACAGGATTGCAGACTCCCCAGGGTCAGATAGTTTCAGCGAAAGAAACCACTGAAAATCCTGAGACAAGCTCCCAAGATACAGAAGTTATTCCTACATTTCCTACTGCTGAAATTAATCTAAAGGTTACTGATATCCCTCCATTGGATGTATTCTACATCCCTCTTCATAAAGCTGTATTCAGGAAACAGAGAAAGAGAAGAAGGATTGAAACACCGAGATCATGGAATTTGTATGAAAAGACGCCTCGTCGAACCCAATCGACAACCTAACTTGGCTATCACAATTTGCTGGAGCATATACTATTGCAACAATGGAAAAAGCAGCCGAAGTATCCATTTTGGTTCAAGAGAAGGATGATAAAATAATGCAACTACAACAACAACTGGATGAAGAAAGGAATAGTCTGAATCAAAAGGCCGAGAAACAACTCTTTTAATTACAACAAGATATGGAAATACTTAAGATAAGTCATGAAAATGACTTATCCAGCAAAGGCACACTGATTAAATATTTGAGAGAAAATATTATAAAATATGAAGTCATTCCTATTGCAGAGGAATTCATTAAAGAAGCATTGGCATTAAATGCCCTACTCTCAAAACAATAAGATTTGTTTGTCTTACAAATGTTAGACATAGTTCCACATTTGGAAATCAATGAAAAATTGACTAATACAGTCATTGATCAGAGAATTGAGTTTAATGAACTCAATACCAAAATTTTTGACTATATTGAATGGCAGGATTCAGAGGAAGGGACAAGATAAAATCTCTCAAAGATCAAAGAAAGTTATAAATATATTCTCTTTACTGACTGGGATACACAGGTAAAACAGGCAGAATTGGCAATTGCTAGAGCATCGGTGTAAATTTTTGTAGATGTTCTATGCTTGATTCAACTTTACTTTTATAACAGCAATCACATAAACAGTTAAGTAAAAATGCTGATAGAACATACTAGTGGATCTATAGAAGACAAACCAGAAACAAGAGAATGTGTTGGTGCGTTACGGCGGTCAGCAGGATGCTTCAACTAGTAAAGTCTTCTTGGTCAGCCAACCCAAAATGTGTCACAAAAGTCCTCAAATCAATTATCCAGTCAACTCAAAATCAACCCCAGAAGAGTCAATGTAGTCCAGAAAAAGTCAATGCAGGGCAGCAACAATAAAGTCAATGCAGCTCTAACTTCGGTCAACCTTTTGACCTCGATTTTTGTGCCAATGAGTACGGCCTTCAAAAATCGAACTCTCCACAAAATTTCAGCTCAAACAGACCATGCGTTGACCAAAGTCAACGGTCTACTTTCGAAGCCTATAAACCCTAACTACAGAAAATTTCGTCCAGAAACCCTAACTGCAGAAATTTCGTCCTTTTTCCAGTTGCAGCTACTTCGTCCTTTTCCCACGTGAGAACTGCTTCTTAGATGCTCGTATCCAATGAGAAGTGTGTGGATGAGATGAGTGAAAAGCTCTCCAACGTTGACTGTATTTATATCCATCATTGAGGTGTGTGACACATCTGTTGGGGGTGTAAAACCTTAAGGCCGACCTGCACTTAAATTTATTATAAATAATAAATTAAAAATAAATGTTCTTCTCATCAGATTAAAATCAATTTTATATCGATTTTACACCTCTCCGAAAGAGGAATCCAATACAAATATTGGAATCTTCATCTGAGCATCACAAGATGGAGTTTGGACCTAGTTGTCCAAATTTAACACTCCCTCTCAACTAGGGAGAACTCCATCCACCAGTGCAATCAAACATCGTGCGTCATCTCGCCGTAACTTGCTTTGCTGGCCTCTTTATTTCAGAACAAAAGTGGGTCAGTCACAAAGACATCATCCCCCGACTGACAAATTCAGCCTAGAGGTCCGAAACCTCTATCAAACTCACAAAGAGTCTCCAACCAACCCGAACTTGGTTCATCTGACCCGAAGTCAGGCGGAGGTCCGAGACCTCACTAGACTTGATTCCAGATCAAGTGGTTGGACCGTGCCATCCTAGATAGAGAGTACGGCAATCTCTGATGCGTCCATCAGTCTTTGCTACTGGTCTCTAGCTTTTCCCATCTCATTGGCCAAATGAGAGATACTTCCCATGAGCCCTGAACTCAATGGGTAGGATGCATACGGGGCACAGATAATGAGAGGTGAACCAACTCAATAATCACAACGGTGGGGTCCAAGCATACCAACAAGGTTTGGCAAGCCTAGCCTTGTGGTTGCTCATAGCTCCGAGAAGTTGTCCCCAAAGCCCCCCAGAGCTCCTCGAGCTCATCGTCCAACAGGACCCACATCATAGGGTCGTTCCACGATACCAAGTCTCTCACGGAAGGTTAGGAACTTGACCTTCCCTAGGGGCTTAGTGAGAATATCCACGACCTGCTCATCAGTTCCTATATGATCGAGCCTTACAATGCCTCGCTGTACCATATCCCGGATGAAATGGTACTTGATATCAATATGCTTGGATCGGTCGTGGAACACAGGATTCTCGATCAAGTGAATCCCACTTTGGTTATCACAGAGTATCACGGTGGTATCTAGCACATGTCCAAACAACTCACTAAAGTGATTTCACAACCAAACTGCTTCACAACAGGCCATACTTGCTGCAATGTATTCGGCCTCTACGGTGCTTAAAGTCACCGACTTCTGCTTCCTGCTCATCCATGAAATCGAAGCAGAACCAAGATTGAAGCAGCATCCCGATGTGCTCTTACGATCCACCACACTGCTAGCCCAATCGGCATCAGTATATCCACGGAGTGTCACGCTCCCGGCAGTGTATCTCAGCCCATGGTTTATCGTGCCTCGAAGGTATCTCAGAAGATTCCTAGCACCAACCCAGTGAAAGTGGTGAGGCTCAACCATCTGTTGACTCAAAGTGTTCACTGCAAAACATATATTTGGACGAGTGTTCACTAAGAACATCAGAGCCCCTATGATTTGACGATACTCAGTAGGATTTTCCAATACGGGCCCAGCAACGCTGCCACTCAACTTCTTGAAGTTGAGTTCCATTGGTGTTGACACGGACTTGCAATCCATCATACCAAATCTTTCTAGAATTTTCACAATATATTTTCCTTGAGAAAGGAAAATCTCTCCAGGTCTCTGCTAGACCTCCAGGCCTAGGAAGTAGTGCATCAGTCCTAGGTCCTTCATCTCAAACTCAACAGTGAGCTCCCTCTTGCATTGATGAATGAGAGGGTCAACACCTGTCAGGAAGAGGTCATCCACATACAGCACCAGAATGAGAGGCTTCCCCTGGACAACCTTGAAGTAAAGGTTCAGATCAGCATTACTTCGAGTGAAGCCCAGCTTCATCAAGTAGCTATCTATCCTCTCATACCAAGCTCTGGGTGCTTGCTTCAACCCATAGAGGTATTTCTTCAATCTGCATACATGAGTGTCCCGATCCTGGAGTTCAAACCCTAGAGGTTGTTCTACATACACCTCTTCTTTTATTGCACCATGCAGAAAAGCGATCTTGACATCCATCTGATGAAGACTCCATCCTTGCGTAGCAACAAGGGCTATGATTGATCGAATGGTGGTATATTGTGCCACAGGTGCAAATATGTCATCATAATCTATTCCTTCCTTTTGAGAGAAGCCACGGGCAACAAATCTTGCCTTGAACTTTTCAGCACTTCCATCGGATCCATGCTTGATCTTGTAGAGCCATTTCGTGGTGACAACTGATTTGTCCTTCGGTCTTGGAACCACATCCCAGACATCATTCTTCATTATGGAATCATATTCTTCGTGCATAGCATCCTTCCAGACTTGATGCTTTACGGCTTCCTCAAAAGATCCAGGTTCAGATTGTACAATAGTACTCATGGCAGCCAAATACCCTTGGTATCTACACGGCTTCTTGCTTTCTCGGAATGTCCCCCTAGGGGCAACATGTCCCTTGGCATCTTCGAGAGTGTCCCTGAGCCATGATGGTCTCTTTCTCAGTGAAGGAGATGGATCGATTGGGTCCATTGGTCCTTCAACATCAGGCATTGTCTCATCCTGCGGTTCTTCTTGATTTCCAGGCCTTGCTTCATGATTTTCCTCAGATCTTGGAATATCTACTACTTTCTTCAGGGAAGCATCTTCGTCAAAAGTGACATCATGGCATATCTCTACTTCCCTTTGACCAGGTACATAGACTCTATAGGCCTTAGAGGTTTCGCTGTAACCTACAAACATTCCTTTCTTTCCAGAAGCATCCAGCTTACTTCTCTTTTCTTTTGGCACATGAAAATAAACAGGACATCCAAAAATTCTAAAATGTGAGACGTCAGGTTTCTTACCAGTGAAAACCTCTTCGGGAGTTTTGGAGTCCAAGGCGGAATGAGGGCATCGGTTTTGAATGTATACAGTAGTATTCACAGCTTCTCCCCACAGAAACTTCGGTAGACCCTGGTCACATAGCATGGCATGGGCAGCATCCACAATGGTCCTGTTCTTTTTTTCAGCAACGCCATTCTGCTCAGGAGTATAGGCAGTAGTAGTCTCCCTCTTAATGCCAGCTTCTCTGCAAAAGCCCTTGAACTCATTTGACTCATATTCAGTGCCATTGTCGATCCTCAAAATCTTGATCTTCTTCCCTGTCATATTTTCCACCAAGGCTTTGAAGGTATGGAACCACATGAAAGCCTCATCCTTCTTCTTCAAGAAGTATATCCAGGTTTTGCGGGAGAAGTCATCAGTGAATGTCATATAGTAAGAACATCCTCCCAGGGATGTCACAGGTAGCATACCAGATAGATCAGAATGGACCAGTGGCAAAATATCAGATGTCTTTGTGACACTTGAGGGGAAAGGTCCCCTTGTATGATTTCCTTCGGCACAACCCTTACATGCACCTTCATGATTATTTCCAAACTCGGGCATCCCTGTCACCACCTTCCTTGCATCAGGAAGGGCCTTGTAATGAAGGTGTCCAAACCTTCGGTGCCATAGTTCAGTTTGTCAAATAGTATCACATGTCATAGCTCCTAGTGGACTTCCTTCAACCTGGTAGAGTGTTCCAACTCTAAAACCAATCACGATAGCTTCCTTGAGATTCTTCTTCCACATGCGCACCTTTCCATCAGTGAATGCCACATTGAAGCCTTTGTCTTTGATGGCTGATATAGACACAAGGTTCTTCTTCAATTTTGGTACATAGAGTACATCCTGCAAATGTAGGACTTGTCCTTGAGACAAGTGGAGGGTCATAGTCCCTGTCCCTTTCACGGGATATGTGGCATTATCTCCAAGGATAATTTCCAGATTAGTATCCTTCTCAACCATGTCGGAGAGTGCTTCCTTGAACCCAGTGATGTGTCTTGAGGCACCACTATCTATCAACCAGACATCCATAGTGTCGGGTGGGGATGCAGTAGAGAGGGCAGATACAAGAATGTATTCATTTCTTTTATCAATAACATTTGACTTCTCATACCTGGAGTTTCTAGACCTTTTGAAAGGTTGATTGTTTTCGCCAGAGGGAGCCTTCCTCTTTCCTTTGGACCTGTCGTTTCTTTGATTTCCATTCCTCTGGTTGTTGTTGTTGTCATCACTATTGGGAGAATCCTTCTTGAAAGGACATTATCTAGCATAGTGACCAGGCCTATGACAAGTGAAACACTTGCCCTTCTTTCCTTGGGCCCTTGCTCTTCCTTTGTTCTTAGGACCACCAGAGTTCTTCTTTCTAGAATGAGCAGCGTAGGCAGCATTTCTGTCATTTTTGTATTCCTTCATTCTTGTCTCTTCTTGCATGCATCTTGATAGTAGCTCGTCAAAGTTAGGAATTGTATTATTATTGAGATTGGTAGTTTTGAATACTTTCCCTTCATATGGGATCCCTCCAAGTGCGGTGAGTACCATCTCACGATCGGCTATTGTCTCCCCAATAGCCAGCAGATTGTTCCTGATCTCAGTCAATTTCAAAAAGTATGTTTGGACAGACTCATCCCTGCCTTTCTTCAGATTCTTCAATTAATTCTGGAAGAATAGCACTTGGTTTGCATTGTTTACTTTGAACATTTGTATCAGCTTATCATACATCTCCTTGGATGTGCCTAGCTCAGATATGTAGGCAACCAGACTTTTATGTATGGATTCCTTGATCATTAGCTTTGCTTTGATCTCCCCCTTCTTATACTTGGTTTTAGCAGTAGCAGTAGCAGTGGATGGAGGTTCTTGTATCTTACCCAGTACATAGTCCATGAGATCATGGTCTTCCAATTTGAGATCTAATATCATCTTCCAAGCATGGAAGTCATCCCTTCCAGTCAGCTTATCATCCTCCTTGAAGCCATAACTTGTGGAACTCATTTTTCTCAGTTGGTGATTGCTATAAGTTAGGGCTTGTCTTAACCTCAGCTATGATTCCATGTAAATTTTTGTAGATGTTCTATGCTTGATGCAACTTTACTTTTATAACAACAATCACATAAACAGTTAAGTAAAAATGCTGATAGAACATACCAGTGGATCTATAGAAGACAAACCAGAAACAAGAGAATGTGTTGGTGCATTACGGCGGTCAGCAGGATGCTTCAACCAGCAAAGTCTTCTTGGTCGGCCAACCCAAAATGTGTCACAACAGTCCTCAAATCAATTATCCAGTCAACTCAAAGTCAACCCCAGAAAAGTCAATGCAGTCCAGAAAAAGTCAACGCAGGGCAGCAACAATAAAGTCAACGCAGCTCCAACTTCGGTCAACCTTTTGACCTCGATTTTTGTGCCAATGAGTACGGCCTTCAAAAATCGAACTCTCCACAAAATTTCAGCTCAAATGGACCATGCATTGACCAAAGTCAACGCTGGTCAAACTTGCCCAGAAACCCTAACTGCAGAAAATTTCGTCCAGAAACCCTAACTGCAGAAATTTCGTCCTTTTTCCAGCTGCAGCTACTTCGTCCTTTTCCCACGTGAGAACTACTTCTTAGATGCTCGTATCCAATGAGAAGTGTGTGGATGAGATGAGTGAAAAGCTCTCCAACGTTGACTATATTTATATCCATCATTGAGGTGTGTGACACATCTGTTGGGGGTGTAAAACCTTAAGGTTGACCTGCACTTAAATTTATTATAAATAATAAATTCAAAATAAATGTTCTGCTCATCAGATTAAAATCAATTTTATATCGATTTTACACCTCTCCGAAAGAGGAATCCAATACAAATATTGGAAACTTCATCTGAGCATCACAAGATGGAGTTTGGACGTAGTTGTCCAAATTTAACAATTGGGCATATCAAAGAGCATTGTTAAAATAATCAAGCACATGTTACATACCTCTGGTTTAATTAAAGAAGGAGATCCTAAATCAATTCATGATCTCAAAATATTGGAGCAAAGTTGGAAAAATACAGGTCAAATACGAGAAGAAATAATTTCACAGCTGAAAAGGCTAATTGGGAAGCATACTGGTAACTCTTGGTTAAACCTTATAGTCAAATAATGACATTGAATTGTTCTCTAGATTCCATACAGAAAATGATGCCACTTTTACTTGATGCTATATTTACTGGACAGATGAAAACACAGTTCGGGAAGCCTCCACAAGTTCAACCAATGTCCAATATTTATGAATAGAAAAGAAGAGCTGGCACTAGCATATCATCAAGCATGATCATGAGTTAATTTTTTTTGGAAATTTCAATTTTAGCAATTAGATACTAGGAATGAGGAAGGTTGTTGGAAACCTCCTCATAAGATTTTTTGTACAATGTATTTTTGTAAGTAGTTAATATAGTATTTAAACCCTTCTCATGCATTTAGAGAAGGGTCCAGGATTTTTATTAAGAACATTTATAAAGAATACATTACTGTAGGTTTGTGGATGTCTTGATAAGACAATGGAACATGGTCTTTCCTATTATATATCATCTTGGTTGATCACTGTTGATGCACTATTGTATTCTCTGAATGACTTATTGATAGAATATTGATTGTGGCCTATTATCATTAGTCAGATGAGCAGGAAAGCTCACATCTGGTACTATTATCATGTATGATAAAATCTGTTTTAACATTAGTGATAAATCTATCTTTTTATGAATTATGTATGAAATCAATTATTTCTGTTTGAAGTATTAGTTGCACTATTGTATGATATCAGAATAGAAATTGATTTGTTTTATATGTGATCATAAGAATATATGCGATATGTTTCACATCTTCCTCTGATTAACTATTTTCTCAAAAGGATTATCTTACAAAATTATTAATTCTATTAAGTATGTGATTGATCTAAATCATCACAGACTGAATAGACATCATTTTAGATCGCATAAAGTCAGCATTATCCCGCGTTAGATCAAATTAGATTTAATTCAAAGTTTTGCATATTAGAATAAATTTGTCTTATTTTTTAGTTATTATCCTTGAAAATCATTTGAAAGAAACCCAAAAATCATATAAAACCCAAAACTGGAAAACTAGTCCCATTACCCCCAGTCGGAGCCACTATCCCAAATGGAAAAGGAGCTGCTTTAAGGTCCGGACCGGGTGGTTATCCCCCTTGTTTTTGCCACAGATTTCTGAGGCCTCAAAATTTTTGGCGCTAGAAGGAGGGCCTGACTATGAATGGCATATAAATCTAAACCTCAAACTAGAAGCTCTCATAAGAGTCGATCTCCCCAAAAACATCTTACATCTTCTCGATCAAACTCTAAATTACCAACTCAGAAATTGGAAATTGTAGAAACCTTCCCCTCATCTCCTGAAATATCTTGACAATCATCATCTTCGGAATTTACTCCCGAGTCTCCCAAAGTTCATTCTTTAATTCAGAAATTAGAAGGAATATCTATTTCTGCTGAAAATCCTGTTAATCCCGAAGCTTTTGAAGAAAGAGTTACTTCCCTATTTAATGAAACTGGTATATTAACTCGATCGAAAAGTGAGAAACTTGGAATTCCTCCTTTTGAGTTCCCAATAGAATCACATCGCAAAAAAGTTTCTATATCCAGATCTAAGTCTGATACAAGTGAGGTCATGTCATCTTTCCCTTTAGTTACTTCCTCACATCCTCTTACTCAATCTACATCTTCCTATTCTTCCATTTCTTCTACTCAAACTATCAGTACTATCACAAGTAGTACTGTTCCAGTTGTAAGTTCTACATCCACTCCCCCTACTTCTGGATCTGCTTCTATATCTTCGCAAAATTCAAATCCAATTATGGCTAATTGGCCTTGGACTAATCCTGGTGATATATTGATTGCAAATCCACATGCCCTTCCAGATCATCCAGAAAAATGGCTACCTATATATAATCCAGATGATGGTCTTCCTGCTGAAGAACATATCAATAATTTTATGTTGGCCATGAATCTTAATGGAGTTTCTCATGAAGATATTGTAGTAAGATTGTTCCCTTATACCTTACAAGGATTTGTAGGATCCTGGTACTTTTCACTTCCAGCAGGATCTATTGCAAATTGGGAAAATTTTGAACAAGTTTTTCTTGAAAAATTTGGAGATGATAGAATTGTTGCATCTTTAATCAATGCTCTTTCCAATCTAAAAACAAACTCAGGCGAAAGGATTAAATATTTCAACTCCAGATTTAATAAGTTATTAAAAAAAATCCCAACCGCTTCCAAGCCTGCTGTTGATGTACAAATAGATTGGTATATTTCTTATTTGCCTTCTAATATAGATATTTTTATAGATAGAGCTGGTAAAGCTACCCTTTTAGAAAACATGAAAGAATCTCTCGTTGTAGAGAAAATAATCTTAGCTTTGGAAAAATGATCAGAGATAGAAGACAAGAAATCAAAGAAAGTGACGTTTAGTCAAGATTCCAAAAATAAAGTCTCAAAAGATCCATTCGATCTTGAAGGTCTTCAAAAAGTGTTAAAAAATATGTCAAATGACACGATTGAGATAAAGAAACAGGTTGCCGAAACATCAGTGCCTAAGAAATAATATCGTCCATATAAGAAAAACTCCTCTTCACCATCTTAGCCTCCAAATGTGATTTCAAATGCTGAATCCGATCAAGATATTGAAGATCCCTCGCCATCTAAACAAGAACCAGAGTATGAAGAAGAAGTTGAACTGAATGAGTTATGGGATTTCATTCTCCCTACAGAAGAAGAAAGAGAAGCTATTCCTGTGTCTACAAGAAGTAAATCTTCTTTTGATTCAACTATATCAAATCAGAAATAGAAATCTCTCCCCACAAAGGAGAAAATAGTAGCCAAAAAATCTAATACTGTTCAGACAGATCCTATTTCACTAGATCCTCTTAAAACTTCCAAAAATTTAATAGTTTCAGATACAATGGAATACAATATAGTTGAAGATATGAAAAAGACCAAAGCAAATATTTCATTACATGAAATGACAAAACTCAAAAAACAACATAAAAATTTACTCAGAGAACTCAAGGCAATCCCTTTAGATCCTATACAACCACCGATTATATCCCAAGCTTCTAAATATATGGGAAAACCTTCGTCATCTTCAAACAAAGTAAATCCTGATGATCTTTTTTTAATTGGTGATAGATCTATTTCTCACACTCCTCCTTTACTTTTGACTTGTGAGATTTTCAACTAAAATGTTCATAATTGTCTTATTGATTCAGGAGCTTCTTCAATAGCATGCCAAGAAGAGTGTGCAAAAAAATGAATGTCACTCCTCAAAAATCTGTTGTACATATAGTTCAATTAGATAGAACAAAAGTTGAGGTCATTAGAGAAATTTTGTCAGTATCCATTAATTAGCATCCAATCCAAAGGTACTACAAGTAATTGACATTTTGGTTGCAGATATCCCTGAATTTTATGGTCTTCTTTTAAACAGGGATTGGTCTGAAAAGTTACATGGATATTTCACTACCAATTGGTCACATATGTGGTTACCATACAATGGTAAACCAAATCAAATCAGAGTTGATCGCGAAAAAATTATGAAACATACAGTCACTGAACTTGAAGAAACAAATGAACCTGTAGCTTTCACTAATAATATTATTGGAAATTACTCAGCTGAATCGTTTCTTGGATCGTTCAATGCCTAGATTTCACCTTTTTCAATAAATACTACTATTTCTCAAATTGAAATTTTTTCTCAAACAAACACTTCTAAATGTATTAATCTTAGAAATAAAATTTCAAAACATTCTTTGTTTTGGACTTTATACTTTGATGGTTAAAAATTAGAAGATGGTGTAGGAGTAGGTTGTGTTTTAATCAATCCACAAGGACAGAAAACATTTCTAGCTTGCAGACTCAAATTTCAATACACAAATAATACCGCTGAATATGAAGCATTGATACAAGGTCTGTACAAAGCTATTGGATTAAACATTAAATATTTTCAAGTATATGGATATTCTGAGATAATTGTTACACAAGTTAGAAACACAATTAATTGTATTTCTGTACATTTGAAACACTATCAAGCTTTAGCTCAAAGCCTTACATCCCATTTTTCTGCATTCAATATCTCTACAATTCCTAGATTACAAAATGCAAGTGCTGATTTACTTGCTAATGTAGCATCTAAGCTAATACCATCTGAAGAATTTAGCCCAGACATATTTTCAATTGAGTTAATTTTTAGGCCTTCCATTATTGATAACGTAACAAATTTGAGAGTATTTAATAATGATACAGATATAATAGAATTTCTCACATCAGAGGGATCTTACGAGGGTCAAATCGTAGATGAACATGAACATGAATTACAGATTGAAAATAAAAAAAATGCTAATCCAATTCCCAAATTTGTAGTCAAAATGGAAGATCTATATGATTTGAAAGATAGGTTTAAGAAGATTACCAATTCAAAAACCCAAAGTTATACTTTAAAATTTGAATTGATTAATCTTGGTACACCAGAAAAACCTCAAACATTAACCTAGGTCTTGGTTTAAAACCTGAAGAAAGGATGTCATTCATTAAGTTTCTGAAAACATATAAAAAATATCTTTGCATGGGATTATTTAGATCTCAAGACATATGATACTTCTATAATTCAGCATCCCATACATATCATCTCAGATGACAAGCCTGTTCAGCGAAAACTTAGAAAGATCCACCCAAACTTAGAAAGTCAGATTAAATCTAAATTAAACAAAATGCTTAAAGCTAAAATCATTTTTCCTGTTAGACATTCGAAATGGGTGTCAAAAATGGTCCCAGTTAGAAAGAAGAATGGAGACATTAGGATTTGCATAAACTTTAGAAATTTGAATTAAGCTTGCCAAAAGGATAATTTTCCTTTGCCTACCATGGAACAGATATTGCAGTCAATTGCGGGATCTGAATTTATGTCTTTTCTCAACGGATTTTCAAGATATAACCAGATTATGGTACATCCAGATGATAGATTAAAGACAACATTTAGAGCAAAGTGGGGAACATACGCATACCAAAAAATGCCATTTGGGATGATTAATGCTGGTGTTACATTTCAACGTGCTATGTATATAGCTTTCAGAGGACTAATCAACAAATCAGTTGTTATATACCTAGATGACATTACTATCTACCCCAAGCATAGAAACAATCATGTTAATCACTTAAAACATATTTTTGAAAGATGTAAAAAATTCGGCATGTCCTTGAATCCAAAAAAATGTTATTTCGCCTTATCAGAAGGTAAATTATTAGGGTTCATTGTCTTCAAAAAAGGAATCCATATTGACCTTGATAGGATTCAGGAAATCGAAAACATTCCTCTATCATATAAAAAAAAAATCAATCATTTTTAGAACAAATTAACTTTGTAAAAAGGTTTGTTCCTGATTTTTCCCAAATCATCTTACCCCTGCAATCAATGATTAAGAAAAACTCACTTTTTAAATGGGGAAAAGATGAGAGAAATTCTTTTGAGTTGATTAAGAAAGCCATCATCGAAGCTCCTTCTTTAACAACTCCCAATTATCTTAAGCCATTTGTATTATACACATTCTCTTCTGATATGTCATATGCAGCCGTTTTGACACAGCTAAATGATCAAAACATTGAAGCACCTATTTATTTTTTCATTTGTAACCTTCAAGGTGCTGAATTAAATTATTTAGCTGTGGAAAAACAGGCTTTTGCTGTATTTAAAGCCTTGAAACATTTTAGACCTTTTCTCCTAAAAACACATACTAAAATAATAGTACCTCACTCAACAGTAAGGCAATTATTAATCCAATGAGAGGTAGGAGAGAAGAGAGCAAATTGGGTTACCGTACTTCAAGAATATGATGTAGAGATACATCCTGATAAAATTGTTAAAGGTCAAGGTCTTTGCAGGATGTTAACTGGAGCCTCTCATTTACCAATAGAAAAAGATTAATAAAATGAAATACAAATGTCTGAGGTAAGCCTAAACGATTCTCAGTCACAATACACTGATCTGAATTTTTTCTTAAAAAATGGATATGCTCCATTATATCTCAATTACATAGCAAAGTGTGCTCTAAAGCTTAAAGCAAATCAATATCAACTCATATATGATGTGTTATTTAGGAAAAATTATGATTCTGTACTATTGAGATGTTTAGAGAAAACTGAAGCTGAAAAAGTAATGCAGGAATTACATGATGGACCAGCTGGAGGTCATTTCGGAGGAAACACCACAACTCATAAAATACTGCATGCCAGTTACTATTGGAAAAATCTATTTAAGATGCACATGAATATGCGAGAAAATGCAAAGTATGTCAAACTGCAGTAGGAAGAGAAAGGAAAGCAACATTTCCATTACAACCAGTAAATATCCAACAACCATTTGAAAAATGGGGGTTAGATATTACAGGTGAAATAACTCCAAACTCTTCTAAACAACATAAGTATATTCTAACTACAACAGATTATTTCACAAAATGGGTAGAATCTATCCCATTAAAGGTGGTTAATACACAAAATATTATAGACTTTATTGATCAGTTCATAATCATCAGGTTTGGTGTCCCATTAGTTTTGATATTTGACAATGCATCTTACTTTTCTGGAAATGCTATGATCGAATTTGCTTTGAAAATAGGTTTTAAATTAAAATACTCAGCTAAATATTATCCGCAAGGTAATGGATTGGCTGAATCTACAAATAAAAACCTTATCAGAATCATCAAATGAACTATAGAACAAAATCACAAAAAATGGCACAAAGCATTATTATTTGCTCTTTGGGAAGATAGAATCACCCAGAAGGCCTCAATAGGTATTTCTCCATTTGTATTAGTTTATGGGAAAGAAGAAATTCTACCCACAAATATAACAATACCATCATTTGATTTAGTGCAGTTTATTGATGAAAAACCTTCTTCTTCCCTTCAACTTAGACAAGATAAAATTCTTAAAATGGAAGAACAGAGAGAAAAAGCCAAAGTTATAAATACTCATCATCAAAAAATAGTTAAAGCCTCATTTGACACAGCATCTACTAGTCCAAAATCTTTTGAAATTGGAGACCTTGTTTTAAAATGGGATAAAGCACATGAGGAAAAAGGTAAAAATACCAAATTCCAAAGACTATGGCTTGGTCCATTTCAAATCATAGAAAAAATAGGCTTATCTACCTTTTTGTTACAAGACTTATTAGGTAAGAAAGACTCCTTGCCTGTGAATGGTAAAATTCTCAAAAAACATTTCTCTTAGAAATCAAGCTTTAAATTTCACTTTGCTTTAGGAAAATAAAAGTTGAAAATAACATAATTTTTGGTTGATTCAAATTTTTAAAATTTCTGATAAATTTATTTGATCTTTCGCTTCTATAAATAAGTAAAGTAAAAAGATGATTATAACTATGAGAATTGAGTAAACCTTATTTTTTTGAAATATTTTGAAATTTAATAAAGACATTTACTTTCTGAAAAGGCTCTTGATGTCATAAAATATAGATGTTTTGTATCAGTAAAAAAAAGGAACCTTTAACTTAACAAGGATTCTCTACAAAAAGGTATCTACCAACTCTACAATTATCATCCATAACTCTTAAGCGAGTTAATGATTCATCCCATCTGATAAAATTTCTTCTTCAAAGTATAATTCAAAAATAAAAGAAATATATACAATATACATACTCAAAAAAAAAAGTCTCATCACGAGCTTGTTTATCATAATCATAGAGAAATAATCTAGACTAATATTACCAATACTGCATACCATAATAGGGTAATAGCTAAATGATTATAAAAATCAAAATACAAGGGGTCTTATCACGATCCATCTTGTTCAGTCTAAATTACTATCAGTGAATGACATTGTCACTATCAGGTCACCAAACCTAGACAATGACTTTGAGAATGTTTCAGAAAGAAATTCAATTATATGTTAAATTCAACTTTGAAATAAGAAATCAAATTCAAATGGGACCATGAATCATTATTGGTTAAAAGATAACCCCGTCAAGGCTATAAACGCCTATTGGCAACAATGGCTCTATCTGTGATAAATGAGTAAAAATCTATGAAACCAATTTTTAGAGAACACCTACTTTATCTTTTTAAATATGAGTACCGACTGATACAAACACCTATGTGTTATTACTGAAGGGGTTAACTAAGAAAAAAATGAGATAGGTAAATAGATTATATTCTGAAAAAACACTATTTAACTCACAAATCATACTATTCTTATTCTCATAATCTTTTTCTTGTTTTGAAAGTTTAGAAATATCAAACAAACCAATCAGAGATATTTGGTTCTCCCAAGTGAATCACCAATTGTTGTGCTATGCAACAACCCCCCCCTTTTTTATTTTCAAAATAGTTTAAAATTTGATAATATAAATAGGGACCCTTCTTAAAATATATTTTTTCATTTAGAATAAAAAAATCAAACTCCAAAACATTGTTGTTTTTAAAATAAAACAAAAAGAAATTAATAAATTCCATTTTTCACATCTTTGTGATAACCTTATCGCAAATCGCATCCCGCATAAATCTTTTCCCATTAAAAGTTAAGCACAAAAACATAAAATCCCGATTGGCGATTTTGCGATTTGAAGTTCACAAGCGGCATCATAAATCGCACATCGCAGATGTACATTTAAAACTTAAAACATTACTTACCAATGCTCCAATGTTGCGATATCCCGATGAAGGTGATTTTGCGATTTCACGATATCGCAAAATCACATATCTCATAATGTAAAGCTTGTTAAAGAAATTCGCTTCAAATATCAGGTTCAAAAATTCGCGATGCAACGGAATTGACAGGGTTTAATGAAGGTTTTAATGTGAAAAGAAATCATGTCAGAAATAATTAATCATGTTTCATCATCCCAATGCAAACAATTATTGTTTTGTTACGGCTAATTAATGACGCAGCTGCTTCCCGGATCTTTTCTTTTAAAATTGGTCATTTCACTATATCTTTCATCATTTGATCGTTACTCTGTCTTAAATAGGTATTTTTTTCAAGAGATGTCCATACGCAAAGTAATGCAGAAACATGATAAACAAACTATTGCGGAATTTGAATGTACAAAAATGTCGTCCACAATCACAGACACTGTTTTCACTGCAGATGGAGGTGCTACAACGTGGCAAGCCATCTATACTATCCTCGAAGATGAAAAACCTAAAGTAGTGGAGGTTAAGGCAACTGTTGATGATGCAAAGCCCTCATATTTACAGTTTAAAGACGATGCATGCTCCTTCCTTCACAGAATAGCAGCAAGGGCCAACCTTTTACCATATACTGATATCATAAGATGGGTGGTTGAGAATTCAACAATTAAAGACAAAAAATTCAGAACCATTAAGGATGAAATCTTAGGTTCTTTCAGAGCTGAAGATTTGAAAGTCATGTACAAACTGCCTAACCAACAAGACATCTATGACAACCAGTTTGTCGAAAAATTTGCAAAAGATAATGAAGACCCTTTCAAAATGATTTAAGTTTGGAGGAAAATGGATAACAAGTTTAAGCATGATAAATCAGGTATGTATCCTATTGCTTCACTTGCAAATCCCTACAATTTTGCAGCATCAATGCTGTGCAGATTATATGGTCTCCTCGATAACACCAAGTTCTCTATTAATTGGGTTCCCTTGATTGAAGCATGTGTTAATTATCACATCATGAATTGGGAAACCATTATTTCCAAAAACCTAGCCAAAGTGATTAATGAATATCGCCAAGCAAGAGTTAGTTCTTCCAAAGCCGTCCCCTAATTTTTCATGAGTGCATATGTTTTTGATGCCATTTGTTTCTCCACCAACTTTCCAATTATGGGTTGGAAATGGACTCTCGAGGACCCTACCCCTATTAATTTAAGTCATAAATGGATATGGGAACATCATTTTGTACCACACTTCCACAGGTTATGTTATGGGGTTGTATTACCATTACATCAGTTAATTTTTGATAGAGAGAGCCCTAGGTTCACTAAGGAAGCCATCAAAGATATCCAAATGATAGGAATAGGTTTCATTGAAGAATAATTTTCATACATAAGAGTATTCAGAAGCTCTGCTCCTCCACATGTGCTTTCTCTGTATGTTTCAGATAAACTAATGGCAAGAGAAGTGGCTTACCAA
The DNA here is from genome assembly GCA_034641835.2 of Pinus albicaulis. Classification (NCBI taxonomy): domain Eukaryota; kingdom Viridiplantae; phylum Streptophyta; class Pinopsida; order Pinales; family Pinaceae; genus Pinus; species Pinus albicaulis. The sequence continues at coordinate 1,774,165,023 of CM076580.1, forward strand.
ACTGTCAGAAATGGACTCACTAAAACTTTGAAAGATAATAAAAAATCTTTATGGCCAAGTTTCCCAATTCAGTGTGGTTCATTCTCCCTCATGAATTTCAATCATGCATCGAAATAATGCCAGAAAATTAAGCTTTTGAAGCTCCCTGTTCTATCGCCAAGGCAATTCGACCCAGAGAAGATCGCAAATAAATTTACTCAATCAGTCAAAATCAAACCTGTCATACACACAGATGATAGATTTGAAGACGTTTTTCAATATTTTGAAACTTTTGAAGAAGTTCAAAACTTTGTCAGATTGAATCTAAACCCGGAGGAATTACAAAGATTCCATGAGTATAGAGAGCAAAGACTCAAGCATATTCCACAAAATATCTTGATTACTAGTTATATGACTGAACCAAGCAAGGTGGTCAGAACAGAAGAATCAGATTCATAAAATCGAAGTGACCTAGATAAATTTTGGACTTCAGTTAGTAATTCATTGATGGATACCCCCGAGGGATCATCCACACAGAAAAATACAAGATTTTAGACTCCCCAGGGTTCATGAAAAGAAACCACTGAAAATCCTGAGACAAGCTCCCAAGATGCAGAAGTTATTCCTGCGTTTCCTACTACTGAAATTATTCTAAAGGTAATTGATATCCCTCCATTGCATGTATTCTACAACCCTCTTCATAAAGCTGTAGTTAGGAAATGGAGAAAGAAAAGAAGGATTGAAACACCCCCAGGTAATGAGATCATGGAAGTTGCATGGAAAGACACCCCGTCGAACCGAATCGACAACCTAACTCGGCTATCACAATTTGCTGGAGCATATACTACCGCAAAAATGGACAAAGCAATCGAAGTATCCATTTTGGTTCAAGATAAGGATGATAAAATAATGAAACTACAACAAAAACTGGATGAAGAAAGAAATAGTATGAATCAAAAGGCCAAGCAGCAACTCTTTAAATTACAACAAGATATGGAAGTACTTAAGATAAGTCATGAAAATGACTTATCCAGCAAAGAAACACTGATTAAAGATTTGAGAGAAAATCTTATAGAGTATGATGGCATTCCTACTGCAGAGGAATTCACTAAAGAAGCATTGGCATTGAATGCCCTACTCTCAAAACAACAAGATTTGTTTGTCTTACAAATGTCAGACATAGTTCCACATTTGGAAATCAGTGAAAAATTGACTAATACAGTCACTGATCAGAGAATTGAGTTTAACGAACTCAATACCAAAATTTCTGACTATATTGAATGAAAGGATTCATTGGAAAGGAGAAGATCAAATCTCCCAAATATCAAAGAAACTTATAAAGATATTCTCTTTACTGACTGGGATATACAGGTAAAACATGCAGAATTGGCAATAGCTAGAGCATCAAGCATATCAAAGAGAATTGTCAAAACAATCAAGCACATGTTACATATCTCTAGTTTAATTAAAGAAGGAGATCCTAAATCAATTCCTGATCTCAAAATATTGGAGAAAAGTTGGAAAAATACAGGTCAAATACGAGAAGAAACAATTGCACAGCTGAAAAAGACTAATTGGGAAGCATACTGGAAACTCTTGGTTAAACCTCATAGTCAAATAATAACATTGAATTTTTCTCTAGATTCCATACAGAAAATGCTGCCACTTTTACTTGATGTTATATTTACTGGGCAGATGAAAACACAGTTCGGGAAGCCTCCACAAGTTCAACCAATGTCTGATATTTGTGAACAGAAAAGCAGAGCTGGCACTAGCCTATCATCAAGCATGATCATGAGTTAATTTGTTTTGGCATTTTCAATTTTAGCAATTAGATACTAGGAATGAGGAAGGTTGTTAGAAACCCCCTCATAAGATATTTTGTACAATATATTTTTCTAAGTAGTTAATATAGTATTTAAACCCTTCTCATGCATTTAGAGAAGGGTCTAGGATTTGCATTAAGAAAATTTACAAAGAATACATTACTGTAAGTTTGTGGATGTCTTGATAAGATAATGGAGCATGGGATTTTCAATTATATATCATCTTGGTTGATCACTGTTGATGCACTATTGTATTCTTCGAATGAATTATTGATAGAAGATTGATTGTGGCCTATTATCGTTGGTCAGATGAGCAGGACAACACACATATGGTAATATTATCGTGTATGCTAAAATCTGTTTTAACATTAGTGATAAATCTATATTTTTGTGAATTATGTATGAAATCAACTATTTCTGTTTGAAGTATCAGTTGCACTATTGTATGATATCAGAATAGAAATTGATTTGTTTTATATATGATCATCAGAATATATGCGATATGTTTCACATCTTCCTTTGATTAAATATTTTCTCAAAAGGATTATCTTACAAAAGAATTAATTCTATTAAGTATGTGATTGATCTAAATCATCACAGACTAAATAGACATCATTTTAGATCGCATAAAATCAACATTATCCCAGGTTAGATCAGATCATATTTAATTCAAAGTTTTGCATCATAGAATAAAGTTGTCTTAGTTTTTAGTTATTCTCCTTGAAAATCATTTGAAAGAAACCCAACAATCATATAAAAACCAAAATTGGGAAACTGGTCCCATTACCCCAGATGGAACCATTATCCCAAACGGAAAAGGAGTTGCTTTAAGGTCTAGATCGGGTGGTTATCGCCCTTGTTGTTGCCACATATTTCTAAGGCCTCAATAGTAGGGAATATGCTTAGTTGAATTTTGTAAACATGTTCATAGAAAAATGGGATATTAGAGAAGATATTTGTTGTTTATGCTAAGAAGATAGAAAAGTCATAAATTAGGATTTTCTTAGAATAGAAGTGGTTACACGTTTTTAGGAGTTGAGTGAGGGCGGATAAGCTCTAAATTGTATTATAGATTCAATTGTAAGCTTCAAAAAAGTGCAGAGGCCAAAATTAAACAAAGAATATTGGGCCAAGAGATAGAGTAGAGAGGCGAGGGCCGAGAGACAGAGAAGGTTCTGTGTAGAGGAGAGAAGGCCATGAAACAACACATTAGACCAAGAGACAAACTGAAGAAATCGAATTTCATTGTGATTGTGTGTCATTTCTATTATGTGTTGAGTGATCCATAATAGAAGAAATTCGATATTAATGTAATAATTCCTTGTAATGAATTCTAATTAAATGAATAAGTCTTTCTGAGTGATAAAGGAATTAATGGCTGGGTAGAATCTGTATGATTCCAGTCTAGGAATTAAACAACTATGTGTGGAGCTGATAAGAACAAATAAGTGCAGATAAAATTTTTGTGCAGGTCGAAATAAAGAAACAAAGCCGAATTATGGATTCGGAGAAGTAATACAGAAGGGTATTATGTATTCGGGCTTGAGACAACGTGCTAAAGTGTGCGGCTTCGTGATCATCAAATATATGAGCGAATGAATATGAGAAAGCTTAAGAGGAGTAGCGAGTGGAGAAGATGAAGTTACAGAGCGGAGGTAGCGGAAGAAACAAGAGAAAAGATTAAGGCAACAAATAGTTAGAATATTTCCAAAGGAAGAGAATGGATGATGAGGATTAAAATAAAAAAGATCAGTTTGAATATTAATGGCACAAATCTCATCGCAGGATAAATTGAGAAAGTTGTGAAGTGTCGGGAGGAGGATCCAGGTGCACATCGCAATCGACGATAATTATATTGATCAGTGAAGTCATCACAAGTTAAATAATATAAGTTGCGATGTGATGAAGAGGAGCCATGTGTCATCGGGGTCCATGCACATATCGATATCACATGCGATAGGGTACAATTACTTAACGGCGGAGGTTAAACCCTGCGAATGCGAAATCTTAAAACTAGTGACCAACAATAAGACATTTCGGTGATCTGTGAAATGTTAAGTTTTTCAATTTGCGATAAGGGTTGTATGGTGAAAGATTTGGATTAGCGATATTGCACTAAATTCTTGTGGATGTGATGTCGTGTATGCAATATGGTTTAATGTTTTGATGCAATATGGTTCGGTGATACCATATGCAATGCATTGGGTAATGTAAAAAAAAAAAGGCGACCACGATATAAAGGTAAAGCATATGGTTGGTAATTTGAGTTCAGACCCAAAAATCATTTTGTTAAAGCTTCCGTGTGCATATGATTAAAATGAAAATGAGGGTAATTAGTGGGGTTAATTCTGCTAACCCTGCTAGCATTTGGAATCAGAGGTTGAGATTTATGAAGATGCAGTTTTATTGCATCATTTTTGGTATCAAAGCAATAAAATCTCTTTTGGGATAAAGTTAGATCAGAGTTATGTTCTTGAAGTTTTTTGTGTAGAATGAAATTGTAATTGCAGAAAGAGAGGATTAGGTTATTAAAATTTGGTAAGCAGTAGGCATACAAAGGTAAAGTATGGCAGAAAACAGGAGTAAGTGATACTCTTAAGAAGAGATTGCAGAAGCATAAATAAAGCATAGTGATGGTTGTTTTCTTGTGGAGAATGGAGGTTCACTCGAATGTGAAGAGTGGATGGAGACTGCTTGAGAAATCATGCAGGTATTGTTTTATTTAATTCTTATTTGAGTTTTTCAGGATAAAATACAAATTGAAGATTGATAGTTGCAGCTAATGAAGTATCTTAGCAAAAGAAGATCAAGCCTTAAGAAGAAGTGATGAAGGAAGCTAGTAAGGTTTCTGAGTGAAATAAGAGTGTGGCAAGAGCCTAGTATTTCATTCGTGATTGAAATACAAGAGGAAAATTGTGTTCTCAAAAGTTCAGATGAGTTGGAGCCTAGAAGGAGCACAGAAATGCTTAAAGAAAGTTCCACAGAGGGGACTAGTGGCCAAGTACAGGGGAAAGCTTTGTAAGATAAGTTGTAGCAGGGAGGAATTGCTATTGCAGAGGCTTAAGTACAACTCATTGTGAGTGAAGAAATCATATAGATATAGGAGAAGGTGACAGAGGTTCTGAGAGATACCACAATAGAAGAAGAGTGAAGAAAGATGTCAAAGCAGATGGCATGGATGAAGAGTATGAGAGGGAGAAAGTTGAGATAGAAATCCATCTTGAAGTACTGATGGAGCTGTTACAGAGGAGCAAAGAAGACCAGAGATTTGGTTACAGAATGAGAAAAAAATGAAGTGGCATAAGCTACAAGAGAAGAGAGAACAACAAGTGAATATGCAGTTAATAGAGGAGCTGAGGAAGCTTGAGCAGATTATAGATGTTCAATTGAGGACAAAGAAGCTCAAAGGAGTTGAGCTACAACAAGACAAAGTTGTTGGAGAAGAACAAGTTTCTTTTGAACTTGAATGTGGAACAATGATGTCTGAAACATCAGTTGAGGCAGTTGAGCCTTGTAATTTTGAAATTAATAATTTGTGTATGTTTGTAGGTAATGTCGAAGCAGAGAAATAGAATTTGAGTTTTGAGGTAGTTAGATCTCATATGGAAGATCATACACAGTTAAGAGGAGTTATTGTTTTTCAGCATGATGTAAGGACTGAAAGCATAGGTATTTTGACTCATGATGACAGTCAAAATCAAGAAGAAGTGGAGAAGGATATCAAGCAACCAAGTGGAATGCTTAAGGAGGCTGATAAGAAGACCATTGAAGATTTTCTGAGTCATGTAGAGGACTTAGAACAACAAGAGGAAGATTTGGTGATTGGATCATCAAATGAGACCACTGGGTCTTGTGATTTTGAGATTGATAGTTTGACTGTGTTTGTAGGCATTGCAGAAGGCAATCCATCTCTTGGAGTTGGTGTGAATGAGGTTGAAAGTTACCAAGCAAAGTACAATGATGATTGTCTTTTAGATGAAGATCAAGTTGAGTTATTGTAGCAGAACGAGTTCATAAATTCCTTTCTTAGTGAAGGAAGTATCTCCAAGGAAGATGATACAGTTATGTCTCATATGAAGGAATCTGTTATTTTTGAGGACAGGGAGGAATTGGCTTATCTGATTTTCCAAGAGAAGACTGTTGGACATAAATCTAAAGTTGTCACAGAGATAGAGGATCATAATTTTATTCTGATAGAGAATGAAGAAGTAGTGTCACCAAGAAATTGGACTTGTGACAAAGAAGGAGATATTGAGGATTTTATAGTGTTTTTGGAATAAGTTCCAAGTGAGATGAAAGATTGGTGGCATGAGCTAAGTATTTTCGAGGATAGACTAGCAAGTCAGAGAATGAATATTTTGAATGTATAATTAAAATTGGGCAACGGTGAGGTAAGCATGTCTCATGCTAAAGAGGAATCAGTCTTAGAACTGAAGGAAGATTAACTGACTACTAGGATTAGTCAAGGAATTGAGGGAAAATCACTGAGGGTTGTTAAGGAAGAGGAAGAAAGATATGCTGGAATTTATGAACATCATAGCGATGAGGTGTTTGAAGGGAATCAGGTAGAAAGTGAATTGTTGAACTGTTTGCTAGAAGCATCTGAGTATGATGTTTTTATCAAAGATATCGAACAAAGGTTGTTTGTAGATGAGATGAAAGTTCAGAAGCAACAAGAGGGTAAGGATGTAAGGGTGGTAGTAAGAATCCAACAACTCCAAAGAGAAGGCAATAAATAGCAGTATGAAGATGAATGGACAAAGTGCAACAACAATTGGCAGAGTGAGTACCAGTCAAAAGATAAACTGAACATGGAGATTGAAAGAATAAGAAGGTTGATGACAAAAGTGTCTTAGAAGAAGACAACAACAAGAAAGCAAGGCAACAATAACAAGAGAAGTACAACAACGAACTATGAAAGCATAGCTAGTGGAGAAATGCAGCATAAAGTATGGAGACCTGGAGAACAAAAGCAGCAACAAAACAACAGAAAAGGTAGAGACAATGGATCATTACAGAGAAAAGTGTGGGATCCAGGAGGACATTCATTGGAACACATGATCTGGAGATCATGATTCTTTTTTACTTTGGGAGTCTGATGCAGGACCATTATCACTCAAATTAAATTTAATTGTTTGATTAGCCCAAGGAGGGGTTAAGTTGTAAATATTGTAATATTCTCTTGTAAAATGTTTAAATTCTTAGCAATCATAGGTAGGGAATATGCTTAGTTTACTTTTGTAACATGTTCATAGAAAAATGGGATATTAGAGAATATATTTGTTGTTTATGCTAAGAAGATAGAAAAGTCATAAATTAGGATTTCTTTAGAATAGAAGTGGTTACAAGTTTGTAGGAGTTGAGTGAGGGTGGATAAATTCTAAATTGTATTATAAATTCAATTGTAAGCTTCGAAGGAGTTCAAAGGCCAAAATTAAACAAAGAAGATTAGGCCAAGAGATAAAGTAGAGAGGCGAGAGCTAAGAGACATAGAGGGTTCTGTGTAGAGGAGAGGAGGCCATGAAACAACACATTAGGCCAAGAGACAGTCTGTAGACAGGTTTATGTTTTGTATCTGTACGATTTATCTATTAATGAAGAAATCGAATTTCATTATGATTGTGTGTCATTTCTATTGTGTGCTGAGTGATCCATAATAGAACAAATTCGATATTAGTGTAATAATTCCCTGTAATGAATTCTAATTGAATGAATAAGTATTTCTGAGTGATAAAGGACTTAATGGCTGGGTAGAATTTGTTTGATTCCAGTTTGGGAATTAAACAATTGTGTGTGGAGCTGATAAGAACAAATAAATGTAGATAAAATTGTGTGCAGATCGAGATAAAGAAACAAAGCCAAATTCTGGATTCAGATAAGTAATACATAAGGGTATTCTGTATTTGGGCTTGATACAACATGCTAAAGTGTGTGGCAGCGTGATCATTAAAGATCTTAGCGATGAATAGGAGAAAGCTCAAGAGGAGTAGCGAGTGGAGAAGAAGAAGTTACAGAGCGGTGACAATGGAAGAAACGGAAGAAAAGATTAAGGCAACAAATAGTTAGAAGATTTCCAAAGGAAGAGAATGGATGACGAGGATTAAAATCACAAAGATCAGTTTGAAGATTAACAACAAAGATCTCATTGCAGGATAAATTGAGAAAGTTGCGAAGTGTCGGGAGAAGGATCCAGGCGCACATCGCAATCGATGATCATTATTTTGATTCATTAAGCCATCACAAGTTAAATAATATAAGTTGTGATGTGATGAAGAGGAGCCACGTGTCGGTGGGGTCCATGCGCATATCGCATATTGCATGCGATAGGGTACAATTAGTTAACGACGAAGGTTAAACCCTGCGACATGTGAAATCTTAGAACCTGTGACCAGCGATAAGACATTTCGGTGATATGCAAAATGTTAAGTTTTGAAATTTGCGATAAGGGTTGTATGGTGAAAGATTTAGATTAGCAATATTGCGCTAAAGTCTTGTAAATGTGATGTCGTGTATGCAATACGTTTAATGTTGGGATGTGATATGGTCCAGTGGTACCATATGCGGTGCATTGGGTAATGTAAAAAAAAGGCGACCACGATATAAAGGTAAAGCATATGGTTGGTAATTTGAGTTCAGACCCGAAAATCATTTTGTTAAAGCTTCTGTGCGCATATGATTAAAATGTAAATGAGGGTAATTAGTGGGGTTAATTCCGCTAACCCTGCTAGCATTTGGAATTAGAGGTTGAGATTTATGAAGATCCATTTTTGTTGCATCAATCCGGGGGATGGAGGTTTGTAGTCAGTTGAAGGACACAGAGACTCTTTTGATATGGTCGTTTGGTGTAGCATTAAGAGGAGACTTTGAATCCTCCACGACCACTTTGGAAATTCATGTAAATCTATTTTTTTTGAGTAATATAAAATCTTAATTCAAAAAAAAATGTAGGAATTTAAAAGTGAGTTTGTTTGTATAAAAGTTTAAGGTATGTTAATAATATTTATTATGTTGATAGGTGTGTGTTCTCATAATTTTAATTTAATTATTAATAATTATTAGGTGGATAATAGAGATTTGGTTCTAAAATATTTATAATAATATGCATGTATCAAATTTTGAGATTTATTTGCATAGGTATACCCTTGTTTCCCTTTTAATTAATTTGTTTAATTAAAAAAATATGATATGAACAAATTTCATATGAAGTGAGATGAGATGGTTTTTTTGGCACATGTAGTATTGATAAGTCATGGTATTGGCCCATGAGATTATAACAAAGTCTATTTACACATTAAGAATCTCCATGGTAAAGTAGTTAAATTTTCACAAATTTTGTTCTAAATTTTCTTAACTGTATATATGTTTAACTTATATATTATTTTTTTAATTATTTATTAATAATAATTTTTTTGATAAGCTTGGCAAGACTACAACTTCAACATGATGTCCAATATATTATCCCTATATGGCTGGGAATTGAACCGATGACTTTACATCAAGGAGTACCTTAACAGAGCACCCAATAACCGTCTATCCAACCCGTTGAAATTTATTAATAATAATAATTAAAAATATTATGTTTTATTTTTTATTTTTTATTTTTTTACTTCTAGCAACATATTATATCTTAGGTAGTGAGTGTTATGATGCTCTAGCCACATAAAATGTATCATGTAATAAGTGTTATGATATTTATTATGGATGGATGCAAATTCATCTTTATCAACCATTTAATTCATATTGTTATGCTAAATCTAGTGATTAGGTAGTCTAAAAAAACCAGCCAGCAATAATAGAAATTCTTACAAAATTATCACAAAATCTAATAGAAATTTTGAAAATCTAAATTACTGTTGTCAAACTTCAAAATTTTAAATGCCATTTCCAAAAAACAATTCAAACACTTCAATCTTCTAATTTTTTTAATATTTTTTAAAAAATTCCAAAAAAACACTCAACGAGAAATCTACCATCATGAATGTGAAATCCGTTGACAAAGCACTTATGCCACGCTATGTTGGCTGCAGATGCTGTGCCACTTGTGCCAGCACTATTTTGATGAGGACGCAATGTTGGTTGTACATGTCGTGCCAGGATAGGTTGTAGAGATGACCATTTATCAGCCTCTACTCGATCCTCCTTTATGATGAGATTATTTCCATAATATAAAACAACGTTTTTTTCTTTCTGAAAAAAAAGAGATTGTTGAGATTTATTTATGGTTTGCTTGAAGAGTACGTCCAATACACTAAGCTTGCACGAACCACCAAAGTTTTCTCAGCTAATTTCTTTGCTTGCACGAACCACCAAAGTTTTCTCAGCTAATTTCTTTGTTTCTGCTTATATGTATCTAGAATTTACCCATATGTCAGATGTAGGGATGAAATTTGATGTACAGATTGCTGGTCACAGGTCAATTTAGAGGGGGCAGCCATCAGTGGTTTTGTCTTTTTCTTTTTGGTTTTAAGAGAAGAATTTCTTTATTTGGTGGAGGTTGTTCGCTTGATATGCATTTATAATTACCCGTATTACCATAATTAGTAATGGAATTTGAGAACAAAATTTTTGCTCACAAGTCAATTGGCGTATGCAATATAACTGATTTTTTTTTCATATCAGACAATTTTCTTCATTGGAATGATTAATGGAATTGTGAAGACTCAAATTTGATGGTTAATTTGGTTTTGAAATTCTCATTCAAAATTACTTGATCTTCATCCAGAATTACCTAGCTTTATATTTTAAAATATATTTTTTCAATTTTAAATATTTAATGTTGATAAAGTTTTGCTATATATATTAAATTTAAAGATATATATTTTTTCGTTTTATATATTTTTTAATTATTGACATAGAAGTGGATGCAAGTTCCATGAAAAGGATTAATTTGCTGGTGAAGTAGATGTTATAGACATTGTTAGATTAGTTCGTGAAGTACATGCTATAGAAATTGTTAGAGTGGTGGTGAGAGGTTCAATTTAATGTTGAGGGGCTTAGGTACTAGGGCACTCATGAGCAATATTGTGGATTTCCTTATGGTGGTTATAGAGATATGCAGGGGGCTTATTATGTCTATATGATTGTCTGAGTTTTATTAAGATGTTATAGACATTGTTAGATTAGTTAGTGAAGTATATGTTATAGAAATTGTTAGAGTGCTGGTGAGAGGTTCAATTTAATGTTGAGGGGTTTAGGTATGAGGGCACTCATGAGCAATATTGCTGATTTTCTTATGGTGGTTATAGAGATATGCAGTGGGCTTATTATGTCTATATGATTGTATGAGTTTTATTAAGGACTTCACAGTGGCTAATTTGAAGGAGTTGTATTTATACATTCATTTTTTTTAATTAATGGATATATATCAACATTATATCATTAAAGGTTGTATAGTAAATTTTGTTTATTGACATTATACATTTTTGTATATAAAATATATATGATTTCAATCTTATTTATTCATGTAAAATTTATGTGATTTTCATTTTATGTTTTAATTAACTTTATATGTAAAATTGAATTGATAAATTCTCTCTCTCTCTCTCTCTCTCTCTCTCTCTATATATATATATATATATATATATATATATATATATATTGCATAAGTCTAGGATCATGTATAGAGTAACTAATGTTGAATTACCACATTGTCGCTTATGACTCTATATATACAAGCAGGTGTCATATACCAAATGTAATGGCTTCTAAAAGAAGTTCAATACCCACACTATACTCTGCAACATTATTGGTTGCAAGACCAAGAATTTTTTTTCTTGAGCTCATAATTTGGTCTACAAGAAAATAATTCACTCACATTGTGGATGTAATTTTCCAGTATCATCCCCCGAATGCGGGTGTTTAAACTGGCACATGAGGTGGCAGCTCCAATGCATGGCACATGGCCTAGCCACATGGCCATGCATGAGGCCTATCCTACAACCCTCAAATGCTCCAGTTGCTCGCCTCAAGTCGACATTACTGCCTCTAACCTTTGCCTTAACGCCTGTCGGTCCGCAGCCCTGAGCTCTACTTCATGGCGCCGCGCCCTCCTTCGCTGTCATTCTCTTCCTGCTACCTTCGATTCTTAGTCTTCTCTACTCCGAGTTCCCCTTCGACCTCTGAGGCACACTATGACCTCCATCTTCTGTTGGATTCAACACCTCATCGCTCCTGCCATCCTACTGTCTTGCAGCCTCTGCACGCCAACCTCAACACTCACTCGACGTCAATGCCTCTGCAAGCTAGCCTCCCTTACGCTCATTCCTAATCCAACATGCCATGGGGGCATAGAATGCATTGCCGTCGTGGTCGAGGCAGGGGCTAGTCCTCACACCCGCCCATCTCAATTCATTCAGACAGTCGCTTCCTACCTCCTGAAGACAATTCATCTCATTTCCATTATGATTGCTCCCTGGACAGACCTCGAGTTACAGCCACCATACTGTCAACTTTCAGGAGACTCCTTCAAGCTCTGTTGGGCTAGGTTCTAGGAAATGTCCCAGGAAATCTAAAATTTCTCTAGCACCCCCTCAACACTCTTGGAAATATGAAGCTCTGTCAGTCAAAACAGGAGAGCACTCCTTTAGCAGTGAAGACAGCGGAAGCGGTAGTCCAGAATGCTCGGTGGATGAGAAGAGGAAAGGCAATGGCAGCCTTGTGCGCATTGCTACCATGCCCGAACCCAACGCACAACACTCGAAGAAAGATGAGGATTATTCTGATGATTACAGGTGTATTATCATTGAGGAGCCTCCGCCACAACCTCATGACACATAGCATGACATGCAACCATAACAATGAGAGGTTTCCTCTCTCTATTTTGTTTAATTTCTCGGATATCATGTATTTCCTAAGCAATTTGGAAAATTCTTGGTATTTTCTAGTTAATGCTGGTTTCCCTACTAAGGGCAGCGATTTTTGGACTGGTTTCCCCATCTGGGGCGGTCATATTTTTTCCGTTTTGAACTCTGCTCCCTCCGAAATTGGCTAGCATAGAAATTCTGGAGGCAAGCTTCGACCTGTATACTATGCTCATATTAATAGAATAGTCTTATTTAGAAAAAAAAATATTCCAGTATCATCAGTTAGCATTGTTTGTGAACCTTACACATACAAACATCATTTGGAAACATTAGTCAATCAAGCACAAAGCATGATAAGCAAAGACCGAAAATGAAATAAATAAAAACCAAAGAAAAATAACTTATATAAAATAGGTACAAGGGGTCACAAGGCATTCTTGTCTATGCATAATATTTATTAAAGAAGGTCTCATTGTGAGGTTATTCTAAAGGATTATGTTCATAATAAACAAGCTCGAGCTCCCTCTTGTAAAACTTACCTCATGATGTAAGGACCACACCACATAGGTTCAATTTCCTACCGCAAATATTATTATTATTATGATCCCAAACTAAGACCATGTCTCCTTTAAAGAAGACCCAAAAATGGACACCTTTATCATACTGAGATTTGATATGTTTTTTATTGGCCTTATATGTAGTTGTTGCATCATGTGACTTTCATTAAAATGCTCCAAATATATGAGGTGCTCCTCATATGCTAAAATATCGGGAAAGAGCTCGATGGCTAATCATAATGAAGGGGTATCACATTTAATTGACAAGATTACTTTCATTCCATGAACACATCGAAAGGGATTAAATCATATAGTAGTATTAACTGAGGATCAATACATCCAAAAAACTAGAAAAATCATCAAATACCAATTGGAATTTTTCTTTTTGGTTGTCCTCTAGAGGATAGTTTTCAAAAGCTTATTGACAACTCTATTTTCCCATTCCCTAGAGAATATTACAAACATGAGTTTTCTTAAGGAAACCCCAACTTGGATACTAACTACGTCACCATTTTTATTTTGTAAGTGCATACCATAATCAGTAAAAATATCTATAGGTACACCAAACTTATCAATGATGAATTTAAATAGAAACAAGAATGATGCCTCACTATATGTTGTGAAGATAGGCGTGACTTCCACCCATTTTGTGAAGTAGTCACTAGCCATAATAATATACTTGTGGATATTAAGAGAAGCTAGCTGACACATAATAAAATAAAACCCCCATTTAATAAAGTGTCTAATATGAAAATATGAAGTAGAGAAGTAGGATGGGAACACATTTTCTTAATAAGCACTTGAAAAAGATGTAATGCAGGAAAATTCTCTTTACTATGAAATTCACTTTCTTTGTTCTGAAATCTTTGATCTAAGGCCAAGACATGGTCAACTATAAGTAGTTGACTTCTCTTTATCCAAATAAGTAGTCTTCCTATAATCTGAAACACCTTTCTTCAACATACTTCATTATCTATTCATTATACAATATAAAAATATGATATAATTCATGAGCGCTCATTCTTTCTTAGAATCTCTCATGAATTAACATTCAAACCTCACTTCTTATTCATGAGAGAATCCCATATAAACAATTCTTTAATGAAAGCACTTATATTTAATTTAATAGTTAAAGATATTCACACTCATAATTAACTCCAACACAGAACTGTATCTACACCCTTATATCAAATCCAACACTATTAAATATATTTTACTTATATCTCATCTGCATTAATAATTTAATTACCAACTTATCACAACTGTTGATATGCTCTAATCTAGTGATGGATATTAAATATGAAAAAAATAATTTCACCCAACTTGATTTACATAGAGACACAAACATTCACAAATGAATGTTTTTCACATAGAAATCCTAACATAGAGATCATTTTATTAATGGATTTTCCTCTCATTCTACAGAGTCATTCACACATAAACCCTCAATCCATTCTTGGCGAATTGTTCATCATTAAAAAGTTTAAAAACTTGTTCTTTTGGATTTAATGACACAAAGAGCGTTCCAAACTGTCTACAATATGCATAAATTTCTCTTCCTAGATCACTTCATCTATATTGTCATAATTCCTTACACAATATTTCTTCTCCAAATGAAAGATTAATAAATAAATCTATCAACAGTTTCAGGCCTCACATATATACTAAAAATTTATTAATCTCAACTTAACATAAATACTAATATTCCACTAATTCTATATTTCACATAGACTATAATTCTTTCATTTATACTAAGAAAATTTGTGAACACAATAAATATATGAAACTCTATTTCAATAAACCAAATCTTTACATACAAATACACTCAGAAAAATCTCATTTCTCTCCATTCAATGAGAAAACCCTACTTTAACATCCTTTTACAAAGAGCATACCTGCTCCAATACCACTTAATGCAGGAAAATATTCTCTTCATGCATCTTCAACTTCTATACTTCTGGGATGTCAATGCACTACTGACATAAAGTTTCCCATACACCTTTAACCACTTCTTGATCTAGTTCTTTGATCTTGTAATAAAACACACACACAAAATATATATGCATGTATTGAATTATTACCCTACTCAATTGCCTCAAATTCCATAACAGGAATTGCTTCCTTCATATGATAGATTTTCACTATATACCATTCATTTTGAATTCATACATTCAAATTGGAACTACAAAATCTTGCAGAGACAATTATATAATGAAAGCTTCATTTCATTAACATAATTTTTACACACATCTACTTAGAACCTCTCCTTCCTCTCTATGGCCCAATTTCACATTTATTTGGCCATCCTCTCTTTTCCTCTCACTTACTCTCCTTTTTATTGCCCGTATGCTTAAAATATATATAACTTAGAAACATCACACATTTTTCTAGATACTAAAATCAATTTATAAATCACCCATAAATCATATTTTTATAATTCCTAAAATCACTTAAGTTGTCCCTAGAATCAGTCCAAAAATAACCCTAAATCTCCTCATGATTTCTATGATAATTAAAGAAACTAAAATGATTTACAATAAGGAATTAGAATTCCTTCTCCATGTCGAAATCCCCCTTGGAGCTTTTTCTCTAAAAATATTTGATAGTTTTGGGAGTGAGAATTCTCCTGCATCAAGATGGCACTTCTTAATGTATCAACTCAATATTTAGATATTGATAGACACAAATATCCTATTTAAATCATTTTTGGTTGTCACCAACCCAAACAAATGAATACCACATGCTACCCTACGAAAATCATTCATAACATTCTCAGCTTCCTCATGACTTGAGAAAAAAAAATAGATAAACCCATTAGTGATACAAGATGTCATTAATGATGAGGAAATTCTTCACTTGATGGAAAATGCACTAATTTTCATCATGAGATTGGTGTGGAGGAAGATTTTGAGTGTGGAGATATACCAAGATGTATCCATAACAAAGGTCACTATATATAATATGGAATAAATGTTCATTTGAAAATGATTCATTCGCAACCTAATCCTCGTTGTCTTGTAGTAAATATGACATAAGGTCAATAAAAGCTCAATACTTCAATTTGAAAGATTTTAATTCTAAATCAAATTCTTGTAAATCACAATTGATTTGGAATATTCAACCTTGATTTTTGTTGGGTAATAATATGCCACATTTTATTAGAATATATGGTAACTATTGGGTCAATTTATTGAGTAAACTAACACATATATTTTACTTATCAATCTGGGTTTGTAAACTTGGAAGCATGTCCAAAATATATGTATTTCATAAGTAGTCAATTTTATAAGACAAAATGTATAAGTTGAAAGAAATGAATATTAGAAATTTATTCTAAATTCTAAGATTTGTGGAAATGCATATTACAAATATAAAATATAACTAAGTAGTTTTTTATTCAATATATAATAATTAAGGGAAGAGGCTCCTAACTTAGGAGATCATGATTGTCCTTCCCCACAGTACTACTTTCATGAAGAGAAACTAAATAAATGATTAACAATAGTTTATGACGTATAAAAGTAGGAGAAGAGGCTCCTAACTTAGGAGGTCTAGGTTGTACTTCTTTACAATTCTATTCCATCATTTTTACCATTGCATTAAAAATAGAAATTCAGGAAATAACTCAAGCAAGGAAAAGATCATGAATTTTAGTTGTTGTTCTTGATCAAATAGAAAGAGAAATTAACTTAAAATATTGTTTGTCCCTTCATATGAAAATTAGAATTAAATCAAGAACCATCCAACAAACATAAGAAATCTTCACACATCTAAATGACTGAATAAATCTAAAGCAAAATGAGTTCATGAAAATTATGCTAATTTAACCAAAAAGTGTACCTAGCTTGGTGTGGGGGCCCTCAACCCTTGCCTTGCACACTTGAAGAACTTCTCAGCTAAAACAAATCAATCAATCATTCATAAAATGAACATAAAATAGAAAATGGAACAGTTTCTTCAAATTATCTCCAAGTCTTCAAGAGTCTCAATACAAAATTATACAAATTCTACATGCTTGAATGATTCACAAGCTTGGTTTAAATAAGAAAATAATAAACAAACTTGAGCTATAATGTCTCTAACAGCCCTATCCATCATAATCCCATCCATCTTGGTCGAACTCATCCATTTAGTTTGAAAAAATTAGGAAAATCCCATAAAATATTAATTCTGCCCTTTTTCCTAGGGATTTATGAAGAACAGGTCATGTTTGACCAGCGTTGACCGAGCATGTTTTAGCTCAGTTTGTCTGAACCAATAGATTTTTTTCCATTCGTGTTTCCCAGGCTTTCCAAATATATTCTCAGCTCACACCCAAGTGTCCTGCACATATGACTTCCATGAAGTTATTATGGGAATTTTCAATTTTGTCCAAAAATACTCTTAAAACCCAATTTTTACAAAAATATCTAAAAATTGAAAAAAATAATTTATTTACCTGAATATGCATAATAAGTTCAAAATGAGGCATATATGGATGATATAAGGTGGAATATGATGGAAATTAGGTGGATTTTTTATAAGAAAAATTGACCAAAATTGAGGGCCAACATCTCCCCCTTCCCGATCTTCAAGCATGTCCTCATGCTTGCTTTCTCCTCTTTGATCTTTTGAGTGATGATATGCCCACTGTCCCTGATCTTGTAGTCTCTTGTTGTGTAGCCTGAAGAGGACAATCAATACCTTCATACTTTCATTCCTTGTAGATGGTAGCCTTTACCTTTTGTCTCTCATATTTGTATTGCCATGTTTTCTTCTCATTGAGCCATCTATAAGTGTGTTTAGAGATAAGAAAGTTCTTTGTTTCAATCTTATCAAGTTTCTTGGTCAATTTATCATTTTCTTTGATTAGATTTTTATTGTTTTCTTTGTACATCTTATTCTCTTTCTTCAAATACCTTTCTAAGGTTTTGTTGATCTCCAACTCTCTTGTTAACTCTTTTATCTTCTTAAGATGTTCTTCTTTATGCAGCTCTCTTTCTTCTCCTATAGTTTCCTTAGCAAATGAATGTGATGAAGTGGCTCCTACCCAAGAATTTTCAAAGTAGGAGTCCCTCTCCAAATTTTCTTCTTGGACATATCTTTCCATCCTTTTTAATATCTCATTATTATTATTATTATTATTATTTTTATGTTGTTGGAGGTTCAACAATTTCTATCTCTGGGTATTTTTATTTCTCACTTGGCTCTTCTTGTATTTTCCTCCTAGGCTTCCTAGGAACAGATAGGAAGGATATTTCTTTCTCAACCATGACACTATCCTGCTTTTTCTTTGATCTAGTCCTAGGATACATAGGAGAGTTCATAATTCTCCTTGTCACATGCATTTATTCAAATTTTTCCTCTGTTGTTTGCTCCTCAAGATGATTCTAAACCAAAAATTCTTTCCAAACCAATCCCTTATTTCTCACCTGATGTTCTACAAGTATTTTAATGATCCCTTGATGATAAATGTGTGCTTATTTTGCTTCAGATTTATTTTTAACACCCTCTATCATTTTGATCAAGCTCCTTGAAAATAAATATGGTAGATTTATCTTGGATTCTCCCCTCATGTGTTGAAGAAATCTAATGTGGTATAGATAGACCTCACTAAACCGGTTTTCACAGGTAAAATATATTTGGATAATCAAAACTAATTCAGAACATGGTTCACTTAACCAGTCCCTTGGAATCCCTTTTGCCCTGTCAAAGGATCATTTTCTCTGTTTTTCTAGGAAGAATTTCCATTCTTTCTCTTTGAAGTGTAAACCTTTATGATATTCATCTCCAGTCAAAGGAAGATCTAGTGATTGGGAGAGAAATTCTGGGTTTAGTGGTATGGAGAGGTCACTCACTATTGTTTGTCCATGTTCATAATGATTTATGAATTCTTGTGTAATCGTGTCACTATGCCCTTAAACTTATGAAGAAACCCTATCAATCCTACTTGATACAATCTCTCTATTGTTTCTTTCCCCCAGTTCTCTAACTTGAATTCCTTTAGCTCAATTTTGGTTGCCATGTGCTCTGTATACCAATTAAAGTTGTAATGTTCCTAAATTAGCTAAGCTAATTGGAACATTAGAATTTTGTTTTACTTTTCATGTTTATGAACAATAGACTAATGGAGGATATGCAACACTCCTTAGATCTAAAAATAAATACATGCTCAATGTGAACAGGGTTAAATATGATATGGTTGCATAAAAACCACTTGTGTATGAACAGGGATAAGCTATTTCACTGGGTCAATAGGACCAAATCACAAGACAGTCCAGGTGCATTGAACCTCCAAGGTGATCAACGCAGTTCTAGAAGGAGGAATTCAGTGTGAAAGGGGCGAATGTAATTGAAGTGGTTTATGGTTTTGCACATCCCATTTTTATAAAAAGGAAGGAGAGGGCTCAAGGAAGGGTTGTTGATGATTTGTGGTTGCTTGAGCAACTCGAGTTCTCTTGGCTGGTTAGCCAAAGGGAAGAGGGTGCCCTGTTTAGGAATCCTCTCTCCTTCCATGGAGTAGCTCTTTGGAGGAGGATGTGCTGCATTGATCCACTATCCAGCATTTGGCCAAGCTTCTACTTCTAACTACAATGCAGATCCTATTCAGGGTTTGATTGCCTTTGTAAGTTGCAGCAAATAGGATTTAGATCTTTCAGATCTAAAGCATTTCAGTACTTCTTTTCAGTGGAGGAGGGTTCTAATCCATTTGAGAGCTATATTGAATGATTTGAGCTTCATTTCAGATCTTGGCATCATGCCAATGTGTTCTTCATGGTATAATACGCAGTTCCTTCCCCAGAATTGTGTTATTGCTGAAGGAGTAGTGTTGCAGGGTTTTTGGCATCATTTTGGAGCTAGATCTCTGATGTGAAGGAAGCCTCCTTGCATCAAGGGTGATCCATGGATTGGCCAACCAATCCATGTCTATTTCTGATCTGATTCATTCACTGAAGTTTTTTCTTTATAAATTCTGAATCATTCTGCAGATCAGCTGCAGTAAAACTTAGATCTACTCCGGTATTTTCATGTATTGCAGAAATCCCTAAGGGGAGTGAAATAAAGAGTCCTTTGGGCATTATAATCTGTTATAGATCACTGTTTTCATGTAAATATCAGTTTCAGATCTGTAACTTAATAAAAATAAGCTTCATCCTCCTGTCAATCACGCTGAAGAGTTTTCTGGTTCATCTCCTATGTTGCAGCACCTCAATCTTGAGGATTATTTCATGAAAATCTCTGTTTTTCTTACTTATTTTGCATAAGCTATGAAACCAAGCTGATTTTCTGATGTTTATATCATATTAAAACTAATATATTCAAAAAATCACGCTTCCTGAGCTTCAGTAAATTCTGCATCTTCAAAGTCATGGGGATTGGGTGTTTTTCTTGACTAGTCGGGAAGAAGGAACTGTTTAACATAGAAAATATTATTTCTTTTTTCTGAAATTTGATATGGGAGTCCCTCATAACCATATACATCAGATCCAGCCTCTTTCCCACCTTAGTTTCATGCATATCTCTGATTATACTCGTTTTAGGGCCTAAATCCTCACTTTTCCCCATCCCTTGGTTCATAAAACGTTGCATAAATTATTTCTGTAGTTAAAGACATGTATTTATGTCTATTTCACCTGTTTCAAAGCTTATTCATCAGTGTAATACCGTTATACAGTTTCCAGATTGCTGCAGTCCCTCATTTGGGCAGTTTTTAAGGCAAGCTAGGTGTGGGAGAACTGTTTAACCCACCTAGTAAGATTTTTTTCTGATATCCTCTTGGAATTTGGTTTTAAATTATTATATATAAGGGATCCAAGAGTTTACATTAGTTTCTGAAGCACCCATCTCTGAAAAATGCGTTTTTCAAGCTTGGCTTGCTGAGCATCCCCTCTTGGAAATATTAGCTCTTGACATAGTTCTATAAATAGAGTCTGCTAGTGGGCTAGCTAGCCTCTGGGTCTCATCCTTTCTTGTAAAGGTGACATACCCGGTAAATGCCCCTATAGTCAATCTATGGAATAGTTCAGTTGTTGATTGTTAATGTTTTTGAAAAATGGAATATGATTTTCCAGATTCATGAGCAGTTCCCAATTTGGAACATTAAAGTGTTATCAGAGCATGATCTCTGGCTCAGCTTGTGAGATCAAGCTATTAGAAGAAGCAATAAGAAAACCAGAGAGCAGAAAGCTGAAGGAGATGAGTTTTACCTCATCATATTTCAAATCCAGGAAGAGCCTCTTCAAAGAGGTTAGACAGAAGAAAGAAGGAGGAAGAAAATGAAACTCCTAGAGGGTTTCAAGAAGCAGAAAGTTGCATTGAGACCTGCAGAAAGTTTCAAGAAGGAGAGGAAGATCCATGCACTTCCTATCCTCACAAAGAAGGAGAGCTATACAAAGAAAAACCAGAGCATGGCTCCACCACTTGAAAGAATGATGGGTGAGAAGATCTCCCTGCTCCCTTTTCAGATCATGAAGGGCATTGAAGAAGATATCAAGGAGATTGAAAAGGTGGAGAGTTGTACCAACGTTGTCACAACCTTGGAGGAGCAGCCTTCATGTTCAGAAATGGAGGAATGCCACACAGCTGCAGAAGAATTTTTGCTTCTATTCACCAAGGTATGATTAAAGATTCATTTATGCTCATTTCAGCACATTATATGAGGAGATCTACATCTTTGCATGCTGCTGATTTAGAGCAACAGAGTTGCATTGCGCTGTACAAAGGTGGTGATGAAGAGAAGCTTGCATTTCAAGATCCCATGGAGTGCAGGAATCTGATTTGGGATGATGGTATCCCTCATGGGAGGTGTACCAAGATGGAGGATGGAGATCAAGAGGCTAGAAAGCCACTTGCAGATTTTTGATAATAGGAAGCAGGAGGCTTGGCTGCACTAGCTGCTCTTGGAAGAGTTTGAACATCACACTCTTTCTAAGGGTATATGGCAGGAAAATTGCATCATGGAGCAACAAAGAGTTTGGGCACATTGTGTTGGCATAACATTTTTCATGTCAATCACCATGTTGTCACTACATAGATGGGATGATGGACGTATGGGAAAGCAACAAAGGATTTTGTTGCTTGGGATGTTCTTGAGAGAGCAAGGGTAGATTTTCTCTCACAGTTTTCATGATGTTGCAGGAGTAGAAGATGGCACTATCATAGTGAAAAGGGGTTACTCCTTGAACTTAGATGTTCAAGAAGGACTTTCTTCATGGGAAGGACTTCTCATATGTAGCAGCATTATGGGAGATGCATTTGACATTCTGCATGTCAAATATTGGAGCTATGAGTTGATGGGATCCTACTTGCATAGGTCAAAAATGTTGTCACTTTGGAGATGGAATTTATTGATGGAGTATTCCCAGGATCACTTCTCATTCAATGCACTTGGTGAGAAAAGAGGAGGTGAAGAAGATGAAGTGGTAGATGGAGAAATCTATTACTGTGGTGTGCTTTTCTTGACTTGGGTTTCCAAGCAGGAGGAGAAGGACTTTCATGCAGCACTTGGTTCATCCCCCTTCATGGGAGTGTGCCAAACTATTATTGAGGATTCATTCATGAGTCCATGTATCTTCTTGCTTCCAACATATGGTGAGAGATTTTTCTTGCATTCTCTTACCATCTCTTGGCAGTGCATTGCTCCACAAGAGGGAAAGCTATTTATTGAGCTCCATGAACTTCATTGGGCCAAATTGCATGATGGAGATAGACATCTATTATGTGGCCTTGGGCAAAGATGTTTTCCTTACATGCGGGTTCTTTATTCATATGATTAACCATGTCACAGGAGGCAATTTTCCATATACTCTTCTTAAGTAGCAGTTGAGAAGACTGCGCTGTGAGGATTTAGGGGGGACTGTTGGTAATATCTTCCATCACATAGAACCTTCAATATTTCCCTCATTATGATGATGATCATGTTTTCTTTTGCTGATATTGCCATTATGTCTTTGAGAGCATGATTGAGAAAGAGACACATGAGATGAGTGTGTCCTTTGGGAAGGAGATTCCCACATTTTCTGCAACACATGTTCTAATGGGAACATCGGAGAAATTGTGGCCACCGTAGCCAAACACTTGTTCTTTTGGAGGTGAGCCATGTGTGTGATGGAGTACCTCATGGTGATACTCTTCTATCCATCACATATGAGACATTTTGGGCTGACTGGTTTTACAGCGTTGGAGGGAGGATCTTTGCAGATCTAATCCTCATGATGCCACTTGAGGGAAATGTCCTTGCAGCCCAAGGTCAGTTTGCACTCTACACTTATCTTAAGTGGAGAGGAGAACAACATGGGGTAGGCCCTCTTTTCTACCATGTGTAGATTTTCAACCCACCTATTTTACAGGATTCTCAAGGTGGAGGAACATTTTCATGGAGTTGCCATGTCATGAGGTGACTCATTTTTTGTGGATGATTGCTTGAGGGTGGAGAAATCACATGGGGAATGATATTTCCCAATACACTTCAGATTTCATGCCTCAAGGGAGCCTCTAGGCAACACCTTATTTCATTCTTGAGTATTTGGTTGTTTCATGTTGATAGCTATTCAGCTAACTTGCATGATTTGGAGGGGAAATATGGAGATTCATTGTTGACACAACATCTCATTATTTGGAGGAGTTCATCATATGGGGATGCTATAGTAGGAGGAGGAGACATCTTTCAGTTCTATCCTTGCAGTTGCTTGAGGACAAGCAACATTTGGGAGGGGATGACTGTAATGTTCCTAAATTAGCTAAGCTAATTGGAACATTAGATTTTTGTTTTACTTTTCATGTTTATGAATAATAGACTAATGGAGGATATGCAACACTCCTTAGATCTAAAAATAAATACATGATCAATGTGAACAGGGTTAAATATGAGCTGGTTGCATAAAAACCACTTGTGTATGAACAGGGCTAAGCTATTTGACTGGGTCAACAGGACCAAATCACAAGACAGTCCAGGTGCATTGAACCTCCTAAGTGATCAGCACAGTTCTAGAAGGAGGAATTCAGTGTGAAAGGGGCTAATGCAGTTGAAGTGGTTTAGGGTTTTTCACATCCCATTTTTAAAAAAAGGAAGGGGAGGGCTCAAGGAAGGGTTGTTGATGATTTTTCATTGCTTGAGAAACTCCAGTTCTCTTGGTTGGTTAGCCAAAGGGAAGAGGGTTTCCTATTTAGGAATCCTCTCTCCTTCCATGGAGTTTATCTTTGGAGGAGGATGTGCTGCATTGATCCACTATCTGGCATTTGGCCAAGATTCTGATTCCAAATGTAATGCAGATATTTTTTAGGTTTTGATTTCCTTTGTAAGTTGCAGCAAGTAGGATTTAGATCTTTCAGATCTAAAGCATTTCAGTACTTCTTTTCAGTGGAGGAGGGTTCTAATCCATTGGAGAGCTGTATTGAATGATTTGAGCTTCATTTCAGATCTTGGCATCAAGCCAATGTGTTCTTCATGGTATAATGTGCAGTTCCTTCCCCACATCTGTGTTATTGCCGAAGGATCAGTGTTGCGGGGTTTTTGGCATCATTTTGGAGCTAGATTTCTGATGTGAAGGAAGCCTCCTTGCATCAAGGGTGATCCCTATATTGGCCAAACAATCCATGTATATTTCTGATCTGATTCGTTCACTGAAGTTTTTACTTCATAAATTCTAAATCATTTTGCAGATCTACTGCAGTAAAACTCAGATCTGCTCTGGCATTTTCATGTATTGCTGAAATCCCCAAGGGGAGTGAAATAAAGAGTCCTTTGGGCATTATAATCCGTTATAGATCTATGTTTTCATGTAAATATCAGTTTCAGATCTGTAACTTAATAAAAATAAGCTCCAGCCTCCTATCAATCACGCTGAATAGTTTTCTGGTTCATCTCCTATGTTGCAGCACCTCAATCTTGAGGATTATTTCATGTACATCTCTGTTTTTCTTACTTATTTTGCATAAGCTATGAAACCAGGCTGATTTTATAATTTTTATATCATATTAAAACTAATAGCTTTATAAAATCACGCTTCCTGAGCTTCAGTAAATTCTGCATCTTCAAAGTCATGGGGATTGGGTGTTTTTCTTGACTAGTCGGGAAGGAGGAACTGTTTAACATAGAAAATATTATTTTTTTTTGCTGAAATTTGACATGGGAGTCCCTCATAACCATAGACATAATATCCAGCCTCTTTCCCACCTTATTTTCACGCATATCTCTGATTATACTCTTTTTAGGGCCTAAATCCTCACTTTTCCCCATCCCTTGGTTCATAAAACGTTGCATAAATTATTTTTGTAGTTAAAAACATGTATTTATATCTATTTAACCTATTTAAAAGCTTATTCATCAATTTAATACCGTTATACAGTTTCCAGATTGCTGCAGTCCCTCATTTGGGCAGTTTTTAAGGCAAGCTAGGTGTGGGAGAACTATTTAACCCACCTAGTCAGATTTGTTTATGATATCCTCTTGGAATTGGGTTTTATATTATTATATATAAGGTATCCAAGAGTTGATATTAGTTTCTGAATCAACCATCTCTGAAAAATGCATTTTTCAGGCTTGGCTTGCTGAGCATCCCCTCTTGGAAATATTAGCTCTTGACATAGTTATATAGATAGAGTATTCTAGTGGTCTAGCTAGCCTATGGGTCTCATCATTTATTTTAAAGGTGACATACCCGGTAAATGCCCCTACAGTCAATCTCTGGAATAGTTCAGTTGTTGATTGTTAATGTTTTTGAAAAAGGGAATATGATTTGTTGAATTCATGAGCAGTTCCCAATTTGTAACATTACAAAAGTATCTTTACACAGTTAACATCTTCATAATAAACAAAAATATATGTATATATATATACCTCTATCTTTTTATTCATGCAATTTTCATTGATGGATAATTATCATGGTAAATAGGCTTACCTGATCTTTGAAGCCCTTTGAAAAAAAATTGAGATTATTCCCCTACTTGAAACTTCTTCAATCTCCTTTGTTCTGTTGCAAAAAGGAGTCCTTTGTTCTTAAAAAAAAAAAAAAATCATTGTGTAAAAGACCATAAAAAACAGTGTTTTATTGCTCCAAAAACTCGGGCTTCAATATTTTTTTCTCCAAGTTTTTCATGAAAATCCCTTCTGTGTTTAAAAAATTTCTCACTGTGTATATGAAAATAGGACTTTGCATTTTCATATGTAACAATTTTCACAATTATGCATGAAGGAATTCGAGATTCGAGCTAGAATACCTGATCTGGAAGAAAACTTGTAAATGTCTCTGAGTAATAACTCATTTTCCTATGTTAAAAAATATCATTTTAATTAAAACTCCTCTCAACATCTTTGAAGATTCATATATGGCATAGGTGGCAAGGTATGTTTATGGTCGCATGGTTTTCAAATCCATAACTGAAGTCTTACTCCCTCATATAATGACACATCTTAACCAACATCTCGAGCTTTAATACCATTGGAATTCATTTAACTATTGATAGAAATTCGGGATTGATTCTTACCTCTTCACTTGCGAAAGTTTTGGATTTTTTGGGGAAGCACAGTCAACTTGGAGCAGAGGGAATGTTGGGTATGTGTTATATTCTTTCCACGATTAGTCACACGTGCGGGGCGGTCACAAGGGGGGTAAAATTCCCTGTTGTACGTTGCACTGGGCGCAGCAGGGGGGTCACAGGGGGGTCGGCAGCCCCCCCTGTTTGGAATCTAGGGCAGCACCCCGGGAAAAAAATAAAATTGGATCCTATTTTTCGGTGGGCGAACCTGCCCATGGTTTTGTGCATGGGTTTGCACATGATTTTGGGGCATGATGGTTTTCAACCCCTGGTATTTTGTAGATCCGATCAAGGGAACTACTGTTATGTTCTAATACAGGGTTAATGGATTGAGTTTTATGTATGCTTTGGCATGTATATATATGTGTTGTAACACTAAAAGGAATATAATGAAAAATCAAGTTGGTCGTCCCAATTTGGGATCCGGGGGAAAATCTCTGTGTATATATTTTTTATGTTTTATGCTCTCGCTATTGTTTATTTGCTGGTTTGAAGATTTGTTTGTAGATAATTTCTATACAGGGTTAAAACCTATAGGGAATCTCAACCTTCAATCTCCTCATCAAACCGATGCATATATCCTTATTTCTCCACAGAATTCTTAATCTCCTCGCCTATTTCTTATGCAATTTCTTATCTGTTAAGGGCTTCTCTGGCTTATGAAGACTTCTCTTCAATTTTTTCCTTTCTCTACATGTTTTCTTCTTCCATGAGGGTTCTCCTTATGCTGTGTGAGAGCATAGTTTTTCTCTCATCTTCTGAGCTTATTTTTTGTTGTGATGGTGGAAGAGAGCCTTACGCAAAGCTTGGTTTGTGCTATAATGGTGAAAGATAAAATTTTACGCAGAGCTTGGTTTATTTTTTTGAAATTTTTTGGACTGTTTTATTGCTTCCAACTCATACTCTAACTTTTGTACTTGTGGATGCCTCTGTGTCATAGTTTTGACTGCATTCTTTGTTTCATGTAAATTCTTCCTTCATGGGTTTACATGCTTGCCTTATCACCATAATATTTGTATTACCCTCGTTATGTTATGTACATTCTTCATCATGGCTTCATTCGTTTCTTTGTATGCCTTCTATTGCATGTATTTTCATTCATACATTTGTCTTTTCATTCCTTTTTGCATGTTTTCATATTGCATATTGCATTTCATATATTTGCCTTCGATTCCTATGTTTGTCATTTTTATATGATAATTATTAATTTTTTTCTAAAATGGCCATATGCATAGGTCATTTCAAAATCAGATTTATCTTATAATGACACTAACTCCTTTTTTATTGTGTAGGCAAGCAAGGCTATTTCTTATGAGGCAAAAATTTGAGCCTCAATTTTTGATCAAAAATGCTTATGTAGGAGGATAATGTAGGAGTATATGGGGTTAATGTAGGATTATGATGAAAATTTTAATGTAGAATTTAGGGTAAGGTAATGAATATAATAGGATTATGATGAGGGTAGGATAATGAATTTAATATGATTATGATGAGGGTAGGATGAGGTTAATGTAATGTTTTTAATGTGGGATGTAGGTAGGATAATGTAGTAGGATGTAGGATGTAGCAGGATAAATGTAATAGGATGCATATCCAAGTTATATTAGTTTAATGATTTTAGAAAAAAATTCAAAATCAAGGGTTTTAAGAACATTTTTTACTTACAGTACTTTTCCTTCCACGTTTAATAGTTCAATTTAAATGCTCATTGATGATGACCTTTGCTAGTTTTTCCATACTTGACTCTTTTTTATATTTCTTAAAAGATGAATTACGATGGAATGTAGACACTTGTATCTTCTTATTGGATCCTCTTGATGTAGATTAGAATGTTTCATGTTATTTTTGCATCTAATATTGATTCAGGTCCCTTCTGATGAATATTAATGTCTCGGGTCCCTTCTACAATCATATGATTTTTTTTTTTTTTTTAGGTTCCTTCTGTAATGCTATCTAAATGATGTCTCAGGTCCCTTTTGCAATCATATGATATTTGATTATTTTTAGGTTCCTTCTGCAATGATATTTTGAATGGTGTTTTAGGTCCCTTATGCAATACAACTACTTAAACTATTTGTATAGTTTTATTATGAATCTTCCCCCTTGCTTATTTTGAGACTTGTCCTCAAGTCTTGGATCTTTGGAGGATTATTTCTGCAAAATAAATTGAAGAAAAAGTAAAACAAAATAAGGAATTCATATCGGCCAAAAAAATTTGTTTTCCGATATGAATTCGAGTTTGTATTGTGCCAGTTTCCTATATTTTCAGAACCAAACTCCTTTATTATTATTATTATTATTTATGTTATTATTGTTATTTGTATTCTGGAAGTAAGGAAGGCATATAACTATTTTGTTCCATCATTTCCATATTATTTTATGTTGAGACTCTTTTCAGAAAGTCCTCTTTATTAATAGGCTTATTATAGACTTTAAGCCTATGTCCATTAACTAGAAATGAAATTGTTGCTTCACCAATTGTCTTTATTTTAACTGCTCCATTGTCAAAGATTTCTTCTATCTCATATGGCCCAAGCCAATGAGTTGGAAACTTTGCTTTGAAATATTTGAACTTGGAGTAAAAAAGTAATGCCCAGTCTCCTTTATGAAAAAAATTATTTTAAAAAAATCGGTCATGCCATTTGATTCTCTGCTATTGCACTAGTGATGTATGCTCAACTGCTTGCTGTCTGATTTCATCTAGTTTATTTAATTGCATGACTCTCTGTTGTTGTGCTTCTGATAGGTCCAATCCCAATTCTGCTACAATTTTATATGTATGAATTTGAAATTCAATTGGTAACATAACTTCCTTACCATATACCAACTGATATGGGCTGAATCTAGTTGTATTATTCCATGTAATTTTGTATGACCATAGTGCATCTCTTAAATTTTTTTACCAATCCTTTATGTTCATTTGCACTGTCTTTGTCATGATATTTTCTAGGATCTTATTAGTGGATTCTACTTGTCCATTTGCTTGGGGATGGTATCGATTAGACTTTATGTGCTTGATTTTATATTTTTCCGTAAGATCCCAAACAAGTTTAGAGGTGAATTGTGCTCCTTGGTCTGTAACAATCTATCTCAGAACTCCAAATATTACAAATATTTCTTCAAAAAGGAATGATACCACTGTTTCTTATGTTTCTCTTGTCACTGCTTTTGCTTCTACCCACTTTGTAACATAATCTGTACACACTAGAATGTAATTCTTTCCATTTTAAGGCGAGTTAATTGGTCCCACAAAGTCAAGATCCCATTGTTCAAATAGCTTTATAAGTACTTGTGGTTTCAATGGAATTTCATCTGATATTATAGGTCTTCCAGTTCTTTAGCAGTTGTCACATCTTTTAACATAGGCTTTTGAGTCCTTGAAGATTGATGGTCAGTAGTAGCCAAGTTTGATCACCTTGTGTGTTGTTTGCTTGGCTGAAAAAAGGCCACCACATGGCTCATCATGACATGCTTTCAAAATATCAAGAATTTCATCTTCTCTAACACATTTTCTTATTAATACATCAGAACTAGTATAAAATAGGTCACCATTAACCCAACTATATCTTGCACTTTCCCTGATTATTTTTCTTTTCTTCTTGTTTGTGAAATGGGATGGTAATATTCCGGATGATAAATAATTAGCTACATTTGAAAACCATGGGGTTTTAGCTGTTATAGAAAAAATATGTTCATTTGGAAAATTGTCTGAAACAGGAATTGGATCACCAGGTGAATGAAGTCTTGAAAAAAAAAATTCTTCTCGATTTTCTTTACCCGGTCGATCTCGAACATTGAGATTAAATTCTTGCATTAATAACATCCATCTAGTAATTTTTCCATTCGTAATTGTTTTTTTCATTAAGTATTTAATGGCTGAATGGTTTGTATGAATGAACACTTGATAGTCTGTTATATAATGCCTAAATTTATTATCTGCATGCACAAAAACTAGCATTTCTTTTTTAGTGAATGTATAGTTTAGTTATACCAGAGTTAAATTTTCTCTTATGAAGTTTATGGTATAATTAAACTGCTTTTTTTTGTCCAAGTGATGCTCCTATAGTTGTATCAGACGCATCAGTAGATATGTTAAATGGAAATGACCAGTTTGGTCCTCGAAGAATGGGTGCTACTGACAATTTTTCTTTCAATATTTCAAATGCATTTTGACAATTTTTTGTCATTGAAACTCAATGTCTTTTACAAGTAACTTAAAAAGAGGTAGAGATATTTTACTAAATTTTTCAATGAATCTTCTGTAATAGCCTTCATATCCCAAGAAACTTATTACTTCTTTCTGTGTTGTTGGTGGTATTAATTTTACAATTAATTGTATCTTTGTTGGGTCCACCTTGACTCCCAAAGAAGAAATGTTGTTTCCCAACACTATCCCTTCAGTTAACATCATAAAGCATTTTTCATTGCTGAGGGATAGGTTTGTCTCTATGCATATCTTTAAAAAAATTTCAATATTATTCAAACAATCATCAAATGCACCTCCATATACAGTAAAATAATCCATGTAGACCTCTACACATTCAAGAATTAGATCAACAAATATGGCTAGGGCTGCTCTTTGAAAAGTAACAAGTGCATTACATAACCCAAAGGGAAAAACATTATATGCAATGTTCCCCATGGACAAGTAAATGTGGTTTTATCCTGGTCCTCCAATGCTATCTTAATCTGATTGTATCCACTAAATCCATCAAGAAAAGAAAAGAAATTCTTTCCAGCTAATGAATATAGTACTTGGTTAATAAATGGTAATGGGAAATTATCTTTCAATGTGGATTTATTCAGTTCCCTATAGTCTACACATATTATCCAATTTTCATTTTATTTGGTACCACAACTAAGGGAGAAACCCATTGACTATCATAAATAGGATAGATGAATCCTACTTGTAACAATTTTTGCAGTTCCTCTTTCACTATTTCTTTCACCATAGGATTCATTCTTCTTTGTGGTTGTCTAACTGGTTTGATATGATATTCAATATAGATATGGTGAATACATGTCTTTGGATGAATTCCTTGCATGTATATATAATCTCAGGAAAAATATTTTGAATATTTCTGTAATGACGCAATTACCTGTTGTTCTTGTGATGATTGTAGATTATTACTAATATTTAATCTCTTCCCATGATTGATTTCAATGATTTTTCTTTGTGAATTTGTAATTGATCTAACAGGAAAAATACTTTCAAATGAATTTTGCAATGATTGAAAAATACCATTTTCCCGAAAACATTGATTTAAAATATGATTTGCTGCTTTATATTATGTTATTCTTAGCTACTCCGAAATATCAGGTTATGAGATGAAAAGGTCTATTAGATCCTCATTTTCTGCCTCTTCTCTAAAATTAAAGACTTGATTAATACTTAGAACAGATTGAGTTTCTTTTTGTTTTTGTTCATCAAGCCATGATAATAAATAAGGATATTGTGTTGGAGGATAGAGTGTAACATGTTTCCTTTCATCTCCATGTGCTATGATCATATTTCTTGATCTGCATCCAATGAAGGCATATGTTGTGGCTAACCATGGTTTGCCTAGAATTAAAGGATGACCTCCTAGATTTGCTTTTGGTTGCAAGATTAGAAATTCTATAGGACATTCCCATGAATCCAAAGAAACAATGATGTATTCTAATATTCCCTCTGGTACAACTTTAGATCTATCTGCTAGCTCTAAAATTGTAGTAGTACTCAAATATTGGGCAATTTCAAATATTTCATAGTTTTTTTCGTCATGACATTTATAGTTTCTCCCAAATATATTAAAGTGTTTGGAACTAAAAAATAATTGATTGAAATGGTAACCATAGGTATCCCAGGATAAATATATTTATCAATTGTTTTTTTTGCAGACATGAGACTGACTAATTTTCCAATGACTTGGATTGTGGATGGATCTCTTTTATTTCTGCTATTTTTCTTAATACATAAATCCTTTATTGTTTTTTCATAAATTGGAATATCTTTGATAGCTTGCAACAAAGGAATTTTGACATAAGAATTCTTCAATTCATCCAAAATATCGAATTTAGGAAGAGAAATTGGAGTTTTCTGCTCTACTAACCTTTATGGATAAGGTGGTGTTTGAGTCATAATAGCTTCTTCTTCTTCTTCTTCTTCTTTTTTTTCCTTGTTTCTGGATTAGATTTTTTAGATTGTTCTCCTTGTTCAATTTGTTCTTCTATGATTGGTGGATAATATTAGTGTAATACTTTCCTAGACCTTAAGTGGACATATTGTATAGGAAGAATAGAATATGTAGGAAAATATGTTTCTTCTTCCACATTATATGTTGGTATTTCCACCTTGTTACTCAGATTTGCTACTGGCTGAGTTGGTAATTGAGTTGGTCTAGGTGGAGGTTGGTTAGAAGGCAGCTGAAGCTGTTGTGGTTGAGTTAGTAAGGTTGTAGGATTTTGTTGTGGAAATGGCACTGGTTGAGGAGGTTGCTAGAATTGTTGATATTGAAATGGCTGTTGATATGGATGTTGATATGATTGTTGGTATTGCTATTGAGGATAGATTTGTTGAGGTGGTTGGGTTCCATAAATATATCCTCGCCAACCTTATGCAGCTTGGTTTTTGTATTGTTGTGGAGGCCAAGCCTGAAATGGCATCAGAGTATTCCATGAATTTTGAGGAGGACATTGATAATTTTGGGGGATTTGTTGAGAAAATTGTTGAGGAATCCTTGGTTTCCAAGGTCTCCTTGGTTCCATATAGTAAAGAGAATCAATCCTTTGCAGTTATTCCATTGAATTCTCTTGCAATTATTTAAGATTTAGACAATTTTCAGTTGAATGATTTTATGTACAAAGTCCACACACCTTAATACTATCCAAAGAACATTCTCTTAGTGGATGTTTATTTCTACACTTAGGACAAAATATTGATAAGATCTGACCTTGTTTGTCTTTCTTTTACTTGGATTTAAGAACATCAACTTGTGTTACTAAAGTGCTCAAAAGATTAGTTTTATTTTTTTTCTAACAAACTCCCTATTTCTGCTCTTGTTATTCCTCTTGCTGCTGATTTGGAGGCTCTTGAATTAACATCTGTTTTTCTAGTCTTTGCTCTTCCCCTAGAATATTTTTTACATAGTTCGGAAATTTCATCGAATGGAAAATTGTAGATGTCTCCTTTTCCCGCTACATTGATATTATCAAGGTATTCATCTCTTATACCATTGAGAAAAATTGTGTGAATGGTATCAGGATTCAAAGAGTGTTGTTTGGATTTTTGCAGATTGTAAAGGAATCGTTCTAAGTATCCTTCCAAACTCTCATCTTCTTGTTGAGACATTCTGAAAACATCTTCTTTTGAATCTCTAGGCATGCAATAGGCGTGAAACTTCTTAAGAAAAATTCTCTTCATGTCATCTCAAGAGGCAATAGTGTGCTCTCCTAATCCCATAAACCATTTTAGTGCAGCTGCTTTAAGAGTAGCAGGAAAGAGATGAAGTTTATGTGTGTCATATGTGTATCCATAAGTACGACATAAGATATCAAACTCAGACATAAATGAATGAGGATCTTTAGTAGACATTCCGTAAAAATTGGGCAAAATAGAAGGTGGAATATTCTTCATTTTTACCTCCTCTCCAATAATTTCTCTTGTGTCTAAAATTGGGAAGCCAAAATTAGCTTGATGATCATTGTCTCGTTTTATATCATTACGTCTCTTATTATCATATTCTATTTTTGTCTCTTCT
Organism: Pinus albicaulis; assembly: GCA_034641835.2. Taxonomy (NCBI): domain Eukaryota; kingdom Viridiplantae; phylum Streptophyta; class Pinopsida; order Pinales; family Pinaceae; genus Pinus; species Pinus albicaulis. The sequence continues at coordinate 1,774,199,441 of CM076580.1, forward strand.
TCTCTTTTCCTCTTTACTTCTATTCTCCTTTCTTCATCTCTTTTTCTATGCCATTCTTTTTGTTGCCTCTCATAATGAATTCTTTGTTTTGGAGTCATTATTGGTATATTAGATCCTTCTCCTTCCTCCATGATTTTCTTTTCAGTTTTTTGTAATGTTTCAATAAGAGGTTGATTTGGTGTTTCCTCAACTATCTTTATTTGTTCAAGAACTATTTGCTCTAATTGTTTAACATTTGGCCTCCTTGTCTCCTTTTGTTTTTCTATGAAAGGTGTTTCTTTTGGTGTTTGTTTTCTTTTCACTCCATAGGATAACAAGGATTGTCTTTCAATAAAATTCAATCTTTGTCTTGATCTTTGTTTTTCTTCCAATTCCTTTAATTTTGGTCTCCCAACAACTGGTGTAATTATTCCTTATGGTACTGCTCCTATGGGTGGTTGAATTTTTGAGGGGTTTTATTTAGTAAATCTACCTGTTTGATCTCTTTCTCTAGGCATAAAGAAACATACTGAAATAAAAACTAAATTTTGTTGTTTTTGTTGTGTTTTTTTTTTTTTTTTTTTAATCTTCCTATTTGACTATCTTGAAGTATGCTTCCCCGGAAACGACGCCAAAAATGTTGGGTCAATTAACTGAGTAAACTAACACATATATTTTACTTATCAATTCAGGTTTTTAAACTTGGAAGCATGTCCAAAATATATGGATTTTAGATGTAGTCAATTTTAGAAGAAATAATGTAGAAGTTGAAAGAAATGCATATTACAAATATATTCTATATTATAATATTTATGGAAATTCATATTAAATATAAAATCTAACTAAGTAGTTTCTGATTCAATATGTAATAAGTGAGGGAAGAGGCTCCTACTTTAGGAGATCCTGATTGTCCTTCCCCATAGAACTACCTTCATGAAGAGAAACCAAATAATTGATTAACAATATTTTATTATGTATAAAAAGTAGGAGAAGGGGCTCCTAACTTAGGAGGTCCATCTTGTCCTTCTTTAAGATTCTATTCCATCGTTGTTACCATTGCATTAAAACTAGAAAATCATGAAATAACTCAAGCAAAGAAAAGAGGATGAATTTTAGTTGTTGTTCTTGATCAAATAGAAGGAGAATTTAACTTAAAATATTGTTTTTCCCTTCATATGAAAATTAGAATTAAACCAAGAATAATCCAACAAACATAAGAAATCTTCACACATCTAAATGACTGAATTAATCTGAAGCAAAACTAGTTCATGAAAATTATGATAATTTAACCAAAAGGTGTACTTAGCTTGGTGTAGGGGACCTCCACCCTTTCCTTACACACTTGAAGAACTTGTTAGCTAAAAAAAATCAATCAATCATTCATGACATGAGAAATAAATAGAAAATGGAGCAGGTTCTTCAAATTATCTCCAAGTCTTCAATAGTCTCAATACAAAAGTATACAAATTCTACATGCTTGAATGGTTCATAAGCTTGGTTTAAATAAGAAAATAATAAACAAACTTGAGCTATAATGTATCAAAAAACCATATCCATACTAATCGCATCCATATAGGTCGAACTCACCCATTCAGTTTCATAAAATCAGGAAAATCCCAAAAAATACTAATTTTGCCCTTTTTCCTAAGGATTTCTGAAAGATAGGTCATGTTTGACCAGCGTTGACCGAGCCTATTTTAGCTCAGTTTGACCGAACCAATAGATGTTTTTCCATATGTAGTTCCCAAGCTTTCCAAATCTATGCTCATCTCCCGCCCTGGTGTCCTGCACATATGACTTCCATGAAGCTATTACGGGAATTTTCAGTTCTATCCAAAAATACTCTTAAAACCCATTTTTTATAAAAATCTCTCTAAAAATTGAAAAACTTAATTTATTTACCTGAATATGCATAATAAGGTCAAAATGAGGCATATTTGGATTATATAAGGTGGAATATGATGGAAATTAGGTGGATTTTTTATAAGCAAAATTGACCAAAATTGAGGGCCAACAATAACCATTATTTTTTCAAAGAAGTATGTAATGTCAAAGTATTTGGAGAGCACAAAATACTTCTAGGTCCAACTTCTCCACGTGGAAACAATTCAAGTCAACTCCAACAAACCGTCTTCTTAAATAGTAAATCACATGCTCCTAAGGTGATTAATATTGTAGAAACTATATATAATACTTATAAATTTGAGTATTTTTACAAAAAAATCACCAATTACTTTATAATTTTCATTTTAAGATAGTAAAATTCACTAAGTTTTATACACTTTAAGATAAACATCATTACTTAAAATTTTGTTTTTCTAATCCAAGGTAATATGTCATACTATTTTTATGGTAGATGTTCTGATACATTTTTTTTAATTATAAGAAGACAACAATATCATCTTCCAAACAAGGCCATATTTCATGGGTCTGATGGGGATGCATTTGAATCACTAAATCCAAAATTTTGATCTAGAATTTGATGTTCCCTCAGCTATTTTTGTATGAGTTTGGCACAAGTGGAACTATGGATTCCATTATCGATGTGAAGGAAGTTTCACATGAGGAAGAGTTGCAGTAGCAAAAGTCGCCATGGAAGTGGCTTGGTAAGAAGTGGATGAACTTCTTAACACAGTAAGACATACTCCTCTATACATATGAAAATTTCAATTGTATGCATGTATTTTATGCTATAATCTCTCATTTGTTTGAGCCACCTTGGATCATTGATCAAGGCAGGGATGTTTCAGTTTCCTTCTGCAAATTTCTCGCCAGAAATTTTCTAAGTGAGTACAAGAAAGACAACTCTTGACAGGAGGACAAACTCGTCGAGGAAGGGAAGTGTGAATTTCTTTCTAGTTGTGGTTCAAAGTCACTAGCCATGCAAGGCAAGTGTTTGGAGGTTGAAGAGAAGAGGGTGCAATATTCTTATTCACTGTACAGATCAATTTCAGTATTCCAAAGAGCTTTTGGGGTCCAAAAGCTTCTCATTCGGGAGGTGTGATCAGAACTGGATCATGGACCAGAATGATAGCTCAAAATTAAAAGTGATAGGAAAAGTGCAAAACCTGAACAACCGGAAAGGTCTCGTTGCTGTGATTCTGGCGCTGCAAACAGTTCGTAAAACGGAGGTCGTATGCGAAAGTTATTCAGGTTTGAAGTCTCCAGTAAACTCCAAAATTCAGTCGGCCAAGTTTGAATTTCCAACATTGGAAAAATTTTAAAAAGAATATTCCAAGGAATATTCCTCGAAATATTCTCTGGAATATTCCATTCGGGCTAATTAAACTTTGACACTTGGAAAGATATGGTTCGATGGTAGTTGGACTTTGAGTTTTTGTGGCCTATCACGGGCTTCCACATGGAAGGCCCAGAGGCCGCCACGTGGCCCTAGGCCTTGGAAAAATTGATGTTATAAAATTTTTTATGACTCTGCGGGAATCGAACCATGGTCTCCCGCTTGCCATCACATGCACTCTACCAATCCACCTAGACTGTGTTTCTTAACTCTTATAGGCAAAAGTTTGTATTTAACCTTTGAAAAATGAAATAGCGAAAAACAAAAAGGGGCTAGCCCGACCCTCCATGCGACCAGGCCTCGACGACTAGGAGCTATCAACAATGGTGGAATTTTTTTTAATGAGGTTTAATTATCCACTAAGACGTGGTTTAGCCCTTAAACCCATCATTAGTGCATATAACGTGCTTAGTTGTTAAGCCTGTTTAAACCTCCCATAAACCATGTTTAAGTTAAACTAATCCAGTTTCTTAAGTTGGCGGAATTTATGGTGGCGCGCCATATTTGGCAGAATTGGTCAACCTAACTGCAGTTAACTTCAGTCCTCCACATTTAGTGGAGTTTTTTTAGTGACATTGGGAAGTTTTCTTTGGGAGGCCATAACTTCCTCATTATTAAACCAAATTGGACAAAAATTTTGTCAATTTTGGGTCTCTTTGAACTTCTTAAGAGTTTGGGACAGGTTTTAGGTCGAACGGAGGTGATATTCAACAGATTTTTCTTCAGGGAAGATGAAGGAGCCATCAGGGCCACCATGAGACAAATTCAATTTGAAGCCTAACCAGGGGAGTTAGAGTCCTTTTCCAGAGTTCCAATAGTCTAAATTGGATAATTCAGATATTATGAATATGATGAAATGGTTTGTAGAGCCTGTAGAGAACGTTTGAAGGCCGAAAAGCTTTAGTTAAGTTCCAGGGGCCATTAGTGCCATCTTTTGCCAGCAACAATGCAGGGCTTAGAAAGAGCTGTTTGAGACCATTTGCAGTGAACCAATGGTCATAATTGACTGAAAAAATCATTATAAATCTATTTAAAGAGATTTCAGAAAGTTTTAAAGACTTTTAGAGGTCTAAAACTCAACAGAGACATTTTCATTAACCCTAGTGCCAAGGGGTGCTGATAGGCGATTGAGGTGAAACCGGAGCAGCCAGAGGCCGTTTTTGATGAATAAAAACTATATATTGACTATTTCATTCATTTTGGAACCAATGGAAGTGGTTTCAGAACATTTTAAGAACTTCTAGAGCTCTAAAATCTTATGTGAAGTTCTAGGCAGCCCTGGGCAAACTGTGGAGGATAGCCTATTTGGGGAATGCAGTGCTCAATTTGAGAAATTTATCAGTTGGTATTTGATGTCTGATGTGAATTGGATGCAGAAGTAGTGTTTTCAGTGACAGAAACGGAAATTTGAGGGATTTTGTGCCATTTTGAAGCTCAGAGTAGCTTAATGCACCGATAGAAGGAATCATGTCAACAAGAGCCTAAAGCTGTTTTCAGAGTTTGGACAGAAATTTGAGGTATAATCATGGTATTTTAAGTCCTTTGGATCATTTTTATATTCATTTAAATTAAGTATTTACTTTTTAAAACAACTTACCATAATCCCAAAGAGCCGAGTCGAGATGAAAAAGCTCAAAGGAGACGTAGCCCACAAGATTTCGGGTGAACTCCTAGATTAAAATTGCTCTTGTGTTTGAATGATTATTTGTTGTATTATTTTTCTGTCATACATGTTAAATTACAACAAGAACAAATGAAGTTAAGACACATAAACAATAAAAATTCATACACCACTTTCAAGAAAATAATTCCGCAAAGTTGTCAAGTAAAAGATAGATCATTTTAATTTAAACTGAGTGGTAGGTTCTTGAAATACATACAAGTTATCCAAACCATTTTCAGATCATTAGTTCCCTCATATTCTAATTCATTAATAAATTAATGAATCCTTCAAAGCCATTGGAAACAATTCAGGAAAATATATATATGAATTGGTACCTAAAGAAGGAATTATGCATGTGCAAGAATATGTGTGGAAGTAGATATTTAGAAAGGGATCCTTGAAAAAATAACTTATGCATTGGATAACTACACTCATTTATATTATGTTATGAATAAATCTCATTCAATTTTAAAACCCACCTTGAGTATTGACACTTTTCTAAGGACTACAATCATCAACTATTTTGCAATATCCTCCCAACGAGGAAGTTTAGTGGTAACTAGCTTTGAATAATTGTGTGCATAAGAAAAATAAGCCCTTCCATAGTTTCAATTAAAAAAGGGAAGGAATTTCCTTCCTCCATTCCATTTTTCACTCCATAATATCTAGATATATACATTGTGGAATCGCATCCCTCTTGATTGTTAGTACCTCCATCCTTTGATTTTCCATTATCTAAACCCTATTTAACTCCCCTCTAACGTGTGACCTAACATTATCCAACTCTTGTGTAATCCTTCTTTGGTTGCACTTCTCTATCTAAGTTTTAATTGGTTTTACAAATATATTGTATCATTTTCTTGTATTCATGGACTCTTTAGGTAAGTATTGAAGTTCTTACTTAGAGAAAAGATCAATAGTAAAAAATGGATGAACAAATGGAATAATGATAAATTGTAATGAAACAAGGTGGAAGGAAAAAAAGGAAATAAGGAAATACACAACAAACAAAGAAAGGAGAATATGAGTCTAAACATCATTAATATCATCTCCTAGAAGTGGTTCTAATTTCATCATCTCAAATATGCAAGGAGGCCAAGAGTTGTTAGAGGCTCCTTCTAGTATTGGATCCAAGTATCCACAAGTTAAATAATAAAAAATGTATCTTAAAAAAATAATTGAATATCCATTTAGAAAAAATAAAGAGAAATAAGGGACCTAATTAAATTATAAAGGTTAAACATCCTTATCATTTAGGAGACAAACCTTGAAGAGAATGTGATTTTAACTATGAAAAAAATATTGGAAAAGTAACAAAAGATAAGAAACCAATGGAAGACTATTTAGAGTAATTTTTACCACATTGGATCATAATATCATGGAATTATGACATGTTAAAGTAAATCAACACTAAATTTCAACTCAACTTCTTGCTAGAGACTTGGGGAATCAAGTTTAGATATATAATATTGATGTTCCAAACTAGTATAGATAGAGATAATCTTGTTATTATTTCTTGATTAGAATGGGAAAATATTTATATATTCATAATAATGTCCTAGAAAAGGAATATAATGTGTATCTATTACATGAGGAAAATACATTTGGAAATCAAGAGGGGGAATTATTTCTAGAGTGGGATCTCGTGAATGTAAAGCATATAAAAGTAAAATATACTTAGATGAATAGAAGAACATGACTTAGACACATTGTAGCTTATTTTGGACCATTTCATTATCCATAGTGGGATCTTGTTTGAAAAATTACAAATACCATGCCCAATAATCCTCTTTGGATTATTTAACCACAAACCTATTATCTTCTATAGTTGACCGAAATTGTGGACACCTTCCTCTTCTTCTCAAGAAAGTCCCATGAGCTATAGTGATTATCAATGAGGCCTAGAAATATCCATTTGCGAATTGAGGTGTATATTAATGAAATTTGAATTTAAGGCATGGATATATATATATATACAGTTCCTCATAGGAAGGATTAAATATTCAATACTATCTAAGTAATTTACAAACTTTCTTAAATACCCATGAGGTATCCATGCAACAAATAAATATGGAGAAATGTTTTTTAGAAAATTTAGATTTGGACTTTAGGATTGAGAAAGAAAAAACATAAGATTAAATAAAAAAGTTTGTGGCTATTAACTAGAGACAAAAATACCACATTTTTCCACAAGTAATCTAGATATCGATAATATAAAAACAATATCCAAGAGATTAATATGGACGATGCATAAAAATATCCAAATAGACCATCAAGGCAATTCCCATGACCATTTCGAACACATATATATATGTGTGTGTGTGTGTGTGTGTGTGGAAAATAATTAAGCAATGTTATAATGGATCCTACAATTCGTCTTTAAGGGGGAAATACAAGTTTTCTTAGGAAAATAAAAGAAAAGAAAGCGATGAATGTAATTTAGGGCATAAAACATGATAAAGATAAAAAATCAAATGGATCCAAGAATCCATTTCTATTGTTACTTTTGGATCATGACCAAATGATACTTATGTGAAATCCTATAATGGTCTAAAAGGAAACCCAATATGGGGGTAAAACTCCTTTTCTGTAGAGCTAATTAAAAAAGAATCTAACTCATCCTCTTCACAAAATTCCACCATATCTCCATTTCTAGCGACTCTTACAATAATTTGACAAAAATATTATCAAATCACTTAAATCAAGTTCTCTAAAAAACTATTTTATCAAAGCAATGGTGATTTTTTCCTCAAAAATATTTATTGCTAATAAAATTATTTTTATATAGGAGGCCATCCACTCAAGAATAAGGAAGAATGAGAAAGGAATATTAGTCAAGATAGACATGGAAAATTCCTTTGATAAGCTTCAACACTCACTTTTTCACGATGTCTTATTAAAGATTTCATTTGCAACTTCTGTTATTTCCTAAACACATGGTACCTACCCTTGGTTATGGCCATTAATAAATAAAAGGAAAACCTATTTTCTTAAGAGTAGGTGAGGGTTGAGAAGAGTTTACTACTAACACACTCTCATTTAAAATTTTATGGGAAATTATTTAACCCAAGGGCTAGAACAAGAAATGATTAACAAATGCTTGAATGAGATAATGAATATTCAAGGAGATAAAGATTTGGGTCATTCACGGTTTGTCCATGACACCTTTCTTATAGAGGTTCAATACTAATTGTTAATAAGATATTCAGGGTCATTCATGGTTTGTCCATGACACCTTGCTTATAGAGGTTCAATAGTAATTATTAATAAGATATTCAAGATATTTTTGGATCATTTCATATATACCTCATGAGGTAATAGAAATAATGGAAAAAAAAAAAACATTAATGCATGGGACTCTTCTCCATGGAAACTACAAAATATTTTCAAACTTCTTGAACTACTACATTGGAGTTCATTTAAAAATTTGTGAATACCTATCACTCTTAAATTTATAAAGGGGACGGATTGGTAACCTATCATTAAGAAATAAATTGTAGAATTAAACAATGGGGATCCTTGTTCCTAAATATAAAATCTTGGATGGTGTTGATAAAATTAATGATATCAACTTTACTTATCTTTCAAGTTTTGACCCTACTATCCTTCATCAAAATCATGCAACTTACTAAAATAAATATTAAAAATAATAATAATAATAATAATAATAAATCCTTTAGATAAAAGAGAATAAAAAAAATTAAGAAGATAGCATAAACTCATTAGGGGAATTTTGAGGTCTAAAATGGGCCTCCTAAGGAAATAATAAAATAATAGTTAAACCAATAAAATAATATTTATGAATTTGCAATTCACTTTTTGCACCACAATCCATGTAATCATAGTTAAATTCAATTCAAAAGTTGTACCAAAATAAATTTAATAAAAAATTGTATTGATGTGACTATAAATAAGAAGGAGCTTTTCAAGAAAAAGTCATTATCATTGAACAACTAATGCATTTTTCCTTTGTACTTAAATAACTTAAAATAAAATATAAATATAAATTTATAAATTTTTAATTATATTATATGCTATTAATTAATATTTAGATTATTTAAATTTTATAATAACATGTAATTAATATACTATATAAAAATAATATAATATAATATAAGAAATGTATGGGGATATGCATTGTTTCTTTCAAGAAATATGAAATGAAAATAATATATTTTTATTCAAAAAGTGTGAAATGACATTAATTATGAGTACTTTACTTTGACTTTAAAAGTACTTAGAGCACTACCATGGTTAACCATGAGTTTTTATCCACCATTGAGATTGTGACAAGTAAGTAACTTTAACTCAAGCAATGCCACCTCAACCATTAGGGATGATGTCATCCCCTAAAATGTGATAGGTTCTCATAAAGTGAATTTTGATTGTACATTTTCCTTAGGAGGCCCATTTTAGACCTCAAAATTCCCCTAATGTAGAGCACAATTAGGGCACCAGTTGACAAAAGAGATATAGATATAAATGATCCTATATTAATGAATATAGATTTACGAGAAAAAAATATCTAGAGATAATCTAGAGAAAATAAATGATGTAAAAAATTATTTCATATAATATATTTTCAATCTGTCAAGCTTACAATTATAGACTCCCCTCCACCAAATATGTGAGGATATCCCATATAGTGATTGTGAAAAGTAGTTGACACTCTCATTCAAAGGTATCTTGCATGGGGTGTTGATAGTGGTAAAAAAGGAAAATTTATCAGGACATAATTTTGGGAAGGCCACCCTTCACTCTTAATGCTAAATTATTTGAAATGAGTGAGTGGTTGTAGACATAATGGATCTACTCTCTTCATGAATTATCATGCTAAAATCAATGTGAGATTAGATATTGGGGTATGTTGAAGCCCCGAAAATCGGGTCTTACAACAAGGGGGATACCCACCCGGTCCGGACCTTGGTCAGCAGCTTCTTTTCCATTTGGTGTAGTGGGTCCGACTGGGGATAATGGGACCAGTTTCCCAATATGTGTGTATGTGTTGAGAATTGATATTTCCTTTCTAATGCTCCTAAGTGAAATGTTTTTATTCTATTTCTAATCTAATCATATGCAAATTGTATTCTAATTTAAACAGAAATATCTAATTCTAAACTAACTCGGGATGTAATCTTTTATTTATGCGATCTAAAATGATTTCAAATAGAAATTGGTAATAAAGATCATTCAACTGTTATAATAAAATAATTCAATAAAGATAAACCACTTCGTATAAAAAGTTAGACGAAACAGTTGTGAAAAATATATCGCATAATAAGCTATTCATACATTAATCATAAACAAGTGGCTATCACCGTACAAAATTGCCAAATGATAACTCAAGCATTCAAACATCAATATATAAATAACTGAACACGAATATCACTTTAACATAGGGGCAGAAATAGTTAAGAGATAAAAATACCATTTATAACTAGTTCCACTCATGAGCTTCAAGCAATAATGACTTATCTCTTCTTAATCCAACATCTACCAAGAGTACAGAAGTGCAACATCAGTAGCAGATATTAAACACAGATATCAATAAATCTTGTTCCATTCATTCATCAAAACCTCCTCGGAGGGTGCAAAAGTGCATGTTCTGAGGACAAGTTTTGAATATTCAGGTCCTTCTCTAGAAATACCTTGAAAGAGGTTCCAAATACTACTAACTAAATCTAAAAATAACTTATTACAAAAATGTAGGATACGGTTTAAATGACCGTCCTTTTTCTAGGCAAAAATAAAGTAAAATTAATATTAAATCTAGAATTTAAAACTATCAACTAACTACTTATGAATCTTATCTTTGATTTTGCAAGCATTAAGCATCGATTTGAGAAGAACAGGCTGGCCGAATTCAGATTTTAATTGCCCTGTGAAAATGGCATCGGCAAGTGTTGGCGCTATCTTTTTGGCAGAATTAATGATGCAATTGAGAGCCATGAATTAGCTGTGTGGTTTTACCATAAATGCCCAGTAAGAATCCCAATTTAACTTTGTCAATCCTTTAATCGATTTTTCCTTTTCTTCAGCTTTCTGTTTCCACTCTGTTTGCAGTTGTTGTGCTTGTGGTAGGTATCCTGGAGTAGTTTTTGAAATTAAATTTGCCTTATGAAAATTTTCATTTACACAATCAATGATATTGCTTGCTGCTGTAGCCGCTTCTTCCGCTGCTTGTTCTGCATTTTTAATCTGTGTATCCCAATTATTGAAAAGCATTTCTTTATGACTATCATTGATGATTGGTGCTCCTGCCTTTTTTCCTTCCTTTGTCTTTTGCCAAGCCAAATAGTCAGTAACTCTTTCATTAGTTAAATCATAATCATGTCGTAATTCTATGACATGATTAGTGATTTTATCACTTTCTTCACAAAAAGAGTTCCACTATGAAATTTTTTGGCATAATATATCATGTTGCTGCAGTAGTTGTTTATTCAAGGAAACAGAGTCTGTAATAAATTATGTGATCTTGGGTTCATCTTTGTGCATCTCTTGCATAATCTGTATTTGTTTCTCTTTCTCAGCCAAATTATTCTGATATCCAACTTTCATTTGTTGAAACTCTTGCTGTAATTTTTCAAGTTGTATCTGTGCTTCACTGTTAGCATTGGCCTGTTGTAATTGTTGTTGCAGAACCTGTATTTGATCTTCTTTTTCATTCAATAATTTCCTTACCTCAGATGCTTTGTCGATGGCCACAGAGGCATATGCTCCTATAATCTGAGATAATTTAGTAAGATTTTCAGTTGGATTAGTAGTAGGATCTTTCCATAAAACATCCAATTGTTCTGCACCAGTAGAGATTACACTTTCTAGTTTCCTCTTCTTCCTTTGTTTTCTTACTACTGCTTTATGTTGTGGACTATAGAATATATCCAGAGGAGGAATTTCCTCTATTTTGAGAATCAGCTCAGAGGATGGAGTAATGGGGATATGTTATGTTTCTGTGACATTGGCACTTATTCTTGTAACTAAACCTTTTACTGTCTGTACATTACTTACAGGAGTCTGTGTGTTCTGTCCTTCAACGTTAATCAATTCATTAAATGTTTCCCATTCCTTATCCAATTCAGTTCTGATGGATGGTTGATGTACAATGAGAAGGGGAAGATTTAACTGCGGAGTGGTTGAAATCTGTTGCTGAGAGAGTTCTTTTGATTGGGCAGTATCCTTTACTGACCCTTCACTTTTATCCTGATCATTATCAGACTTTTTAGAGTGTTCAGAGGTTTCTTTTTCGGACTTTGACTTGGACTTGTCTGTATCTAAACTCCCACTAAGACTAATGCTGGGAGTTGGTTCCCTTACGGGTTCCAAGCGCAAATTATCTAAAGGGATAGTGGTCAACCTTCTTTCTCTGTACATTTTAAACTCTTGGAATTATTCTAGAGAAAACTGTGTTTGAGCTGAATGTAGAATCTCTTTAAATGTACATTTTCCTTGAAACATATCATCAAACAAATCATCTTCTTTAGAAAATATTCTCACCTTGACTGTAATGGTGAAATCCTTAACAACATCATACGGGTCAAATAGCCTTCTTGGAAACTTGAATAATTGTAAACATGTAATATTTTTTACTTCCTTAAGTGCATGACCAACATTAAATAATGAAAATGCTCCGCAGGCCACAGGAAATTGTGGCCAGATGGCCTTCTTTTTATCCTTTAAATCCTTGTTCAAACATCCCTCTCCACAAGTTTGATATGCAATTTCCCGGGCCAGGAGTTTATCCGGAACATACAAAGGTAAAACATGAGGAGAAGCAAAACTTCCAAAAACCCTAACATAGGTAAACAATTCTTATCCAAACCATCTTGCGACAGGGAGCATGTCTACTTCTGCTTCAGGAGAAAATCTTGGAGCATCCTTATTATACAACATTCTGTATAGTGGCAACATAATGCCATGGAAAATCTTGTAAAAATGAGGAATGAACTTTGAATCCCACAATTATTTATGATAAACATGAATGGGTAGGGGATCTTGAATTGTCCATTGCCAACCCATTAAAGGAAACTTAGAAACAAAGTAGATTGAATCTATTACATAAGAAGCTAAGTAAAAAGGAGGATAAATCCTCTGAGAGACAGTCCGTTTAGACCGATAATTGAAAATAGCCGTGGCTAAGTTATCAGACAAAATCTTATCCCAACCCACAATGGTAGCATTAACAACAACATTCAACAATGGTAGCCATTCAGGTGAAAACTTATTAATATCAGGCTTTCCAAAAAGCCTACAGAGCATCGCAACAGCAAAACAATACGGAGAAGTGAGAGAACCAGTACTGTACATACCGTGTTTATCTTTCTTCAGTGGTTCGTCTCTTCTGGACAATTCCTAGGTGCATTCTGTTAGGTTTTCATTTTCCTTAGAAAATTTCTCCATAAACTGTTTGTTGTAAGTTGCCTGTGGCTCCGGAAAATGATACATAAGCCTTAAATCCTCTGAAGTAAATGAGCCAATGAGCTCTTGCCCCTGAGTCTTGAACTGTCTGTCTGTAATATCAGCGCTATCCAGCACCATTTCAACATTTCTGTATATGGAAGAATTCTGGGTCTTGCTGCTATCCGGTACAAAAATGAACAAGCTAACTCTGTAAGAGATGCTTCGGAAGAACCAACTGATCCTGCAGTAGCCGAAACCTCCATTACTCTGGGGTTTTCTTCTTCAAGCAGATTATGCATACCATCCCAAGTAGTGATACCAGCATCTTTGTTGCAGGCAGTGTCTGTGTACAAGGACGCCATCTCTTTACTTTCAGAACTCGGAGCTTTGTCTTTCTTCCCCATGATACTCTAAATACCACTTTGTATAGTCGTCTGTTCTTCGTGCTTGCAGTTTATGAATTAAGTGAGAGTAATGATATGAAAAGGTGATGGGAAAGTTTTTAAATGCTGAAGGCGCATAACATATATCATATTACGTGAAATAACTCTTCAATCAAAACAAAACCATTTTTCATTAATAAATGACAATCAATTCATTGATTAATCATTAAAGCGCATAACAGAGTCTTGATTTATGGAGAAGATTTTATTCGTACAACAAGCCTTAAGAATCTGCGATAATGCGATCTGCGATTTGCTTCGCAATATCGTAAAATCGCAACATCGCAATATCACAATAGCGCAAATATTATATCATCGCGAAATCGCAATATCGCAATATAACATATAACAAATATCCGTTAATGTATTTTCTGCGAGATGCGATTTGCGATAAATGTTATCGCACATTGGTGATTTGAGGTTTCTCAGCATATGATATTTGAAACTTTGCGATGCGATAAATGTTCTTTTAGCGCATCGTCTCGCATCGCAATTTTTAGAATTCCACTTGTTAAAGAGGCATTTGTTATTTTTTTGCGATGCGATATTCTCCAAAGAATGATTTTTCCCGATGCTATCATAAAACTTAAGTTTTTTAGATTATTCAAGGAACTTTCTCCTAAGTCTTATGATAGTAAGTTTTATTGAAAAAAGGAAAAACAAGCATTAATTGATTTTTTGGATTTTTTGACTAAGGGTCCCCACTTATTTAGTATTATTACTAATACTAAATAAAAAGGGGGGGTTGTTGCTAGCTACAACAGGTTGAAATATCAATATGATGGGTTCAATATTTTTACATACTACTCTTGCAAAATCTTGGATCCCGGGAATGAATTTCCCTTTCATCCTATGAATCTTTCCATCTTCATAACATGTCATGTTTTTTTTTCAAATTTTGTTTGGTGTCATTGATGTTTATTAACCCATATTCCATGGCAATTTGATGTATTCCTTATCAATTGTCACCAAATATAAAAATAAAAATCTTTTTGAATGTCGGTACATACCAAACATTCAAAATCATTTTCTATCTGATTCCAAGGAGAAAATGTTTCACAATATATTTTTATTGTAGTATGTGTGTTGTAATATCATTCAAAGAGATTAAATTTATGTAGAGAGATCTTTCGATGGTAATCACATAGGTAGAGATTTCATCGATGTATTTTAAACCAACCAGTGTGGTTCTTCTTCACGACAGATGAGAAATCAGATCATGACATTTCATTATAAATAGATGAAGAGAAGGGTTGATCAAGAGATCATATCAATTGTTCAAAAATGCTCAAAAATTAAAGTCACTACAATGAAAAGACCCTCTAGCGGATGTTTTTGAGGAACCACAAAGAAAAACACCCCATACATCCATTTCTAGCGGAGGTTACTAGAGGAGGTTGGTGGGCGGAGGGTTTTGTGGATGTTTTCCTATCAGTGCTTTTATTGTTAAAACTTGCCCCGATGCTCTCAAAAAAAGAAAGCACCGATGCAGACAAAATCATTGGCACACCGGACACCATGCACTCCGTACACACCCGCCCGGTGCGTCATAATATAATAGAGCACCAGTGCCTCACAACTCATCCGCGCTGGTGCATTATAAAACACAACGCCAACATCGAAACCACCCGGTGCGGTAGACAAAAACCACACCGGTGCATCAAAAAAAATGGCCAAAACACAAACTGACCGGTGCGTTTGTAGCAAACAGTACTGGTGCGCCTATAAACAATGCGCACTGGTAAAGGGTTAAATTAAAAAAATATTTACGACAAAAAACCCAGATTTTTCAGTTTTCTAGTGCTCCTGAGCTATCAATTATCGGTGCGCACAATACCATAGAACGCACCAGTGCGCATCGAACATTGGCACATCGGATAGCGTGCGTGAAGTACACACACCGCCAGGGCGTCAATACTCTTCCACGCCAGTGCATCATAAAACACCGTGTCAAAACAAAAACGAGCCAGTGTGTTCTTCTCTAAGAGCACCAGTGCTAGAGAAAGCATGCATATTTGGAATAGTGTTATATATATATATATATATATATATATATATATATATATATATATATATATATATATATATATATAATTAAGGCCAAAAAACCGATGCTTTGCGACTATTACGCACCAGTGCTTTACCATTACGTCGCCCCGATGCATCATCAAATTTTCACGCTGAAACTGAAACATCTCGGCACACGGTTAGGGAAACGCCCAGTGCGTTATAAACAACTCGCCAAAATTGATACCGCTTGGTGTAGTTTTATTTAAACACACCAGTGTGCTTATAAAACCCCGCGCACCAAAACATGGTTAATTAAAAAGAAAAATTACGACCAAAAAACTTCATTATTCACTTTCCTCAGTGCTCCAGAGCTCTCAAGCCCCGGTGCTATTTCCTTATTTTTGAGCCGTCCTGACATCGGTGCTCTCATTGCACCCATTGCACGCACTGCTGCTCTACATTGGCCACCAATATCTAGCTTGCATTTTGAAAAACAGTGGGCAAATTTTATTTTCCAAATTTTACAGCCAATATGCCTCCTCGACGACGACATGTACAGGTATTTTTCTAGTTTTCCTATAATTAAGCCTTTTAGCAGATTATAAATTGAAATAAACTTAAAAATAACCATTAAAAAATAAAATAAAATAAAATTTCGTGCGGTGCGCTCAAACTGTTCGGCTTGCATCGGATAGAGGTGCTACCTGTAAAATTTACAGGCAGCACCGCTACTGGTGCTAACGGTAACTACACCATTTCCGGGGTGATGCCGGAAGGTGCCTCGAATAATTTTAAACTAAAAATAAAAAGGAAAAAAGGTGGTGCGCTCATTTATCCAAGTGCACCGTTGACCCCAAAAATCACAGTGTGGTGCCTTGACTTCATTTGTCGCCCTGGTTTGTGTCAATGCACCGCATTTTGCATTCCGAGAGGGTCAACGATGCGGCCGGGTAAAAGACCGCACCGTCAAATATGTCATTTTCATGAAGTCGGTGTGCTGACACGACTATACACATTGGGGCGTATATTTCAGTCAACGCACTACTATTCTGAATTATATACAGTCCATGGTGCTTGAAAAATAGACATCTGCACTGAATCCGGTGTGGTCTGTTTCATTAGGGGCCCCAGGGACAGTGCACTAAAATATTAGGACGCACCAGCACCGGTGCGTGACTATTTTTATGGAGCACCAACTTGTATGTTTGTTTTTTTTCAAAAAAAATTATATATGTATATTTATAAATACATTTTTGTTTTAATAAAAAAAAATTTATTTAATATGCCAATGATTCAGAGAGAACATGAGCAACAACAACAACAACAAGCAGAACAATATGACATGATTCGCCAATGGGAGGCGAGAGATAGGGAAAGAGATGGATGCCCTCACCCTATTACTGCAGATACCCAGGAGATCCTTATGCAGGTAGGTCTCCTCAAGTTCTATGAGGAGGCTATTTTCGGCCTAAAGGCCCATAGTGTGCTTTTGAGACATCGACAGGTGGAATTCCCACTGACAGACTTTTCAAGTTGGTCCTGACCAGTGGTATACAACCACTAAGGAGGACATTTATTTTATTACAGGACTATAGAGGAGAGGGGTGTATTTTCCCTCATTCCCAGACATGCCAGCTGGTTGTGTAGCAGGGAGTCAGTTAGTTTACTCCTAGAGATACATTAGAGCACATGTACTGTCTCCTTCAGAGTTTCAAGTACTTGGAGGTCAGTTACGTATAGGTGCTTTTGGTAGACAAGACGTGCAGTGCCTCTCTATTATCGCTTCGATCATTTCGTACAACA
This sequence comes from Pinus albicaulis, assembly GCA_034641835.2. NCBI lineage: Eukaryota > Viridiplantae > Streptophyta > Pinopsida > Pinales > Pinaceae > Pinus > Pinus albicaulis. The sequence continues at coordinate 1,774,217,034 of CM076580.1, forward strand.
CCAGGACGGGCAACGCATTAGTTGCTCGCTTTTATATTACGTTGATTCTTTAGTACAGCAGCCACGACTTGTCAGGTGGTCTGCCATTTTTTTCCGACAGTTTTGTATGGCCTTAGATAGATGTCGTGCTCATGCACAAGGGAGGGTCAACTTTCCAGAGATGAGACCTAGTTTTGTTCGACAACCTCGTAGGTCGATGTTTGAGGCCTGAATGCGCATGTGGGGGCAGATGATGCCCAAGAGGGGAGACACTATGTTTCCAGCAAGGATATCACATGATTCGTTGGACTTACTAGCCAGTGTTGGCGGGCTGCATCCCTTCATTATGGTCCCATGTCCTTATGTTGGACTAGATTGGCGAGGGTGTCCCAACATCCTCTTCACTCGTGATGAACTGCCAGATGATAGAGGTAATATTAATGTTTTATTTATATTTATTCTAACATGTTCTTTAACTTGTTTTTATTAAATTGTGTAATGAAATTATCTAATTATTGTTGTGTACTGTATATATTTTGCAGACATTGGCTCTTTAGGTGGCGATGAGATGTTGGATCCACCACATGATCCAGGTGTCGAACCTGATGATTACGATCAAAGAATGGGCGTGCACCGGAAGGATGAAATTTGGTGGCGCGGCGAGAAGATGTCTTGATCACCTCATGGTGCACCCGGTCTATAACTGCTAGGCATGGTCGACTTGATAGCAGTCTAGAATGGAGTTGGGCAGCCAACTCTATGGATTGATTTCAGATGCGAGCATCAGGCCCGCTCATTACAGAGAGATACAGGGCGATGATAGACTGTTACGGATGTGGAGAGGCATGCCGCATGACATGTATGGCCTAATACGACATGTCGTAGGAGCTACAACAGCTGTTATGCGATTGAGGAGGATTGTGCGTGGCTATAGGTGTAGTCGAGATGTGACACGTGATGGATAGTTTGCCAGCAGTGACTCAGATGCATCTCGTGATTGTTCACCTTATGATGCACCTGATGATCATCATGAGGCTCCACTGGCAGCATCTGACACTAGTCATCATGGAGATGGTGCTGCATCGGCCATGTGTATCCGATCGATAGCACATAACATCCATCATAGTACTAGTCCACCGATCATCATCAGCAGGCTGAATAAATTGGCCAGGCTCAGGCTGCAATATGTCTTGAGCAGGCCTCCACTACTACTGCGCCTCATATTGATCATGTTGTACTACCACCAGCGGATGCATCCATCAGTACTAGTGATCATCATGATCATGAGCAGGTTAGTCGACCATCGACTGTCGAGGTTGCACCCAGCTTTACTGAGCAGGCCACATCCACTTATACTAGTGTTATTGATGTTGTTATACTACCACCAGCACCTGATCCATGACATTTATATTACAATTGTATATTTTTAACATTATTCAGTTATATATATATATATATATATATATATATGGTCCATGTATTTTATGTTCATGTTGCAGTTGTACTTAATTTTCATGTTGATGATCATCATGATGTGGTGCATATTGTTAGTCATGTTAGATATGTTCATTTAATATTTAGCTTGCAGATAGATGTGTATATGTGATAGGCACATGAGTTATTTGACATTATATTGAGATGTATATTTGATGTTTGTGTTGTGATGATGTTAATATATAATGTTAATTTGATGTTAATTGAATGTGTTTATTAGTCGAATATGATGTTTGTACAATGGTTATCATGATCATGATGATGTTTATTAATTAATTTAATATTATTAAATGACCATGATATTTATTAAATATTATGTCGTGAATGTAATTGTAATTTAAATTTTAATTCTATTTAAAATTGTAAAATTGTATTTGTATTTGTACTAATTGTAATTTTAAGTGTAATTGTATAGAAAATATTTATTAATGTAAAATTTTAATTATAATTGTAATATTTAATTTATTCTGAAATTATTGTAATTGTATATATGAAAAATTGTAAAATTATAATTCTAATTCTAATTGTATGTAAATTTCACAAATTGTAATTGTATTTGTAATTGTAATTTTAATTGAATTGTATGTAAAATATTTGTAAAATTGTAATTGTAATTGTAAATGTAATTCTATGTAAAATTGTAAATGTAATTGTATTTGTAACTGTAATTTTAATTGAATTTTCTGTAAAATATTTGTAAAATTTTAATTGTAATTGTAAATGTAATTATATGTAAAATTGTAAATGTAATTGTATGTAAAATTAAAATTCTAATTCTAATTCTAATCGTAATTCATGTATGTGAAATTAACGTAAAATTGTAATTGTAATTTTAATTCTAATTGTAATTGTAATTTTAACTAATGTAATTGTATGTAAAATTTTAATTTGTAAAATTTAATTCTATTAATGTGAAAATCTTAATTGTATTAATGTGAAATGATTTTATTAAAATATTTAAATTTGTAAATTTGAAAATAATTGTAAAATAACAAATCTAGAATAATACGAATTTTTGTAACATAAAGTTTAGAAAATAATGAAAATAAATTCATGTACTTTATAATTATCATTATTTTATTATGATCTTACATACCAAAAAAAAAAAAAGTCCAGTGTGCTTATCATCCTAACAGGCCCCAATGCGTCGTATTAATACAACACACCGGTACGTCGCATTTCCGTGCACCGGAAACAAATAAATGCAAATAAAAAAACGCAACCCTATTTTTTTTAAGTTCAAAAAAGCGGCAATTTGAAAAATGGACAGCAAAATATTTTCGAAAATCTAATTTGATAAAATAATTCTTTAAATACTAAACACTTTTCATTATTTCACTATTTTTGCTAAAAATTTTCAGTCATATTTTTGCAGGAGATAGACCTGGAGCAACAGAGCACGAGGGCACTGTGGATGGCAAAATACGTTCGAACAAAAGTATTCAAACAATCAAAAACCAAAACTCTGGTGATTCAAGCCCTTTATCATAGAATTTCAAACCATTTCGTGATTAAATTTAATTATTTTTTTTACTTTTTTCTATAGTTTTTTATTTTTTCCTACAGTTTTATCCATTTTTACCCTGAACCCTTCATTTTTTTGCTTTTTCCCTTTCTTCTCCATGTTTATGTGATTTCAGAATTAGGGTTTTTCATTTTAGATTGACGTCGAACCCATGGGACGACTTGCATAGTCAAATTCCAATCCATTCGGCCATTGCGTGAATTTTTGAAAAAATGGATTTTTCTTTATCAGTGCGCATTGCGTACGCCACCGCACCGGTGCTCTGTATTATTACAGCGCACCGTGCAAGTTCTGTGTCATAAAAATTTGAAAACATTTTTTAAATCCATGCGCCAAATCTGAAATAGGGCACCGGTGCTCTCTTTAACTAGGAAAGCATTGTGCAGTGTATTACACTGTTTTTGCAGTGCGTTTATAATACCCCATGCACTGTTAGGTCTATTACACTGTTTTTGCGGTGCGTTTATAATACTGAATGCACCGTACGGTGTATTATGCTATTTTGCAGTGCGTTGTTAATATATCCATGCACCGGCGGCAGTGCAGATTTCATGAAATGCGCACCGGTGTCTCGAGATTTATTTTCTACCTGAAAAGTTGAGAATTTATTTATAAATATATTAATGAATGATATGCTACAGGTTTCAGATTGATAAAGAAATTACTGACAAGATATCAAGTAACAAAAATACTGTTAACACATCAAGAAAAACAAAAAAGGCAAGTTCTTTGAAAATTCTTTATAAAAAATATTATTTTTGAATTATATGTAACTTTAACTTTTGATGAATAATGAATTTTAAAAAACCACAATAATTCTGATATGATATAACAAATTAATCCAAACATCACATTCAAATGCATTAATAAAAATATAATTAATATGAATATTGTTAAAAGATGTGTCGACTTTTGATGAATAATGAATTTAAAACAATCAAAATAATTGGAATGTCAGAGGTGGATGTTTCTAAAAAAAACAAAATGAAAACCGGTGCGTTTATGTGTCTATACGCACCGGTGCATTTATGATTCTATGGGCACCGCACTAATACTGATTCTAGTTATAAATATTGGTGCGTTTGTGTGATATTGTGAACCGGGGCGTTTATGTATCTATAAGCATCGGTGCATTTGTAGATGCCATGCGCACCGCATGAATACCGATACTAATTATAAATCTCGGTTCCTTTTTGTGATACGGAGCATCGATGCCTCATAAGATACACACACCGGTGTGCTTATACGACCTATGGGCACCACTCAAATCCCAAGACCAATTAGAATGGCCCTGTGCATTGTATCACCAACACCAGGCACGGTGCTGTTGTTTTCCTTAACGGCCCGGGGCATTCTCCTTCGATCGCCCCGGTGCGTTGTCTACCGATACACACTGGTGTGTTAAAACCTGATAAGAGCACCGATGAAAAAACATCCGTAATAACCTTTGGCCGCCCATTTTTTTTTAGTTATGTTGAATTTCCGTTAAAAGCTCTGCCAAAACCTTCGTTACCATAAACAAATGTGGTAGCATATGTTTTTTTGAAAATTTTGGCCAATTTTATAACACTAAAAACCTTCTTTATAACCTCCACTAGAGGGTCTTTTCCTTGTAGTGAGTGCTCAAAAGTGTTTTCAACCTGAGCAACTGGAAAGGTCTCATCGCTGTAATTCTGGCACTACGAATGGTTCACAAAACAGAGGTCGTATGTAGAAGTTATGAAGGTTTGAAAAGCCCACTAAACTCCAAAAACTAGACCTTCAACCCATTTTGACTTTTTTTTAAAATTTGAAAAAAAAAATATTTTTTTTTATACTAAAGTTTTTGGACCTATCAACGGGCGCCACGTGGCCTGCCTGGAGGCTGCTACATGGCCCCAAGCTAGAGGATGAAATGGAATATTAAATATTGTTTGGAGGCAACGGGTTTTGAATGCGGGACTTCTCGCTTACCTACACAACACTCGACCGTTGTGCCCAGGGGTTGTTTCTTAACCCTTAGGGTTGCGCTATAAATTTAACGCTTGAATTTGGTTTCCACTAGTGGCAAAGGGGGCCAGCCCCCACTTCACGAGACCACTCCATATGACCTGGCACTTTGAACCAGGGCTAAAAAAACCCATCGGCAGTGGTTAACGTTTGATCCGGTGGTTAGCACAAAACCCGATCGCATGCGGAGGTAGCATTAAATGTAACCACTAGTTAAACCGACAACCGACGGTTATCACGGCGGTCAGAGTGGGGGCGGTCACATGCCTAACAAAAAAATTTATTATAACTTCCAGTGATGGTGGAGATGCTGGTGGAACTGACAATTTCGGCGGTGAGTGCCATCATGGCGGACTTAACTGGAGTTCCTCCAGTTTTGGAGGAGCTTTCCTAGGGGACATTGGGTAGTTTACTGTTTTTGCCATAACTCCTTCGAAATTCAACCAATTTTGATGAATGAATAGTCAATTTTGGGTATTCTCGACATTTTGAACACATTGGCAAAGTTTTTGGAGCCATCAGAGGTCATATTGTGTAGGTTTAGCTTCAAGAGAGGTCAAGGAGCCACTAGGGCCACAAGGGTGTTTTCAGTGTTTTGAGCATCCATTCTCTATTTTCTACAAATGAAAAGTCATTCCTGACTAATTCAATCATTCTAAAGCTTTTTTTGTAAATATCACAGCCATTCGAGGCTTTTATTCACATGTACTTACCTTTTTTGAGCAATAAGATATGAGGGACATGCCATTGGGAGCTGGACCAACAGATGTAGCCCAGGAGGGGTGAACTGCTTCATCAAATTTGCTGAGTATTGTTACATGTGATGTTTATTTCTCTGTTATTTACTGATGTAAAATTTTATACAAGAAATTTACATGCTTTAACCTCAAATAGAAATATGTTAACTAAGTTAAAACCATTTGTTTCACCTGCAAAATTCAGATAACCTTATGCACACAATTTAACTACTGTTTGGATACTTAGCACAAAAAAACTAATACATTCCATTCAGATCAAGTTGGTATCAGAACTCAGGTTGAGCATTGGGTTGAGCTAGAGTATTTTCTCTGTTTAATCCTCTGTGCAAAGAATTTGTTTAACAGTTTGCAAGGTTTTAATGCTTACTAGGTTGAAGCCTAAGAGAGGAGAAGGTCAATTGGTGAAAGTTCAAAGTAATCCTCAGCCAAGGAGCGCAAGAGTGCCATTATCTCCACCTTAAATTTCACCTCAAAGAGAAGAAGAAAAATCCATAAGCATGACTTCAAGAGAAGGATAAATCCATGAAGAAGTTGATCCCAAAGAGGAATAAAGAGTGTTTAGAAAAGAATTTCTTGACTTAACTAAAACAATGACAGTCCTTTATCAAGAAAGGAATGAAAGACTAGAAGCAGAAGGATCCAAAATTCACAAGGAAGGAGAAGGATCATCAGGAGGCCATAATGATGAATATAAATCCAAGAAGGGTAATGGAGGAAATGGAGACAGTGGAAAGTCGCCATCATCACCCTCATCTTCATCTTCATCAACCTCTACTTCATCTTCAGTACACCACAAGTCAAAGAACATTGGTAAAAATCCTTTTCTAAAACTTGATGTGAAGTTTGAATTGCCAAAGTTTGATGGTGAAGTTAATGCAGAAAAGCTAGATAATTGGATTAGGCAATTAGAGTTATATTTGAGAATTCAAAATTTTCATGATGACGAAACCAAAATCCAACTAGCGTCATTGAGAATGGAAGGTGCAACTCTTGTTTGGTGGGAAGCCAAGACAAAGGAGGAGATCAAGAAATATGGTAATATTATCTTATCATGGACTGGTTTCATTTCTGCAATAAAACAACAGTTTTATCCATTAGCTCACATGCAGAAAGCGATAATGGACTGGAAAATTTTTAAACAATTGAAAGGACAAAATGTTCAAGTGTATACCCAAGAATTTAGAAGAAGGGCTCTTTTACTAGGAGTATATTTTCATAGCCAAGACACTTTACTCAAGTATATAGGAGGTTTACATACTTACCTAAGACATACCATTCTCATGTTTAACCCTATAAGCCTAGATGAGGTTTGTGTTCAAGCCACACATTTAGAGGCAAGGGGAAAACAAAACTTAGATGGGAATGAGGAAAGTGAGTTTAAAGGCAAATGGAAGAAAAAGAGAAATGCAAATACTAGAAAAGAGAAGGGAAAATTCTTTTGCAAACACTATTCTAAAACAAGCCATGATGAGGACCATTGTTGGAAACTTCATCTAGAGTTGAAACCAGAAAGTATTTGCCAAAGAGAAAGCCAAGGAAAAAAGCAAGACAGTTGCAATAGCTAAACAAGACCTAGGGTCAGAATCAGGAGATGAAACAAAAATCATAGCTATGGGACTAAAGAACATAAAGGGGAAAGAGAATGAAAATAAACCCAGTTCTAGTATTTCTAACTGTCACATAGAAGCTCCAAGTGAAGAAAAGTGAATTGAACTGTTTCATGTGAGGGTCATTTCCAAACATACCAAGGTTGACACACTATTTGACAGTGGGTCGCAAGTGAGCCTTATTTCTGAATACTTATTCAAGAAACTTAATCTTGAGACCATTCCACATCCAAAACCATATCCACTTGGTTGGATTTGTAAGGATGAAAATTTACAGGTTTCAAAGAAGTGCATGTTGTGCTTTGCAATAACTGCACATTTCATTGACACGGTTGAATTAGATGTTGTTCCACTTGATATAATAGCTATGGTGTTGGGTAGTCCTTACTTGTATGATAGGAAAGCTATATTCCATCGACATGAGAACAAATACCATTTATTCAAAGATGGAAAAGAGTACATTGTGAGAGCTCATCGCAAAAAACTAGACTCTTCTTTAGTTAATGTAAGGCAGATGAAAAGGCTCGTCAATGCAAGTCAAAACTTGACATTGATGATGATTAAGAAAAGAGAAGTTTTACATAACTATTTTCATGTAAATTCTGATATATGTAATGAGTTGTTTCAGTCTGAAAGCAAGTTGTCTTTGAAAGAAGATGACAAGCAGTTGCAACAATCGTCTTTGGTGTCGAACGATGCTGAAAACAAAGTGTCAGTGCAAGAAGTTGCAAAGGACCAAGAGAGGGAAAAGCAACTTAGCAAAGAAGGCACAAGATTCAACAATGATCATTGCTAGTTTCAGAAAGGTATGGTACAATGGCAAGGAAACTTGGTCAGGAATCGACACAAGTTCAAAGCAAATTCAGCAAAAAATCGCCATAAGGACAGGATGTAAGGTGAAAGTAAATTTCAGTTTCCTTTTATTATAGGCCAATGTAGAAAAAGTATGTTTACTGCAAAGTTAAGTTGTTGTTCTGCAAGTTTCGAAAATGTGCAGCATGACAAGGTCAAAGTCAGCAACGGTTGGTCAACATAATCAAGGAAAAAGTTGTCGTTTCATGAAAAGCTCCAATTAATGAAATCGGGGAAATTTCAATGGATTAGTATTGGAAGAGTGGGGACACAATCTCCTCATCTTCATGTTCAGTAGTCCAGATAAATTTTGAGGTCCAAAAGCTTCCCAGTGGGGAGGTGTGATCACGAGATCATATCCATTGTTAAAAAATGCTCAAAAATGAAAGTGCTCAAAAGTGTTTGCAACTTGAGCGGCTGGAAAGGTCTCATCACTGTGATTCTGGCACCGCGAACGGTTCGCAAAACATAGGTCATATGCAGAAGTTATGAAGGTTTGAAAAGCCCAGTAAACTCCAAAAACTAGACATTTGACCCATTTTGACTTTGTACAAAAAATTCAAAATATATATATATATATATATATATATATATATATATATTATATATATATATATATTATATACTAAAGTTTTTGGGCTTATTAACGAGTGCCACGTGGCCTACCAAAAGGTTGCCACGTGGCCCCAGGCCAGAGGATGGAATGGCATATTAAAAATTGTTTGGGGGAAATGGGTTTTGAACGCGGGACCTCCCACTTGCCTACGTAGCGCCCGACTGCTACGCCCATGGGTTGTTGCTTAACTCTTAGGGCCACGGTATAAATTTAACACTTGAATTTGGTTTCCACCGGTGGCAAAGGGGGCCAACCCCTAAGGGCTAGCCCCTACTTCACGATACCACTCCATATGACCCAACACTTTGAACTAGGGCTAAAAAAACATGTCAGCAGTGGTTAACGGTTGATCCGGCGGTCAGCGCGGAACCCGATCACATGCAGAAATGGCATTAAATGTAACCACCAGTTAAACTGATAATTGGCAGTTATCACGGCAGTCAGAGCGGGGGCGGTCATATGCCTAACCACAAAATTTATTATAACTTCTAGTGCTAGTGGAACCGACAATTTCGGCGGCGGGTGCCATTCTGGCGGACTTAACCGGAGTTCCTCCAGTTTTGGAGGAGCTTTCCTAGGGGACATTGGGCAGTTTACTGTTTTTGCCATAAATCCTTGGATATTCGACCAATTTTGATGAATGAATAGTCAATTTTGGGTATTATCGACATTCTAAACACATTGGCGAAGGTTTTAGAGCCATCAGAGGTAATATTGTGTAGGTTTAGCTTCATGAGAGGTCAAGGAGCTACTAGGGCCACTAGGGTGTTTTTAGTGTTTTGAGCATCCATTCTCCGTTTTCTGCAAATTAATAGTCATTCCTGACTAATTCAAGAATTATGAAGCTATTTTTACAAATATCAAAGCCATTTGAGGCTTTTATTCACATGTACTTACCTTTTTTTAGCAATAAGATATGAGGGACATGCGATTGGGAGTTGGACCAACAGATGTAGCCTAGGAGGGGTGAACTGCTTCATCAAATTTGCTAAGTATTCTTACATGTGATGTTTATTTCTCTGTTTTTTATTTCTATACAATGTTATACAAAAAATTTACATGCTTTAACCTCACACAGAAATCTTTTTAACTAATTTAAAACCATTTGTTTCACCTGCAAACTTCAAATAACCTTATGCACACAATTTAATTACTGTTTGGATACTTAGCACAGAAAAACTAATACATTCCATTCATATCAAGGGTTAACTAGCCGTTGGAATGTAAAAAATAGTTTGACCTAACAGAAAATAAAAATAAAATAAAATAAAATAAAATTTAATTGTCAAATTTTCTTTTGATTTTTTATATTATATTATATTATTTAATACTATAATAATATTAAATTAAATATTATCAGAATATTAAATAATATAATATAATATAAAAAATAAAAAATAAAAATTGACAATTAAATTATATATATATATATATATATATATATATATATATATATATATATATATATATATATATATATATTTCTTTAAGATAAAACTAGTCATTACATTCCAACAACTAGTTAACCCTTCTCTTCATCTATTTGTAATGGAATGCCATGATCTGATTTCTCATCTATCCTGGCGATGAACCACATTGGTTGGTTCGGAACACATCGATGAAATATTTTCCTATGTGATTACCACTGAAATATCTCTCTACATAAATTATGGATCACAAAAGCCAAATGTAAAAATTAAATTTAGTCTACATTCTTAAAATTTCCAAAATAAGTCTTTTTTGAAGATCATGTGTTGATTGGCCCTTATATCCAATATCCATGCATCTTCATACTCACTATTAAAAGAGAAATTAGAGACTATCAAATATCAATATTTTTTGTTTTTAAGAGTAGTGAATACATATTTAGAACTATCATCCTCTCTATCATTTTCATATTTTGTTGAAGTTGAGTGTAGCTTGAAATTCAACAATTTATCATTTGGAGTTAGACAATTTTCTACATAATCACCAACCATTTTACAATGTATGCATATAACTTGGCTTAAGTATTTATCTCTTACACATTGTTGACTATGATTATGAGGCTTCTCTCGCTGAATTCTTCTAAAGTTACAAGACACTTGTTGAAAATTAATTCTTCATCTTCATTCACTGCTTTATCTTCCTTGATTGCTTCATCTTCATTCTATGACTCCCCCTCATCCACATCCACAATAAGACCATTAATTTTGATTTCCTCTTCCTCTATTCTTCACATGAATTACTCTTTCTTATGAACCTTTATTTGATGACCTACTTGATATTGTACCTATAAAAAAGATATCTTCACCCACTTGTTTCTTCTTCCCAATTATTTTATCATGTTGAGCTAACATGTCACTAAACTGATCAAATGATGTCTTTCTAAATTTCTTTTTAACTATAAATTCTCCAAGAAGTGTTTGTAATGGGATGGGAATATTGCAATTAAGATATTTTCCATCACAATGTTTTCTACAAGAATAAATCTTTCCTTAATGATTTATTGTTTAATGTTTTTAAGTCTAGAAATATACCCAAGTGCATCTGCTCCTTGAGTCAGCTTATATTGAATTATATTTAACTGAAGATCCACATGTTTTTTTTTTTGTTTGTGTATCAAAGAGATCTTTGAAACTATTCCATGCAAACCAACTATCTAATGTGATTTCAATATAAATGAAAATCTCTTCATTTATTTAGGATTTTATTAATTCCAAGGCCTTTTCATCCTTAACTTCCCACTTCTCTAGAGGACTATCGTCAGTGGGTTTATTTGGATTTACATCACCATTACATATTTCCTTCCATAACTCATTATAAATTAAGGTTCCTTCCATATGATGTTTCCATATTTTGTAATTTTTATAGCCCACAAGTTTGTGGAACTTGTAAAATAAATTTACAAGTTTGAACATTATGAATTCTTTGCTTAGAGAAAATTTTATGCCAAAAATGAGAATGCAAAAAAATCATGTACCAAGAAAAGAAAAATCATGAATGCACCACATGTTGCACCTATGAAAGTGAACTATTCGAGCTTGGTCATGACCCACAGATAGTCGTTTGAAGAAATAAATTAATTCAATTTTGTTCTTGGGTCTCATAAATTCTTTGATAATTTTATTTACAAGTTTGCTTCTTAAAAGTATTCAAAATTTGTCTTCCAAACTATGCGCTTTCCCCTTTTGATGTAATAAGTTACTTCAATTACATCAATTTTATGTATGCTCTTTCCCTTCTTGAAGTAATGACTTGTTTAAAAATGCAAAATTGCAATATATGATTGTTTGCCCCTAAAAAAAAAAACTTTTATTTACAAAATACGTGAATTTTATTTTTATCCTTCCTCATGAATTTTAAAAACTCTTTGGAATTCCAACAATTTATACTACGTATATGCAGGGATATTGACAATACTAAGAAGGTGGGGGGGTGGGAGGGGGGCGGGGGTTAAACAATATCCTATAGTATTGGTTACCAATTACCATTCTTTACCCTTTTTACACATAGAAAATATATACATGACTTTCCTTAAAGAAATACACATATGTATGAGCTCTTCTCACACATAAACACGATATATATTTGTAGCTCATATCTCTAAACTTTGATATTAGGGAGGTTACTTTAAAGTTGACCTAAATATTCTCTAATTACCTATTTGATGCATTTATTGTAGGCATTGATGTTGTGTTTTAGTGATTGATGGTTGGAATTGATGTTGTGTTTTAGTGATTTATGGTTGGCATTGATGTCAACCTAGGCATGTATTGAAAATGTTTTGCATATGTTTGATTGGTTTTTGTGGCATTTTGGGTTATGTTAGATGTTATTGTGTGTTGGTATGGTGGATGCTTGAATTATTAGTTATAGGGTATGTCATTGGTGTTTTAACAATTGTGTAGGTGTTGGAAGAGTTTTTGAGTAGGTTGGAAGAAGTATGGGCTGATAAGTTTTTTACTTTTCTCTATACTCTGCCACAACCACATGGATTCAGTCTTATGTGCGTGGTTGTAGGCCTTTAGTTACATGGATGCAGTCTTATGGGTGTAGTTGCAGTCAATATTTTCATCTTTTGTGGATATAGTTGTAGGTTTAATTACAAGTAAACATTACCATGGTATTGGTATGTGTGTGGATAAGGTTTTCAGTTCGTATTAGTATTAACATGGTACAATTTCCCTTGGTATTGTTATTACCATGGTACAGGTGTAGGAATTTACAGTGTAAGTTCCATAGATCAAGAACCAAAGGTCACCACTCACAAACAGATCACAAATCAGTACAACAATATAATCATGTGGTTAAAACTCTCAAAGAGGGAAACAATCCATGCCCTAAGCCAACGCGACCACTTCAAGGAATTTATTAATATAAAAGAAAAGTTACATATGTTTCTCTCATAAATGGTTACCGGAAAAATGACCCTCCATGCTCTTTAAATAGATATCATGGACCAATTGAGTGTCAAGCCACGGATCAAGTGCCGTTAATACCGAGGTGAGAGATAACCGTCATATCACTACAAATTGTGACCGTCAGATTATAAGTTACAAATGCACATGGTAAAGAAACACACTTTACCTAACTCTACACTAGACTAAGTTATTCTTAAATATTTCCTATGTTTCGGAATATCCTAACATCCCCCCTTAAGAACAACTTGGGATAGGATTGAAGGATTTACAAAGGTGACACAAAAGGAGCCTATTTCCTATGTGTCGAAATATCCTAACATCCCCCCTTAAGAAAAAATTGGGATAGGATTGAAGGATTTACAAAAGTGACACAATAGAAGGAAGGAGGCATTAGAGCCTATCCCCCCTTAATGACAACTTTCCTGAACTCCAAGCATGGACCGAAGTTTGGTAAACTTCGCTTCTGTGAGAGCTTTCATAAAGATATCGGCTACTTGATCATTGGTCAGACAATACTGCACTTCAAGAACATGATCATGAATGAGCTTTCTTATGAAGTGTATGTGGAGTTCAATGTGTTTCATACGCTAATGTTGAACTGGATCTTTACATAGCTGAATGGCACTCTGATTATCACACCAAAGTGTAGTTGGATGTTGCTGATGAATACCAAATTCAGATAGGATCTGACGAAGCCACATAGCTTCCTTGTTGGCTTCAACTACACCACGATACTCTGCTTTTGCTAAATAAAGGGAGATGGCACTTTTTTTCTTACAAGACCAAGTAATAGGTCCTGAACCAAGAGTGAATACATATCCTGCAGTGGACTTCCGATCACCAGGGTCACCAGCCCAATCAGAATCAGTGAAACCAATCAACAAGGGAGATGCTCCTGCACTATAATGAATCTCGAATTGAACTGTACCTTGAATACATCGAAGTATTCTTTTAGCTGCTTTCCAATGACTTTCATGAGGTTGGTGCATAAACCGAGCAACAAGACCAACGGCAAAGGAAAGGTCAGGACATGTATGGGTTAGATACAAAATTTTACCAACAAGTTGACGGTATAAGGTAGCATCAACTTCAGGGCTAGTACAGTTGACTGAAAGCTTGACTCTAGACTGAAAGGGAGAAGGAGTAGGCTTACAGTCTTCCATGTGAAAGTGGTGTAGAAGATCACAGGCATACTTGGATTGAGAGAGGGTAATGCCTTCCTTGGATTGCAAGACTTGAAGACCAAGGAAATAATGCAAGTGTCCTAAGTCTGTCATTTCAAACTTCTTTTTGAGGCTAGACTTCACATGGTTTATATGGTTTGGATCACTACCAATAAGGATAATATCATCAACATAAAGAACAAGGATGGTGAAGGAATTAACCACCTTCTCGGTGTAGACAGTGTTGTCAGAATGACACCTAGAAAAGCCATTATCTAAGAGAAATCTATCCATTTTGGCATACCAAGCCCAAGGAGCTTGTTTGAGACCATAGAGAGACTTCCTAAGGCGACAAACAAGGCTGGAGTATTTTTGGATAAAGCCAGGGGGTTGTTCCATGTAAATTTCTTCATGTAAATCTCCATGTAAGAAGGGGGATTTAACATCCATCTGATGGAATTCCCATTTAAAGGAGGCAGCAAGGGAAAGAAAAAGGCAGATACAATTCATTTTGGAAACAGGGGAGAAGGTTTCAGTATAGTCAATTCCTTAAACTTGTGAAAAACCTTTAGCAACAAGATGAGCTTTATGTCTATCCACTTTTCCATCTGGTCCAAAAAAAATTTTGTGAACCCATCTGCATTTGACAAGTTTTCTTCCTTTTGGAAGATGAACAAGATCCCAAGTATTGTTTACCAATAAGGAACGATACTCTTCATTCATAGCTTCATCCCAATCTGGATGACTGGAGGCTTCTTCAAAGGTTTCTGGATCAAGTTTTTCTAGAATTTGAGCCAATAAGGAAGAGGCTCTTTCAAACTGAGAACGTGTACGTCGTCGATCGGCAGGGTCACCTGCAAGAGAACCTGATGCATCCTGAGTAGAGCGGACCCATCTTGGAAGCGGTGGAGTATAAGGAACAATTTCATGAGCTGGAGGAGGATTCTCATCCTCGCTGTCATCATCTGAACTAGAAGGAATGCTATTAAAAATAGAAGAGAGAGAGAGAGGTGGCATATATGCCGAACCAGGTTCACAGGCCAAAGAGGGCACACCCGCCGAACTAGGCTCGCAAGCCGATATATTTTCATCAAACTTTACATCTCTTCTAATGATTTTGGATTTGGGTTGAAGAAGTCTATATCCTTTGACATCTTCAGAATATCCAACAAAAATACATTTTTCACTCTTAGGTTCTAAGGCTTTATGTTTCTCATCTGGAATATGGGCCCAAGCATCACTTCCAAAAACACGAAAGTGACTTACATCTAGTTTGATTGAGCTCCAAGCTTCTTCTGGAGTTATACTCTTTAAAACCTTAGTAAGAGTGTGATTTACTATGTAATTTGCACAATTAATGGCTTCTGCCCAAAAATTGATACCAAGTCCTTTATATTGAAGCATACAATTAGCCATTTCTTTTAAGGTGTGATTCTTCCTTTCAGCTACACCATTTTGTTGTGGAGTATATGGAAAATTATGTTGCAATTGAATGCCATGCTTAGTGCAAAAGTTGATAAATTTGTTGTTAACATATTCTCTGCCATTGTCTAATCTTAACTTAAGAATTTGATGTCCAAATTGTTTCTCAACAAAGGCCTTAAAGGCCAAGATCATGTTAAAAACTTCACTCTTGAGTTTTAAGAAATATACCCAAGTGCGTCTGGAAAAATCATCAATGAAGGTTAAGAAGTACTTGCAACCAGAGAAAGAAACAACTGGAAGTGGATCACATAAATCACTGTGCACAAGCTGCAAAGGGGATGAAGCGTGCCAAGAGGCACGTTTGTCAAAACTATCCCGATGATTTTTTCCGAGTACACATCCGAAGCAAACACCATCCCGACAAGATACCATAGGAAGGCTCGTCACCATATTTTCCTTACACGGAGTTTGAAGAGAGCGATAGTTTAAGTGACCAAATCGCTTATGCCAAAGTTTGCTCACATCATCATTATGAGCAACAAAAACAGAGGGAAGATATGATGACCCAAAGTTGTCAAAATTATACAACCTTGTGGAATCATTAGCAATGCTAGTAGCTAAACTACGTTTAGGATCTTTGAGGTCCTTGATTACAACATCATGAGGTGAGAATTCTACTATTTTCCCTTCACCTGAATGAGTTATCTGATAAACAGATAGAAGGTTGCATGACAAAGTAGGAACACATAGTACATCATTAAACTAACCATTATCTAGATGAATGGTTCCAGATCCTACAACACTAAGAGATCTATCATCACCAACATAAATATGTTTGGTGTTACAATCATTTAAAGAAGAAAACATGGATTTATTTTTAGCCATGTGGTAAGAAGCTCCATAATCAATGAGCCACTCATGAGAAGGAGAAGAAGAAGATATATTTAATGCATAACTAGATCTTGATGCTTGACAACCACAAGCAGAAAGTGCCATGCCTAAAGATGAAGGTGAAGAGTGCTCCAAATTGATGTTGTGCTTCTTCATTACTGCTTCTAAGGCTTCCATCTTCTTAAAACATTTGGACTCTAAATGGCCATCACGATTGCAAAAGTTGCAATGTCTATCTGTCTTCTTTCCTTTGTTTTTATATTCCTTATCATTTTGGTGAGTTGCTTTTTCAGTTTGGGGCTGAAATTCCTTAGGACCCTTGTTTGGTTTCGGACCATACTTTTTAGGATACTACTTCTTGGGATTATTTTGATATGATTGATGTTGGGCTGCTAAGGCTTTCTTAGAAGCGTTTCTAGCAGTGATAAGACCAAGGTATAAAAATTTTTCTTGTTCTCTTATCAAAGAATCACAAAAGGCATCAAAAGAGGGATTCTTGTAGGTGGTTCCTGAAGAAATGATGGCTTCTCTAGTGGAATGGAAGGAGGAAACAAATACAGAGTATGCAGGGCCAAGCTTAGTAAGAATGCAATAGATGAGGCTACCATCTTCCTTTTTGACCTTACAACCTTCTAAAAGAACTCTGAGGGTCTTGAATTTGGACAAAAAATCTTCAATAGAGGAGAAAGTATTGGGGTCCAAAGTAAGCAACTCATTTTCAAGCTGATGGGCCCTGATTTGATTTTGAATGCCAAAGACAGTATTTAGCTTGTCCATGGCTTCATGAGGGGTGTCAATGTCAAGGATATGAAATCGAAGATCTTAAGCAATGGACATTCCTATCAACCCTCGTGCTTGATCTTGTTTATTTTCCCATTTAGCAACTTTATCATCATCAGAAGGTTTAGTTTCTAGCCATGTGGCTATTCTATAAATCCCTTTACTTCTAAGTATATCTACCATGTGAGGTAGCCATTGGAAATAATTGGTGCTGTTAAGAATAACCGGGCATGCACTTTCCATTTTTTTTTTTAAACTGAAGCTGAGAAAATCTGAAACTAACTGCTCCAACGAAAATATCTCAAAAAATTAAGCCGTTTAAAAAAACGGCTTGAAAAACGGCTTCCGGATGAAGAAGTTATGCCTTTTGAAAAAAAAATGAGTTGTAGATGCCGAATAGTTACGGGAACGAGATGAAGTGCGGCTCTTTAAAAAAAAAATCCACCCCTTTGAACAAAAACTTTTTACAAAAGAATCTTGAGAAGGAGACTTGAACCCAAGACCTCTATTCTGATAAACTAACCCCTCACCAAGTGAGATAGTAAAAGGATTATGTTATTTTAGAAAGGAGGAAGGGGGGATTATTATTATTGTTATTGTTATTGTTATTGTTATTATTATTATTATTATTATTATTATTATTATTATTAGAGGTGTGTGTGCCTTTTCCTGCACAAAAAACGAGAAAAAGAAACAAGATGCAAAGCCTTACGGCAGAATGTTAGATTCTCGGTTAGCCTTACCAGCAACTATCACTTTTTTCACTATTTCTGATTTCCCAAGATCGCACAAAGACGCGGGGAAAGAGCATACGTAGCAAAAAAAATCCCTTTTTCCTATTTCTGATTTGCCGAGATCGCACGGGGCGCACAGCAAAGAGCACACACAGAGAAAAGGGTATAGATCCGGTAAATAAATAAAACCTTAATACAGGAAAAAAAACCGAAATAAGCAAAAATATTAACAAATATAACTGCAAAATAGATGCTTTATACCTCTAGATCTAAATTGACATAACTTGGGAAGCCAGAAACCTTTTCGCATGAAACGAAAGGCGTTCCTCACTGTAACAGATGCTCCGAACACAACTGAGTAGTTCTCTAGGCCTAAAAATGTTCAAAAATAGTATATCTACAAAACAGAATTCGCATGCAGTCAAACTGGCTTCAGATTTTTATTAACAACGAACGCGGCCCTCAAAATAGCTCCGATACCATGTAGGAATTTACTGTGTAAGTTCCGTAGATCAAGAACCAAAGGTCACCACTCACAAATAGATCACAAATCAATACACCAGTATAATCACGTGGTTAAAACCCTCAAAGAGGGAAACAGTCCACGCCCTGAGCCAACGCGGCCACTTCAGGGAATTTATTAATATAAAAGAAAAGTTACATATGTTTCTCTCATAAACGGTTACTGGAAAAATGACCCTCCATGCTCTTTAAATAGAGATCATGGACCAATCGGGTGTTAAGCCACAAATCAAGTGCTGTTAATATCGAGGTGAGAGATAACCGTCGGATCACTACAAATCGAGACCGTCAGATTATAAGTTACAAATGTACATGGTAAAGAAACACACTTTACCTAACTCTACACTAGACTAAGTTATTCTTAACTACTTCCCATGTGTCGAAATATCCTAACAACGGGTTCCCTTGATATTGGTATTGTCATGTTATTTTCTTGTGGTATTGGTTTGGATATTGATGGGGATAATTTTCCATATAATTCTCTGTGAGTATGTTGTTGTGGGATTTTTTGTGGATGGTGTGTTATTGTGGGAGTGTGCTCTGAGTGTTCTATCTAGCATATTTTATATCTATAGTTGTATTAAGTTGAGTGCTTTATCATATTTCTTATTTTGATAGGAGAGTTTGTTAGTTTCCTCATGTTTAGAATATTTGAGAACCCAGTTTGAAACATTTTTCAACATGGTTCACATGGAGGAGTTGGAGTCGTAGAGACTTCATGTTTGTGAAGACTAGTAGACAATGATTAGAGGAAAATAGAAATCCAATGGTAGTTGGATAGTCCAATGGATTTTGGTGAGGCTCATTGGTTTTGGAAGCTTCTAGTGGATGATTATCTGTCGAGTCATGTGAGTAGGAACTTCTCGGCTAATGGATGTCAAAACACTGTTGTAGGAGTCATTCTTCCAACTAGTGGGTGCTAACTACTCTATGTAAAAATTGTTCAACCATTTATAGAATATTTGAGCAACAACATTGAATTGGTGTTTTTTTTCCTTGGATGGGGTTTTCCACCAGAAACATTTGTGTCCCCTTATGTGTGTGGTTTATTATTGATTCTTCATGGTGCTTTTACTTTGTTGCTATAATGGTTTTACATGCATTAATTCTATTTTGATTTTGGCCCACTAATCATTGGGTGTTTTGGTAAAAAGAATTAAAAATAAAATAAATCCTAGCACTATTGATTCACCCCTCCGAGTAGTGATATCAATTACAAATCTATGTGAATGTGAAATGGAATGGTCCAGTTAGGACCTCTAAGGACATGCGTTGTCATTAAATTTAATTCTATACTCTCAAATTCTTCTTGGCATGGATCTATATAATAAATTTCAACATCTTTGGTTAGGAAGAAAAACAAAGGAGATGAAATTTTATTGAAATCCTTTATACACCTCCTTTAGTATCTTGCAGGGCCTAAGAAATGTTTAACATATCTTTTTTTTTTTTAGGTATGTGAAGGTGCTTAATGATGACTATATTACTAGGGTTTACTTGAATCCCTTTTGAGAGGAAATGTCCTAGAACAACTCCCTAATTCATTAGAAATAAGCATTTTTAATGGATTAAGTAGAGGTTCATCTCCGCACATATTTGCAAGACCTTGCTCAGGATAAAGAGAGCTTCTTGAAAGTAATTTCCATAGGGTGTGAATTCATCCATATATATATCTACTTAATCATGTACAATGTCATAGAATATGCTAAGCATAACCCTTTGGAAAGTGGTAGGGGAATTACATAAGCCAAATGGGAGGACCTTATAAGATATATTCCCCCAAGAACAAGTGAAAGTGAGATTATCCTAGTCATCGAGACTAATTTGGATTTGATTGTACCCACTGAACCCATCCAAGAAGGAAAATAACATTTTCTTGACAAGTACATCAAGGACTTAATCAATGAAGGGCAATGGAAAATGATATTTCCATGTGGCTTTATTAATTTCTCTATAATCAACACAAATAATCCATTTTCCATTCTTCATGATAACCAAAGGAGATACCCATTCACCATCTAAAATTGGATACATGAACCCTGCATCTAGTAATTTATGAAATTATTCTTTCACAATATATTTTAAGGTAGGAAGCATTCACCTTTAAGGCTAAGAAACAGGCTTGTGATCTTATTTTATGTATATTTTGTGGGTGAATACAAAACGATTTAAATATATCATACCCTTATAATACCCTATGAATTTACTAATGTGCTACCTAAAGACAATGAGAAATCGATCCACTTGATTAGTTGAAAGTGAAGAGATTATTTTCAACAATTTGGAGGGGTAAATTTCTACCATTTTTATGTTGTTTTTATTACAATAAATAGTCAATATTTATACCCATGGATTTTCCTTGGAAAATCAAGTCTACCCTAGGGATAACCCATCTTTCATCCCATCAATTTTCATAAAAATGAGATATTGATTTTGCATAAAATCATCAATTAAGTCATTTTTATTAGTTTTATTGTTGTTGAGGGTGGTTTCTATTGTACCCACAGGATAGGGTAACGAGAAGTTAGGATCCTCATCTTCTTCTTCCACCCGTGTAGGAAAATCATCTTTGACAAGAGTGATCTGAAAGGACTGTATTAGTTTGTTGTGATAAGTGCATTTTTAGTTAATAAACATGTGCATAATTTTCTCCATAGTTTTCTTAAGTATTGAGGATTTTAACCATGAAATATAAGTGATTTTAGTGAATTAGAAGAATGAAACAAGAGAAAATAACACTGAAAAACAATGTATAACAAAGAAATAAAACCACACATAACATTTACATAGTATACTTAATGAATAATTTCACCGCTCCTGGGCTACATCTGCTGGTCCAACTCCCAATGGCATGTCCATCTTTCATTACGCTCAAAATTTTGGAAATACATGTGTTTACACAACTCTAGTGGATGTTTTCTTTGCACCAATCACTCTAGAATGCTCCAATTATTCTAGATTGACTCTTCATTCACCCAAATTGGGCAAAAATTTACCCTCCTAGCCATTTTCCCAATAACCCCTAGAAAACCTCCACTAACTGTGGAGAACTACACCTAACTGTAGTTACATTTGGCCAAAATCTGAAATTTGGGGGCGTGCTAAGTCTAACCACCAGTCCTAACATTAAAGTTAAGGTTAAGGGGAGGGGGTGGTCACATGCCAACCCCCAAAACCTTGTGGTCGCATTAACTTGGAGCGGAACCCACGCGAAAACTGCGGTTGAAGATGAGTTAAAATCGGAGTTTGGAGCAGAGTAACCCTAACCGTGTGAAGAAGTTTAATGTGATAGTTTGCATGTGATAATGTTGGAGTGGCGGGGTATTTTAACAGTTAGCCATCAAAGTTATGAGTTTTCAGCATTAACATATGTTGTGACGGTAACATGTGACCTCACCATTGGGGCCACCAACGGGTTGGGACCGTCGATGGTCCCCTACCACCGCTTGCAAAGTTGATAAACTTCAAATATTACCATTGACTCTTAGGTGTTAAGATCTAACACACAGTGCGGGTGGTTGTGGTAGGTGGTTTCTCCACGGGAGGTTGCAGGGTCGAGCCCAATGGCCTCCATAAAATTTTGCCACATCGTCCAGGGGACACATGGCGGCCTCAGGGCTAGCTACGTGTCACCCTCCCATTAGCCACAAAAAAACAAAGGTACAACTCATCACCCAATTTCATAACGACACTTGTCAGTCTCTGACTGGCTTGGAGAAAAAGAAGTATTCTTAGGAATATTCCTATTTTGTTGATTGTGCACCTGCATGCTAAATGGGCATCCCAGTCAACCTTGTCACAAATTTAGTTGCTTGGAAAATTGATCAGAACGCAATATCTCTCTCATATGACATCGGTTTTTTGAACCGTTCACGGTTCCGGAATCAAAAAGACGATATCTACGCAACCATCCTAATTTCAACCCAATCTTGTAACTTTCAATTTTGAGAAAAAATTATGAACACCTTATCACACCTCCCCATTGGGAAGCTTTTGGACCCCAAAATACTTTGATTACCTATTCAGTAGATGAGGTTATATCTTCCTCACCTTTCCAACTTCCATCCACTTTTCCTTTCTTGGCTTACTTCCTTTGAGCCCAACTTAAAGGTAGTCAACACTTCGCCTCTTGGATGCTCTTTTCATCTTGTCAAGAATTGTATCTTCCTTTAGCTCATCGAGAAATTCTGGAGAGAAATATTCAATAGAAGGCAGATGAACATCACTTCCTTGATCATAAATCAAAGGTGGCTCCTACAAACGTAAGTTTTCAACATTAACAACTGAATACATTTGCATATATGAAGGAAAGTCAAGTTGAAATGCATTGTTACCAACTTCATTT
Organism: Pinus albicaulis; assembly: GCA_034641835.2. Classification (NCBI taxonomy): domain Eukaryota; kingdom Viridiplantae; phylum Streptophyta; class Pinopsida; order Pinales; family Pinaceae; genus Pinus; species Pinus albicaulis. The sequence goes on from CM076580.1 coordinate 1,774,240,117, forward strand.
ATGATCTTGAATGGACCATAGTGAATTGGTTTGAGATTTTTACCTTCTCCTTGCATCCTTTCTTTGCTTATGTGCAACCATACCTCATCTCCTTCTTGAAACTTGTGATCAACTCTATGTTTTTCATGCCTCTCCTTGTATTTTCTTTGACTTTTCTCAAGATGTTCTTGAACTTGTTGATATATAATCTAAATTTTCTCAATGAAATTTTGAGCCTTGTCAATATCATTATGCCCATCAATTGAAACATCCTTCTCGAAGATGAATTCTAATGGTGATTTTTGGCAAATACCCAAAGCATACTTCAAAAGGTGATGTATTTGTAGAAGAGTGCTATGCCCGGTTGTAAGCCTGCTGAATGTAATGCAGTTTCTCATCCCATAACTTAGGATGTTTGCTGCAATATCCTCTCAATAGATGCACAATGATTCTGTTCACCACCTTGGTTTGGCCATCAGTTTGCAGATGAAAATCAGTACTCTTTTTCAACTTTGTGTCCATCATACTCCAAAGATTGGACCAAAAATTCACAATGAACCTGGAATCCCTGTCACTAACAATAGAAGTAGGCAATCCATAATGAACCCATACATGTTGAAAATAAAGTTCAGCAGTTTTTTCAGCAGTAATGGTTTTCTTACATGGCATAAGTATACACATTTTACTGAATCTATCCACAACTACATAAAGATAATCATGTTGTTTTCTTGACATAGGTAGACCTCCAACAAAGTCCATTGAGACACTCTCCCATGGCCTTGATGGTACTGGTAGTGGCGTGTACAACCCAAGCTTCCTATTTCTAGGCTTTCTTGTTGCACACATAGAACAACCTCTTATAAAACATGACACACTATCTATCATGCGAGGCCAACAGAAATACCTCTGTAGATGCGCCACTATTTTACTTACCCCAAAGTATCTAGCAATAAGATATGAATGAGCCTCTCTGATGACACTTAGCCTCTCTCCTTGTGGTATACACAGTTTTCCCGAATGAAACAGAAAATTGTTATGCATGTGATAATCATTTTCTTCAACTTGATTCCCTTCACTCAAACTAGCATACACATCTTGAAAATCAACATCATGTGCATATTATTCTATGTAACTCTCATGTACAATAGAATCATTTTTAAGAAAAGTAGAAGCACTTATAATCGGCCTTGAAATCATATTAGCAACTTTATTGAAAATACCTTTCTTGTACCTTATAACCAAGTGAAACTATTGAATAAATCCCATCCACATGAAATGCCGTGAATGTTGCAATTTTGTTTGCGACTGCGAGTATTGTAATGGTTGGTGATCGGTATGTATAATCGTCTATTTACCCATCAAGTAGTGTTTCCACTTTTTGATGCTTTGTACCAACGCCATACAGCTCTTTCTCATATGTAGGATAATTAGTTACAGCACCATTGAATGTTTCAAAATGAAAAGCAATAGGCTTACCATGCTACAAAAGAACTGCACCCATGGCATAATCACTAGCATCGGTTTGTATCTCAAATGGATGTCTCAAATTCGGTAATACAAGGACTAGAGCTGAACTAATCTTGTCTTTTAAAGCTTCGAAAGCTTGTTGTTGTTTTCCTCCCCATTGGAATCCTTTCTTCACACTTGTCACTGCATGCATAGGAGCTGCGATGGCAGAAAATTTAGCAATAAACTTTCTCCAATATTGAGTTGGACCTAAGAAACTTCTTACCTCTGTTACTATTTTGGGAGTGGGCCAATTCACAATGGCTTCCACTTTAGAAGGATCAATTCTCAACTCGCCTCCTCCTACAATGTGTCCCAAATAAACCAAAGAGGTCTTTCCAAACTCACACATTGACATCTTAAGAAATAATTTCTCTTTCTTCAAAACATCAAGCACCCTATTCACATGCAATACATGTTCTTCTTATGTTTTTATTAAAATCAATATGTCATCTAAATACACAATCACAAATTCATCAAGAAATGGATGCAAAACACTATCCATAACACACATGAAAGTTGTCGGTGCATTACACAAACCAAATGGCATAACCAACCACTCAAAGAGTCCTTGTTTGGTTTTGAATGCATTTTTTCATATGTCACTTTCTGCAATTCTTACTTGATGATATCCAATTCTTAAATCTAACTTAATGAAAAAAAATTATTCTTTCAAATGATCAAGAAAATCATCTATCCATGGGAGTGGGTATTGATTCCTTACCGTTATCTTGTTCAAATCTCTGAAGTCTACACACATGCACCAAGTCCCATCTTTCTTCGGAATCAAGACTATGGGTGAACTGCATGTGAAGTGCTTGGCCTTATGAGTCCTTTGTCTATCATCTCCTTGATTTTCCTCTTTATTTCAGCATTCTCCACTATCTTCATGCGATACATGCCGATGTTTGGAAGAGGACAATCTTGTTGCACTAAATCTCATGTTAAATCTCCCTTTTTGGAGGCAATCTTGTTGGATCCTGAAACATCTCATGATGTGCATCAACTACATCATATAAATCTGAATTCAACTTAGGATCACAATCCTCAAATGAGTCATGATTAATATCAGCTTTAGGCTTAATCATTAGAAGAACAAAATTCTTACTTGAATTTACCAGTCTCTTTACATGTCCAACATTTACCATAGCAATATTTGTCTCCCTGTGATGTGCTCTAACAATGTACTCCTTTCCATATTTGAATAAATGGTATTTTTCTCATGGTGATGGAAGATTGCTTTCCTGTCATACAAGTAAGGGCTGCCCAACACAATACCTATTATGTCAAGCGGAACCACATCTAATTCAACTGTGTCAACAAAATGTGCAGTTATTGCAAACCGCAATATACACCTCTTTGAAACCTGTAAATTTGCATCCTTACAAATCCAACCAAGTGGATATGGTTTTGGATGTGGAATGGTATCAATATTAAGTTTCTTGACCAAGTCTTCAAAGATTAAGTTTGTGTGTGACCCATTGTCAAACAATGTGTCAATCTTAGTATGTTTGAATATGACCCTCACATGAAACAGATCAATTCTCTCTTCTTCATTTGGAGCATGTATGTGACAGCTTGATGTACTAGTACTAGTTTTAGTTTCAATTTATTTCCCCTTAATGTTCTTCAATCCCATGGCTGTAATTTTAGATTCATCACCTGAATCCTCTCCTAAATCATGTTGAGTTGTAGCTGCAGTTTTATGTTTCCCTTTGTTGTTGAGATATTTGGGCCTCTTTTCAGGATGTAATTTCCAACATTGATTTTCATTATCACCTTCTCTTGAACAATGCTTACAAACCACTTTTTCTCCCTCTTTCTTGACAGATTCATTCTTTTTTCTTTTACCTTCTGAGGTCTTCTCTTTGTTTTTCCTTCTTAAAAGGTTTGCTCATACCCTCATCAAAAATGTTTTTCCCTCTAGCTTCTAGATGTGTGGCCTGAACACATACCTCATCTAGACTTGTGGGGTTAAATATGAGGATAGTATGTCTAAGGTAGCTATGTAATCCTCCTATTTCAATGAGAAAAGTATATTGGCTCTACAAATATACCCCTAATAAGAGATCTCTTCTCGTAAATTCTTGGGTGTAAACTTGCACATTCTATCCTTTCAATTGTCTAAAGTTTTTCCAATTCATTATGGCTTTCTGCATATGAGCTAATGGATAAAACTATTGTTTTATTGCAGAAATGAAATCAGTCCATCATAGAATAATCTTACCATGATTCTTGATCTCCTCCTTTGTCTTGTATTCCCACCAAACAAGTGTTGCACCTTCCATTCTCAATGAAGATAATTGGATTTTGGTATCATCATCTTGAAGGTTTTGGATTCTCAAATTGACCTCCAATTGCCTAATCCAATTATCAATCTTTTCTGCATTGACTTCACCATTAAACATTGGCAATTCAAAATTAACATCAAGTTTTAGAAAAGGACTTTTACCAGTCATCTTTGACTTTTGTGACTAATGTACTGAAAATGAAGTAGAGGATGATGATGATGAGGGTGAGGATGGTGACTTTCCATTGCCTCCATTTCCTCCATTGCCCTTCTTTGACCTATCTTCATCATTGTGAACTCCTGATGATCCTTTTCCTTCCTTGTGAAGTTTGGATCCTTCTCCTTCTTGTTTCTCATTCCTTTCTTGATAAAGGATTATAACCATCTCAATCATGTCAAGTAATTATTTCCTAAACACTCTTTCGTCCTTTTTGGGATCCACTTCTTCATGGATTTCTTCTTTCTCTGAAGGCATGCTTAATGCTACTTCTGCTTCCTTAGGAGGTGAACTAGGTGGTGGAGATTGTGGAAATCTTGCTCTCCTTTGTTGTGGCTCACTTTGAGACCCCCTTGCTCCCACCAATGTGCCTTCTCCTCTCTTGAACTTGAGCCTAGTAAGCATGTGAAACTTTCAAACAGTTAAACAAATATTTTGCACAAAACAACACCAGAGAATAAACTCTAGCTCTGATTCCAACCTGATCTGAAAGGACTGTATTAGTTTGTGCTAAGTGTCTTTTCAGTTAATAAAAATGTGCATACTTGTCTCCATAGTTTTCTTAAGTATTGAGGATTTTAACCATGAAATATAAGTGATTTTAGTGAATTAGAAGCATGAAATAAGAGAAAATAACACTGAACAGCAGTGTATAATAGAGAAATAAAACCACACATAACATTTACATAGTAGGCTAGATGAATCAGATCACCCCTCCTGGGCTACATCCATTGGTCCAGCTCCCAATGGCATGTCCATCTTTCATTAAGCTCAAAATTTTGCAAATACATGTGTTTACAGGCCTCTAATGGTTTTTTTATCTGCACCAATGGCTCTAGAATGCTCCAATTAGTCTAGATTGACTCTTCATTCACCCAAATTGGGTGAAAATTGACCCTCCTAGCCGTTTTCCAAATAACCACTACAAAACCTCCACTAACTGTGGAGAACTACACCTAACTGCAGTTACATTTGGCCAAAAATTTGAAATTTGGGGGCACTAACTACCAGTCCTAACATTAAATTTAAGGTTAAGGGGAGATGGTGGCCACATGCCAACCCCTAAAACCCCGCAGTCGCATTAACTTGGAGTGAAACCCACGCGAAAACTGTGGTTGAAGATGAGTTACAACCAAAGTTTGGAGCGGAGTAATCCTAACCGCATGGAGAAGTTTAATGTGATAGTTTGCATGTGATAACGTTGGAGTGGTGGAGTCTTCGGACGGTTAGCTATCAGACTTATAATTTTTTGGCATTAACATCTGTTATGACGGTAACATGTGACCCCACCATTGGGGCCACCGCCAAGTTGGGACCGCTGGCGGTCCCCTATCCCCACTTGCAAAGTTAATAAATTTCAAATACTACCTTTGACCTTTAGGTGTTAAGATATAACACGCAGCGCGAATGGTTGTGGCGGGTGGTTGCTCCACGAGAGGTTGTGGGGTCGATCCTGGTGTTGGGTGTGGAGCCTGATTCTCTTGTTTATTTTATATCATAGCATTGGACCCCTGTACCTTAATGGGGCGGCAACACCGCCCGTAATTAAACGCTACCTGGGGGGTCCAGGGGGGGATGGCTACAACTTTATGGATCCCCCCCTGGCGGGGGGTTTTGGGGGCAATGCCCCCGAAGCTAAAAACAGATGTAAAATTGCCTTGTAAAAGTATAGTAATTTCTATTCAATCTGAGTCGTTCATTAGGTGGATGATCTGATGGTAGAAGTTATGTTTAGTTTAGGGTTTTTTGCCCTAAAATGCAACCCCTCGCCTGTATGAGGGTATTGTATTGCGGCTGTGTATTGTATGTGTATTCTCAGAGCGAGAAACAGATAGGGAGACTGTGAGAGAGAATAGAGGATATTACAGCGGATCTGTTGTAGGTTGTGTCTCTTCATTTTGCAGGATAATAGAAAGTAAGGACTGGTTGTTCGGGGTGGACGTAGCCCAAATTGGGTGAACCACATATATCTGTGTCTCTCTGGTTTTATGTGTTTTGTGTGCTTGTGTTTTCCACATATTTTATGTGTTGCATTGCTCTCCAATATATAATTTTCTAACAACTGGTATCAGAGCTGAAGGTATATTTGGCTAATAATCTCACAGGAAAGAAGGGTTCCTGGTTCGAGTGGGAGCAATGGCGGAAGATGGTAATTTTAGAGTCGAGAAATTTAATGGCCAAAACTTCTCGATGTGGAAGACACAAATGGAAGATTATTTTTATCAGAAAGATTTGTACCTACCATTGAGAAGAAAAACAAAGAAGTTGACGACTATGACAGACACAGAATGGGAGATTCTTGATAGAAAGGCACTCTGAATAGTACAGTTGTGCCTCGCAGCGTCAGTAGCCTTCAATATTTCGAAGGAAACAACAATAGAGGGTTTGATTAAGGCATTGGAGAAACTATATGAAAAACCCTCGACCTCAAACAAGGTATTTATTATGAAACATTTATTTAATATGAAGATGTCGGAAGGTGGATCTGTTACAGACCATTTAAATGGTTTTAATACAGTTACCAGTCAGTGAATTTCTGTAGGGGTAAAATTTGATGATGAAGTTAGAGCTATGTTATTTTTGTGCTCATTGCTAGGAATTTGGAATGGTTTAGTTATGGCCATTAGTAATTCTGTCTCTGGATCTAGTACTTTAAAGTTTGATGATGTTGTCGGTGCTATCCTTAGCGAGAAAATGTAACGGAAAAGCTCCGGTGAGACATCGGGTAATGCTTTGAGTGCAGAGTCTAGGGGAAGAAGAATGGAAAGGGGAAAGAGCTCAGGATATCACAGTAAATCATGGAAAGGTAGATCCAAGTCTAGATTGGGGATAGTGTGCTGGAAATGAGGAAAGAAAGGACACCTAAAGAAAGACTCTATATATCGGAAGGGAAAAGAAGGAGACACACAACAAGAAAACAATCATGAAGAAAATGTGACAGGTGATGTGTTACAATATGCTTTGATTCTTTCTTTCGAAAATGTTACTGATTCCTGGGTAGTAGATTCAGGGGCCTCATTCCATGTCACACTTGATAAGAAATATTTTCATGACTATGTTCAAGGAGATTTTGGACAAGTCCGTTTGGGTGATGATAAACCCTGTAAAATTGTTGGAATGGGTAAGGTTCTTGTAAAACAGCATAATGGAAACCAATGGCTATTAAAGGAGGTAAGGCATGTTCCATTCTGAAGAAAAATCGATTTCAACAGGGCAGTTAAGTGGTGAAGGTTGTGTGACAACTTTCACAGATAAAACTTGGAAGGTCACCAAAGGAGCCCTGGTAATATAAAAAGGTGAAAAGGTTGGTAGATTGTATTTATGCAATGGTATTTCTAACTCTATTAATGCTTTAACTTCCAAAGGAGTAGATGCAAAATTATTGCAACCTAGGCTCAGACACATGAGTGAGAAAGGGATGAGAATTATTCACTCAAGAAATTTTTTGCTGGGTTTGAATAATATTGATATGGATTTCTATGAGAATTGCATTTATGGAAAACATAAGAGAGTCAGATTTCTTAGAGTTGGGAAAGAAAAGAAGAGTGAAAAATTAGAGCTTGTGCAAACAGATGTATGGGGACCTGCTCAGGTATCATCTCTTGGTGGATCTTGTTTTTATGTTACTTTTATTGATGATGCAACTAGAAAACATGGATTTATTGTATTCAGAATAAATCTGATGTATTTGATACTTTCAAGAAATGGAAAGCTTTGGTTGAGATTGAGACATGAAAGAAGTTGAAGTGTCTCAGATCAGACAATGGAGGTGTGTTAGGAATATAATTCATAACAAATATAATAAATATAGTTATTAATATTTAAATAAGGATTATGTAAGTAGTCATTAATTTAATGAAAGGGCATGTCTAAAATACATGCCCAGTCATGAAATATCACCTGCATAGGTATATAAGCAGGGCCTCATTGTAACATTTTATCATCATCTCTTATACATTTTATATATAATATATTATTATTATAATACCTCTTGTGTATTTTATAACTTAAGTCAAAAAGCCTACAGCTCTATTGCTCCAAGGTGAATATTGTAGCAAAGAGTTTGATAGGTAATATTCAGAGCATGGAATTCACAGAGAGAAGAAAGTTCCAAGAACACCACAAGAAAATGGTGTGTCAGAAAGGATGAACAGAACAATCATGGAGTGTGCAAGGTGCATGAGTTTGCATGCAAGATTGCCTTTACAATTTTGGGCAGATGCTATAGATATTGATGTTTATCTAATAAACAGAGGGCCTTCAAGTTCTTTGGATGGTGGTATTCTAGAGGAAGCATGGATAGGTAAAAAGGTAAACTACTCTTTTTTAAAGCCTTTTGGTTGTGAGGCTTTTGTTAATATTAATAAAGAAAATAGAAAAAAGCTTGAGCAAAAATCAAATAAATGTACCTTTATTGGATATGGTGTTAATGATTTTGGTTATCGCTTATATGATTATGAAAATAACAAAATCATTAGGAGTAGAGATGTAATATTCAATGAAAAGTTATCGTATAAGAATCAATTGCAGGAAAAGAAATGGGAAAAAGAAAACAAAGAATACACAGTTCTTGATGAGATCACTGAAAAATTAAAGGTGCCTGAAAACAATAATAATCAACAGCCACAACAACAGCAACCACCACAATAGAAACAAGCACCTAAAACACCTGAAAGTGGTGTTAGAAGATCTACCAGGATAAGTAGACCCCCTGAACAATACTCTCCTTCATTATATTAATTATTTTTGACTAATTCTGGTGAACCTGAATGTTATGAAGAAGCAATGCAGGTTGAAACTAGGAAGAAGTGGGAGCTAGCCATGGAATAAGAGATGGACTCCTTAATGCATAACCAAACTTAGGACTTAGTCAGGTTGCCTGCAGGTAAAACTAAATTACAGAATAAATGGGTTTACAAGCTGAAGGAAGAAGATGGAGGAAAACAGAGGTACAAAGCTAGACTTGTGGTGAAGGGGTTTTCACAGAAGAAAGGTATTGATTTTGATGAAATATTTTCTCTTGTTGCTAAGATGACTTCAATCAGAACTATTTTAAGTCTTGTAGCAGCAAAAGATTTGCATCTTGAACAATTAGATGTAAAGACAACATTTCTCCATGGAGATTTGGAGGAAGAGATCTATATGCAGCAGCCATAAGGATATAAGGTCAAAGGGAAAGAAAAATTAGTGTGCAATTTAAAGAAGAGCTTGTATGGCTTAAAACAGGCTCCAAGGCAGTGGTATCTAAAATTTGACAAGTTTATGTCTAAACAAGGTTATACTAGATGCCACTCTGACCATTGTGTTTATCTGAAAAAAAAAATGATGGAAGCTATATTATATTTTTATTGTATGTAGATGACATGCTTGTTGCAGGGTCTAACATGCAAGAAATAAATGTGCTCAAAATAAAATTGGAAAATTCATTTGCAATGAAGGATTTGGGAGCTGCAAAACAAACCCTTGGTATGAGAATAACTAGAGACATGAAAAATCGCAAATTAACACTGTCTCAGAATGAGTACATACAAAAGGTGTTGAAAATATTTAATATGCAGAATGAAAAACCAGTTAGTACATCTTTTTCTATCCATTTAAAACTTAGTAAGGATATTTTCCCCAATACCCAAGAAGAAATGGATTATATGTCTAAAGTTCCATATGCATCAATGGTTGGAAGCTTAATGTATGCAATGGTCTGCACAAGGCCTGATATTGCACATGCAGTGGGAGTTGTAAGCAGGTACATGAAAAATCCAGGAAAATAACATTGGATGGTGGTGAAATGGATTATCAGATATTTGAGAGGTACCAAAAATCAAGCATTATGCTTTGGTGGTTCAGTTATTTCTATACAGGGATATGTTGATGCAGATATGGAAGGTGACAGAGATAACAGGAGGAGCACTACAGGATATGTATTTACTGTAGGTGGCACAGCTGTCAGTTGGGTTTCAAAAATCCAAAGTGTTGTTGCACTTTCAACAATAGAAGTAGAGTATGTTGCTGCTACAGAGGCTAGTAAAGAAATTATTTGGTTACAAAGGTTTATGGATGAATTGGGTAAGAAGCATGATATGGGCACATTATATAGTGATAGCCAAAGTGACATTCATCTTGCAAAGAACTCGGAATTTCATTCCAGGACTACACACATACAGCTCAAGTACCATTTCATACGGTCAGTATTGGAAGATGGACAGTTGAAGCTGGAAAATATACACACTAGCCAGAATCTTGTAGATATGCTAGCAAAATTTGTAACCAAGGAGAAACTGAGATTATGCTCAGTTTCAATTGGTCTTCAAGTATGACAATGAAGATGATAAATAGCCAAGTCCAAAGTGGAGTCATTGTCTAGCAAATGAAGCAGCGGTGGAGTTGCTACATTCAGTCTCCAAGTGGGATATTGTTGGGTGTGGAGCTTAATTATCTTGTTTATTTTGTATCACAACGTTGGACCCCTATACCTTAATGGGGCAGCAACACTACCTATAATTAAACACTGCCTGTGGGGTCCTTGGGGGGGCAGCTGCGACTTTATGGAGCCCCCCCTAGCGGGGGGTTTCGGGGGCAGCGCCCCCGAAGCTAAAAATAGATGTAAAATTGCCTTGTAAAAGTATAGTAATTTCTAGTCAATCCGGGCCGTTCATTAGGCGGATGATATGACGGTAGAATTTATTTTTAGTTTATAGTTTTTTTCCCTACAAGGCAACCCCTCACTTGTATGAGGGTATTATATTGCAGCTGTGTATTATATGTGTATTCTCAGAGCGAGAAATAGATAGGGAGACTGTGAGAGAGAACAAAGGATATTACAGCGGATCTACTATAGGTTGTGTCTCTTCATTTTGCTGGATAATAGAAAGGAAGGACTGGCTGTTTGAGGTGGACGTAGCCCAAACTGGGTGAACCACGTATATCTGTGTCTCTCCGGTTTTATGTGTTTTGTGTGGTTGTGTTTTCTGCATATTTAATGTGTTGCATTGCTCTGTAATATATAATTTTCTAACACCTGATGGCCTCCATAAAAAAATTTCACACCGTCTGTTATCACACATAAATTTTTAAATTTTTATTAGGGTCACTCATCTAGGTTTCATATGTCTCATAAGGTTGGTCCATGAAATTGATGAAAAATTCATGAAATAATTCTTTATCCTAAGTCCAAAACAGCACATTGGTCATGTCATCTTAGTCATATCTATCAAGTTTCACTTTAGCTTCACATGCATTGGTTTAAAATTTGTTTTTAAGTCACATGTCGGATTTTTCTTGATTCTGCAATGAATTCTATGCAAAGCAGGTGATTTTCACTGCAGAATCACTTGATCATTCTGCAGAAAATCTATAAAATTTATAACTGAGAACGCTGCAAAATCATTTTTTTCTGCAAAAATGAATGGGATGATGACCTGTCAATTATTCATGGTTTATGGTAAAGGTAAGTTCATACAATTGATTTTCATAATCATCTAGGCATGCAAAATCATAAATACCACCCATCATTGCTTTCCACTCCCTCATTTGTCATCTTTCTCTCCACATTCGAATTTCATTCCTTAAAAAAATCACCCAAGATCCTCTCTATCATTTACTTTTCAACATTTTCATGTATCAATCAGTTGTCACCTTTGAAAATCTTAGTTTTGTGGCTAACAGCTTGCTGTCCAATTTGTTTTTTACAGTTGTCACATTTTTAAGAAGGCAGTTTGGGTTATAAAGGGAAATGGCCATGAAGAGAAAAGCATAAAAAGGAGGCTATGAGGTTAAATAGGAGCCCATGTACCTTAAACTGATCATGGATGACCTCATATTCACACAATTTTTCATCCAAACAGGTTACATGTATTTCTACCAGGAGCTACAAGGGGATTTGTTGTGTTTTTTTTGGACTGTTTTAGCTGTTGGTTTCAAGAGGAATTTACAGGAAACTGAAGATGATTTTAAAAAATATGGAGGTTTTTTCTAAGAACATAACAAGGAACAATAACCTCTTTCAAATTTCTCCCAGGTGCTACCAATTTTGAGATTCGAAGTTTCCTTTGAGACCTATTTTCAGAATTCCGAATTTTCTTGTTTTATACATAATTTTATAATGCAGATCCCGAAAAACTGAAGATGGTTTTAAGAAAACCAAGAGAGGTTTTTATTCTAAACATTATTATCTACAAAAAAATCCTCCATTTTTTCAACAACTATCAGGGATCGAGAGATAGGAGCTCATGAGTGCATCCTTATTTTTCAGGAAAAACAGAGTCATTTTTATTGGTAGATGAAGTTGTTGAAGGTGAAAAAGTTGTTTCTTGAGGAGGGTAAGAGGTATTTTTAACCAAATTTTCCTTATCATGATTCATACTATCATATCACACAAACATGGACCTTTTCTAGGCCTAAATCCAAATTCTGTGAAATCTATGGGCAATTAGGCAATTCCGCAGCGTGTCCTAGGCTTGAAGCCCAGTTTTTGCTACGGAATTTCTGAAGATATCTTTTTGGTTTTAAGTCACTTAAATTGACCTGGTTAAGGAACTTCAAATTTTGTCTTTAAATATTTTTTATCACTCAACATCCTCTAATGGTCAAAAGTAGCAGAGGTACAACACATGTCGCCTAATTATTTTCGCTACAAAAGTAGCTTAAAACTCTGTTTTTAACAACGAGGTCAGTTTTTGGAAATATATGAAGGGTAAATAACTTTTTCAAAGTTATTCTCCATGGGAAATTCCAAAGAGTATCATATCAGTAATAAAGAGTATCAGAACATAAGATTGTTGAATGTAAACATGTTGTCATAAAGGTGGTTGGAGATGCCAACTCACCATGCTGCCATATCATCAACGTAATAGCTCCTTAACAATAGGCAAAGTAGTTTCATGAAGATAGTAAGGTTGTTAATGTTTTTATTGTGGTCAGTATGGTTGAAGGATAGGATTCCTTTCGAGGAAGTTTGGATCATCTTTAGATTAAAATGTAATAAATGGGTGTTTGTGTCATAGTAGGACTCTAACTCCTAAGTCAGAAGGTGTCAGTTTCTAGTTATAAATATCTAGTTTACGGTTAGATTAGGTGTCAGTAAAAGAGTTTAATTATTTAGCCATTTTGCAGATTAGATGTAAAAGCTAGATGCCTATAAGTAATGATTTCTTCGATGTATGAGGGGTTGGAGATGTTATCTCAGAAGACTATTTTTTGTAAATCTTTTGGAGTTTCTGCTATATGCAGTTACAATACAACTTTTCTGCACCTGAGATTCTTATTATATTTCAATGAGTTTTTGTCCTATCTTTTGAAATGTTTTCTTCCAATGTCTTAATTTTTATTACTCAGAACTCATGTTTTTCATGCTCTTACTTCCTTTAAGTATTAAGCTATGGTGTATCTTTTTTAATATTTTGCTTTCAATACCTTGATGTCTCATTACTCAGAATTCATGTGTCACATGCTCTGACTTCCTTTGAACCTCAAGTTATTGAAGTTTCCTGAATGTGTTATTCTTTCATTGAAATATATACAAGCCTCAGCTTCCACAAGGAAAGCCTTTGTTATTGAGATCACTGTCACTAACTCCATAGCCCAATGGTAGCAAGTATTTATCTTTTCAACCTACAAATATACAAAACCAAGACACAAATAATAGAGCTAGACATCTATCTTATATCATTAAACAATATCATAAACCCCTTTGAGAGAACCTTCTTAGACTGAAGAGGCTAAGCTCCAGTAAAAAACTTGTTTGAAATAGTTACTCCAAATTGACCATTGAAGCAGCCCAAGAGGACTCAATTTGGTGATAACATTTTTGTGCCATTGCCGGGGACCAAAGGTATAAATTTTCCCTAGGAAGAATGACAAAGTTTCAATTCTAAGGTCTAAGAGAAGCAGACACTTAGACACATATTGGTTGTATTTCTTCTCTGGCGACTCCACACATCAAATAATCAATTGGAAGGTGACTCCACTGCTTGAATATTAGTAGATTGATGAAGTTTCAAGATGAGTTCCATTTCAAGAATGAATGCCAGGTATGCCCCTATGAATTGGTCTCACATCCCTGGTTTTCCAAATCCTATGCCAAAGGTTGAATGGTTAACTAATCTTCCCATATTCAAAGATGAAAAGAAAGATAATGATGCTCTTCATTTGGTTAGATTCCATATGCATGTACACAAACTTGAGGTTCAGTTCCCTGAGGATTGTCTCATGAAGATGTTTATGGCCATTTTAGAAGGAAAAGCATGGGCATGGTACGAAAGCTTTCCAAATGGTTCATTATATTCTCTTGCTGATTTTCATATTGCATTTTATGAGATGTATGAAGAGTGTCATCCCTCCTTATTGTTGGTCAAATAATGTTGTAAACATTGTGTGAATTTTATTGAGTATTTTGAAAATTGTTATGAAGATGATGAGTTCATGGACAAGGAAATTTTAGAGGCCCTTCATAACAATCCCTTTCATCACCAAGAAGAAAGAATAGCCTCTCTCTTGGATGAAAATGAAGCCAAGCAGGAATTTATTTATGAAAATCATGTTACATCCTATGAGTTTGATGAAACTTTGCAGCAAACTTGTCAGTCTTTTGATCATCAAAAGTATGAGAATAATTTCAAAAACAAGAGTAAATATTGGAAGATAATTGCTATAATCCTCAGGTAAAGGAAGAATTTTATTCTTCGTGTCATTCCTTGCATCAGCCTACATCAAATAATGATCAAACTAATGAGGCAGTGGATGAAAATTTTTCTTTATCCTTGTCTTCTAATTTGAAGTCATTTGAGTGCAAGTCAGAAGATAAGATTCAATTTGTGGATGAAGTTGCTAAGAACATTGAAAAATACATTGAAGTTTTAGAAGATCAAATTCAATCTTATAGGCTTCATGATCAAGATCTGTCTTTTCAAAACTTTTTAATGCCATAAAACAAAGAGAGGGTGTTTCTACCTTTCTCTTTTGAGATTGATGAAGAATACCCTATTTTCGAGAATCAGTTTGATAGCACACAAATGAAAGCTTGTGTGGTTGAGCAAAGCATATATGAGTTGTCCAAATCTGTAAAATGTCTTGAGAATCATCAAACAGATTATGTCTTCTATGATCCTATAGTTGATTACATGGAAGAGTTCTGCAGTCCATATTTCCAGTTATATATTCATTATGAGGATCAGATACATTTTATGTTTCCTTGGTCATTTCAGTATCATGCTTACTTTTGGTTCAAGTGTAGTCAAGAGGTTCAAGTGTCAGATCAGATCAATGACTGGCTTCATTGGAAGTTTTATGTTGCTTGAATTAAAAATGGAGATTGCAAGTGTTAGGGTAGGTAGGAGTGTGTGAATAAGCTCAAAGTTGAATTAGCATCTTTTCAGTAGGTACAAAGTTGATTTTTCAGTAGTAATCATCAAGCTTGAGCCCGAGGAGAAGGCCACAAGAGCTTGGCTAAGTTTTCATAAATTTCAAAGTTTTTATTTCCAAGAAGATGGATGGCACTGGAACTACAACTTCTTTAGTGTACCATAGGGGCACACCATCCCAAGTGGACCCACTGTTATCACACATAAATTTTTAATTTTTTATTAGGGTCATTCATCTAGGTTTCATACCCTTTACCCTAAAACAAGTGATTTTCGCTACAGAATCACCTGATCATTCTGCAGCAAATCTGTAAAATTTATAACTGAGAACACTGCAGAATCATGTTTTTCTACACAAATGAATGGGATGATGACATGTCAAGTATTTAGTGGTTTAGGGTAAAGGTAATGTCAGACAATTGATTTTCATAATCATCTAGGCATGCAAAATCATAAATACCACCCATCATTGCTTTCCACTCCCTCATTTGTCATCATTCTCTCCACATTCGAATTCCATTCTTTAAACAAATAACCCAAGCTCCTCTTTGTCATTTAATTTTCAAACCTTTGCATGTATCAGTCAATTTTCACCTTTGAAAACTTTATCTTTGTGGCAAATAGCTTGTTGTCAAAGTTGTTTTTTACAGCTGTCACATTTTTAAGAGGGCAGTTTGGGTTATAAAGGGAAATGGCCATGAAGAGGAAAGCATAAAAAGGAGGCTATGAGGTTAAATAGTATCCCATGTACCTTAAACTGATCATGGATGACCTCAGGTTCACACAATTTTTCATCTAGACAGGTTACATGTATTTCTACCAGGAGCTACAAGGGGATTTGTTGTGTTTTTTTATATTGTTTGAGATGTTTGTTTCAAGAGGAATTTGCAGGCAACTGAAGATGAGTTTCAAAAATATGAAGGATTTTTTTTCTAATAATAGAACAAGGAACAGTAACCTCTTTCAATTTTCACCCACGTGCTACCAATTGGGAGAATTGAAGTTTCCTTTGGGACCTATTTTCATAATTCATAATTTTCCTGTTTTATACATGATTTTATAATGCCGATCTGTGACAACTGAAGATGGTTTTCAAAAAACCAAGAGAGTTTTGTCTTATAAAAATTCTTATCTACAAAAACCTCCTCCATTTTTGCAATATCTATCAGGTATCGAGATATAGGAGCACATTAGTGTAGCCTTATTTTCAGGAAAAGCAGAATCATTTTTATCGGTAGATGAAGTTGCTGAAGGTGAAAAAATCATTTCTTGAGGAGGGTAAGTGGTAATTTTAACCAAATTTTCCTTATCATGCTTCATACTATCATCTCACATAGCCATGGAAATTTCTAGGCCTAAAATCCAAATTCTGTGAAGTATGTGGGCAATTAGGCAATTCTGCAGCGTGTCCCAAGCTTAAAGCCCAGTTTTTGCTGCAGAATTTCTAAAGACATATTTTTGGTTTTAAGTAACTTAAATTGACCTGGTTAAGGAAATTCAAATTTTTTATTTAAATATTTTTTATCACTCAGCATCCTCTGATGGTCAAAATTAGCAGAGGTACAACACATGTGGCCTAATTATTTTCGCTACGAAAGTAGCTTAAAACTATGTTTTTACAGCGAGGTCAGTTTTTGGAAATATATGAAGGGTAAATAGATTTTTCAAAGTTATTCTCCACGAGAAATTCCAAAGAGTATCAGAGCAGTAATAAAGGGTATCAGAACAAAATATTGTTGAATGTAAACATGTTGTCATAAAGGTGGTTGGAGATGTCAGTTCACCATGCTGCCATATCATCAGCGTAATAGCTCCTTAACAGTAGGAAAAGCAGTTTCATGAAGACAGTAAGGTTGTTAATGTTTTGATTGTGGTCGGTATGGTTGAAGGATAAGATTCCTTTCGAGGAATTTTGGATCATCTTTAGATTAAAATGTAATAAATAGGTGTTTGAGTCATAGTAGGACTCTTAACTCCTAAGTCAGAAGGTGTCAGTTTCTAGTTATAAATATCTAGTTTATGGTTAGATTAGGTGTCAGTAAAAGAGTTTAATGATTTATCCATTTGGAAGATTGGATGTAAAGGCTAGATGCCTATAATTAATGAGTTATTTGATGTATGAGGGGTTGGAAATGTTATCTTAGAAGACTATTTTTTGTGAAGCTATTGGAGTTTCTGCTAATACAACTTTTCTTCACCTAAGATTATTATTATATTTCAATGAGTTTTTGTCCTATATTTTGAAATGTTTTATTCCAATGTCTCAATTCTTATTACTTAGAACTCATGTTGTTCATGCTCTGACTTCCTTTAAGTATTAAGCTATGGTGTATCTCTTTTAATATTTTGCTTTCAATACCTTGATGTCTCATTACTCAGAATTCGTGTGTCACATGCTATGACTTCCTTTGAACCTCAAGTTATTGAATTTTCCTGAATGTGTTATTCTTTCATTGAAATATATACAAGCCTCAGCTTCCACAAGGAAAGCCTTTGTTATTGAGATCTTGTCACTAACTCCATAGCCCAATGGTAGCAAGTATTTATCTTTTCAATTTGCAAATATACAAAACTAAGACACAAATAATAGAGTTAGCCATCTATCTTATATCATTAAACAATATCATAAACCCCTTTGAGAGAGCCTTCTCAGACTGAAGAGGCTAAGCTTTAGTAAAAAAATGGTTTGAAATAGTTTCTCCAAATTTACCATTGAAGCAGCCCAAGAGGACTCAATTTGGTGATAACACCGTCCAGGGGACACGTGGTGGCCTCAGGGTTGGCCATGTGTCACCCTCCCATTGGCCACAAAAAACCGAATGTACAACTCATCACCCAATTTCATATCGACACTTGTCAGTCTCTGAATGGCTTGGAGAAAAAGGAATATTCTTAGGAATATTCCTATTTTTCTGACTGTGCACCTGCATGCTTATTGGGCATCCCAGTCAATCCTATCACAAATTTAGCTGTTTGGGAAATTGATCAGAACGTGATATCTCCCTCATATTACATCGGTTTTTCGAATTGTTCACAGCACCAGAATCAGAAAGATGAGATCTACGCAACCATCCTGATTTCAACCCATTCTTATAACTTTCAATTTTGAGCAAAATTTATGAACACCTGATAAAAAAGGTTGACCTGTGGGATATAGGATAAGATGTTTTAGGTATTTTCCATTAGTAATTTTCATATTTCCAACCCTACAATAGATATATGCATTCATAATAGCCAACCAATGTCTCCCTAGAAAGAGTGGATAACGATTAAACTTAGTTTTTGACTGGAGGAAAAGGAAGTATGTGGAATACTCCTAGGAATCTATGGAGGTCATTATATATTTTATTATGCCTTATGGTTTTACTGTAGATTTTTTAGCAATTTGTAGCATAATGGTGGTATTTATCAAGGATTCTTGGAGGCTTAGTTTAAACATGGTTTCCCTAGTCATGGAATTCATTGTAGTTCCCATATTAATGAGAGTGTTTGGAACTAAAATATTGTTTATATGAAAATCTGCTACTCAACTTCAAGAATACAAATACTTAGGGATGATTACTTTCCCAAGCATTAGGTCAACTACTTTCCCAATAGCATTGACAGTAGGGGCATCCCTTCTCTTCCTTTTAGGACTTCTAAGACATTCTTCTTTGATGAATTTGTTATAAATAGGAACATCCTTGATGGATTGGAGGAGAGGAATTTTGACACACAAAGTATTCAATTCTCTCATAAATTCAACCTCTTCTAGTTTGTGTGTTTTATGGGTTTTCAACCGTTCAGGATAGGGAGGTTTTCCATAATGACCTGAGGCATAGGATCTCCCTTCTCTTTCTTGGGATATTGATTAGGAGAAGGTGGATGGAAATATGGGACAACCTTCCCTAGCCTAATGTTTTTTCCTTGGATTTATGTTGAATAGGTCTTATAAGTAGTATCTCCAATGTAGACAGGTTGAGGCTATTTATTATTAGGATTAGGATTTGGTTGAGCAATCATCTTGGTTATTTCAAAGGAATATTTTAGGGTAATTGTTGATGTTGAGGAGGAGTCATCAGAACAGATGGTTTGGCCACCTGAGGCTATAAGGGAGCAACAATGAGTTGATTATAACATGGACAAGGAATGGGAATAAGCCAAGGTGAAGGATTAGGAGGGAAATCTTGTTGCTGCGACAAAAAACCTCCAAAAATTTTCTTACACTTGAATTTTGGAGCCTACTAAGCATCTTGCAATATTTTGTTCCATGGTCACTTCATGGTCATCTAATTTTTTCAAATGTATAAAGTATTATTCTAAGTTTCAAAGTAACTTGCTCACACATGCTCTTCCTTTGATGAGTTCACAAACACACATCTTTCTATGCAAGCTTAGATAGGCATTGCACAACTCTTTAAGGTAAGGCTGTTGCAATCACTAGCGATAGTGACTATGCAATCCATAAGCATAGTGTATTTCATAATGCATATCGACAAATAGTGCACATTCTCCATGGAAAATATTCCTCACTTCGATTGCAATGGTACTTTTATTTCGATGAGTTTTCTCAATTGTCGATCTAGTTCACCTTTGTTTTCGCAAATGTCGCTTTCACATTCGTAACTATAATTTTTTCTTTCATTCAATTTAATAAGTGTCATTTTCATGGTACATTCAATTTGGCATGTATCCCTTTCACTTTATTTAAGCCTATACAAGTGGTGTTTGCACTTTTATCTTACTATCAAAAGTGTCATATTTTGGCATTGGAAGTGTCACACATTGTAAAAGCAGAGGTATGGTTCATTTAAAGATGAAATTTGTACCAATGGGTCCTATCTATCATGTAGAAATGTATTACACTCATTCCCAAAGTTTTATGCATTGTTGTACTAGTTTTTTAATTGTCGTCACAAAGTATTTATTAAGTGTCGCACGTGAAGGAGAATGGTATTTTGTCATCGCATTAAGGGGATCATGTTGATTTTGATTCCTGAGTGTTTTATGTGTGATTTTGATGAGTGTGTGATCATGTTCAAGTCCAACCTTGGTTTCATCTCTGCCTCAATGATCCCACAATTAGTTAAATTTTGGGAAGTTTCATGCTTGACCAACCTGAGCTCACTCTTCCCCCTTGAACTAAACATTGTGCAGTTGCAAGCCTTAAGCATGAATCACTACCACTTGGAACAACACAATTCATAGTTACTACCTCCAAGGACTACATATTACATAGTCACAGTACTCAATCAAAAACTCCTAACCTCCAACTCTGTGCAATATTTCCTCTCATCCAATTTATTTATGTGCATTTTTCAATACCAGTGTGTAGTTTGTCTTCCTAACTCCTTGAGTTGTGCAACTGCAGAATCCAACTACCTAGTCTCCCTCCAAAAATGTGCATTGCACAATTACAGTGGGAAACCTTGCCTCACTGTGACCCTTAACTACGTAATATTGTCTCTTAGGCCTCCATAACTATGCATTACACAATTTCAATCCTTGGTCCCTCATTCCTGACCTCTAGAACTGTGCACTGCACAATCAGTGAGCATTTCTCTTATTCCAATATTTAGTTCTAGGTTAGTCAATTATTCTCATGAATAAAGTTAGACTAGGATATTGTGAGACTGATTTCATCTTGTCATGACTGATTTCACTTGCACGTATTATATTTTGACATGATAGGATGATGCCTAGAGAGGAGGAGAAGGAGATTATGCTAGAAGTAACTTTTGAAGTGGGAACCATGAAGAAGTCATGAAGAAAGAATATGAAGGGACATTAGATTATGACAAAATTTAATATATCATGATCACATGAAGGCTCCATACTTATAATTCAAGACCCTTTGGAGGATGAAGATGATGAACAAAAGAGATCTTCCATGACAATGAAGTACTAAAAAAACATCTCATGAAGATTAAAGACAAAGAAGCAAGAGGAACAACTTGACATTTCCACTTCATCATGAAGTCCATGTCATCATTGTCAAGTTGTGACTTATGGAAGTGTCATCACCATGTCATAGATGTCCATGTGTATTGCCACATCATTTGTGAATGTAATAATGTAATTATAAAAAGGAAAGGATAAAATGTAATATGTGGAAGTCCTAGAGACATATGTGTAATACGAAAAGTCACATAGTCATAAATGGAAAAAAGATTATTTATTAAAATTCCAAAAGTCATATAGAAGTCCAAAGGTCACATTAGATGTCCAGGAGTCATGAGGGTAACCCAAGAGTCATAGGGGATATGAAAGGTCATTCCTCTTGTTATAAAAGAACCTCATAGCTCAAGCAAAGGGATTTTGGAGGCTTAGCCTTTGGAGATCTATCCATGGCTTCTTGAGCTTAGCATAGGAGAGAAAATTATTCTTTGGAGATGCAAGAAGTGACTTAATGCTTCACTATCAAAGCTAGTGACTCATCATTGTAATTGCATACTTTGATTTTTCACTTAATAATCAGAACCTAGTCGAGCCAACACATTTCAATGCATGTAACATGAATATTGTATTACTATTCTTTAGATGTTTTCAATATATTTTTTTTACATCTGTAATAAGGAAATTGAACTACTTCATTGGATCTGGTACTTATATTGTTGAATGTGTGTTGTATTTTATTTAATGTTTGTTTTGTATATGTGAATTATTTCACTAGATAACTAAAAAATCTTTCATTTCTCTCATGTTCCTCTCTTAGGATAGTAATATTATTTTCCTTCTATATATTCGCTCTTACTTCCCTCTCGTGAAAGCCTCCTTTTACACATTGCAATTGGTGTTTCACAATGTCAACTTTATTGTTGATTTCAAAGGTTATGTGTGTATTCTCTTATGCTATTGATTGTAGTTGAGGAAAACTTTTAAGTTATGGAGTTTGGGTCGATACTCCATATGGGGCTCCTACTCCAAAAAATGTGAGGTATATTGGTACTTCACATAGGGGAGACCCCCTTGGTTGAAATATTTCTTGCACCGTCAACAATTGGCACTAGAAGGAGGGTCAAACGACAAGCTGAGCTCGTGAATTTTGTTTTCACCTTTGTATCTTAAATGGATCTTCCCTAAATCATAATCCTGGGGTGTTTTTCAATAGATCTGATGGCAATTTTTTATCCCTAATGGACCTATTTATGAATGTCTCAATTGAAGTTTGATGGTGAGGGTGATACATTCATAGCCGAGCATGCATCTCTTTTCCTTATGTTTTTTTGACATTATGAAATTGATTGTGAAGATGTGGCTTGCGTTATTTTCTTCCTCACACTTGAAGATTTAGTTAACCAACGGTGGCATACCCTGCCACCTTCTTCTATTCATTCTTTTGAACACTTCATTAAAGTGCTTCATTTGGCCTTCGATGAGTATTATTACCAAGATGTTCTTAAAAGGATTAATCAACTAAAAATGAAACCTAATGAATAAATTGAGGATTTTTCTAATCGATTCCTTCACATATGTTATGAATTTCCTGAAGAAGATACAGATTGTGATTTATTTAAACAAAATTTTGAGTATTTGGTTTATGTCTCCTTACATGGTGATCTCGAACCCCCTGATGTTTCTATTTCCCCAACTTTTGTAAATCATGAGACACCTTTAATTTCAAAGGAGGAACCTATTATTCATTTTTTTCCTTGTCATCCCCCTTTTCCAGTACCAATTTGGGTGCCTCCTTGTGAGATGTCAAGGTTGGGAAATATGAAAATCAAATTGTTTATCTGTCTCTTCAACTTTCATCCACTTTTCATGATTCAAATCCAATGCAAGAAACCTTGGAATCATTTATGAAACCTAGTGTGAAAACTAATTCCTTGATTCCACAAGAAGTTATTAGCACTCATAAATTTTGTCATGAATCTGATTTGGATACCTATCATACTCCATCATGTCATTCGCATAGCCCCTTGACCCTTGATCTACTTAATCTGTCTCTTTGAAATTCAAGTAGTCATCAGGTGCAAGGAAGTCACATTTCGAAATTATATGAGTAGGAAGGTGAAGATTCTTTCAATATTTCTTCTCTTTTTCAAAGTCCTCCATGTAAATATGGTGTTTCTTGATTTTTATATGATACTGAATCTGGTAGCCATGGTATTAAATAAAATGAAACAAATATTCCTAATCAACCTAAAGTCTTGGGAAACCATCATTTTGATGAGGAGGACTCTGTTGATGTATATTATGATGGAATCCCAAGTTCACCACATCATATTTTAGTCTCTCAAGAATATTTTGTTTCAAAAGACTTATATACTGAATCTGATTCGGTAAAAGAATATTATCTTATGAACACTTCTTCCTCTTCACCTCCCTATTCCTTGTGCTCTATTGTTTGTAATGAATCAACTTGTGATGAAGATACTCCATGTTCTCTAATTTCATAGTCCGATGAGATGAATATTGAGATGACACAGGATAGTGAGATTATCCATGATGAATAAGGAAGCAATCAAATCATAAAGCATCCATTCCATCCCTTATCGTCTCTTGTTTTGCATGAGAAAAAATCTTCAAATCGGTTTTTTCATGATATTTCTCCAATTCATACATCTCTAGATTTGCGATTAGAAGAATATTATGACTTGATTAATATGTTTGTTGAAGTTGTAAAATTTGTTCAAACCAGTAATGTAGATGGATTTCATCCAGATAATGGTGATTTTGTTAATTTAAGTGATAGTAGTTGTCCACATGAAATTTTTGATCTGACTCTGTTCTCAAAATGTCGTTATCTATATTTTCAAAGTTATGGAACTTTTCAGGGATTTGAGGCACTTCAACTCTCGTTGATGGTTGTGTCAGGTTCTTGCAATCCTGGTAAGATCCCTAAACCATGTCAAATCTGGATTTCCTCGAAAAATTATTTACTTCGTATTGTTTCTCTGGATACAAACTTTCCTTTGATGGATTTTGGGATTTTTAGTTATAATTTTCTTATCTCTCGAGATCAATTTTCTGATTAGACAGAGGATACTACTGTAGTGAATTCATCTTCATATAGAACTCTTGTATCTTACTCAAGATTGGAATGTATGACTTTAATGGATGCACAAAATTGTGAAGCTGATCAATTTAAATATTATTTTTGGATGAAGAATTAATATCTATTAAGTATTTGGTGAACAATAAACTCCTAATATTCATTGTGAATGGCAATGAGCAAATCATTTTTGTTCTGACCCAATAAATCCTTTTAAGCAAAATTCAATTCTTGAATCATTTATTGGATCAAAACCCTCATGTTGATATGGATACTAGATTTTATCTGACATATCCTTCTAACCTTTTATCGACATGTTTTTTCAATTGGTTTCCATGATTTAAAAGGCCAACAATTATTTATAATTCCTCAAGGTTTTGTATTACTGATATGGTATGGAATTTGGCATAAAGGAAACCAATGGAGAATCGAGAATCTCATATGTTAATTCATCAATCTGGTCATAATTTTGGTCCTAACAATTGTCACTCAATGAATCATTTTCCCATTAGCACATTCGATGATAGTTGTCCTACATCAGTTGATTTTGTTGATTCTCCTTATAATTTAAGTACATTAATTGAAAGTTCAACTTTCTTAGAAATTTATGGTTTTCAAAAGGACTATTTTGGATTTCATGACTGAATTTATGATTGGATAGAGTCATCTTTATTACTATCCATTTTGTCACATCAACCCAAAATTCCTGAAAACTAGATCCATCAACATCATTGAACACTTTTTTATTATCCCTGTGAAAATCCGTAAGTCTCTACTTGACTTGCATCACTTAAAAACTGATTTATGAGGCCATAAACCCTAATTTTTGGCCCAACACACTTTATCTTCTAAGAAATTGTGTTGCAGAGTAATTTATGCTTCTTTGAGGGTGCACTACAAGTCACCCTACATAATTGAGCAACTACACTAATTATATAATTATAGGAAA
This sequence comes from Pinus albicaulis, assembly GCA_034641835.2. Classification (NCBI taxonomy): domain Eukaryota; kingdom Viridiplantae; phylum Streptophyta; class Pinopsida; order Pinales; family Pinaceae; genus Pinus; species Pinus albicaulis. The sequence goes on from CM076580.1 coordinate 1,774,265,389, forward strand.
ATTAAAAAATATTTTTGAATCTTATCCTTCCATAAGCTTCTAAGGTGGTTTTAACCATTTACCATGGATAGAGATATCAAATTCCTATCTGATCTTACTCTAGAGATATTATCATTTATCCCTTGAGCTCATCCTCCCTCATAAGTGGATCTCATGCCTAGGTAAATCCTAAACTACCATGTCTTCCCTACCTCCCATGGAGTTTGGGTTTGATTTTGGAGATTACTAGGTTGGTTTTTACATATTGGCAGTGCCCTTGTGCTACTAATTTGAGCCTAAGGATTCATGATATTCATGCATAGGGTTGATGCTGAGGTGTTCTTTGTGGAAAGGAAGGAAAAGTAAATTTTTGGAGACATGTACACAGTCAAGTTTCTATTTATGATTATAACTCTCTCCTTTATCTATTAATAAAAAAATCATTTTATTTTTCTATAGTTGTGTCATGATATATGCTCATGTATTTAAATTCCATTTGACTCATTGATTAGAGATATTAGATTATACTATGTGGATGTTGCGGTTCCTTTGCTTGTTTTAGTTGTTTTTCTAGGTTCTAATTATAACACTTGGAGCTAGAGTTGGAGCTTACATGCAAGGATGAGAAAAAGGCTTACTATATATTCCAGGTAGGTCTCTTTCCCATACTTCAATTTTTCTAAGGAAAATTTTGATGTTTTTTCCATTGTTGTTTCTATATTATGTCACTAGATCTAGGGAGTTCATTTTTTTCCGTAGAAGTGAAATTTCCTCATAAAAAAATGGCGACTCCACTGGGGGACGATATTTTCCTTAGTGGTTTCCTTTACCTTATCACTTTTTTCACCTTTCAAAGCGACCTTAATTGAATTGTTCAAACAGTAATTAACCAGAGGAAAACATATTTTTGAGCTTTTTATGGATCCTTGTGTCATTTTTTGGCCAAAATTTCCCCAACACACTCTCTATTCTGAGACAAAGCACCCCAACACAATTACCATTCTTTGTGATTGCACTGATCTGCACTGGTGTTTGTTTTGCACCTACGTTGATCTTGTAAGATGCAAAAAATTAAATTTATATTCCTTTCTCTGATTTCTATTTTGTTCTAATGATTTTTCCTGATTCTCTGAAATGGTCCTTATCTCTGTAAAATGAATCCCTTGTATGAAATTGTGTGTTTTTTCTTGCATTTTTGAAAGAAAAAAATTTCCCCTCAATCTCCGTGAGCGGGGGGCACTAAACCTGTGTATGAGTGTTAGTCATCTTTGAGTCTCATCTCTTCTGATCATTACAATTTTAACTAAATTTTAGTTTGAGTTCTCTTTTAATGAAATATCATATCACATTTGATTTCATCGGGTTACATAATTTTTGTGATATTTACTGTACTTAGACTTGAATGATTATTTCATTGTATTAGTGAAAGAAGACACTGCTGAGCATAAGTATTATTTTTATATTGTTCTTTCACTGATATGGAATCATCTTGTGTTTGTTTTGAAGAATTATCTTGCATATATTACATTTGCATAGTTAGAATTCTCATTTTCACTACATGAAAGAAAGTTGTGGATAGATTACATTTGCATATTTTTCATGGAAATTGTGCATATATTACATCACATGGTTTTTATTGAATGCATGTTGGATTCATAGCCTTCATCATATTTTGAAAGAAAATTTAAGTGCTACATTTTTGTTCAATTTGTCAGTAAATCACCAGTAGTGTAACTTTCATTAAGTTTAGGGCATTAGGGCTTTGAAGGTCTAGTTAGGAATCTCTTGTTTGCTGCATTATTGTTTGAATCTCTTCCTTATCATAGTTATATCTTCATCAAATATAAAGAGTTATCTTTATCATGCTAGTTGCATTATGGGTGAGCTCAAGTGATTTCATTGCATGAGCCTTCAAACTGAAACTTAATTCAAGATAAAATTTAAAATATGTTGATCAATATAAGGAGAATTTGTAACATTTATTGAAAAACATACATGCCTAGGCTAGAGACATATTCTGACATCTTTGAATGTAGGAGTCACCGTTCTTTGTTTGTGTTACATTATGGGGGTAGTTAGTATTCCATGTACTTAAGTATATCAGATTGTTCTCCATGTACCTTCGGGTATATTGGATGGTGCTCCATGTATGAAAATTATATCAAAATACATCCAATCATACATGATGCATTAGAAAACACTACTATGGTATGCGCTTCCATGTACCTCTAGGTATATTTTGGAAGTACCATATATGTTTCTATCTTTCCATAGGAAATCGATTCAACCACCTTGTTTTCTATGATACACCGAACACAAAATTCAGGGAGATTTTCTGCACGTATTGAAAACAATATGTTGTAGTTCACATAGGGTTGGTAAACCTTTATTCTTATTCAACCCTCTTGTTATTTTTTGTTTTTGTTCTAAAATTAATTAATTAACCGTGAAACATTCCCACATTATACTCCTTAGTAGACCATAGGTTGATTCTAATGGCAACAATCCAGAGACTCCGAGTCAAGGAACCCCCTCTAATGGGAATTGTGGTCCTTTTCCTCCTTTTGGAAATATTGGTGCTCCTTATATGGAAACATTTTCCCTTCCTATATTTACCATTGGTTTACTTGTTCGGTTTTTTTCAACCCCCTTGGCTCCAAATTTATCGATTTCTCCCCAACCAGGTTCTCCACCTGGACAACCAAGTCCTACAACTGAAGAACATCAACATTGAGTTGATCCTCATATTGACCCTTTGCCTTCTTTGCCTATTCAATATTATTCCCCTTCTTCCTCTTCTTATGATGAAAGCATAAAATTTAGTAACCAGGAGGATACGAATAATACGAAAAGGAAGATTAAGAAGAAGAGAAATAATAAAAGGAACAACCAAGAAGAAATGTCTACTAATGCAACTGATGTCGAGAACCTCTCCAACAAATTCCCTAAAGTTAAATTCCCTTGCAAGCTTTGCAAGGGTAACCACCTTATTAGATATTAATATGGTATTCCACGGATATTATAAGTGTGGTATACAAGCCCTTGTCATCAACCTCTGGAGATCACACTGATGATAAACTATCAACTTGTGATATTAAGGTCCATGGGAAGAAAGGGAAGTTAATTTTCCTTATATGTTATGTGAAGGGAATCATCCTATTCAACTTTTTTCTTATATGTATGAAGCCTCAAAAGTGTTAGAAAACCTTACAACTTATCAAGCATGACTTTCAGCTAGTTACCGAAGGCTTTCTCACAATCCTCCACTAATTGATAAAGTGAATAATTAAAATACATCTTTAGTCAATCCCACCTTCTCTAAACATGGCTCCTATGAGTCACTTCCTGACCAACCATTGGTTGAGAAAGTGGATAACTCAACTCCATCTTTATTTAATGCTACTTTATCTGAATGTGAATTTCATAAGTCTATTCCCAACCAATCATTGGTTGAGAAAGCGGTTGACCTGATTCTACCTTCAGTTGATCGCACTTCTCCCGTAGAGAATGATTCCCATACCACTTAGGTTATTCTAGTTTATTCATATTGTACCGAACAAGGGGTCATTTCTCCCGTTCCTACAGGGCCCCCTCCATGTAATATGGTTATTGGATTTGATTGGAATAGTTTGAAAACACCTCGTCTCCCTTATTGCCCTCTCTTCCAAATTATAAAGGAGGTTTGTAATAGGAAAATACCTCACATTGTTGTTCATGAGGGAGCTTTTGTTAGCATTCTACCCTCGACTACTTGGAAATATTTGGGTTCCCCTCTGCTTGTATCCACCACTTGGAACTTGTTTGAATTTAGTAGAAGATCCAACCAACCCTTATGGATCCTTCCTTAGTTTCTTGTTACCTTGGGAGGAAAAAATGTATGTATTGATGTTAATGTCATCATGGGCACCTTGGAATTCAATTTTATCCTAAAGCGAGACTATGTTTATGCTATGAATGCTGTTGCGTCCACACTCTTTTGAGTTACGTGCTTCCCAAGTGATGGAAGGAGTAATATTGTCGATCAGATTTCATTTGTTGGTCCCGATTTGACTGTTAACCATCCTACTTCCTTAAGCGTTCCAAATCTACAAGTGGTATCACCCCAACCATAGGTTAATTATGTGGCATTTTTTCCCATGCCCTTACCTACTATTGGAGAGGATCCTCTCATTTTTTTCTCAACTTCTTTTGACCTAGATTCTGTAGGAGATATGGTGAGTCATTTACTGGGGGCATTGGAGCCTGATATTTCTTTTGGATCCCTTGATATGTATCATTTATAGAGCATTTTTCTCTAATATTGTGAGAACATCTTGGAGACTATGGTATCTTACTAATCTGTATGGATCCAAAAATAGAAGCAGCCTTGAAAATAAATCAAAAATAAAATTCATCAAATGGAAGTGAACCTGAGACCATATCCTAGTGCTCATCACCCTAATTCCAATGGTGTTAACACTCAAATGCAAGTTAGTATGCTCAAGTTATAGCTGGTAAAATTTCTGGACAAACTTGGCCAAGTGGCAGTATAACGAGGAAAAAATTTGGAAAAATCTCGGCGCACAGAATCTGGCGATCAGAAAGGGAAAACTTGTCACCTACTTAATTTTCCAAGTAACCCTTAATTTATGGCAGAAATTTTTAAATCAAATCGCATACTGCCCATATGATATGCCACAAGTGGCAAAGAATCGGGGGTCAGCGGGGTTTGAACCCGCCTGGCCAGCATGGCCGAACCACCCCCCGAGCAACCCCAAAAACATACACCAAAAATAACATGATAGGCTAAAAAAAATCTTTCACGGGCTTCAACCCCAACACCTCCTCAACCAACGCCTAAACTTGCCGACCGGTTTCCAACAAGCCAACTATTTGGTTTGGTAACGTCATCCGACCAACAATATTTAAACCTCTCATTACTCATTCAAACCAGACTGGTGGATGGAAGATGACATAACCAGGAGCATCCAGGGGTGTGGAACCATGAGCAAGGGAATCATTGAGATCCTGGAAAGATTCCTTTAGAGGGCCAAAGCTGTCAGTGTCATAATTTAACAAGTTTATAATCAATTTTGCACATTTTCGTGCCAAGAATCCAACCGTGCAGTATGTTTCTCCAGCTGAGATATCCATATTAAGGGAATCATCCAAATAGGAGGTATAAAGGTTATTTTTGTAAATTTACTTTTGAATGATTTATTTGATGCCACTTAATCAAAGAAGGCCTCCCCACATTGAGCAGGGCCCAGAGACATAACCCACATTTAGTGAACACCGTAATCAAATTTTTATGTCTTTTGTCTCATGATTTCTTATGATTTCCACTTATTATTCATGTTTTTTAAATTACTTGGTCAATATTGTCTTTTATATGCATTTTTTTATGCATCCTTGAAGTTAAAAGATCTGTATCAAGTTTGGTATTAGAGCAGGTCTTCTTGATGCGAGTTGCATGAGTGAATGATAACCAAGAAAAAGATCCAAAAAGGTGAAGTAAACTTAAATCCTTTGATCTCGAAGTGGGGCATGCACAGTGAAGACAGAACATGGAAGATGAGGATGCACAAGAGGAAGAAGAGTGAAATTATGGCAAGATATACTTCAACATGGCAAACAAAGTTGACAAGTTATTTGCAGAATATGAGAAGGAAATCAAGCATGAGAAGAAATATCATGATGATCATGCATCAATACGCCCTGGAGATGGAGGAGAAGAGTCTCCTCCCTCTCCATCCACCAGTGAAAATTTTTCTTCTTCCTCTTCTCATCATTCTAACAGACACCATAAAATACATCTAAGAATACATTTTTTAAGCTAGATGTAAAGTTTGATTTTCCCACATATAATGGAGAATGTAATGCACAAAAACTAAATTATTGGATTAGACATATCGAGGTTTATTTCCAGATTTAGCATATAAAGGAGGATGAGTAAAAGATCCAGTTAGCATCCCTTTGGCAGAGTGGCACCACTCTCATTTGGTGGGAGATAAAATTACAGAAAGGCAACAAAAACTTGGGTAGTATTATTTCTTCTTGGTCCAATTTTGGTTATGCATTAAAATATTAGTTTTATCCTTTGGGTTATCGACAAAATGATTTACTGGAATGGAAATATTTGAGACAAGGAAAAGGTCAAAATGTACAAAGCTTCAAAGAAGAGTGTAGGAAAAAAGCTTTGAATTTGAACATTCCACTTGACTCACCTGAAACCGTAACAAAGTATATTGGTACATAACATAGTTACATCATTAATTATTTATTATTATTTGATCCTACTACTATTGATGCGGCCAATGTGAAGGCCATTCACCTTGAAAGAAGGGGCAAGAATGAAAAATAAGATCAATCAAAAAAATCATCTTTCACACCTCATAATGGAAAGTTTAAAGGAAAAGGAAATGGAAAGTACAAGAAGGAAGCTACAACCAAGGAGGAAGGAGCAAAGCCATCTTGCACTCATTGAAATAAATGAGGCCATGATGATGAACATTGTTGGAAGTTACATCCAAAGTTGAAGCCAAAGATATTTGGTGGGAAGAAAAAGAAAAATAAGGTGGAAACCGTACAGCAGGACCTTGGATCTAATTTCGGTGATGAAACACAGATCACAACAGTGGGAATACAAGGTAACCTTTCTTTTCATGCTAATGAAAATTTTGAATTACATGCAAGTACAAGTTCTTCAAATGAGTCTCTTTTTAATGAATGGAATAGGACTGAGTTGTTCCACATTAGAGTCGTAATGAAACATTATAAATTGGAAACCTTGTTTGATCAAGGCTCACAAGTAAATTTGATTTCAAAATCCTTGGTTAAGAATTGGGATTAGAAACCAAGCCTCATCCAAAACCTTACCCTATTGATTGGGTCTATGATAAAGCCAAATTACATGTAACCAAATAATGTAAGGCTAGATTTGTGATTGCATCCAAACTAGTAGATGAGGTTGATATTGATGTGGTGCCTTTGGATATATATGGCATGGTATTGGGGAGCCCATATTTATATAACAGGAAAGCAATTTTATTTTTCCATGAAAATAAGTATTATCTCATGAAAGATGAGGTGGAATACATTGTTAGAGCTCATCATACCAAAGTTAGTGTCAGTCTTGTAAGTGCAGGTCAGATGAAGAGGTTGGTTAATTCAAGAAAAGGGTGCATGCTCATGGTTGTGAGAGAAAAAAGATGCAGAGACATCTTATGCTTTCGAGGTTATGATCCCACTCATAAAAAGGAATTGTGTGAAATTGTTTCTAACGATAATGGGGTTTTTTTAAACCAAGTGGGCTTCCTCCAAAGCGTGAGATCCAACATGAGATTCACTTGTAGCAAGATACTCTTTTCGCCAACATTGGTATGTACAGGTTGTCTACCATTGAGATGGAGGAGAAAAAGAAACAAGTGTAGGAGTTTCTAAACCAAGGGGTTGTAATACCAAGTTTTTATCCATGCGGGTCACCTGTTATGTTGGTGCCAATGAAGGATGACACATGGAGGATGTGCATGGAATACAGAGAACCAAACAAAATAACGGTGAATAATCGGTACCCTCTCCCTCACATTGATGATTTATAATGTTATCTATTTCACAAAACCGGACTTGCGCAATGGCCATCATCAGTTTAGGATTGCAGAAAAGGATGTATGGAAGATTGCATTCATGACGAAATAGAGGTTGCTTAAATGGATAGTGATGCCATTCAGACTATGCAATGCTCCAGACACATTCATGAGGGTGATGAATGATTTTCGGGCCCTTTCTTGATGATTTTGTACTTGTGTATCTTGATGAAATTCTTATTTACAGTGGGACATGGGATGATCATGTAAGTCATGTTAAAAAGGTGCTTGATTTTTTGCAAAAAAGAAAATTTGTGTGTCAAAATGTTGAAGTTTGAATTTGGCAAGACCTCTTTGTTTTACTTGTGTCACATTGTCGGTGCTGGATAATTTAAAATAGATCCTTCTAAAATTATGTGATTTTAAAGTGGAAAAAATCCACTAATGTTACAAAGGTTCGTATCTTTTTGGGTGCAGTATAATACTGGAGAAGATTCATTTCCAACTTCTCTCTCATTGCATCCCCTTTACATGCATTGATGAATGTGAAGACAAAATTTCAGTGGGGAGGAAAGCAGCAGAAAGCCTTTGATACATTGAAAGAGAAGATCAATATTGCACCTTTTTTTTCCCTTACTAAACCTCCAACAGCCTTTTGAGATCGAGACAAATTATGGTGGATACACCATGTGAGAAGTATTGATGCAACAAAGGAAACATGTATGTTACCATTTAGAGACATTCTCCCAAGATGTCATGAACTATCCTACATACGACAAGGAGTTGTATGCATTGGTTAAAAGCGTGAAGAAGTGGAAACATTATTTGATTAGAAAGGAGACCATCATTCACATCTAACAACAGCCCTTGTAGTACCTTTAGTCGCAAACCAGGATTAAAAAAGCACGTAATTTTAGGTGGATGTCTTTCCTCCAATGGTTTCACTTGGTAATAAAATACAAGAAGTACATCGCCAACAAAGTGGTAGATATGATTTGTCGCCCTCCTATTTCTGCATATATAGTGTTGGAAAATGCATCTTTACATTTTTAAATCTATCATGAACAATATTTGTATTATGATGATTTTAAGGAGATTTATGCAAAGTTGACTCATGGATCACAGGTGGATAATTATCACTTGTAGGGAAAGTTGTTGTACCACCTTGGAAAACTTTGTATTCCCACCAATGAAAGGATACATGTAATCAGAGAGGCGCATACCTTTCTTGTGTCAGGTCATTTTGGTGTAGAAAATACTTCGTTTCATTTACAGATGTTTTTTTATCAGACTCACATGAAAAATGTTGTGACTCGATATGTAAAGGGATGTGTGTTGTGTTTAGTTTGCAAGTCTGCTAATATAAAAATAGGTCCCTACACACCACTCCATGTTCTGAGTCGTTCATGGGAAAGTGTTTCAATGGATTTTGTAGGTGTTTTTCCTTTGTATAGGAGAGGTCATGACTATTTGTATGTCATTATGGATCGATTTAGAAAAATGTGTGTATTAATGCCTTGTAAAAAGAAGATCAATGCATAGCAGAATGCTCATCTCTTCTTCCAATTTGTATGGATGCACTTTGGGCTACACGCATCCATTGTGTCTAATCGAGACTCTCACTTTCTTGGATAGTTTTAGACGAGTTTGTGGATAATGATGGACACCAAGTTGAAGACGAGCGCGAAATTTCATCTGCAAACTGACAGAAAAACAAATTTTGTCAAACACACAATGATACACTTACTCTAAGGCTATTCTGGAGAACATCCTGAGTTGTGGGACGAGCAAATTCCTTATGTATATGATGCATACAACTAGGCAATGTATTCATCCACTTTGAGCTCACTATTCGAGACATGATTTGGCTATTTTCCAAAGAATATTCCTATGGGAAATATGTCAGGAAAAAAGTTTGGAAGTTCATAAAGCGAATTCAAATGATTCACTAGACAGTGTAGGAGTATTTGGAGAATATTCAAGGTCAATATAAAGCATGACATTACAAGAACTATGTTGATCACCAATTCTAGGTTAGGGACAGGGTGTGGCTCCACATCAACAAAGACAGGATGAAAGGGTAAGGAAATAAGTTGATATCAATCCAATATGGCCCATTCACCATACTAGAGGATATTAGATAGAATGATTTTCGCCTTGATTTTCCAACGTACATGAAAATGTACTCAGTGGTGAACGTTGAAAATTTGAAGATTTATGAGCCTCCTTTGATCATGGAAACTGAAGAGGTTGGAAAGGTTCCTATTGAGCATAAAGATTGTCTTTATTTTGACATATATTTCACCACTTTTTCTTCCCTTTTGACATAATTCACAAACCCAATCAGTGTTAATTGATACATTTTCACTCTGAAAAGGAATTTAAATGATCTCTCTTTTATACTCTAATTTTTATTATTATTTGAACGAATTTTTTATTTAGCTACAGAATTCATGCAATTTTGTAGCTAATCTTTGTTTCTATAGTTACCGACATTGTTTGACAGGTTCCAAAGATGAAGGAGAGAAGTGAAACATATGGGTAGTTTTGAAATGATCCTTACATGGATTTTTTCCTACTCACCTGTCCAAAATCAACAGAAATCACGCCTAAAATCATGGTCAAAGGATTATTCAAACAGAAGGCCGAGACAGCGGACAAGAAGTTGGAAGCTTCATGATTTTCTATCCACGTAGAAAATCGTGAAATCCGTGAAGACCACAGTCTTGTTTAGAATTATACTTCTCAGTTTGGTTAATATCTTTAGGCGATATCATCTCAAAATAGTTGAGTTTTATTTATTATAAATATTGGGTTGTTTTGACCCGAAAACAAGTTCAAATTCTGTAATATTGCTATATAGTGTAACTTTGTTTTAATGCAAGGAGAAGGCGAAGTTCAAGACCATTAATGCGTAATTACTCTCACGTAATTCTTCAAGCCATTCTGTTTTAGTGGGCCCCTGCACAGAAAAAGGTTTCGTAGCATAAATTTATGTTGCTTTCTAGTTTAATTTTCCATTGCATCATAGATTAATTCTCGAGTTTTTCATTAGTTAAATGTTGAGTTTTCATAAGATGAATGTTGTGTCTTTCACATAAGTTTAATGCTTTAAATATTTTTATTTCCTGAATTATATTGATGCCATAAATCTTGTTAACATATGGAATGAATCTTTGTTTTGCATTTGTTTGTACACAGTAAGCATACATCTCAGAACAAACAAGCATTTTACCTTTGCACATTAGGAATAATACTTTGTTTTCCTTCGTAGCTCAATTATCCCTTTCAATGTACATAGCATAGTCACTTAGATAGGATCTTTAGAGGTTTAATACTTCTTATTTCATAGAATTTAGAATAGAATATTTTTTTCAGTACTGAATAGAATTAGAGATTAGTTTAATACTCTATTTTTCATAAGAATTTGGATAGTTTCCATTTGATAAGTAGAGAAAAGTTTTCAATTACATGATAGGGTTTAATCATAGTTTGTATTGATGCTTTCTTCAGATTTAGAATAAATTTAAATAGATAGTCTCCTTCTTTAATTCAATAAGTTTAGAAGTATTTTTATAGACATTTTAAAGATAATTTCTGGTATAGGATAATCAAACATAGAGTTAAACATGGTTTCTTTTTAACAAATATAAACTTGTTTTAGATCAATTTTCTTTCTTAATTTTACATTTCCTTTTTTTCCTTCTTGTAACTTTCATTTTCTAGTTATTAAAATATTTTCTTTAGAAGAATTCATAGATCAATTTCCTTCTTAGATTAATATTAAATATTTCCTTTTCTTCCTTCTTAAATTTATCTTTCAAGCATTAAAATTCAGTTACTTTCTTGCTTTTGGATTTCATATAAAATCTCTAAAAACAAAAAATTGAAGTTTATTTTCTAGTTCTCTTAAAAATCAATTGTTCTTATTTCTCAATTTTTATCATAGGCTTTAATTAATTTTAGATTTCATTCCTTAGATCAGTTCTTAGTTTTCCTATTTCATTAAAACATTGAAGATAAAACATTAAACCCCCCAAAAAAACATATAAAATCTACACAATGAAGTAAGAAACATAGGCTTCTAGCATATATAGTGCACCTACACTTCACAAGATTACTAACTCCAGTATATAATTTATGATAGAAATTTAAGACATTAAATCGACTAAACGTTTTGGCGTCATTGTTGAGGAAGTGTAATTAGGAGCCATGTTTCTTAAATCTAAAAAAAAAAAACACAAAAACATGATATGCGTAGAGAAAGAGATTCTAAGGGTAGATTTATAGCTAGAGGTAGAAGTTTGATCCCAACAACACCCCTCAACTCACCAAGACCTCGTAGTGCCACACCACCATCTTAAACTCATATTCCATTCTTAAAACATAGACTCCCTAAAGTCTTAAGGTAAAAAATTCAGCCTAGAGACTCTCCAACTTCATCAATTGAAGGAGTTATATAAGAAGAAGATCCTAGATCTCCAACAACAAGAGTAGTCTTTTTAACCTCCACCTGAGAAAAAATATCATCTCAAGAGCTAGAAGTCCCTACTGAAGAGAGGAAGAAATATTCTTCAACATACCATTGATAGAAGAACCAGAAGAAGAACAAAAAACTCCAAGAATAGAATCCTATATTAGTTCTGAGGAATCTACAATGGAAGGAGAAGGAGAAGGAGAAGTACCTAATATGAATAGAGAAAACTTAAGAATAGGAGGAAGAAGAGGTGGAGGAAATAGAGGGGGACGAGATGGAGGAGGAGGTAGAGGAAGAGGAAGAGGGGAAGAGAATATAGATTGTTAGCACTAGAATCAGCACTTGGACTGCAGCAAGCACTTGGCCAGACACATCTTAAACTCTAAGGAAATTTTAATGTTTTGTTTTATGGGATTGGAAGATGGTATAAACTTTGATTCAATGAAGAGAGATTTTGGTCAAATCCACAGTTCTACTAAAGAGGGTATTGGAATCTGATGTGGTAGCAAGGTACAAGTTTTTAGTCTATGAGGAGAGGAAATTATGAGATGAGAGAAGAATCAGTAGGTTTGTAAAACAGAAATCTACTTCATTTAGTAGAAATTCACAAAAGAAGCATTTTTACAATATTCCATTGAGAGAAATCTATTTCTAGTCTGACAAGATTCTCACTAAAATATCATAAAGAATAATTATCATGAGTGATGCTCTTCCATTGTTATAACATATATTTTATCAAGAATTCTCACTGTGTGAGACTAACAAGAACTGATAAAACATATAACATGCTTAAGATACTAACAAAAACACATAACAGTATAATGATTTGAAAATGAAACTGGAAGAAAGGAGATATGGAAACACAAGTAAAGTAGACAATACACAGCAAATTGGTGATAAGTCCTCAATAGTATCATTCCATTTCATTCACAAAAAATATTACAGATCATATAATTCAAAATTCTATAACCACTAACCAACCCTGACTTCATATCAGTTTGGCATATATATATATATATATATATATATATATATATATATATATATATATATATATATATATATATATATATATATATATATATATATATAATATGATGTTGTAATCTTCCACAGAAAAAGGTGAATTTGTTTCAAAATTCATTACAACCTCATGCAAGAGGTGAGGCTTATCCCTTAATCTTAATTACAAAGTGATACATTAAAAACAAGATAAACATCATGAAGGCATCATAAAGGTTGTCACTTCAAAATGGTTGTGTGAGGTGGCAGCCTATTCGAAGACCACTCTTATGTTTTAGTGCAACCAATCTTCAACAAAAAGTGTAAAAATAGTGGGAATGACATGTGGTTGTCTCCTATTAAATGTGCAAAACAGAAACATGATATTTCGGAGAAGGTTGGATATAAGACACCTGGCAGCATCCATTTCAACTGAAGAACCTCTCCACTTCATCTCTGTAATGTCACCATCATGATCCAAAACAAAAAGTAGCCCATTTCCATCACAAGTTGATATTTCAAAATAATTGCTACCTTCGCAAAAAAGGTAGCAATATCCGGAAAACATGGAACATTTACCTAAAAAAAATTCTTCAAGTCAGCCTTGTTCTTCATTTATCAAAGGTCCATAATAGAAGCAAAGATTCTTATGGCTTCTACTTTAGTTACCCTTTTATCAGAACTCTTTTTATGTTCTTAGCTCTTTGACTGAGCTTTCTTCTTCCTTTCAATTTTGTCTTCTGGGCTTTCTTCAATGTTGATAATTTCATCCCTCAGTTTAGGATTGGCAATCAACTTTCTGTTTAGCCTTATTTTGTTTCCTTTTCTAGTATGAGGTCTTTTGACATAGGGATTAGGGATGAATTTGGACCTCTTTCTTCCATGTATAAATTTACTAGATTCTGCCTCTTCATCTTCTGACTCTGCGTAATCAGGATCACTACTGTCTTCAAATGAGGAATAGGAATGTATCTCATTTTTCTTCCTCTTGTTGATAGAAGAAAAAATGGAGGATACTAATTTAGCCAAGGTAGGCTCTTCTTATATGGCAGGCTCTGTAATTTTTTTATTTCCTTCCTTGAGAGAAAGAAAAAATTGTGAGAGGGTGGACTCAGTGATATATGTGCCACTGTTTGGCTGCACTTGATGAGATGACTTGGGAATCTGGCTTGAAATTTTCATACCAGGGTTGACTTCCACTGGTGAGAAAGCAAGCTTAGGTGCAAGAAGACCAAGGTTGACTTCTGATGGTTCTTCTACCATGAAAAGTTTCTTCTTAGGTTGGCTTCATGAAGAGGAAGCAATTTGTTATTTATTCTTTGGCATAGGCTTCTTAGGAGAAGATGGTGAACTATGTGAAACAGGGGCAACACTGGTTTTCTCATGAATGTCTTTATTCTTTGGCCTCCCTACCTTTATTCTAGAATTAATAATACCAAACACTTCCTTTCTTAAAAACCTATCCCAAGTAATTTTCTTCCTTTTGAGATGATAGACAACTAAAATTTTAATCAGACCTCTGTGATACAAATTATGCAAGGGGTAGTTTGGAATTTTCTATAGCTTGAGGGACATTTTAAGCAGATATTTATACAGAAAATAGGGTAGGTTTAGAGGTTTCTCTCCTGAAATGTGGGTCAAGAATCTCAACTGAAAACGATGAACAGAAGAAAACCTCCCTTCGCATGTGATGTATTTCTGGACTGAAGTAATAACATGTTGCCACTCGGGTTTAAAACAAGAAATGTGAGCAGTTGAATTCCATTTCATATCAGCATATTCGGGCTTAAGGTAAGAACTTACTTCTTCATACAGCACTTTTCTTTTAAACCAACTTTCATTAGTTGCAGAAGTCTGGGTTTCACGGGCTATGATAGCCTTGGAAATGTTGAATGTTTTTCCACCTAACCTGACCTTTTCACCATCGAAAGACTCAGCGAAAGCTTGAGCCAGCGCCACGTTCTCCCCAGAAAACTTCTGGAGGAATTTATACCAACCTATATATTTGAATTTTGATTTTACCTTGCATCCAAAAATATTGTGTTAGCAAGCTCTGACCTATTTAGCTTTCCTCCTTTCCCCATTTTCTGATAGCTAAACTGCTCACGAATACAACTGTTGAACTCTAGTTGCAATGTCATCCATGAAACCTACCTAAGACTGCTTGCTGGAGGATTGGTTTCTGTTTACTTGTATCATACACAGAGGCCTTAGGTTGAGTGATCATCGAGCTCTCTTCTCTAATTTTGTGCTTGCAATTATGACAAGGAGCAATGACACATTTTTGAAATTATTCAAAATCCAGTGCCAAGTCATCCAACTAAGATTCACGCTTCCACCTTATCATTACGTGTGCTTTATTCGTACCATGCTTTCTTCCTTGTTTAAATCTTAATGCAATGCGAAACTACCTTTTAACATGCATTACACACGAAACTATGGTTCATGGGCCCCACAACCAATTGACCAATGGGAAGTAATCGCACATCACAACTTTCCATTTTATCGCAAATCGGTCGCCCACAATTTTAACTCTAGACTGATAACAGCTAAACCATAAACTATGTGAAGTGAAATATTCACTGTTGCGCTACGCCGACAGGTGCCCTTTGCCTCATCGCAACGCAAATCAGTTAACATACCACGCGATTTCCTTAAAGGTAAATTTTAAAAACTGTGATTTGTGAAATCACTCCATCTACATTTTAATCCCCATCGTTGATCTACACCCAAAATCTAACGGCCTTCCTTGCTTTCCCCTTAGTCACATCGCATCACAAATCAATTAACATATGACATGATTTCCTTAAAGGTAAACTTTAAAAAGTGTGATTTTTTATGTCGCTTCATTTGCGTTTTAATCTTAGTCGTTGGTTTCTTCCCTTTCGAATCTTTGATTGGATCATGGTCGTCCTCTCATCCCGCACGCGGTTCTTCTCCATCGCTTTATTCCTTAGTCTAATTCCTAGCAATATTCCTTTAAACATTCTCTGCTGCTCTTCTCTGGATCTCCCTCTCTGTTGGTCAATATTTTTTTCTTCATGTCGTGCTTTGCTTTTAAAGAACTCTGGTTGCAATACCATCCATGAAGCCCTAATTTGTCTGGTTTGAAAAATTATTACCTGTTTACCTGTAGCCTATTTATTGAGATAACCAAAATATCAGTGAAATAGCTTCGCTTTTCACGATGTGGAATATATGACTTCCATTTCTGAGAAATAGCTGCCTTTTACTGCATTATTGTTTTGACAATGAATTTGCAACAAAGGTAGCTATTATTCCATATCAGATGACTGCAAACTTATTACCAAAGAAATAACTAAACTTCAACACTAACATAAGTCAAAATAGATATTTTAACTTATTTTAGGACTCTAAAACAGTATGACACCTATTCACTTAAAAATACCTTGATGTTGGGACTCTTTTAACTTTTTTTGGAAATGACTCAAACTTTGGACATGGACTAGGACACAATAAAATTTTGAAAACAATGATACAATGGCGATTACACCATTAAAATTTTTAGCGCAAACAGTGGCTCCTATTAGGGATGAAGTCCTCCCTGTGAGGCTTCAAGGACTGTAGACTCAGTGCCTCAAAAACTCTTGAAACTCAAAATACTTTTTGAAAATAAAGACTAGGATTTACCATTGACATACTGGACTCAAGACTGACCATATATACAGACATAAGTACCATTGGGCATGGAGTTTATTGACACATCACACCGGATATTTACAATGGAGTGATTGAACTGACTTACTAAATTAAGAAATTTTTAAGAAAATGACCATTGACTAAGCCTTCAGTCAGTTGATCATCATCCAGATGTTCGAGCAGAAAAGTATTATTCTCCAAAACTTCAGCAATTCTAAATGGCCCAAACCATAGATTGTCGAACTTACCATGATTTCCATGGTCTTCTCTCCTAGCATCCCAACGCAACACCAAATCATTCTCCTGAAACACTTGTTGATTTTCTCTTTTATCAAAAACAAATTTGACTTTAGCCTGATACTTCTAAACTTTTTCCAGCAATGATTCTCTGATTTGGTGTGCCTCTATCAACTGTAGCATTTTCCTTTGGACTGGGTTTTCATGATCAACTTCATCTTGTAGTAACTTCATCATAGGAAGAGCTAATTGCAAAGGCATTACAACATATGTACCATATACAAGTTAAAATGGAGGCATTCCAATTGATTTTTGACCACTTACACTATCTGCCCACAAAGCATGTATCAGCTAAGTGTCCCAATTCCTCTTATTTTCAAGCAGCATTTTCTTAATAATCCTCACCAATTTTTTATTGGATGACTCATCCAATCCATTACCTTGAGGGTAATAAGGCATGGAATGAGTCAATTCAATCACATATTGCTGACAAAAGTTTTACACCTTAGCAGACAAAGGCCATTGCATTATCAGTTACTAGTTTCTATGGACAATCAAATATTGACATAATATTTTCCAATAGAAGTTTGATAATTACGGTATCAGTAGCATTCCTGGTTGGTACAACTTCAATGCATTTAGTGAAATAGTCTGTAGTTGTGAGAATCCATCTATGTTGTCCTGATGAAGGTGGATGAATTTCACCAATGAAGTCTAGCCCCCACTGCTGGAAAGGAACATTTGTTGAAATAGGGATGAGAGGTAATGGTAGCAATTTCTGTTTACCAGCAAATTTCTAACATTCGACATAGCTCCTGACTTTGGCAAAGACATCAGAGAAAATATTTGGCCAATAATAGCCAACTCTTAAGATTTTGTTTGCAGTTTCTCTCCAATACAAATTCCCTCCACACACTCCTTCATGTATCTCTATCATAATCTCCTGGGATTCAGCTTCATCTACACATCTTAACAAGACTCCAACAGGATCCTTCCAGTAAAGTGGTCTTCCAAAATGCAATACTTCACAGCTCTCAATTTAAAATCTCTTCTTTTAGATTTCTCCATTTCAGGTGGACAAATGAAATTTAACAAGAAGTAAACTATATCCTTCTGCCAATCTGAATTAAATATTTTAGGATAATTAGCAATACCTTCTCCATCTTCTCCTTCAACTGCCTCTACATTTAGATTTAAAGCTTTGCAATTATATTCAGCCATCAAGCGAGCCAAGCCCTGACCCTTTATCAATTTAGTTGGTTTGATTTCAACATTAGATTCCAGAATCTTGGTCATCCATCATCCCCTCCTTCCATCTGTATCTAGCTGCAACAACACATCTTTAACAGTGATAACAGGCACAAAATAAATTATTTTAAATGCAGCACATAAACTCGAAAAGACTTCAAAGCCGTAACTAGTGCATATGCTTGTTTTTCAGTCAAGCTATACTTTAATTCAGCATCCCTTAAAGCACGAATGAAAAATGAAATTGGCTACTCTAAACCCTCCTTGTTCTTTTGTAATAAGACAGCTGCAATTGTTTCTTCTGAAGCATATGAAAAAATCAGAAAATCCTTTTCAAATTCGGCACTAATCAAAATTGGAGCTTCATTCAAGGTAGATTTAATTGCTGAAAAAAATAGTTCTTTGCTTCATCTTTGCACTTAAATTCTACATATTTTTTCATCAAGACATTCATATGTTTGATTAGCTCTGCAAAGTTAGGACCTCAGAAAATTGATTTTCCCTAAAAATGACTACAATTCCTTTTTATTTCTTGGAAAACCAATATTCTGAATAGCTTCTACTCTTCCTGGATCGATACAGATGCCACTTTCTGTTACAATATGTCCCAAAAACTTACCTTCTTGGATAGCAAAAGATGAATTTTTTGGGTTTAAGGACAAACCAAAAATTTTTCATTTGTCAAAAACTTGTTTCAAATGTTTCAAGTGATCTTCATCAGATTTTGAATATACTGTGATGTCATCCAAATAGATGACCACAAATCTGTCATTTTCTCCCGCAAAGGAAAATATCAATTTCACGCTTAAAGGTTGCACCTGCATTAATCATGCCAAATGGAATTTTTTTGTAAATGAATGTGCCCCAAGGTGTGGTAAATGTTGCCTTTTATTTGTCTTTCCTGTCAATTGAAATTTGATTATAGTCTGAAAATCCATCAATCATTGAAAGTATTTTGGATCTTATAACCTTCTGCAAGATATAATCCATCTTGGGTAGTGGATAGTTATCTTTCAAGGAGCACTGGTTCAGGTTGCGAAAATCAACACAAATCCTTATCTCTGCATTATTTTTCTAGACCGGGACTATATTAGCTACCCAGTTAGAAAATCTCAAAGGCAAAATTATCTTTGTTTCCCATAAATTTTTTATTTCTTTCTCAATGATTGGGAGCAGCATGGGATTGATGTGTCTGATTTTTTGTGCTACAGGATTTGCATTTGTTTTCAAAGGAATCTTGTGATCTATTATGCTCATATCATAATTTTTTAACTCACTATAAGACCATGCAAAAATATCAGCAAATTCCTTCAGTAGTTGGATATATTTTGTTCTAGTTTCCAGAGGAAGGAATTTGGACACTTTGACTAATCTTGGTTGGTCTTTTGTACCAATGTTACATTCTATTGTACTCTCTCCACCAACTTTGCTTTCAATCTTGAGAAAAACATCATTATTTTCAAACAATATTTCTAAAGGAACTAAACCCTTAGGAATAAAGTTAGTTTTTAGATCGATAATGTTTTTCCTAGCCATAGTTTTCTGAAAAGGGTTGCTATTTTGGTTTTCAACAATCTCATGCTCATCATCAATTTATATGCCTACACACTCTAAAAATTTCTAAATCTCCCTGTCATCCTCAAATACTTGCCAGTGCTTGATGTTATCCAGAATTGAAGGTCTATTTTTTATTTGAACATCATAGGCTGCTTTGACATCCAGAAGAACTTTGAAATTACTAGCAGCAATTGCTAGTGAATCAGCAATTTGATTTTCTTCTCTAGTGACAAAATTTATATTAAATGTTGAAAAATAATGCTCAATCAAATCCCAGACTTCATTCCTATAATTCTTTAATTTGGAAATTTTCACTTGGTAATTGTTTCTCGCCTGCTTAATCACCAAAGGAAATTAGATTTTTTTCTCCCAAATCTTTTGATGCCTTCAAACCCAGCACAAGTGCTTCATACTTAGCAGTGTTGTTAGTGGTAGAAAATTGCATTTTGTATGATATGGTCACCTTTTTCTGAGTAGGAGAAATGAGGACTACATCGGCTACCAATCCTTCTCTTGAAGAGGCTCTGTCAAAGTACACTTTTCAGATATGTCCTCCTTCTGAATGTTTCTCATTTGCACCTTGAAAGTGTTGCTTTTCACTTAATTCAAGTTGAAAATCATTATCATCGGTAGCAAGGTGCAGAATTGATGACCCCAATTCCTTTTCTTCAGCATATATGGGATGGTTTGATGGATTGTGCATATCACTAATGATGTAGGCCATTTGAGTTTCCCTATACAGCCTTCTGAATTCCCCTCCAAATACTGGGATGGTAGCATATGACATGTCCATCTGAAGGGTACCTCCCAATTTCTTAGACCAAGATTTGGAAAGTAACATCCCAAATCTAGAAGGAATTTCAACAACCATAATGTCCATCACTAAGCTCTTCATAGGTAGCTGGGTAAGGGAAAAAACCAAATCCTTAATCACTCCTAGACACTTGACTTTTTTGGAGTCAAAGGTGTAAAGGTCATGATATTTCTTGGTGATCTCTAATCCTAATTCATCCATCACTTTCTTTGGCATAATATTGTGGGAAGCTACAGAATCTGACAAGAAATTATGCAGCAAGTTGTCATGTATGTTAAGTGATAGGTAGAAAGGCAGTGAGTTATCATCATTTTGGTCTTGGACATGACAGCCTAGATAAATAGTGGGATGCTCATCCTCAAGGTTGACTAAATCAATTGGAACTAATTTCTTATTTTCTGAAGTAATTTTGACCATTGGAGTAGAATTTTGAGGTGGAGGAACCTCATTTACCTTGGCCTATGTTCAGCAGCTTGTTTATCTGAATCTTTTTTTTGTTGAGGCTGCTGAACAGGACCTTTTGATCTCAAAGGGTAATTTTTATTTAGAACTTCTTTTTGTTTTTTATCATTCTGTGCATAAATTTGAGCATTCGTATCATTAGAAAACAAACAAATTCTTGATCTATATTCATATTCCTGCAATGTCAAACATGTTGACTGTGAATTTTCTCCCACATGGCTTGTTTCTTCATTTTCTTCCTCATTTCCTTGATGTTCTTATTCAGCAAAATTATTCAAAGGAGGCTGAACATTTTGATCATCAGCATTCCTCCTTGGGCGTTGTAGGATTTGTTGAGGATGAAAAGGCCTCCTGAAGGGAGCCTGATTTCTATTAGCTTCCTTTTGATTGGCTCTAGCAGCTGGTTTATTTTCTACCTCTAATTTTGACATCTTAGAGGTAAGTTCCTTGATCAAATTGGAAATTTGATCGATATTTTCTTATGCTGAAAGAGACTTGGAAGAAGAAGGCTTTTCTTCTTTCATCTTCCTTTTGTATTTTGCTGCATTTTATTCCTCCATTTTTATTTTATTAGAATCCATGAGATTAGACTACACTCCAATTGCAACCTCTTGCATAGTTGTTAGTGTTTGTTCTTTTTCAGCCCTCAACCATAAGGCAAACTCAGAATCTAAATCATTTTCAAAATTTATCATAACTATGGTTTCAGTGGGTTTAATCTCTTCAATAATTCTCTGATAAATATTATTAAACCTCTTAGTAAAATCAGCTAAAGACTCATCTGGCTTCTTCTTCAAAGTTCCAAATTTAGTAAGATAATAAACATAGTCTTTCCTATCACCTCAATGTTTCACAAATATCTCTTCTAATTCATCAATTCTTGTTATTTAATTTGAAGCCAAACTTCTAAGCCATTTTTGAGCTTCACCATCCAAGATCTGAACAAAGAGTCTTGTCCTGACATATTCATGTTCAATATTTGATTGCCAGCATAACTATAGAAAGCTACTAAATGTTCCTCAGCAAAAACTCTTTCTCCCTCCCTGGTGTATTTTGGAAGAAATTTCAAGTATCTCCTTGAGGAAGTGCATGCAAGGGTTGAGGGAGGACAAGTGGTGCATATCTCGCAGCCACTATCTGTTGCATCCTTGTAAGGGCAGGTTGGGCCATATTTTGCTAATGTACAACTGATGTAGCTTTTTGAGAAATAGGAATTACAATTGGCGAATTCTGATTCTGATTTAGGATAGCAGAAAACTGGGGTCTTGAGTTGATTTTTCGGGCTTTGGAACTGAGAAGAGTGGGTTTTAAAAAATATGAACAAAGGATGTCTTAACTTCTCCTTCAGTAGAAGAATTAGAATCTAAAGTTGTCTCTTGAGGGGATGGAGTTAATTTAGCCTTATTTTTTTGAGCAAGGAAATCAGATAAGTTAAAAGTAAGACCTTCAGGTAAAGACTCTTCAAAAGGATGAGAGGAAGATGACCCAACAGCTGGAATTGGAGAAAAAGGAAAATACTCTTGCTGAGAGGTAATAAGGGAATAATATTGAGGATGAGTCTGAAGGAAATTTAAAATAGTCTTGAAGTCTTCTTCAGTCAAAATATTCCTATCATGGAAAGGTGCAATAGCGAACACTTGTTCTAATTCCCCTTTAGTCAGCACAAACTCTTCTGATTTCTTTTCAACACTTAGAAATTCATTTTCTTCCTCTTTTACTAGAATAGTAATTATTTCAGATTTACTCGGTGATGAGTAAGAAAAACTTTCAGTTGAGCCTAGATTAACAATATCCACTTTATTTTCTAGAGGAGTAGCTTCAACTTGATATTTTTCAGCATAATATTTTGAAACTAAAACCTCTTTAGATTCTAAAGTAGATAGAGGTACCTTTTTCTTTGGAACGTACTTTTTTTGTACCTTCTTCGCTGACTGAGATGTGGCTTCAACTGATCTCTGTTTTCCTTTAGCACCTTTGATGATTTTCTCTAGGTCAGAAACTGGAGTCACAGTTGGAGATCTTTGATTCCTCTTTGTAGAAGGAGGTCTTGAAAACCCTCTTCCTCTGTGTGGAGTAGTCAAGTGAACAAATTTTTAGTCTTCTTCAGGCCACCAATTATTGTTCACCATCAACAACTGATTATCAAAAATTCATAACAATAGACTCGAGAGAATACTTCTTTACAAGGCCTTCGTCTCCCGGCAGATGCACCAAAAGATGTTGGCACTGGAATCAGCACTTGGACTGCAGCAAGCGCCTGACCAGGCACATCTTAAACTATAAGGAAATTTTAATGTTTTGTTTTATGGGATTGGAAGATGGTATAAAATTTGATTCACTGAAGAGATATTTTGGTCAAATCCACAGTTCTACTAAATAGGGTATTGGAATCTGATGTGGTAGCAAGGTGCAAGTATGTAATCTATGAGGAGAGGAAATTGTGGATGAGAGAAGAATCAGTAGGTATATAAAACAGAAATCTACTGCATTTAATAGAAATTCACAAAAGAAGCATTTTTAAAATACTCCATTGAGAGAAATCTATTTCTAGTCTGACAAGATTCTCACTAAAATATCATGAAAAAAAACTATCATGAGTGATGCTCTTCCATTGTTATAACATATATTTTATCAGGAATTCTCACTGTGTGAGACTAACAAAATCTGATAAAACACATAACATGCTTAAGAGACTAACAAAAACACATAACAATATGATGATTTGCAAACTGTAACTGGAAGAAAGGAGATATGGAAACACAAGTAAAGTAAACAATACACACAGCAAATTGGTAATAAGTCATCAATAGTATAATTCCATTTCATTCACAAAAAAGAGTACAGATCATATAAGTCAAAATTATATAACCACCAACCAACCCTGACTTCATATCAGTTTGGCATATATATACAAAATATGATACTGTCATCTTCCACAAAAAAAGGTGAATCTGTTTCAAAAGTCATTACAACTTTGTGCAAGAGGTGAGGCTTATCCCTTAATCTTAATTACAAAGTGCTACATCAAAAACAAGATAAACATAATGAAGGCATCATAAAGGTTGTCACTTCGAAATGGTTGTGTGAGGTGGCAACCTATTTGAAAACCACTCTTCTATTTTATTGCAACCAATCTTCAGCAAAAAGTGTAAGAACAGTGCGAATGACATGTGGTTGTCTCCTATTAAATGTGCAAAACAAAACATGATATTTTGGAGAAGGCTGGATATAATACACCTGGAAGCATCCATTTCAACTGAATAACCTCTCTACTTCACCTGTTTAATTTCACCACATGATTTGAAACAAAAAGTATCCCATTTCCATCACATGTTGATATTTCAAAATAATTGTTACCTTCACAAAAAAGGTAGCAATATCTGGACAACATGGAACATTTACCCAAAAAAAATTCTCCAATTCAACCTTGTTCTTCATTCATCAAAGGTCCATAATAGAAGAAAATATTATTATGGCTTCTGCTTTAGTTACCCTTTTATCAAACCTCTTTTTCTGTGCTTAGCTCTTTGACTGAGCTTTCTTCTTCCTTTCAATTTTTTCTTCTAGCCTTTCTTCAATGTTGATAATTTCATCCCTCAGTTTAGGATTGGAAATCAGCCTACTGTTTAGCCTGATTTTTTTTCTTGGTCTAGTATGAGGTCTTTTGACATAGGGATTAGGGATGAATTTGCACCTCTTTCCTCCATGTATAAATTTACTAGATTATGCCTCTTCATCTTCTGATTCTGTGTAATCGGATCACTATTGTATTCAAATGAGGAATAGGAACGTATCTCATTTTTATTCCTTTTCTTGATCGAAGAAAAAATGGAGGATACTAATTTAGCCAAGGTAGGCTCTTCTTCTATGGTAGGCTCTGTAATTTTCTGTTTGCCTTTCTTGAGAGAAATAAAAACTTGTGAGAGGGTGGACTCAATGAGAGATGTGCCATTGTTTGGCTTCACTTGATGAGATGACTCGGGAATTTGGCTTGAACTTTTCATACTAGGGTTGACTTCCACTAGTGAGAAAGCAGGCTTAGGTGCAAGAAGACCAGGGTTGACTTCCGATGGTTCTTTTACCATGAAAAGTTTCTTCTTAGGCTGGCTTCGTGAAGAGGAGGTAATTTTTTCTTTATTCTTTGGAATAGGCTTCTTAGGAGAAGATGGTGAACTATGTGAAATAGGGGCAGCACTGGTTTTCTCATGGATGTCCTTATTCTTTGGTCTCCCTACCTTTCTTCTGGAATTAATATTGCCAAACCCTTCCTTTCTTAAAAACCTATCCCAAGTAATTTTCTTCTTTCTGAGATGACAGAAAACTAAAATTTTAATCAGCCCTCTGTGATACAAATTATGCAAGGGGTAGTTTGGAATTTTCTATAGATTGAGGGACATTTTAAGCAGATATTTATACAGAAAATAGGGTAGGTTTAGAGGTTTCTCTCTTGAAATGTGGGTCAAGAATCTCAACTGAAAACGATGAACAGAAGAAAACCTCCCTTCGCATGTGATGTATTTCTGGACTGAAGTAATAACATGTTGCCACTCGGGTTTAAAACAAGAAATGTGAGCAGTTGAATTCCATTTCATATCAGCATATTCGGGCTTAAGGTAAGAACTTACTTCTTCAGGAAGTGTTTTGCTTTTAAACCAATGTTCACCAGTTGCAAAAGTGTAGGTTGCACGGGCTATGATAGCCTCGGAAATGCTGAATTTTTTTCTTTCTAACATGACCTTTTCGCCATCGAAAGACTCAGCGAAAGCTTGAGCCAGTGCCACGTTCTCCTCAGAAAACTTCTGGAGGAATTTATACCAACCTGCAGATTTGAATTGTGATTTTTCCCTTGTATCCACAAATATTGTGTTATTAGGCTCTGACGTATTTACCCTTCCTCCTTTCCCCATTTTCTGACAGCTAAACTGCTCACGAATACAACTGTTGAACTCTAGTTGCAATGTCATCCACGAAACTTGAGATTGCTTGTTTTGAAACCTGAGACTTCTTGCTGGAGGATTGGTTTTTGTTTACCTGTATCATACACAGAGGGCTCAAGTTGATTGATCATTGATCTCTCTTCTATAATTTCATGCCTACAATTATGACAAGGAGCAATGACACATTTTTTAAATGATTCAAAAGCCAGCACCAAGTCATCCCACTAAGCTTCATGCTTCCACCTTATCATTACATGTGCTTTCTTCGTACCATGCTTTCTTCCTTGTATAAATCTTAATGCAGCATGAAACTACCTTTTAACATGAATTACACACGAAACTGTGGTTCTTGGGCCCCACAACCAGTTGACCAATAGGAAGTAATCGCACATCGTAACTTTCCATTTTATCGCAAATCAGTCACCCACAAGTTTAACTCTACACCGATAACGGCTTAACCATATACTATGTGAAGTGCGATATGCGCTGTTGCGCTACGTCGACACGTTCCCTTCGCCTCATCGCATCACAAATCAGTTAACATACCACGTGATTTCCTTAAAGGTAAACTTTAAAAACTGTGATTTGTGAAATCGCTCCATCTGTGCTTTAATCTCCACCGTTGATCTACGCCCTAGATCTGACAATCTTCCTTTCTTGACCCTTAGTCGCATTGCATTGAAAATCAATTAACATATGATGTGATTGCCTTAAAGGTAAACTTTAAAAGCTGTGATTTGTGATGTCTCTCCATTTGCAATTTAATCTCAGCCGTCAGTTTCGTCCCTTTCGAATCTGCGATTGGATCATAGTTTAATCTCAGCCGTCGGTTTCTTCCCTTTCGGATCTGCGATTGGATCATAGACGTCCGCTCATCCCGCACGCGGTTCTTCTCCATCACGTCATTCCTTAGTCTAATTCTTGGCGAGCTTCCTTTAAACATTCTCTCCTACTCTTCTCTGAATCTCCCTCTCTGTTAGTCAATATTTTTTCTTCATGTCGCGCTATTATTTTAAAGAAATCTGGTTGCAATACCATCCACGAAGCCTTAATTTGTCAGCTTTGAAAATTTATTACCTGTTTACCTGTAGCCTCTTTATTGAGATAACCAAAATCTCAGTGAAATAGTTTCACTTTTCACATTGTGGAATATATGACTTCCATTTCTGAGAAATAGTTGTCTTTTCTGCATTACTGTTTTGACAATGAATTTGCAACAAAGGTAGTTATTCTTCCAGACCAGATGACTGCAAATTTATTACCAAAGAAATGACTAACCTTTAACACTAAAATAAGTCAAAATAGATATTTTAACTTATTTTAGGACTCTAAAACATTATGACACATATTCACTTAAAAATATCTTGATATTGGGACTCTTTTAACTTTTATTGGAAATGACTCAAACTTTGGACATGGACTAGGACACAATAAAATTTTGAAAACAATGATACAATGGTGATTACACCATTAACATTTTTAGTGCTAACAGAGATGACAATAAAGAAGACCCTGTTGAATTTCCTATCTATGATGAGGATACAACTGCTACAATGAAGAATATTTCACCTTCCATCCTTCCCAATTTTCATGGACCAAGAAATAAAGATCCTGAAAATTTTTTATTTGAATTTGAGGTTTTATGTAGATCTTATGACTACTTAGAAGATTCTCAAAAATTGAAATTTTTTACTGCAACACTTGAGGGTGCAGCATTAAAATGGTTCATGGCTTTAATAACACATTCTATTAGGACATGGGAGGAGATGAAGAGTGCATTCTTGCAAAAATATGAGGATTATTGCATACCTCATAGTCGAAAAGATGAAGTTTTTAAGATGATGCAAAGAGAGGATGAAAATTTAGAAGACCTAATTGAGAGATTCAGTTACAACTTAAAAAGAGCTAAAATGGAAAACTTGGATCAAGATACTTTAAAAGCTCTCTTGTTGAAATCCATTAGAGATGAATGGATATATATTCTTAATATGATGGGAAAAGGAGACATTTCTCAATTTCCATTACTTGATATCTCTAAATTATGCATACATATCTCATGAGGGAAATCAATAATTGAAAAAAATTCAAGAGATTATGTTCTCTCTAGAGTGAATAAATATGCAGCTGGAATTGTAAGTAGGGCAGAAATAGGAAATTTGATTGATGAATTCAAAACAGATGTTTTAGGGAGTCTTAGTGAACAAATAGACACCTTAAAATGAAAAAACATCTGAAAGCGATGCCTTATCTATCTATCTACTGTCCTAAGTGCAAAAAGGAACATTCCATAAGAGAATGTCCTCTTGATTTTAAAGTCATAGATACCTGTGTCATATGTATAAAAAATCATGAAACAAAGAAATGTCCTTCTATACCAGGTCTTAAAGTTGTCTTTAAAGAAGAAATAGCTCCACATCCAATAGATCCTCTTTGTTTTTTCTCTAGAAGACCATGGCAAGGGCCACAAAATCAAGGTTTTAATACTTAGATGTATACTCAGCCTCCAAAAAATAATTGGAATTCATCAATGCCATGGCAGCAACCTTGGTCTCAACCTCAACCTTGGGCACAAGGAATGCAGAATCCCTATGGGAGATATTTTCAATATCACTGATATCCACAATATTACCTGAACTATCGTCCACAAAATTTTCCTCAACCTATTCAATAACCTCAATTCCCAAATCATAATACACAAATTTCATTACCATTTCCACAAAGGCCAAACCAACTACGTCCTCAGCCACTCCCAAACCCAAATAATAAAAATGCACAACCTATCTATAACATAGAGGGACATAATTTTCAAACTTATATGATAACTCCACCAGATCTTAACAATGTTAAACTTAGATCTAGTAGAACACTAGAAAATAAAAATGCCTATGTTGTTATTCAAGAGAAATTTGTGCACTTTGATGATTAAGTTTCTCCTCAAAACAAAAATAATAATTCTGGAGAAGGACATCTCTTCCTCAAAATCAAAATTTTAAAAATAAAACACAAAAAGATCCAATAAACTCAACCCATATCATAGAGAAACCATCAATATCTATATCTAAACCCCCTTTCGTGAAATATTAAAAATTAATACAGGGGTAGAAAAACAAATTTTTTTGCCTAACTTTGATATATTAGATGAACTGAAAAATGTCTATGTCAAAATTACTTTGTTACAATCCATTAAGGAAAGCCCAATCCTTGCAAAAACAATAAGAGAGTTGAATATAAAGAAATCGAGAAGAAAAATAAAAGAAGTGAAAAGAATCTAGTTCGTGGGAAAATTTGCAGATATCATGATGGGAAAAATAGCCATACAAAAAGATTTAGATCCAGGAAGTCCCATTGTAAAAACACACATCAATGGTATTGAGATTCCAAATCCATTGATTGACTTAGGATCATCCATAAACATCATGAGTAAACAAACCATGGAAAAACTAAAGCTTCCAAACCTTCAGTATACAGCAACATTACTGCAATTAGCAGACAGATTAGTAATCAAGTGAGATGGTGTATTACAAGAAATTTGTGTATCCTTAGACTCTTGAGAAAATCTAGTTGACTTTATGATATTTACTCCTAAGAACAACTTAGGAGGACATCCATTGATATTAGGAAGACCTCGGTTAGCTACAGCTGATGCTTTCATCAGTTGTAGATTTGGTGATATGTTTATTTCTGATGGAAATTCAACAAATAAATTCACTCTATATCCACCAGCAAAAACAATGATAGAAGTAGAAGATGAAGAATGGATGGATGATTATAATGGTATACAACCTATTTTTACTATTTCCCACATTAGTGAAGAAAATCAAATTCTAAATTCAATAGAAAATTATGAATCATCTTCACAATGTGAGAATAGTCAAAATTTTCAAGAACAATGTAATATTGAATACTTATCATCCGGAAAAATGTCTTTATATTCTATGGAAGAATTTGGTAATTCTTCAATTGAAATCTTTCCAATTAAAACTTTAAACATAAACAAAATTCTAGAAGAATTTCAAAAAGAGGAGTTAATCAAAACATTGCAAAAACATTCTTATGCGTATGCATGGGAGTACATTGAAACGAAAGGCATTAATCCTGAGACTTGCATACATCATATCTATATTGAGAAAAATTCTAGGCCAATCAGACAACCTCAAAGAAGAATGAATCCAAATCTTAGGGAAATTGTAAAGGAATAACTACAGAAACTACTGAATGTGAACTTTAATTATCCAATATCTGATGGTCAGTGGGTTTCACCGTTACTAATTTTCCCTAAGAAGAATGGAAAATGGAAGGTGTGTATTGACTATAGGGAGTTTAATAAGGATACTTTAAAAGATAATTTTCCATTACCTTTCATAGATCAAGTTTTGGATACATTAACAGGGAAGAAATATTTTTCATTTTTGGACGGGTTCAGTGGGCACAATCGAATTCAAGTAGCTCTTGAAGACCAAGACAAAACCACATTTACATGTCCTTTGGGAACTTATGCTTACCTAGTACTTCCTTTTGAATTGTGAAATTCACCTGCAACATTCCAAATAGCAGTATTAGGAATTTTCTCTAACTTAATACATGATTGTGTGGAAGTGTATATGGATGACTTCATATTTTATGGAAATTATTTTAAAGAGGCTCTTGAAAATTTGGAAAAAGTTCTCATAAGATGTAAAGAAGCAAAACTCTCATTAAGTCATGAAAAATTATTTATGATGTTTACTAAGGGAATTGTTTTAGGACACCATATTTCAGGAAATGTAATTAAGGTAGACTCATCTAAAGTTGAATTTATTTTTAAATTAGCAATCCCAAATTGT
Source organism: Pinus albicaulis (assembly GCA_034641835.2). Taxonomy (NCBI): domain Eukaryota; kingdom Viridiplantae; phylum Streptophyta; class Pinopsida; order Pinales; family Pinaceae; genus Pinus; species Pinus albicaulis. The sequence goes on from CM076580.1 coordinate 1,774,296,150, forward strand.
CAAAAAGATGTTAGGAGTTTTCTTGGTTTTACAGGGTACTATAGAAGATTTATAGAAAAATTCACAAAAATTTCATCTCCACTCTTCAAATTTTTCACTAAAGATTGTGAATTTAGTTGGAATCCTGAGTGCCAAATGGAATTTGAAACTTTGAAAGCAAAGATATTTGAATTGCCCATATTAAGAGGACCAAATTGGAAGTTAATTTTTCACATCTCAACTGATGCTTCAGATACAACCCTGGGAGTTGTATTATGACAAAAATCTCTAACCCCTTATGACATCTACTATACAAGTAAGAATTTGACTCTTGCTAAGTTAAATTACATTGTTCCTGAAAAAGAGTTTCTAGTTGTTGTCCATGATATTAGCAAGTTTAGACATTACATCACTGGCTATGAAACCTTCATTCATACAAATAATTCTGCAATTAGATATCTAATGAATAAATCTATCACTAATGGCAGAATCACAAGATGGTTACTACTCTTGCAAGAATTTAACATCACCATTCTAGATCGGCCTGGAAAACAAAACACAGCTGCTAAATTTTTATCTAGGATTCAAAATAATAACAATGATACACCAGTATAGGATAATTTTGCTGATGAATATCTTTTTGCAATATCTACTAAATCTCCATGGTTTGTAGACATTGTCAATTACTTGGCCATAGGAAAACTACCATCATATTTTTTTCCTAAAGAAAAAATAAGAATAATTCAAACAAGTGCATTATATTCATGGGTAAATGATGAATTATACAAGACAGATCCAAATATCATCATTATAAGATGTATTCGAGAAGATGAGATACCTGAAATACTAAAGGCATGTCATGATGAGCCATGTGGAGGACACTTTTGTGATAAAAGGACTACTTATAAAATCCTTCTTTTAGGATATTATTGGCCTTCCCTTTTCAAGGATGCCAAGGAGTATGTTAAAAGGTGTGACAATTGTCAAAGAATGGGGAAACTTGTTCCTACAGATGAAATTGCCTTACAACCACAGGTACTCATCGAACCCTTTGAAAAATGGGCCCTGGACATTGTTGGACCAATCAATACACCATCAAAACAAAAGAGGTATATTATGGTATGCATTGATTATGTCACTAAATGGGTAGAGGCTACAACACTTTATTTTGCTAATGAAAATCTTGTAGTTTCATTTCTCTTTGAGGATATTTTTACTCATTTTGGTGTCCCAAGGGAAATTGTGATAGATCAGGGAACTCAGTTTATATCCAGAATGGTGCAAAAGATCATGGAAGAATATAAAATCAAGCACAGAAAGTATACTCCATACCATTCACATAAAAATGGACAAGTGGAGTCCACCAATAAAGTGATTGAACCAATCCTCACAAAGATTGTACATCTACATAGAAAGGATTGGGCAGAAAGGCTTTATGAAGCTTTATGGGCCTACCGGACTACATGGAGGAATACAATAGGACATACTCCCTATGAACTTGTTTATGGGAAGAAATTCTTGTTTCCAATAGAGTTCCAAATCAGAACCTTAAAAACAGCGGTAAAATTGGGACTTGAATTATCAGAATCTTAAAAGCATGGAATGGAGCAACTCAATGAGCTTGATGAAATAAGGCAAGATTCAGTTCAAAATACCAGCCTAGTTCAGCAACAAAGATCCAAATGGCATGATAAGTATATAAAATAAAGAAAATTTGGGGCAGGAGATTGGGCACTTTTATTTGACTCAAAGTTCAAGGACTTCCAAGGAAATTTTAAAACCCATTGGCTTGGGCCTTACGAGATTGAAAGAGACTTTGATAATGGAGTAGTTAGGATAAGGACTATTGATGAAGAAAAGTTTCATCTTCTTGTGAATGGGCATCGACTAAGGTATATCATAAACCACTGACAAAGGAGGAATTTGTCAAAAAATTTGAAGACAATGTTGATATGAAGTTGGTGAAGAAGAATTATTCTTCTTATCCAACTTAGTCTTATTTTTACTTTTCATATCTAAAAAAAAAATTTATAAGTATGAAAACCAATCAATGATTGTAATGCTTATACAATAAATACAAGGTGAATTTCAAAGTTTATTTCTAACATCTTATATTTTCTTTACTTCCATTCTAAAAAAATCCCAAATTCTTTGCATTCCCTTTTCTTTTCAGAAAAATAAAGATTAGCTACAGAATTGTTGCATTTATGTGGCTATTATGACATTCTGCAACTCTTACACATCTTTACAACACAAATGAACAAAATTGATTTATAGAAGCAACTGAAGACAAGATTAAAGATCACACTGAAGAATGTAGTCAAGGACACCTACGAAATCAAGAACAAAAAAAGAAAACAATAAAGGTTATCTATATCCAAGGTATGATATAAATTTGTTTAAATAATATGGTTCAAACATTGATATAAATAAATTATATGATCATATATTTTTCAACTCAAAAATTTCATTATTAAAATTGATTAATCCGAATCAAAATCTAAATTTCATGATTCGCCACCTAGCCCACATCATAATCTTTTCAATTATCAATTTGATTTCATTCATTACTAATTCAATAATCATGTCTCATGAAGAAACATCACTTATACCAAAACCTCGCTCACATTCCTAAACCCTTGCTTATTCGCTTCACTTGTTACCTGTATGTCTCCTCCGATTTATGACATATCTCCTCCACGTTTCCAAGCTCAGATTAAAATCCTCAATTTATCAAATCAAGTAGAGACAGTCTTGAAGGAAAAAAATCTCGACAAAGAGATGGGTTTGATTGTAAGAACAGAGCCCGTAGGCAATAAATTCATGGAGGGATATCCGCAGTTAAAGGAGATACTGGAAAAGGCACAGTGGCTTAATTTCATAGAGAAATTTGATGAGTTTCACAAGGAATTCACAAAATGTTTTTCCAGAACCTTCGACGGAGTTGAGGTTGAAATTGGTGACATCAAATTTGCAGTCACAGAATATTTGGTGGCAAAGGTAACTGGAATTCCAAAAATAGGTGAAAGGTGGTTCAAAAAAAGAGGAATCAGTGAAGAGGAATGAAAAGTATTCTTGAAAAACCCAAGTATGGACACAAGCATTTTTAAGAAAGGAATTCCCAGCACGGCCCTTAAGAGTAAATGGAGGAACATGCTTTGATAATTCAGAAATTTATTACATGTGAAGCAAGATTTGGTTGCATGTTTTTCTATCATGCTAGGTTACTGATGAATTTTCTAGAGGATAAAGAAATAAACCTTCCATATTTTTTACTGACTAGTCTAAGGAAGATGGAAAGGATGGTTCAAAAGAGGGTGCAGTTTATAGATAACACAATACATCATCATGCACTAATAAAAATCCTCATTGAATTTAATTTAAAGATCATAGGAGATACTTGGGATGATTTCATAACCATAAATAATTTTCAAGAAAAAAGAAGAAAATCTACCTAGTGATAACAAAGGGAAAAGAGGTAGAAAGAGAAAAACTGAAAAATTTTGCAGAAGATGAACAACCATCTCAACCACAATCAGAAGATGAAATTCCTATTGCATAGTTATTTGGAAAGGCTAGGGAACAAATCAGTAAAAAGAGAAGGGTTGGCATAAAATAAAAAGGCAAAGTCATACATACAGAAAAACCCGAAACTCAGAATATTCCACAACCAATAAGAAGAAGCTCAAGACTTTGAAAAGTAACAAAAAATCCACTCCCTGAAGTTACAGAACCTATTTATCTAGAAGAAAGCCTTGAGGCAACATCACCTATCATTTCCTCTCCCATACAGGATGCAAGTAGAAGAACTCCAAATATTGACCTTGTCCAACAAGAGATCTATGATTATATTGAATATTTGGAAAGAATAAATATAGATAAGACATCAATTCATGATGAAAATCCTTCTAGTCCATTAGAACCTCTAGTGAATACTCTAAAGCAAGAAATTTTTTAGCTAGAGACACTAAATACGCATATAAAGCAAGAAAATGAAGCTCTGAAGATTTAGAACCAAAATGATAAAACCATCAATGACAACACTCTTCTACATCTGGGGTTATGGTTCAAAAAGAACAAGAAATTTAAAAAGAGGAATAGATAATTGAACAGACAGATCATAAATTTGAAATACAAACTTCTGATGAAGAAACCAAGAGTATTAGTAACTTCAAAGAGGGGAAAGAAGCTGAAATAGGATGTCCTAGTAGAGGTGTCAGAACATATACAGGAATGAGGTGAAGACTCACAATTTTGAAATTGCATGAGGACATGCAATGGTCTCTTAGTGGGGGTATGTTGAGCCTCATGATTGTCTTTATTTTGGCATCTATTTCACCACTTTTCCTTCCCGTTTGACATAATTCACAAACCCAATTAGTTTTAATTGATACATTTTCACCCTGAAAAGGAATTTAAATGATCTATCTTTTATATTCTAATGTTTCTTATTATTTGAATTAATTTTGTATTTAGCTACAGAATTCATGCAATTTTGTAGCTAATCTATGTTTCTACAACTACCGACATTATTTGACAGGTTCAGAAGATGAAGGAGATAAGCGAAGCATATGGGTAGTTTTGAAATTATCCATACATGGATTTTTTCCTACTCACTTGTCCAAAATCGAGAGAAATCACACCTAAATTCACGGTCAAAGGATTAGTCAAACAAAAGGTCGATACAAAAGACGAGAAGTTGGAAGCTTCACGATTTACTCTCCACGTAGAAAATCGTAAAAGCCATGAAGACTACAGTCCTGTTTAGAATTATACTTCTTAGTTTCGTTAATATATTTAGGCGAGATCATCTCAAAAAAATTTAATTTAATTTATTATAAATATTGGGTTGTTTTGAACCGGAAATAAGTTCAATTTCTGTAATATTGCTACATAACGAAACTTTGTTTTAATGCAAGGAGAAGGCAAAGTTCAAGACCATTAATGTGTAATTAGTCTCACATAATTCTTTAAGTCGTTCCGTTGCAGTGGGCCCCTGCATAGAAAAACGTTTCATAGCATAAATTTGTGTTGCTTTCTAGTTCAATTTTCCATTACTGTATAGATTAATTCCTAAGTTTTTCATTAGTTAAACGTTGAGTTTTCATAAGATGAATGTTGTGTCTTTCGCATAATTTTAATTTTTTAAGTGTTTCTATTTCCTAAATTATATTGATGCCATAAATCTTGTTAACATATGGAATGAATCTTTGTTTTGAATTTGGTTACACATTAAGCATACATCTCAAAACAAACAAACATTTTACCTTTTTCCTATAGGAAGAATACTATGTTCTCCTTCTTAGTTCAATTATTATCCCTTTCAATGTACACAGCATAGTCATTTAGATAGAATCTTTAGAGGTTTAATACTTTCCATTTCATAGAATTTAGAATAGAAGATTTCGTTTCGAAAGTGAATAGAATTAGAGATTAGTTTAATACTATGTTTTTCATAAGATTAATTTGGATAGTTTTCATTTGATAATTAGAGAAAAGTTTTCAATTACATGATAGGATTTAATCATATTTTGTATTGATGCTTTGTTCAGATTTAGAAGAAAATTAAATAGATAGTCTCCTTCTTTAATTCAATAAGTTTAGAAGTATTTTTATAGACATTTTAAGGATAATTGTCGGCATAGGATAATCTAACATAGAGTTAAACATGGTTTAATTTTAAGCAATATAAACTTGTGTTAGATCAGTTTTCTTTCTTAATTTTACATTTTCTTTTCTTCCTTCTTGTAACTTTCATTTTCTAGTTATTAGAATATTTTCTTTAGAATAATTCATGGATCAATTTCCTTCTTAGATTAATATTAAACATTTCATTTTCTTTCTTCTTAAATTTATCTTTCAAGCATTAAATTTTAGTTACTTTATTTCTTTTGGATTTCATATAAAATCTCTAAAAACAAAAAGATGGAAGCTTATTTTCTAGTTTTTTTAAAAATCAATTTTTCTTCTTTCTCAATTTTAACATAGGATTTAATTAAGTTTAGATTTCATTCCTTAGATCGGTTCTTAGTTTTCCTATTTCATTAAAACACTGAAGATAAAACATAAAACCCCCCAAAACAACATATAAAATCTACACAACGAAGTAAGAAAGATAGGCTTCTAGCATATACAGTGCACCTGCACTTCACAAGATTACTAGCTCTAGTCGATAATTATGATAGCAATTTAAGACATTAAATTGACTGAATAGTTCCTACAGTGGATGATTTTTCACCTAATTACTTGGACAAACTACCGAAGGACATCATTCTCGACAAGGATACTAGGAATTCATGATGGAGAGACATGGAATACCTTCTTATTGGTTTCAAGGGAATGCATCCAAGTAAATCTCGATGTATGGAAAAGGAGAAAGTGAGGGATCAATTCCCTCACTTTCCAATTGACTGATAAAGCTTTTGGTGGTCCAAGAGATCATTAGTGGGGAGGAATGATTCGGACGGATCTAGAAATAGAAGTGGCCTTGAAAATAGCTCAAAATTAAAATTCATTAGATGGAAGAAAATCCAAAACTAGATCGTAGTGCTCGTTACCTCGATTCCAATTGTGTGAACAACACTTAAATCCGAGTTCGTATGCTCAAGTTATAGCTAGTCAAAGTTCTAATCAAACTTAGCTAAGTGGAAGTCTAACGAGGCAACAATTTGGCAGAATATCAGCGCATGGAAACCGACGGTCAAAAAGGGAGAATTTTTCGCCTACTTAATTTTCCTAGTAACTCTTAATTTCTGGCAGAAAATTTGTAACCCCTTTCATCCCAATCATCTAGATTTTTTGAATAGACCTTGGTCAGTCTAGTCTCCAAAATATTGTGAAAAGCCTCAACCATTCCATTTGCTTGAAGATGATATGAACTTCTCTTATGATGTTGAATGATCAATTCTATGGTCAAAGTAGCAATGGTGGAACTCATAAAATGCATACATTTGTCACATATATGTGTGTGTGTGTGTGTGTGTGTGTGTGTGTATTTTGGGGGGGCGGGCTTCCAACCCCGCCACCCCCCAACAGACCCAACGGTATTATTGTATATATTTTAAACAATGTGTGGTGGGAGGGCCATCCCCAGTGGACTCGCCCAACCATCAGTCAATAGTGCCAACACATATATTATGTATATTGTTAAATCAAATCGCATACCGCCCATATGATATGTGACAAGTGGAAATGAACCATGGGCCGATGGGGTTTGAACCCCCCCAGCCAACATGGTCATCCCACCTATTGGGAAAAACACTGAGAGGGGGGGGTGAATTATTATTTAAAACTCACAATAATAATTTTATTTTATGAAAGTTGTACGCGACATTACTGAACCCAACTCACGTATGTACACGACTCTTATAAAATAAATTAGTGTATGCTTAATAAAATTGTAAAACAACTAAAAATAGTAAGAGATTTGTCAGGCATTTGATAAGCAGTAAGCATGTGCATTAAGAGAAGAATAAAGCATCACACATAAGCAACACACATGAACACCAGGATTTAAGGTGGAAACCCAATGTGGGAGAAAACCACAGTTGTTGTCGTCTCATTCTTCAATCTTATTAATATCAAAAATTTCTTACATTCATGTACTAATGAAGACTCATGCCAGTACGCAGGCACCCACCTGCTAAAGGATACAACCTTCACTCATTCTCCAGCTCCTACAGGAAGGGAGTTCCAACCCCCTTATATCGTTTACCAGAAACCACTGGAAGGGAGCTTCAACCCCCTTGATCTGATCACTATTTAATACAGGCAGGAAGCTTAGACGTCCTTATTGAAGGCTCCAACGCTCATCACCATCTGTGGACCATGTTTCATAAATTTTCACACTCGATCCACCTTTAATACATCACAGCTTGTAGATCAACTGAAGCAAACACTTACATGAATCAACCAGAACAGTGAGATCACTATAACCATAACTGTATAACGAAACTCATAGTATTACATCAACACACAAAATAAACTGCAACCCTGATTATTCATATGTCAAAACTTATACATGACTTCACTTAAGAAAACCCGCGTGTATAAACATTTTTCTGTTGAGAAACCTGCGTATAGAACATTGTTACTGATGAAATAGGTAACCTGACCTCAAAACGGGAACTCTAGCCCAAAAAGACTCAAAAAACATGAAAAAACACCCCAAAAACAAAAACAAAAAAAATGTATTCTAGAATGCACTTGGTTTTTTTTAAGGTCAAATTTCAACATTTTATAAAATTATTCTGAAAACAAAATTGTTTCTTGAAAAAAGGATTGAAAAAACACTCTCAAAACAAAACCAGTTGATGCTGGAATAACAAAAAAAAAATTGTGTCATATTTTTGACATTTTTAAAAATAGAAATAACATTTTTTAATTTTTAAAATTCAAACATTAAAAAAAAACCTAAAATTTAAGAAAAAATAAAAACATTTTAAAGCTTAAAATTTAAAAATATATAGGAATAAAAAAATAAAAACAAAAACAAAATAAAAAATTTAATTCAAACATTAAAAAAAACCTATTAAAAAAAAAAAAAAAATTAAAGTTTAAAATTTCAAAATATATAGGAAAAAAAAAACAAACAGAATAAAAATATTAAATTAAAATTTAAAAAAAAATAAACAAATAAAAAGAAAGAAAGAAAGAAAACAAGAACAAGAAAGAAATTATAAAAAATTAAATATAGAATTTAAATTTAAAAAAGAAAAAGAAAATGCTTATTAAATTTAAAAAATAAACAAATAAATTTTAAAATAAAAAATTAAATTTAAAGAAATTTAAAACTTCAAAAAAAAAATATTTAAATTAAAAGTAAAAAAATGAAAAATTAATTAAAAATAAAAAATGAAAAATAAAATACAATAAAAATATTGAATTTAAAAAATATATATTAAAAAAGGAAATTTTAAAAATTAAATTAAATTTAAATTATAAAAAATTATATATATATATATATATATATATATATATATGAACTTAAATTAAAAATATATATATTAGATTTTATTAAATTTAAAAAAAAAAATGTTAATATTAAAATAACAAATTAAATTTAAAAAAAAATAATAATAAATAAATGAATAAACAAATAAATTTTAAATATAAAGAAAAAAAAATAAACATTGTTAAAATAAAAAAGTTAAAAAACTTTAAAAATCAATTAAAAATGAAAAATTGAAAAAAATATATTAAATAAAAAACAAATTAATTTAAAAATATTAAGTTGAATTAAAAAAAAATTCTAATTTTAAATAAACAATTTTAATTGAAATAAAAAAATATATATAAAAAATTTATGTAATTAAAAAAACAATAATAAAAAAATAAAAAATTTTAAATATATATATATTAAATTTATATATATATATATATATATATATATATATATATATATATATATATATATATATATATATATATATATATATATATATTAAATTTTATAAAATTAAATGAAAAAACTAAAAATAAAATTTAATAATAAGAATAATAAAAAAAAAATCAATAAAAAAAAAATTAAAAATAATAATAATAATAATAAATAAATAAATAAATAAAGAAAAAAAATTATTAACAAAAATTAGGAAAAAAAAAATTCAAAAAAAATGAATAAATTAACCAAAAAAACAAAACAAAACAAATCAAAAAAAAATTAAATTTCAAATATAAAAATTAAATTAAAAAATAATAATAATAATTTTAAATTTTTTGAATTAAAAAAAAATAGAAAAAAAAAATCAAATTAAAAAAATAATAATAATAATAATAATTTAGAAAAATTATATATATATATATATATATATATATATATATATATATATATATATATGTATACAGCCTCCCCGTCCGCCCAGCGACCGGCCTCTGCTGCCACTTGGGCGGGAGGCCGACTGGTGGCATAGACAGAGGTGCGGTATGCCCGGCCACGTTAAGCAGAGAAGACCTTCCTGGGTATATCAACGGTACACCACGATCAAAAAATTCTTTTTTTTTTTATTTTTTTTATTTTTATTTTTATTTTTTAATATTTCGTTTTCTTTTTTACTTTTTATTTTTAATATTTTTTAATTCTTTTTCTTTCTTTCTTTTTCAAAAAATTAAAAAAAAAAAATTTCTAATTCAAATTTTATTTTATTTTTTTATTTTTTTTTTTAGATTAATTATTTTTTAAAATTTAAAATTTATTTATTAAATTTTAATTTGATTTAATATTTTTTTAATCTTTTAGTTTATTTAGTTTTTCATTTTTAAAATTTATAAATTGTTTCATTTAAAAAAAAAAAAACAGTAAATTTATGGATATTTGTTTTTCAATTATTTGCACGTGGTTTTTTTTCTTTTTTTTTCTTTTTTAATGATAGTTTTTTTTATTTTAATTCTTTTATTTTAATTTTCTTTTTCAATTTTTTTTTTTTTTAAATTTGTTTTTTTTTGTTAATTTTAAAATCTGTATTTTTTTTTCTTATTATTATTATTATTTTAATTTTAATTTTTAAATTTAATTTTTCTTTTTTGTATTTTATTTTTTTATCTAAATTTTAATTTTGTAATTTTAATTATTTTTAAATTTTCTATTTTAATTTTTTTTTTTAATTATATGGTTTTTTTTAATAACTTAGATTTATTTATTTTTATTTTTATTTTTTTTTTTTTTATTTTTTTTTTAATATATATATATATATATTGGTTTTTTTATTGTTTGATGCTAAATCAATACGTTTCAAAAATTAGCATGAAAGGTTGATGCTACATCAATACGTTTCAAAATTAGCATGAAAGTCACCGCTCTTTAAAAAAAAAAAAAAAAATTGATGCTGCATCAATACGTTTCAAAATTAACATGAAAATCACTAACATTTTAAAACAAATATTCATATTTCATAATTAAAAATATTAGAGTGTCAAAAATGTGCACAAAAAAAAATGGGTGATTTTGCATCACCACTTTTCAAAATCGGGTTCTTTTTATGCTACCAAAAAAAAGTAGGTAACAGTGTGGTTACCTATTTCATCGGTAACAGTGTTATAGATCTTAATATACCAAAAACCTGTTATCTGAATCAACCACAGAGTTGACCAGAGTTATTCTAAAAATATATTGTTAGCTTACAGAACCCTCATACAATTAGCAGCATCAATAATCTTTTAAACCAATCAATAATGTAATGAAATTCAACTTCATCATTAAACCAGATCTACTTCAGACATTATCATTCAACCTAGATTAACATTAAGACATCATTGACAGACAATAGAAATACAACAACACTGATCAGGTTGATCATTCTTTTATAAACAAAAACCCTTCATTTATGTACACGACTTTGATGACACGAACTCGCGTGTATACACAACTTTACCGATACCAACCGGCGTACATATCTGCAATTTTTACCTAAAATTGCGTAGCTCTTCAGAGCTTCCAAAAGACCCAAATCATAATATTCAGAGATAAAAACATGCGTCAATACTTAGATCTAGTCAATCCATGAGCATATCATATAATGCAAAGTCATTTCAGGTCTCATGATCCTGATCCATCATTGTATTCATCGGTGCATAATTATTTCAGATCTATATGTCAATTATGGCCTTTACAATGCAAATACACTTCAGATTGAAATATTCGTCAAAAACCATTTTACATGCGCTTTTTGACACTTTGATCTTCTCCTCCTTATATAGCTTGAACCTTAGCCAATACCATGAGCTAAAACCATACTAGTGTTGGTGGTAATATTGGACGGGATAGAATAACTGTCACTGCGCTCAACATTGTGGGCTAATAAAATGGTAAAGACCCTTGGTACTATTAAATTAGTGCACTCGAATGTACGCGACTTTTCTTCTTTGTACCTGCGTGTATACGCGACTTGGCCCTACATATATTTCTTCAAATATTCACCTTTACCAAACTTCTGATTCTGACTTGCAAACCTCTGTCCCATCATTCTATCATTTTTTTCCATCATTTTTTCGCCTCTCAACTAATTTGTGAAATCACCCAATTACCATATACTTTTTCTGCGACAAGTGGGTTGCCATCAAGGAAAACACATGCATCATACTGCCAACAATCTCAACCTTTCCACTTGATGGAAACCATGTTGGTGTTTGATCACCACAACCTGTAAATACATGTTAGACACATCAACAGAAGCATTATTCAAATACCAAGATACTCTCCGCCTTTGACATCAAGGGAAAAGGGTAGACCAATGCTTAATACAAGAGCTTTGTAGATATGATCTGTGTTATACTGACCATGCTCCCCTTGAGCACATGTTGAATCTTTAGAAATATTTTATTTTGGTTTGTGGTTTTTCTAAATGGATAAGGCAGCATCAGAGTTAAGCAAATGAAGAGCGGGAGAAGCTAAAGTGAAGGCCAAACACTTCAATCATAGGTCGGGAGGACGCCCCGCAGTCAAAAGATGAAAGAGCTCTTATCATTTACCTTTTCACATCGCCAACCTCTCCGCTCATCGCAAATCGCACATCGCAGGTTTTAACATTTACCTCCTGCTTCTCATATGTAAAACTTCTCGATTGTGATTTGTGATATGAACTTGGGCCCCACCTCCATCATGCCACGTCATCTTCCACTCACCGCAATCGCACTTCGCACATCGTAGATTATAACCTTTACCCTTCGCTACTCATATGTAAAACTTGTGATTTGCGAAGTGTGGGCGGCCCCACCTCTGTCCTACCACGTCATCTTCCACTCACCACAATCACATTTCGCACATCGCAGATTATAACCTTTACCCTTCGTTTCTCATATGTAAAACTTTCGATTTGCAACATGCGAGCAGCCCCACCTCCGTCATGCCACATCATATTCCACTCACCGTAATTTCACTTCACAGATTATAACCTTTACCCTTCGCTGCTCATATGTAAAAATTGTGATTTGCGATATGAAGTTGGGCCCCACCTCCCTGCCACGTCATCAATAGCCCTTCCACGGCCTTTGTATCTCCCCTTGAAATGTTAAATTGTGTGTTGATGCCATAGTCCCCCTTCTAAAGCTCGGTCTCCGGTTTTGCGAGTTAAGAATAGCATGGTTTTTGGTGGAACAAGCACAACTATGGTTGATTCATTTGGTCCAGGAAATCTCCGCTAAAGAGCCAGGCACGCACGACACGACTGGTTGTTTCATAATGGTTAATGTGAATCATGAGAATGAGGGAGTGGAGGCTTCCCACAGCATGTGGAATCATGCGATGGAAACCAGATTGCCTACCTGTTCACAGCCACTCCTCACCGCCCTATTTTGAATATTCCAGGATTTGGCCTCCGTGGCCAATTATGTTTCTCTTTTACTATTTGATTATGATGGTTTACTGGTGAAATATCGATTTCACCTGATTATGTTTTGATTCTCTGATTACGGGAGTGATTGCTTGATGCATGCTCTGCAAGCTAGTTAGGATATTTTGATTTTCACATATGTGGACCGATAATGAATGATTATTCAATCGTACACCCTCAAAGAGAACTCTATATGTAGAGGGTTCAGGTATGAAAGAAAGGTTCTGAATTTTGGAGAAATTTTGTTGTAGTTTTGTATGATTGTGCAATTTATGCTCTGAGACATATTTGGGAGAGTTGTTTTAAACATAATATGATATATACGTTGTTTATTTGGATTCCGGATGGAGCAATGCGTAGTATGTATTTGTATTCTCTTATTTATCAGTCATCTCCTATTTATGTATAATCATCTTACAATTTTCTATTGCTTTAATGATTTGTGTAATGTAGTTGTCGGTGGTAAGAATTTTTATCCATGAATCTATGTATGTATAATGCTCATGTGTTAAATTTGTTGTGCTCCCTTAATTCGCACTCCACGAATCTCTGTTGTTGGTCATATTTCACTTGCATCCGCTTCTTCTGAGTTCAAGGGAGACAAATTCGTAAGACTTTTAAGCATGTCTCTCGTGGGTTCCTCCTCCTCCGTTGCTTCTCAACATGTCTGCATATTTTGAAAGCCTTTGGTCATTGTTTCATACTTGGCGCACTTGAATAGCCACCGATCCATATAGCCTCTTGAGCCCTCTCGCAGTATAAGGTAATTCACATGAATCAAACTCCAAATTCTTCCCCATTCCTGAACCACCACAATCATTATTCTCCTTATCAATATTCTATCAGAGGCACCCTTAAAATCATCTACATATAACCTTTGATTTCAAGATGTCCTAGGCACTGATCTTTTTCAACTCAAGTTTCTCTCTAGGAGCTACAACATCTTTTTGGCGTCGTTTTCGGAGACGAATTATAAAATCATTTCCCTGGGATACGACATTATCTTCACCCTTCAATCAGGTGAGCATGAAGGGTTGAGAGTTGCATAGCCCTCACCTTGGTGACTCCACTATTATCAAAGTTCAAATCATTTGTAATCCTGGCTTACACAAGGCCTCATACTTGATCAGATACTTCGCAGCAGAGAACCCCTTCTGTATGTGATCCTAAAAATATCATATTTAAGAGAATCTGGAAGGAGAAGCAACCCAGCCAGGTTGACCTACCCTCATTTTCTCTATAAGATTCACCTTCCTCATCTCATAAATATGATATCTATGGTCTTGGCTCCACAGCTCGTGTACTTGGGTATTCTCCAGAAGCCTCTGCTTTAGCCAGTTCAGCCATAAAATATGAAGCCAGATCCGTTGATACTTCCATGCCTCCCTTGCACCCTACTCCTGAGGCAGAAGAAGTTAAAGAAGTTGCAGTACTCCAAAGATTTTTACAGATAAATATCCAAGCCTCTATTCATCACATACTTGCTATATCCTAGCCAAATCATCCTCATAATCTACCACCACCGCCCCTCATGGTTGTACCTGGTTTCCTCCTCAACAAGTATGCTCCATTGAATCTACCTCAAGTAATGAATGACATGCCACAAGATTATCTAAAGCTCCTGCCTCGATTCATCGGGGAAGATAATAATTCTGCGGAGAAACATATTGAAAACTTATGCGCCTTTGCTGAAAACATGAATGTATAGCACTTAGACATGTTGTTAAGGATTTTCATCCAATCCTTGGATGAAGAAGCTCGGAAATGGTTCAAGTCCCTAGCCGACAACACAGTCAACACTTGGGAAGAAATGGAAAATTTCTTCGCATTAAAATGGGGAGAAAAGAAGGACCATGGATATGTTCTCACCGAGTTCAATTCTCTAAAAAAGAGACACAATGAGGATGTGACAGAATTCATAAAGAGGTTCAATAAACTCTATAATAATCTTCCTGCTGAAATAAAGCCTCCCCAAGAAGCTCTTAAGGTGGTCTTTGCAGGAGCTTTCGAACCGGATTTTGGGTTCACCCTAAGAGAAATAAAATCCACATCTCTGGATCAAATCCAAACTGATGCATTGGAGGTAGAAGAAAACTTTTCTTCTACTGGTAAATTCAAGGGGAAGACAGAACATGAAGCCAGAAGAAAGAACAGGAAGGAGGCTTCTACTTCAAATCAGGAGAGGGAATTACAAGAGTATATAATGGAAGAAATGAATAATCTAATAAATAACCTTTCAAATAAGTTGATTAAGCTTGAATTGGAGGCCAATAATTCCCCTCCTCGTCCCAACCAAATGATTCCTAACCGGGAGTTTAATCCCCAATATCGAAAGTGTTGAGAATTTGTTGGGTTGTAGTTTAATACAAATTCTCTTCTTGATAATTACTTGTGAACTTACATGAGGTATTTATGTCTTCTCTTCTTTTAGTTAAGTTAATATTTCATCAAGTAAATTATCAAAAACACAAGACGCAAAGGTTAGGCTCCTAGAGCCAGGGCAAAACCTCTCCTTCTTGGAGAGGAAAACCCACAAAGAATTCTTCTTATAGATCTTTGAATGACAAGTACCATGACCTAGACTTAGATCCTTAACCTATGAATGCCTCCAAGACCTTGTCGTTACTTCTTTTACTACCTCCAACACTTATCCTTCTCTTCTGCTCCAATCTACACTGACCTGTACTAGTACTAGAGAACTTGATCTCTAATTTTCACTTCTTATTACTTAGCCAACTATTGGAGACTGAATCTTCTTCACCTTGCATACACTTATAACCTTATTCTTTTAAAATATTGCTTCCTTCTTTAGGTCGCTACCTTCAGGTATTGTAGGTGCATCCACAATCTAACCTTAGAACAATTAGTAAGTCCTCCTTCAAACAGATCTGAACCTTGACTTTTATGATTCAGGTTCTTTGCTCTTCTTGGTGTCACAAAGGAGTATGCAATACTTTTGTGATATCTGTGGATTCTTCCTTGAAACAAAATCTGTGATATCCACATTGTAACCCTGTACCAGATCTCAGCGATCTACACTTATATACTTCTTTATTTCTGCACCCTGTTAGCCTTCTAAAATCCACAAATTTTATCCTCTGAAATCTGCACTTTCACCTCTGAACAGTCCGTAATTTTTCCTATGGAAATCACAGAGAAAATCCAAAAATTTTCTTGTGTAAAAGAGATGAAATGACTAGGGTATATATAGTGCAAAATCTTGGCTTTTAGGCTGACCAAACATCAAACTTTTAGGCCGACTAGTAGGCAGACTTTATTACCGATTATCAACGAACTTTCTTACATCATTTCCAGCGTTTGAATGAGATTTGACTTGAGGGTTGTTATGAGCCTTTCTTCCACAAGGTTTTGGAGGCATTCTTCAAACTAGATACTTCATGATCATGACTCTTAATTATACTAGAAGACAAAACCCTTTAGACATCAAGAAGAATTCTATCTACATAATAATAAAATCTTGCTCATGAAACCCATGAAGCAAGTACACCAAGAAGACATTTCATTATCTTTGACATCTTCTAGGGAGGTATTCCTACAGGTATATGGTTACTTTTAAACTGAAGAATCTCATCAGAAGAATCGGATTGGTAATTGCATCTGTATAGCATCATATCAACCAGCATTGTCCTAGTGAAAGGCCTTGACTAACAGCCTCATATCTCAACGAGACAATGGGCTACAATTTTGGCGAGACACATGACTAATAGACACCATAGTCATTGTCTCTCTAAGATACATACCTGACCTAGGTGTTCCCAGAGTATGACCTTGTTGGACTATTCTTCTCTTGGGTAGCCAACCCTCAAATAATATTAGTCCACAACTACTCTTATCTTGAATTCCCTATCTCATTCTCAAAGAGTATCGAATGCCAGATGATTACCCAATCCTCCATTCTGTCTTCCAGGTGAAGACCAGAATGATGTGTCTATCCATTCTCTTCACATAGCATTCACTAATACTTATGGTTGTTAGTCCTAGTCTAGTGCATGACACATGTAATAGAGAATAACATACGTCACTCCCTCTTAACACATGAAGGACATAATTCAAGTTTCTTCCAAGTAAGAAACTTACCACCGAGCTCCTCATCAACTAGGGTCCTGCAACAACAATCCAATTACTCATGAAGAGTTCCTCCCCTCGATGTCATGGTTTTCAATATTGAGGAATCTTCAAATTTTGGCTTCATAGGGCACAGATCATCCATCACTTTTAGTCATGATTCATGTCCACTATCAGAAAGTGATTCACCAGTCTTCCTTATCTATTCCATCATTATGCCATGTTGCTTTCCTTCAAATCATCCCCAAGGATCATACATCCTTTCTTATGATTAGCAGCCCTGCACAAATTCATCCAGATAAACATATACATATAAACTTTTAGAACAAAAGTTACCTTAGTGATGATCTTTCACCATGACATCTTCCTGTAGGCATCGACATCCTTCATACAGATTGACACATCTCCTAATGATATGTTTTTGCTAAGGGTCTTCTTATTTACCAGACTTCTGTCAGAGTCTACATATCTTCCCAAGAGATCTCCTAGTCACATCTACTTTTCCTCCGGATGATAACTACCTCTTGACATGGTTGCATTTCATGATCTCTTCCTTTCTGCACATTCTTCATTCCCAAAAACTTACAACTTTTCCAGTTTCTTTTTTATGTACAACCACCTCATATTCTATGAGGTCATATTTCGTTGATTTCGTTTGTTAGTGTACTGGGAGATCCTTCTTCATAGATCATACTCCTAAATACAGAGGTATATTACCTGCATTTATATGACATGACTTCACAGCACCCAATATCTGCATATATGTCTGCATAGCTCATACCTAGTTTCCTTGAGTCATCCTGTAGCAGTTTCTCTTGAATGAAGAGCTTCATTCCTTTAACATGTTTCAAAAATATGTCATCACATCCCAAAATTCTTTCTCCATGATGACCCTTGATCTGATGACTGCTTTACTTTTAGTAGAGAGGTTTTCCAGAAGCTTTTTCACCGATAACTCCTTCCATGCTTTTATCGAGATGCTTCTTAATGTACATGTTATCATACAATTTTACAACTAATCAGAGATCACTTACAGAGGAAGATTATCTCAATCATAATAGAGATCTCGTGCTTCCTCCTCCTTAAATATTTTAGCGTTAGGTTCTTCTCTTTCATAAGTGACATGGGCTTTTTCATTTTTCCTCTTGTCCTTTCTAGATTTAGGACAATCTCTTTTATAATGTCCAAGCTCATCACATCTAAAGCATTGCACATTGTCCATATTTCTTCTTTTATTTTGAGGGCCAAATTTTTTGAATCTTCCTTTCTTCTTGTATGAAGCTAAAAAGGCATGATTCTCTTCACTTGGTCTTGTATCAGCTTTGGCCTTTAGTCTTGTTTCCTCTATTTTACATAGAGACCATAAATCATGGAATTGAGTGGCTTCTTTCTTCCCATATATACTAGAAGTGAAGCTTCCCCGTTCCTCTGGTAGAGCATTCAACACAATTGTTGTCATCTCAGTGTCAGACATCACTTCTCCTAGTTCATGCAATTGATCTCTTATTTCAGAAATCCTCATAAATTATGGAGTGATTCCTACTTCCCTTGATAATTTTATTTTGTATAGTTCTTGTCTCAGAGAGATTGCTTCTCCAGCAGTACTCACAGAGAATAGCTCCACCAATTTCTCATATATTTGTTTTTCAGTCTTTAGTTTTGATACATAGGGAATGAGAGATTCTTTGATGGATTCTATGAGAATCCTTTGGGCTCTAATTTCTCCCTTAATGTACTTGGCATGGGCTGAAGTATCTTCTTTTGGAGGTTGAACAGAAGATCCTTCGATATAGTCCATTACTTTGTCTTCAATTAAATTCATGTTCTCTTCTTCCATGCATTGAAATTTGATGACCCAGCCAGCTTGTTTCTTTCTTTACAATAAGGCATCTTGATAGATAGGGTCATGAATACTTACTTGAGTGGATTTGCTTGCAAATTCCTTGATGATGATTGACAATGAAATCAAGGGTTTCCTTTCTTCAATGTTGTTGTACTTGAACCCTTGATTATAATGACTATCTTCAGAAGTTGATATTTCCTTCAAACAATGTCTTGAGTGCAAATATTTTGATGCCAAAGATTAATTTCCTGAATGAGTTGATATTTTGAATGAGGTAGGAGATCTCACATGAAGTAGTTGGATAGTCTTCCTTGCAAACTGGTTTGTTTTTCCAACCCAAACTTTGATCTTTGCTTCTTTGAGTGTCTTTGTTGACAAGCAGCCCTTATGTTCAGCACCTTAGCTCTGATACCATGTTTAGAATTTGTTGGGTTGTAGGTTAATACAAATTATCTTATTGATAATTACTTGTGAACTTACTTGAGGTATTTGTGTCTTCTCTTTTTTTATTTAAGTTAATATTTCATCAATTCAATTATCAAAAACACAAGACACAAAGGTTAGGCTCCTAGATCCAGGGCAAAACCTCTCCCTCTTGGAGAGGAAAACCCGCAAAGAATTCTTCTTATAGATCTTCAAATGACAAGTACCATGACCTAGACTTAGATCCTTGACCTATGAATGCCTCCAAGACCTTATCGTTACTTATTTGATTGCCTCCAACACCTATCCTTCTCTTCTGCTCCAATATACACTGACCTGTACTAGTACTAGAGAACTTGGTCTCTAATTTTCACTTCCTATTACTTAGTCAACTATTGGAGACTAAATATTCTTCACCTTGCATACACTTATAACCTTATTCCTTTAAAAGACTGCTTCCTTCTTTAGGTCACTGCCTTCAGGTATTGTAGGTGCATCCACAGTCTAACCTTAGGAAAATTAGAAAGTCCTTCTTCAAACAGATCCAAACCTTGACTTTTATGATTCAGGTTCTTTTCTCTTCTTGGTGTCACAAAGAAGTATACAATACTTCTGTGATATCCGCAAATTATTCCTTGAAACAAACTCTGTGATATCCGCACTATAACCCTGTACTAGATGTCAACGATCTACACTCACATACTTCTTTATTTCTGCACCATGTTAGCCTTCTGAAATCCAAAAATTTTATCCTCTGAAATCTGCACTTTCACCTCTGAACAGTCCGTAATTTTTCCTGTGGAAATCACAGAGAAAATCCGCAATTTTTCTTGTGGAAATGAGCCGCAGTGACTAGGGTATATATAGTGCACAGTCTTGGCTTTTAGGCTGACCTTACAGCAAAATTTTAGGCTGACTAGTAGGCTGAATTTATTACTGATTATCAACCAAATTTATTACATCATTTCCAGTGTTGAATAAGAGTTGACTTGAGGGTTGTTATGAGCCTTTCTTCCACAAGGTTTTGAAGGCATTCTTCAAACTAGATACTTCATGATCATGACTCTTAATTATACTAGAAGACATAACCCTATAGACATCAATAAGAAGTCTATCTACATAATAATAAAATCTTTCTCATGAAACCCATGAAGCAAGTACACCAAGAATACGTTTCATTATCTTTGACATCTTCTTTACATATATACATAATTACATAGTCAACATGAAGACTGAATTAGTTACACTTTTCAACAGGAAACCCCCTCTACAGCTTTTGCAGCGGGAAATGAAGGAACAACAAGATCACATCCAACCTCCTCTATACTTGGAAGGAGTGTTGGAGGAACAGTCTGAGGAAGTCACAGACAGTCAAGAGAATCAATTCCTCACTTACTCTGATGATGAGGAGGGTGAACTCACCCTGCAAGGGGATCAAGAAGAGAAGGAATTCCCTTCAGAAGACCAAGATATTGACAATTACTGTAGGTAGTTCGTGGATTTCATGCAAGCTCAACTCCACAAGAAGTATGATCTTAGGTCCTCCAGGAAGACAACCTGAGTGCAAGAACAAAATGAAGAATCAATATCAAGAGAACAAAACCCTCCTAGTTTTTCCAATAAGGGGAAAAAACCATTAAAAGAGTCAACCCCTCATAAAGTTGTTGCATCCACTTCCACAAAACAAGGCTCTGATCCTCCCAAAAAATGAGAACTATCCATTTGTACCCTTGGACCTGGTTGACCCTTTTAAAGAACAGTTCAAGGAAGCCACTGTAGAAAAAGGGACCACATCCTTTAATCTCTAGAAATAATTAGAGAATGTCAAGATCCCGGTCCCCCTAATTGAGCTCCTGAAACAGCCTTCATACAAAGCTCAGGTGTCTCAATTCATGCAACCCCATGGTGTAATCCCACTGTCTGATAGCCTCAACCTCCAAGAAGAACGACCCATGGTAGTTTTTGGACCTCATGTAGAAGAACATGACTCATCCACTCCCCCATTCTATGTGACTCTAGTGATACATGACCTATTGTTGCACAATTGCATGTTATATTTTGGGGCTTCACATAATCTATTGCCTTTGTCTGTAATGGAGCGATTGGGGTTGCAGATTACAAGGCCTTATAAAGACCTGTATTATTTTGATTCTAAGAGCGTGAAGTGCTTAGGTATGATAAAAGATCTGGTAGTAAACTTAGCCTAGATTCTGGCCAAAAGTGTGGTAATGGAAATTGTTGTAGTTGATATCCCAGCTCGGTTTGGAATGTTGTTGTCCAGATATTGGGGTTCCAAGATTAGAGGATCAATAAAACTTGACCTCACCTATGCCATTAATCTAATGTTTGGTGGGGAGGAAAGAAGATTATACCATGAATCCAGGTTTGTGAAGATGGTCACCAAAGCCGATGGTTCGACAAATTCTCTGGTATATGGTAAGGAAGGTGAATTCTCTTGTCTTATGCTCGAGGAGGATGAAAATTTCCTACAAGAAATGAAGGTCTATCCTCTAATGCAGTAGAATCCCATAAGCAGAATGGAGAACAAAATTTGGACCTTGCAATTTGATGGAGCTTATTCATGAGAAGGAAACGGAGCCGAGGTACTCCTATTATCGCCAAAAGGATGCTTAATACCTCTCTCTTTCAAGCTAGAACTTGGAACCACAAACAACATGGTCGAATATGAAGCCCTGTTGCTAGGACTACATGTGGTGCAGAATATGAACATACAGAATCTAAAGGTGTTTGGAGATTCAGAGCTAATAGTGAGGAAAATTAGGAGCCAATTCCAAGCTAAGACCCATGGCTCAGAGCTTACATGAACAAGGTATGGGATTTTTTTGAGAAATTCTTCATAGCTTTTAACATTCAGCTCATGTTGAGAGATAAGAATAGAATAGCAGACTCACTAGTTGTGGTTGCTAGAAATTTCCGCCCTCCACAGAATCCGTTGCTCAGATATGAGGTGGAAGTGAGATATCACCCCTCCATTCCGAACAACGTGAAACATTGGCAGGTCTTCAAGGAAGAAGAGAAAGTCAAGCATTTTATGGAGATGGTGGTCGAATTCTCGAATGTGGTAATTGACTCAATGACCGAGGATGATAGTGAAGAGCCAAAAACCAGATGGGAGAAGACATTGGCCGACCACCGGGTCTTGCATAAAGGGAAATGTTATTCTTAGGGGTCTTGCGCCATTGGAGAGATTGTTTTATAAAAATGATATCCTGGTGAACCCCAGCAAACTAACCCTCGACAAGTCAGTCAAGGATTTGAACATCAGGACAGAGGAAGACCCGAAGGTGGTGAAGCTGTCGAAAGGAGTCCTGGAAGAATATCAAGGATAGTACCTGAAGCTCTTTCGATCATACAAATATGTCTTCGCTTGGTCATACCAGGAATTGAAGACCTTTGATATTTATGTCATACAGCCTAAGATACCCCTAAAAGAATATGTTAAGGTGCATAAGAAGAAGCTACTGGAGCTCAACCTCTTCTTCTCCCAACTATTGAAAAAGAAATAAAGAAGTTGTTGCAGGCAAAGATCATTGTCCCTCTGAGGTACTTTGAATGGGTAGTGAACCTGGTGCTCATAAGGAAGAAAAATGGTGAGATCAGACTTCGTGTGGATTTTTGAAATTTGAAAAGAGCCTCACTCAAAGACAACTATCCCCTCCTGAAGATGGACCACATCTTGCAAAAGTTGGTCGGATCCTCCCGCATGTCCATGATGGATGATTTCTTAGGATATAATCAGGTGGCAGTGCTCCCAGAAGACCAAAAGAAGACGGTGTTCACTACGCCTTGGGGAACCTTCATGTAAGCCTGAATGCATTTCGGCCTGAAAAACGTTAGGGTCACATTACAGCGTGCTATGGACATCGTTTTCATAGGATACCAGGATAAGTTTGCGGTGATTTACCTGGGTGACATCACCGTCTTCTCGAAGAGCAACGCTGAGCATATAGAACATCTTCGACGAAATTTTGACAAATGTCGAAGGTATGGTTTGTCTCTTAACCCCCAAAAATCCATGTTTTCCTTGGAAAAAGGAAATCTATTAGGGAATATAGTAATCGAAGAAGGGGTAAAGATTGACCCGAAGTGGGTGGAGGTGATAAACAGCATTTCCCTAGCAAGAAACTAGAAGGAAGTACAGGTATTCCTGGGAAGAATAAATTTCCTCAGAAGGTTCATCCCAAACTATGTCGAGATCGTCCAAAACATCACCGAAATACTGAAGAAGAATAGTGAAGTGAAATGGACTCCTGAATCCAGGGATTCTTCAATAGGATCAAGCAAGCCTTTTCAGAAGCTCCAGTGCTGGTGGGTCCAGATTATGGA
This sequence comes from Pinus albicaulis, assembly GCA_034641835.2. Classification (NCBI taxonomy): domain Eukaryota; kingdom Viridiplantae; phylum Streptophyta; class Pinopsida; order Pinales; family Pinaceae; genus Pinus; species Pinus albicaulis. Next base: position 1,774,320,153 of record CM076580.1, read on the forward strand.
AAGCCATTCATGATTTTTTCTTTCGCCTCCCCTCACACAATAGTTGAAGTGCTGCTACAAAAAATTTATGAAGGGCATGAATAACCTATTGCGTTCTTTAGCAAGGTCCTCTAAGATGTCGAACTAAAATATAACACTCTTGAAAAGCAAGCATACTCTTTGGTCAAGTCACTTAAGGCATTTCGGGTGTACGTGTTACAGTATGTCATAAGAGCTTACGTACCCACTACAGCAGTGAAGAATATTTTGGTGCAGGGTGACAGTGAAGGAAAAAGGGGCAAATGGATTGCTAAGATTCAGGACTACGAGATGGAGATAAAGCCTACCAAACTCATTAAAGGCCAAGGGCTGGTAAAAATTATGTCTGAATCCAACTGTCAAGCTCTAGGGATAAATCTGTCTATGACAAGAGGAGAAGCACAGGAGGATACAGTTGCACATCATGGCATAGAATCTTCCACACAAAAGACACATGTAAAGTACCTTCTATCCTTATGGTATAAAGACATGGTGGATTACATGTTAACCCTGAGGTGCCCCCCTAACTATGACAAGACCAAGTATCGCACTTTAAGATTAAGCTCTCAAAATTATACTGTGGCAAATGGGCGACTGTATTAGAGAGACCCGGCTGGGATTTTACTACCATGTTTAACAAAGCAAGAGGTTGACGAAGTGATAACAGAGTTCCATGAAGGAATATGTGGTGGGAACTACAGCTGGCGATCCACTGCTCACAAGATCCTGAGAGCGGGCTTCTTTTGGCCCGATTTGTTTGGTGATGTACATGCTCGCGTCCAGGCCTGCGAAAAGTGTTATACATTCATCAAAAATCAAAGGTTTTCACCTCTCCCATTGATCTCAGTTCATTTTGAAGAGTCATTCAAACAGTGGGGAAACGACTTCATAGGTGAGATTCACCTGGCTTCTAGAAACCAAAATCGATGGATCCTCACCGCCACGGATTACTTCACTAAATGAGTTGAGGTCGTGCCTGCAAGGAATGCCACAGATGTGGTGGTGATCAAGTTCTTGGAGGAAAAAATAATAGCCAGGTTGGGATGCCCTGATAAAATCATAACAGATAATGCCCAGACTTTTAAGTCGGCTAGGTTCGCGAAATTTTGTCAGCATTATAATATCAGTCTAGGGCACTCCACTTCATATTACCCATAGGGGAACAGGCTGGTAGAGTCATCTAACAAGACACTAGTGAGGATCTTGAAAAATACCATCAACAAAAACCAAAAGAACTGGGATTCCCAACTCAAATTTGCACTCTAGGCGAATCACATCACCACTAATGCAGCCACAGGGAAGTCCCCTTATGAGTTGGTGTAAGGCAGAGTAGCAGTCTTCCCAATTCAGTTCGCATTACCCGTGGCCCGATTCTTACAAGAGAGCAAGGAAGAGCCAAACGATCTTATCAGGAGAATGAACCAATTGGTCGAGCTAAGTGAAACACGGGAACAACTAAGCCTCAGACTAGCAGAGTACCAGAAAAAGATGAAAGGCTTATTTGACCAAAGAGCTAAAGACAAGGAAATCCAAGTAGGGGATTTGGTGCTGCGATGGGATGTCAGGCGATCAAACAAAGGGAAACATGGGAAGTTTGACCCCCTTTGGTTTGGTCCATTCAGGGTGGCAGAGGTCAAAGGCAACAATACCTTTGCGCTTAAGAATTTTGAAGGAGACACACTCGATATGCCTGTCAATGGATAGTTTCTCAAGCCTTACTTCCAGCACTGATAGCGGGTTGTGATGGCCCATTGTACATATCCTCAAAGTGTATATATTTCATTTCTTATTTCTGCATGAATTCCTATTTTGTTTTTGGTTAAAACTGCTTGAAAATGTTTCTAGCGATGATCCCAAGCACATTAAGAAGAACACAAGTGGTATGTGAGTTCTCGGCACACTCGAACGAGTGTGTCATCCCCAATGGAACCAATGTTGGCATGTGGTTTTTTTGAACAGATAAGGCAGCATCAAAGTTAAGAAAATGAAGAGCGGGAGCGGCTAAAGTGAAGGCCAAACACTTCAAGCACAGGTCGGGAGGACGCCCCGCAGTCAAAAGATGAAAGAAATCTTATCATTTACCTTTTCGCATCGCCAACCTCTCCGCTCATCGCAAATCGCACATCACAAGTTTTAACATTTACCTCTGCTTTTCATATGTAAAACTTCCCAATTGCGGTTTGCGATATGAACTTGGGCCACACCTCCATCATGCCACGTTATCTTCCACTCACCGCAATCGCACTTCTTACATCGTAGATTATAACCTTTACCCTTCGCTACTCATTTGTAATACTTGTGATTTGCGATGTGCGAGCAGCCCCACCTCCATCCTGCCATGTCATCTTCCACTCACCGCAATCGCACTTCGCACATCGCAGATTATAACCTTTACCCTTCGTTGCTCATATGTAAAACTTGTGATTTGCGATGTGTAGGCGGCCCCACCTATATCCTGCCATGTCATCTTCCACTTACCGCAATCACACTTCGCACATCACAGATTATAACCTTTACCATCCACTGCTCATATGTAAAACTTGCAATTTTCGATGTGCGGGCGGCCCCACCTCTGTCCTGCCATGTCATATTCCACTCATCGCAATCACACTTCGTAGATTATAACCTTTACCCTTCGCTTCTCATATGTAAAACTTGTGATTTGCGATATGAAGTTGTGCGCCACCTCCCTGCCACATCATCAATAGCCCTTCCACGGCCTTTTTCTTTCCCTTTGCAGTGTTAAACCATCCCGCTGTGTGTTGATGCCACAGGCCCCCTTCTGAAGCCCGGTCTCCGGTTTTGCGAGTTAAGCACAATATGGGTTTTTGGTGGAACAATCACAGCTATGGTTGATTCATTTGGTCCAGGAAATCTCCGCTAAAGAGCCAGGCACGTGCGTCATGACTGGCCATTTCATAACAGTTAATGTGAATCATGAGAACGAGGGAGTGGAGGCTTCCCATAGCATGTGGAATCATGAGATGGAAACCAGATTGCTTACTTGTTCACAGCCACTCCTCGCTGCCCCATTTTGAAGATTCCAGTATTTAGCCTCCGTGGCCAATTACGTTTCTCTTTTACTGTTTTATTATGATGTTTTACTAGTGAAATCTCGATTTCTCCCGATTATGTTTTGATTCTCTGATTATGAGAGTGATTACTTGATGTACGCACTACAAGTTGGTTAGGATATTTTTATTTTCACATGTGTTGACCAATCATGAATGATTATTCGATCGTAGACCCTCATATAGAACTCTATATGTAGAGGGTTCAGGGATGAAAGAAAGGTTCTGAATTTTGGAGAAATTTTGTTGTAGTTTTGTATGACTGTGCTCTTTATGCTCTGAGACACATATTTGGGAGAATTGTTTTGAACATAATATGATATACAGTGTTGTTTATTTGAATTCTAGATGGAGCAATGAGTAGTATGTATATGTATTCTCTTTTTTATCAGTCATCTCATGTTTATATATAATCATCTTTCAATGTTATGTTGCTTTGATGCTTTGTGTAATGTAGCTACCGGTGGTAAGAATTTTTATCCATGAATTTGTATAACGCTCATGTGTTAAATTTATTGTGCTCCCTTAATTCGCACGCCACGAATCTCTGTTGTTGGTCATATTTCACTTGCATCCGCTTCTTTTGAGTTCATGGGAGACAGATTCTTAAGAATTTTAAGCATGTCTCTCGCGGGTTCCTCCTCCTCCGTTCCTTCTCAACACCTCTGCATATTTTGAAATCTTCTTCTCATTGTTGCATACTTGGCCTACTTGAATAGCCACCGAACCATACATCCTCCTGAACCCTCTTGCAGTATAGGGTAATTCACATGAATCAAACTCCAAAGTCTTCACCATTCCTGAACCACCGCAATCATTATTCTCCTTATCAATATTCTGTCAAAGGCACCCTTGAAATCGTCTACACCTAACCTATGATTTCAAGATGTCCTAGGCACTCGTCTTTTGCAACTCAGCGCTATCTCTAGGAGCTACAACATTTTCAATGAAGTACATGACTCTATAACTCAACTGAGTAGGACCTTTCCTATCTCCCAGGAATCGTACATATATCACTCACCCAACCAAGTGGGGTTACATATTTGACTCAACCATCCAACCAAGTGGGTTTACATATTTGACACAACCACCCAACCATGTGGGATTACATATTTCACATGACCTTAAAATTCCATATATGACTGAATGTGACAATATTTACATCATAGGTCTCAACATGACCTTTACATCAAATTACAGATATGAATTTTATAACCAAGACCAAAAGCCTTGTATAGTAAGAGATCATTGAACATAATTCAACAACCATAATGCCAACAATGCATATATCTGCAAGGCTAATGCTCCCCCTGAACCTGTGCTACATTTTCATTGTCAACAACTCATTCATCAAAGCATATTCATAAATTAGATAAATATCAATGAGAAAATCATAACTCAATACCATATCAGTAGACTGTACCCATCAACACCATATCTATCAAATCAGATCTGTCAGTTTGTTGTGATAAGGGGATTAGGGGACCCATTATCACAACCCACAAGCCTTTAACCATAACCACTAAATTTCATATCCCCTTAACCCCAAAAGCACAATCCCTTAACCCATACACTCATAAATCACAACCCATCAATGCCTTGATCCCTTAAACCCTAAGCCATCAACCCCTTAACCCCTGACCCATAACTTAGAATCCATGAACCTCCTAAGCCCTAAGCCCTTATCCTCTTAAACCCTTACCCTTAACCCTTAACCCTTATCCCCTAATACCCTAAACCCCTAACCCTTAACCCCTTAACTCATTGACACCTAAATCCCATAACCCTTAAGCACTTAACCCCTAAATCCCCTAACCCATAAGCCCTTATTGCTTAATCCGTAACCTTAAATACCTTAACCACTAAGCCATTAATCTCTAACCCCTAGACCTCAACCCCTTAGTCCTCATCCTCCTAAGACCCAACCCTTTACCCTTAACCCTTAACTCCTAAACCCCTAACCCCTTAACTCCTAGAACCCCTAAGCCTTTTTCCCAAACCATAGGTGCTCCAACACTAATATTCTTGGTCATATTAGGCTTGTCCGCTAACCCCTCCAAATAAAACCTGCAAGCACTACTAAGGTCCAAGGAAAAGAGCCACAAGGTCCCCAAATTTGATCTACAATTTATGGACAGTCACATTTACCACAAATATCCTCCATGTATTTAATTTTAAAGGGAAATAATCTCGTCTTCTAATGTCCACAAATGCATCTAATTTCATAAGAATAAATTAAGTTTCATATCCATGCATTGCCCAAACATAATTCATGTTCACTCAAAAGAAAAAATATGATATAATGTCCCGTAGTTGTCATCATACTTTAACACTGACCCATTGTCTTACCAAATGTATGGGTAACAATCCCATACAAGTATATAATCTTTCTCAAATGTTTGGTCCACAACAATCTCAAAACAACATTCAAATTCCTTTAGTTTTCTCCAAGTCTATTTGAAACCGACACAAGCAGTCCTCAACTACATGAATGGTGCAATATTTAAGATATTCATATCTAGGTTCATCCCCTTTTAAGCCCCTCTTTTGTGCCTTTCATAAAAATCTGACCAATTTCATCTTATAATTGGATCTCCCTTTTGCATTTGGTGAGAATACCACATCGTTCTTTATGAATGGCTTACTTTTAAAAATGATTACACTAATAATCTACACATATGTGGGGCTAGAAGATACATTAAGAGGATAAAAATAGGTCAAACTCAACCTTATTTTCAAATATAGGTCATATATATATATATATATATATATATATTTATAATTGTCTACACATGTAATTCTTACATTGTTGGATGGTTTTGGATTAACTCTACCATTTATTTCCCCAACACCATGGTAGCTTTTCATTCCATTAATTCCTCAACAACTTGTTTCAATTTTCGAATTTCCTTGTCTTTTATATATATATATATATATATATATAATTGTCTACACATGTAATTCTTACATTGTTGGATGGTTTTGGATTAACTCTACCATTTATTTCCCCAACACCATGGTAGCTTTTCATTCCATTAATTCCTCAACAACTTGTTTCAATTTTCGAATTTCCTTGTCTTTTTCTCTCAATTTATCTTATGTGTCATGCAATTGAAGTTTATTAGGGAATTTCCAATAGTTGTAATAATGGGATTAGGGGCTCCCCTATCACAACCCATAAACCCTATTGCATTTAATCCCTTATCCAAGGGGGCCCAAGGGTGTAGTTTTAGGGGCATTGGGACCAAATTTTGAGGTTCATAACATTAGGAGAAGTTGAATGGTATGGCCAAAAAGGTGGGAGGGGTATCTTGTTGTGTATTGAATGTGTCAAGGGGAGGTCCAAGCATGGTTTAGTAAGATCTATAATCCTAGCATTAGATAATGAGAAGGTGGCTTAGGACCTAATTTCATATAGACTAAGGGGCCTAGAGGTAAGACAATGAGGGAAATTGACAGGGGAACCCCCAATAGTGGTGATAAGGGGATTAGGGGCCCCATTATCACAACCCATAAGCCCTTAACCCATAACCACTAAATTACCTATCCCCCTATCCCACAAGCCATAATCCCTTAATTTTTACACTCATAACTGATCATAACCCATTAACCCCTTGGCCCATTAAACCTTAATCCACTAACCCCTAACCTAAAATCCATGAATCCCCTAATCCTTAACCCCTAACCCCCACTAGTACATATGGGCAGAAAATCAGATGTTGTACTCTGATAGTTCATTCATACTGTCAGACTTTACTCGCAAATATTTTTTGTATTTTTTAAAGAAAAAGTCCCAACAAATATTTGTCAGATATCCAGTAAATACAATTATCATTAGATATTTGATGATATGTTAGTTAGGTATCTGTTGATAATTTTGTTCGTTAGTAATGTGACGACAATTGAATTTTCATCAAATATCTAACCTTTAACTAGGTCAATTATCTATCTATCAGAATACCGACATTTGAAAAAGTAAAATTTCTCGTTGGACAATGTTTCTGGTCAACATTCATTGAAAGTCCAACAGAACGACTATTTTTTGGTAATAATACAAAAATATTTTATTTTGTTAATTGCATTACAAATAGTTAAACAATATTGAGGTTTATTTTTTAAGATAATCATCACTAAAATTTTGGTAAGGAAGAATGCCACATAACATTCCTCCAAGAGGATAAGGAGACTTGAGATCTACATTGGAGGCTTTGGGTGATTTCCTTCCTTTGTTTCATCCATGTTTTTCATCCTTAAGCCCTCGCAGAATTTAGAATTACTTAAAAGAGAATTTCAATCTCTAAAGTTTGAACATGCCAAAAATTGATTTGTTTCCAACCCATTTTTTTATAGTTGAACATCTTCCATCATTGAGTGCACCCATCATGCTTCCTATGGGATGGGACCTAGGTATGAACACCTTGAAAAACATAAAGGAAACCTGTGTACTAAGGCTTGGTTGGACCAACATATAGCACAACAAATTTCACTCAATTTTGCAATGATAGAACGGAAATTGAATTTTTCCCACAACTGACATATGTCTTGGCATTCCTAGCTAACAAACAAAACATCCTCACATGTTAGCTAAATAATATTGAGAAAATGACTTGCACTCAAAAATGCATTGAGCATAGAAGCAACATAGAAATCAGCTAAGAATCTTCATATGAATTCAGGGCACTTTGAGGCATCCAAGGGCATTGTCCTTAACATTGTACTAACATTCATCCATTTGTGTAACTATAAAATTAAGCTATAACGTATATCCAATGCATACAAAGACTAGGGCAAACGATTTTCTAATGATCCATGAAGATAATAATGATCAGGTTTGATGAATTAACATTTAGTTGATAACAACCTTGTTATAGGTCAATTTGGGCACCATTCCCAATGACCTAGTTAACTGGACATCATCTCCAAGACCAATGAATAAGGGTCCATCATCCCCTATCATTTCAGTTGCTACATGCCCTAAGGCAAAGAACAAGACAAATCATCCATGAATTTCATCTGCAAAGGTTTCCAAGATTTGAATTTTATAATATATCAAATAAGAGCTCACCAACGTTGCCTCTAAAGGGACTAAGTGTGTTGCATATGCAGGTAGCCCCATTCAAGGTTGCTTTGCAAAGCACTTCCCGACACTCATAGGTGCGTTGGTCACATTGGGAGCTAAATTCTCATTGTTCCGGAATCTCCACTTGGCCAGTGCCTTCTAGAAGAGTTCACATGTGTCAAACTTCGAATGCATGTGTCCATTTGACCTCTACAATATTGAGGACATGCCTTGCCTATTATTAGAAATTCATTGATTGTAAAACTACCTTCAACTCCTCTATAAATTGAGCACAGATTTAGTGTTTGATAAGGAAGAATTTGATTAGAGAAATGCTGGTGGATTTTCAATTGAGGAGTTGATTTGTGTAACATGTTGCTGGAGAGATCTACATTGTGATGAGGTTGGGATTCTGTTGGAGATGGTTACTTCAAATCAATCATTGGGTTGTAACCTCCCCTTCTATCCATTAATAAAGATTGTTTCTTACTTTCCCACATATGTATCTGTATAAGCTCATGTTTTCCATATTATGAATTCTTATCTGATTTATATGGTTTGTGTTTCATTTATTTAAATAAATAACTTGAATAGATATATGTATTATTGCTATATTTTGTTGTTTATTGTTCATCTTTGTTCGGAAATCTAGCTTGGATTTGAAGCTACAACAAGAGCGACAGAAGGAGAATAGGAAGCGCTTGGACTCCAAGTAAGTTCTTTGATATGTTCTGTGTGTCTATTTACAATTAGGAAACGTAGTCGCAAATTCTTTAATTTTTTGTTCTAGATAAGCACCTGTATAGGGAAGAATGTTTTATCCGTAATTCATAATTCCTCATAACAAATTGGTGACTCCACTGGGGAATTTACCATTCATCCTAGGTGTATTTGCCTATGATTTTCTCTGTTTATTCACCCAGTAGCTTTTACTTAGAAATATTAGGTTTTTTTTAATCCAAATTTGCATTAGAAGTGTGTTAAACAGCTATGTTTTTCATTGTACATTGCGTCCAACGGACTGTTGGACAGGACACAATGCTTTGCATAGCATTGTCTCCCTTTCAGGGGTGCTTTTCAATGCACTGTCTCCCCTTAGAGACTGCGTTGACCCTAGAGGCCATCCAAATTCCATTGAATTTGTCATTGCATTTTGTTTTTAGTTTGTTCTCTACTGTGTTTTGAAAATCCTGAAACCTCATATTGACAAGTGAACTTATCTACCTCTTCCTCCTTTGAAAGAATTGTTTGTTCAATGTTTGCTTAAAGCGTTTTTCTTTATCATTGACGAATTAATTTCAAATTATTTTCATTGTCGCATTAGATCTATTTTATTTTGAAAAGGAAATGTCGTAAATTCTTCGTTTCCTGATAGGAAAAATTGTTGTTTAATTCCTCATTTTTCCTTCAAAAGAGAAACTGTTGTTTAATTCTTCATTTCTAAAAAGTAAAAGGCATTTGATTTGTTGATTTGATGCACTTAGTTTCTCTTCTGCATTCATAACATTAAAGGAACTGAAAAGAAAAACTTGCATTTTCATGTAGTGGATTGTGTGTTTTGCAAAAGGAACAATTAGGAAAGCTGCATTTAGTTTGTTCTCTTCGATTTGTTTGCTCTCAAATTGATTGCTCTTTCCCTCTAGCAGCTAGTATTTTCATTGAAAAACTAAAAGTGAAATATTTCTTATCATTCTTAGTTTTCATTTTAGGAATTTCCAATACATCATCGCGGTGAATCTTGAAAGAAAAATTGATAAACAAGTGCAACTTAAAATTTATCTCACTTTACCTAACAAAGCATTGGAACCATAATGATAACATTTAGAAGGTCTAGGCTAGAGACGTGTTCTGGCGTCATAAAACATAGCAGCTCTCATTAACTTGTCTGTGATAAATTCCAAGTGTGACACCTCACTCCACGTACATAAGTATATTGTAGCTCGTCCACGTACTTTCGGGTATATCGGGCGGTGTTACAGTACGAAAAGTATAAAGGGGTGCTCTCATTGTGCGGTTTCGCATCAGATAGCGCTAATACAAACTTGGGCCTCCACGTACCTTCGGGTATATTTTGGAGGACAACCATTAGGTGCTATCCATCTATAGTGAACCGAGTCAGCCTCCTTGTAAACTTTGATACACCGAACACAACATTTGGGGAGATTGCCTGCCCTTCTTCTTGGTTCGCTAGGAGGTATTATGTAGTTCACAGTTTCTTGGTAAACCTATTGCCTAGCAATACCCTTTTATTTTGCTTATTTTTTTTGGTTAAAATAAATCAGTAATCGTGGAAACAAAAAATCCTTTCCCCCGTCGTTCGCGTAGATTAGCATTGAAACCACCTTTACCACCAAAAGTTACTCCTGGTCGGGGAAGGCGATCACATTCTACCGAATCAAGTACAATTCATACCTCTAGTGAAACATCATCTTCTCATATACCAGAGTTAGCTCAAGTTGTTTCTACACATCCTGGTTCGTCTACTGTTGTCGAGACGTAGTCTTCACAGCTACCCATGGTCATGATCCATCCAATCAGTGAGACCATACCTCCTGGACCCGACGTTTTTCAACCAGAAGTTGATCTAGATCCTGTCTCTTATTTTCCAGAACATCTATATCCCGAAGTAGAAAAACCGGAATTTGTTCCTACCTTGGTCATCCCAAAAATTTATGTAGCCATTGAGTCTCCCATATCACACAGTCAACCTCCTGAAATATACTTTGGGCCTAATGGTGAAATACTTCCACCTGGTTTAATTGCGATTGAAGAAATCCCACAAGACGAGACACTTTTAACTCCAACCCATTTTGGGGAGGACATTTACCTGTACGAGTATTTTCCTCAATCATCACCATCTGCTTTTTTTTATCTTGTTCCTATTCAAACTCCTATTGATTCAAAAGGGTATACATTTGGTCAAGTAACCATGCCTAAACCAACATCTTTGGTTGGGCCATTTGTTCCAATTACGTTAGCACTTGCCCTCGCTACCCCGTCGATGTTTACAACTTCACCATAGTCATATTTTCATGGTGGCCCTACGGTCCCATCAGGTTACAAATCATTATCTGGAATTTTCTTTGGTGCATCTTCGAAACCATGGACTTTACTGATGTCATCATCCGGTGTTCTAACTCATAATCCTATAGTGAGTACTGAATGGCTTGATTCTTTATACACATCATCAGGGCAATATCTGTTGGGTATGTGTTATATTCTTTCCACGACTAGCGCCACGCGCTGTACATTACGTCGGGCACAGCAGGGGGGGCGGCATCCCCCCATGTTGAGGTCCGGGGCAGCACCCTAATGAAAATATTTTTTGGTGTGCGGACCCACTCATAGGCAGACCCACCCATGTTTTGTGCATGATTTTGCACATGGTTTTTGGATACGATGGTTTTCGGCCCCTGGTATTTTTTAGATCCAGTCAAGGGAACTATGGTTATGTTCTAATCCATGGTTAATGGATTGGGGTTTATGTATGCTTCGGCATGTATATATATGTGTTGTAACACTAAAAGGAATATTAAATCAAGCTGGTCGTCCCGATTTTGGATCCAGGGGAAAATCTCTGTGTTTGTCTATTTTATGTTTTATGCTCTCGCTATTGTTTATTTTTTGTTATAAGATTCGTGTGTAGATAATTTATGTTCAGGGTTAAAACCTACATTTGGTATCAGAGTTGTTTCGGCTTCAAGGGGACGCCTTTGCTGCTGAAGGTTTTTTGCTTGGGCCTGAGGTAGACCCTGTTCAGTGGGAGATCTACAGGATCGATTCTTGGGTGAAAGAAGATGGCGAACGGCGGAAAGATAGAGATCGAGAAATTTAATGGTCAGATTTTTGAGTTGTGGGAGCTCAAGATGGAGGATCTGCTGGTGTATAAAGATCAGTGGATCGCAGTAGATCCAGGTACTTAACCAACGGCCATGTCAGATGAGGACTGGAAGAAACTGGATCGGAAGGCTAAGAGCACAATATGGTTGTGTGTCTCAAATTCAGTATTGTTGAATGTATCTGGGGAAGCTACGGTGAATAATTTGTGGGAAAAACTTGGGACTTTGTACCAATCTAAGTCTCTCGTGAATAATTTGTTCCTACGGAAAAAGTTGTATAACCTGAGGATGAAGGATGGAGACTCGGTGACAGAGCATCTGAACACCTTCAATACTGTGGTAAGTCAGCTGTCATTTGTTGATATTAAAATCTCAAATGAAGATAAGTGCATCAGTTTGTTGTGTTCTCTACCAGACTCGTGGGACAGTCTGGTTATTGCAATAGGTAGCAATACAACTACCTTGAATTTTTATGACATTGTCTCAGCCTTGCTGTCGGAGGAAATGAGACGGAGAAATATGGAGGGTCAAAATGGAGATGCCTTATTTGTACGAGGAAGGTCCCAAAATAGAAACAAGAATAAGGTTTTGAGTGGGAGATCCAAATTTAGAGGGAGATCTAAATCTCCTGGAAAGTTTGTAAAGGTATGCTGGAAATGTGGAAAGGAAGGGCACTACAAAAAGGAGTGCAAATCTAAAGCTCCTGAGAAAGGAAAGGGATTTGAGGATGCTCCTTCTGCAAAGGCAAAAACCACCTCGGATGAAGGTGGGGATGCGTATTTGGCTTCTTCTTCAAATACACATGTAGATCATGAGTCATGGTTGATTGACTCAGGTGCATTCTTTCACTTCACTCCCTATAGGGAGTGGTTCTGCGAGTATGAGAAATATGATGGTGGTGATGTCTTCCTATGAGATGATAGGAAGGCCAGAATCGTCGGACGTGGAAAGGTCAAGCTGAAGCTGCAAGGTGGAAGGATTAGAACACTTCCTAGTGTTTTGCATATTCCTACATTGGCCAGAAATCTGATTTATGTAAGCAAGATGGATGATGCAGGTGTAAAAATAGTGTTCGAGAAAGATGCTTGCAAGATGGTTCGGGGAGCACTGGTATTAATATGGGGAGTTCGGATTGAAACTCTGTAAAAGCTACAAGGTAGCAATTTTATTGATGGGTGTAACAGTTATGTGGTTCCTGAAAGTGGAGCGGAAAGCCTAGCGGTCTCTGGAAAAAATACCATGCTATGGCATCAAAGGCTTGGACATATTGGAGAGAAGAGAAGGGCCTTCGGATACTGCATGGAAATGGTATGGTAGAAGGTATGTCTAATTGCTCTCTGGATTTCGATTTTTGTGAACATTGTGTATATGGGAAGCAGAATCGGGTGAGTTTTCCTTCTGGTGCTAAGAGGGAAAAAAAGATATTAGAACTTGTGCACAGTGATGTGTTTGGACCTGTGTCAGTTCCATCACTGGGAAAGTCTGTGTACTATGTTTCATTCATAGATGACTTCTCAGGGAATACATGGATATATTTCTTGAGGAAGAAATCTGAAGTCTTTGACAAATTTAAAGAATTTAAGGCTCTGGTGGAAAACCAGACAGAGAAGAAGATAAAGGCGTTGAGGACAGATAATGGTGGGGAGTTCTGCAAGAAGGAATTTGAAGATTTCTGTAAGAAGTGTGGTATAGCACGACAGAAGACTACTCCATACACACCTCAGCAAAATGGAGTTGCAGAAAGAATGAATAGAACACTGATGGAAAAGGCAAGAAGCATGCTCAGTGGTACCGGGTTAGGACAAGAATTCTGGGCAGAGGTAATGGAGACTGCATGTTACTTAGTTAACAGATCACCTTCATCGGTGTTGGAGGATAAGACTCCACATGAGGTATGGACTGGTAAGAAACCCTCTCTTTCACATCTAAGGGTATTTGGATGTGATGCATATGTACATGTTCCAAAGGATAAAAGGACCAAGTTGGATAATAAATCTGAAAGGTGCATCTTTATTGGGTATAAGGATGGTTTAAAAGGTTACAAGCTTTGGAACCCGGAAACAAGGAAGGTTGTGTACAGCCGAGATGTGGTGTTTAGAGAGGTGAGAGATGTTGTAAACATGAATTCATATCAAGGGAACCTGAGAAGATAGAGTTTGAGCTAAAGGAGTATGAATCAGACTCTACAACAGAAGAAGATTCAGAAGAGGAAGAGCCACAAACCCCAGCTTTGAGAAGATCAGTTCGGGAAAGAAGGCAACCAGAAAGGTATAGTCCATCTGCTTTCTGTTCAGGTTTTGCCTTAACTATAACTGATGATGATCCCAGAACTGTTAGGGAGACAGTAGATTCAGAGGATGGAAAACTCTGGAAGGAGGCCATGGTTGATGAAATGGAATCCTTGCATAAAAATAAGGCATGGGATTTGGTGGAGTTGCCAGCTAGAAGGAAGCCCATCGGGAGCAAATGGGTGTTTAAGAAGAAGATGAATGTAGAAGGCTAGGTGGAGAAATACAAAGCTCGGTTGGTAGCCAAAGGTTATTCCCAAGTGCCGGGAATTGATTTTGGTGATATTTTTTCTCCTGTTGCCAAAGTTACTTCTATTAGATTACTTTTATCTGTTGCTGCTGCATTTGATTTTGAGATAGAACAGATGGATGTGAAGACAACATTTCTTCACGGAGATCTAGAAGAGGAGATCTACATGAAGCAACCTGAAGGTTTTATGGTGAAGGGTAAGAAAGAACTGGTATGCAGGTTGAAGAAGTCTCTGTATGGGTTAAAACGGTCACCAAGGATGTGGTATCAGAAATTTGATACCTATATACGGGGACTTGGCTTCACCAGAAGCAAGGAGGATCACTGTGTTTATTTTAAATTAATTGGTGACCGTGTTATTTATTTGGTCTTGTATGTGGATGATGTGTTGTTGATTGGAAATGACAAAGAAATTATCCAAGATTTGAAGACCCAACTGTTCTCCAAATTCGACATGAAGGATCTGGGTGCTGCAAACTATATTTTGGGCATGGAAATTAAGAGAGATCGGGCAAAGAGGAAGCTCTGGTTAAACCAGAGGAAGTATGTCGAGACTATATTGCAGAGGTTCAATATGCAAGATAGTAAACTGGTGAATGTTCCTATTCCTGTAGGTGTAAAGCTGTCTACTAAACAATGTCCCAAGACACAAGAAGAAGAGGAGGATATGTCTCGTGTTCCATATGCAAGTGCAGTGGTTAGCCTGATGTATGCAATGGTCTGTACTAGACTAGACATTGCACATGCAGTGGGAGTATTGAGCAAGTTTATGTCAAACCCAGGGAAGGAACATTGGACAGCAGTGAAGCGGGTTTTCAAATATTTATGTGGCACTAGTGATTATGGCTTGTGCTACTAGGGAAGACCAAGATTGGAAAGAATGTTGGACATTCGTGTTTTTGTTGATGCAGACTGGTCTGGAGATCTAGACCAAAGAATATCTACAAGTGGGTATGTGTTTAGCCTATTTGGAGGTGCAGTCAGTTGGATGAGTAAAAGACAGTCTGTAGTGGCACTTTCAACTACAGAGGCAGAATACATAGCAGCCACTCATGCAAGCAAAGAAGCAGTTTGGGCTTAGAGATTGTGTTCAAGTATGGGGTTGGTACAGCAAGCTATAAGGATATGCTGTGATAGCCAAAGTGCAATTTGCTTGGCTAAGAACCTTGCTTATCATTCAAAGACAAAGCACATTGATGTTCAATATCACTTTGTTAGAGATATGGTTGAGGCTAAAAGGGTGTTGCTGGTAAACGTGGACACTTTGAATAATGTTGCAGATGCATTGGCAAAGTCTGTGAGCACTCAAAATTTCTCTTGGTGTAAAGAAACAATGGGTGTTGAAGAATTGGCCCAATGACTTAGCTCTCCTATGGCCCCCTGTGGAAAGAAAACAACAAGTGGGAGAATGTTGGGTATGTGTTATATTATTTCCACGACTAGCCCCACGCGTTGTACGTTGTGCCGGGTGTAGCAGGGGGGTCACAGGGGGGGCGGCAGCCCCCCCTGTCGGGGTTCGAGGCAGTGCCCCGGCGAAAAAAAAAATTGGTGTGCGGACCCACCCATGTTTTGTGCATGAGTTTGCACATGGTTTTGGGGTACGATGGTTTTTGGCCCCTTGTATTTTGTAGATCCGGTCAAGGGAACTATGGTTATGTTCTAATCCAGGGTTAATGGATTGGGGTTTATGTATGCTTTGGCATGTATATATATGTGTTGTAACACTAAAAGGAATATAATGAAAAATCAAGTTGGTCGTCCCGATTTGGGATCCAAGGGAAAATCTCTGAGTTTGTCTGTTTTATGTTTTATGCTCTCGCTATTGTTTATTTTCTGTTATAAGATTCGTGTGTAGATAATTTCTGTTCATGGTTAAAACCTACAATATCAAGTCGATCCTTCTAGGTCTATTCCTTCAAGTAACATATCAACTGGACTCCCAACATTTGGAGAGCAATATTTTCCATCTTATTATCCTCCTCATTCTGGGGGGGCAACCTTTGGTCACCCAATATAACAGTACTTCGTTACTTTTTGGTCAACCTAATGTCGAAATGAATTTTTGTCAATGGAATCCCACTCTGCCTATCCAACCACAAACGGTTGTACACTCGTATCAACCATTTCAACCTGTTACACCCACATCATTTCCACTTGTTACTACTTCTTTACCCCTGTTACACCCACATCATTTGCACTTGTTACTACATTTTTACCCCTGTTACAGAATCAAAATGTTGTACAAAAACCTTATCAAGTGGGTCCTTCAACTCAATACCCTTAAATATTGGGTCCACAGACTCCAAATCCTTCGGTTATTTTACAAGAACCTGTATCTGGAATCTTTTATTCACAAGATGGTTTACCATTTTATGGGATTTCAGAGCCACAACCAAGTTATACTTATCCTCAACCGAATCCAATTTATCCTAATTCGGGTTATAACATTGGTGGACAGACCCCTTGGCAACCTCAGTCGCAAGTGCCTCAAACTTCATTTCAACAAGCATCATATTCAGGTTTTGGTCAACAGAATCCTCAAGCGTTTTCTTTTCAAAACAACCCCTATCTGGGTTACCAACAGCAGATTCCTAATGCTGGTGCTCAAATGCCTATTGCTCAAGAAATTTCATATTACGCTAGCTATGCTCAACCTGACCTTAATATACAGTTGCCTTTTGTTGCAAATTTAAAGTTACCAAAATTAAATTGGCTAACCAATGATCCAATTAACTATGCTCCTTGGTGGCTGGTGATACCTCACAAATTACCCTCAGATATTCCTAAGTTCAATGGAAACCCTAGAGAAGATCCATCGATTCATGTCATGACTTATCATTTATGGTGTTCATCAAACTCCCTGAATGATGATTCTATTCGACTACGTCTTTTCCAGCGTGTGCTCACAAGTCTGGCTGCAAAATGGTACATTGAGTTACCTAGAGCTTCTTTTGATAATTTCACTGCCCTAGCTACTGTCTTTTTGACTCACTTCCAGTTACCCATACGATATGAAACTGAAACGAAACTCTTGATCAATTTCAAATAGACTAATGCTACTCACATTTTTTATCATATTCATGAGTGGCGTCATTGTCGTAGAATGGTTAAGACAATTTGTTCCTGATAAGCTACTTGCTAAGTGGTTCATTAAGTCCCTGTTACTATCTATAACTGAGGATGTGGCTAAGGGTGGCGTCATCACTGAAGAGCAAGTTATCGCTCGTGCCCAATATTTGGACTTGATTTATACTCATTCTGGCACGCTCTATGAAAAAATTCCTAATGCGCCGATATCTAATTTTAAATTTTCTCCTCAATTAAAGGACTCTCATGCCGAAGATAGCTTGATTTGTACTGCAAGCACACATCATACTACTACATCTGATCCTACTCCTTCCGAAATTAACGTCATGTCATTTGACAAAGGAAAAAGTGACAAGCAACCTGGAAGTAAGAAAAAACAAACTTATAACCTGCAGGAAAGATCATCTAATCAATCGTCTGGATCTAGGAAACCTCGTTGTCCATGCATAATCTGTAATGAGGAAAAAAAATTTAGGGATTGAACTCACCACGCTGAAGTCTCAAAAATAATTAAGACTTCCAATGCTTCAGTTGTGTTGACAGATCCATTTTTGAATCCGGACACAAATTTGGTTGCTACGGATCCAGCTTCTAGTTCCCAAGTACTTATGTTATCTGTCACAAAACCTTCAACAGGTATTTTGGTGTCAACACACAATAAATATTATGGTAGTCAGGCCATTGATCAACCTACTACCTCAACCGTGAATCCGTCTACGGAATCAGTACCAGCTATTGCTATTCCTAAATTAACAATCAAGCCACCAAAGGGAGTAATTCACAAATCGACATATAATCCTCGAGCAAGAGCTGCATAAAATAATAATATAGTTCAATATTTGGCTCAATCCCCTTCAGCTATGTCTACTCTTGAGGTATTACAAAATTGTCCCTCCCAAAGACAAGCTTTATTGTTAGCTATTAGTGGAATTGATCCGACCGATTCTAATCTTGTCGTCTTTAATCATACGGGTTATGTGCCACAACTACCAATAGAATTTGCATTCTCCATACAAGTAAATGTTCTCAATCACCTTGTTCATCGTACTATTATTGATGAGGGAGAATCTACATGCATTATGTCTCTAAATTGTTGGAAGTCACTTGGCCCTTCGTGCTTATCACAATCATCAACGACGTTGAAGGCTTTTGATGGACGAACATATAAGCCTTGTGGTATTATTAATAACCTACAAGTTGAACTAGGGGGGGGGAAAGTGAATGTCGATGTAGAGGTTGTTGATGGACCCCTTGACTATAATATTCTACTTGGAAGGCCATGGGTATATGCAATGATTGCAATTGTTTCTACATATTTCAGAATGATTTCCTTTGCATATAAAGGTACTATCACAGTCATTAATCAACTATCCTTCTTTGCCTACGCTTCACAAGTAACTGGAAGTGTTATTTTCTTTCACGCACCCCAACTAGCACTTCAGAACATTGGTGAAGGAATCTTAAAGGATTCCACTCTCATGGGAACCTTTGCATTACCGCCACCTGCGACATCGACAAAAATTGCAAGTATAGAGACCTTCTACATTATCTCTTCCACTCCATCTGGCTTAAGGGAGAGTACGGGTGATTCTAAAATTGTTATGTTGGATGAGTTTCTGCGGCCCAGCCCTATTGAGCTGGCATAGCAATCAATCTATTTGGCTTGTGCGACGAATCCGAAATCAGCGTCGCCGATTGTTTGGGTTGATCGTTCCTTAGAAGTTGGTACTCCTTCTGATCCTTTTTTCCTCAATGTTCTTGACAGATGAGAATATTTTGGAAGCTATGATGTCAGAAGGAGAACCATGGGAAGATTACAATCATCGTTCCCATCTTCCTTGTTATGAAGAAAACTATCTTAGTGAACTATATCACCCATCGATCAAAATTTTATTTTCGAATTCTTTACCTATTAATGCAATCGATTCCGAGCGAAATCTATAAAATATTGAAGAAACCATTTCTGTTGATATTTCGACCAAACCTGGTGTTGTAGAAAATATTCATGTCGGTGTATCATGTTCTCCAACAGAACTCGAATCATATCGCTCTCTATTTCATGAATTCCATGATGTATTTTCTTGGTCTTACGAGGAAATTCCAGGCATAGATACTAGTATTGTTGAACACACTATTAATATGTATCCTGATGTCAAACTGGTGTGTTCATCCGGCTTCGTCCTGTTCATCCAAAGAAAGTCATTGCCATCAAAGAAGAAGTTGAAAAAACTTTGCGTGTTGGTTTCATTTACCCTGTTCTGCTAACTGAGTGGGTTTCCAATATCGTTCCTGTCATGAAAAAACAAGGAACCATTAGAGTGTGCATCGATTATCGGGATGTCAATATTGCATGTCCAAAAGACAACTATCTTACTCCTTGATCGACCAGATTACTGACGATTGTGTTGGATGCGAAATTTTTTCGTTCATGGATGGATTTTCGGGCTACAATAGAATCAATATCTACCAAGAGGATCAACATAAGACAGCATTCATCTATCCCTGGGACACATTCTCTTATAGGAAACTACCATTTGGTTTAAAGAACGTTGGGGCAAATTTTCAGAGAGCCATGGATTATGCTTTCAATGACATCAAGCACATTGTTCAACCGTATCTAGATGATTTCCCAGTGCATTCACGAAATCAGACTGATTACCCGATGCATTTGAGAGCCATCTTCTTATGCTGCCGACACTACAAAATACACCTCAATCCACATAAATTTGTGTTTTGTGTCGGTTCTGGTCGTTTTCTTGGATTCGTAGTCTCAAAAGAAGGAATTTGAATCGACCCATTGAAGGTTCAGGCCATTGTTTATTTTCCTACACCATCAACTTTATTTCAGATACAGAAACTTCAAGGAAAGGATAACTTCCTAAGACGGTTCATTCCAAACTACGCCGAAATGGCTAAAGGGCTTACTCGACTCTTGAAAAAGGGGATTCCCTTCCATTGGGACCAAGTTGCGCAAGATTCTTTTGATGTTGTCAAGGATACTCTTGTCTGATCATCATTAATATATCCCCCTAATTATCAAAATGATTATTTCCTATATATCGTCGCAGCTGAAATGACCATTTCTATGGTTTTGGTACAAGTAGAAGATGGAATTGAACATCTAATCTATTATTTGAGTCGTAATCTCAATGATACGGAAGTTAAGTATTCATACGTAGAAAATCTTGCCTTGGTAGTTGTTCAAGTTGTCCAAATATTTCACCACTATATCCTGCTCCGAAAGACCACTATCGTTTCGAATTGCAACCCCATGACTTATATCTTATCACGCCAATTGCTGGGGGGGGAATATTCAAAATGGATTGTCATTTTCCAGGGAATTGATTTGGAATTCATCAAATCCAAGTCAAAAAATTCTTTAGTTTTGGTTGAGCTTCTCTGTGATCTTCCCTTTAATAGTACTGCAACTACGTCGGAACCATCAATTCCTGACGAGTCTTTGTTTCTGATAGGATCATCTGATCCTTGGTACAGATATTTCATCATTTATCTCCAAACTCAAACTTTTAGACCTGATACATCTTGCTCTGAACAGCGACGTATACGATACCAAGACAAAGATTACCTGAATGTTGGCGATACACTTTATCGTCGTGGTGTCGATACAATTTTAAGGAGGTGCCTCATTCATGAGGAGGCCGAAAAGGTTTTAAATTATTATGATGCAGGAGCATCTGGCTCGATAAAATTATTGTAATTAGTAGAATAGGGGATCTTATGCTTTAAAGGAAGTTGATTCCCAAAAAGAGTTAAATTTATGTAATTTTAATGTTTTAAAGAGAGTTGGAATCAATTATATAATGTGAGGATATTTTTTGATGTTCTTGAATATAGGAGAACATGAATGTTTACTGAGAATTGAGAGATTTTGGAATATTGTAAATACAAAAGTTTCAATTCCAGCTTAACCTATGTCATAAATGTTCTGGCTATGAAGGAACAAGTGCGTGATAAAAACTCTGCAGTGGAGGTTTAGTATGGTGATTTCCATAGTAAGGTTTGAGTGGAAATTCGAATCATCATTGATCACAAACTGGATCAATGATTGATCCACAAATGAGTTAAATAAAGTGTGAACTTAAACCATGTAGAGGTTGCATATATGCCCAAGAAGAAGCCACAGCCACAATTTCTAAGGCCAATGAATTGAAGAACGCGATCCATGCAGTAATCGAGAGCACAGATTCGACTCAAGGAATTTATCTACACGTAGAATTTCCTGAGAGAACTCTACAAAAAGTGACAGCCTACAAATTATTCACCGTTGCTTCAAGCTTAGTTTCTGAAAATGAAATTTCATCTCATATTATGAATAATAAGGGCTAAGTTAATCATATGGACCAATTTTTGTATACAATACTTCTATGGAATCTGTGAAGCAAATTGATCTACAATGTTCACCAAAAAGGTGAGGGTTGTGCATCGAATGAAGGCAGAAACCATGAATCGATTGTGCAGAGGAACAGAGAAGCGGTTTTATAAACAGCAAGTGGTTTTTGCACGGCATAAAAATGGTAAGTGGTAATTATTGAAAGGATGTGATAGTGTTAAGGCAGTGACACGTGTGAGAAGAAACCACCTATTTTTCATGATATGAAAACTCTAACCATCGCGCACGTTGAGGTGTGATATCTGTCAAATCGGAAATGTGAGGAGAACGAAGGTGAAATTTTAAATATGCTAAGGAGCATAGGCATATGGCAAATTTTAATGGATAGTCATCATCAAGTGCGACAACCATTGGATGAAAGTTGAAGTCGACGGTGGAGATTTAAAATGCAAGGTATGTTATAAAGGTGTATTGCAAGATAAGTTGGGGCCTGAATAAATATTTGTTGGCATAAGGTTAAATCCAAGATCGGAAGCATTGAGTTACAAATAATTAGGCGGGTAATTATTTGAGTTCATCATTATAGCTTATAAAGGAAATAGTATGATTAAGGGCTATATCAACAAATGAGAAAGTTTGAATTTGGGGTAAATATATACATATGCATTTTTATATACATATTGTGGGTTTATGCAACATAGGATGCGTCATGTGGTATCAAAGCCAAAGTAAACTCTTTTGAAGTTAAAACCGAATTGTGTAAAAATGCAATTGAAATTGAAATTGCAGAAAGGGTGATCATAATAAAGCAGAAATGGATTTTGCGTGCAACTGAACAAGGTGTGTTTCAGATTTGATATTTTGTGAACAGATTGAGATTTACCTTAAGATAGTGAGTTATTGCAGCCACAAAAAGTTTGCATAAGAACAAGCATGATGAATACTTATCACAGATGGTAGGCTGTGATAACAAAGGAATATTGGAAACTTTTGAGGAGTTTTTTTACTGTATTTACATAGATTGTGTTAGAACCTAATTTGAACCTTAGGTTGAAGGAAGGTAAATCAGGGTAACCTCAAACCACGCTCAGCCTTGTGGCTAGCCCTACAAGGTCAGGAGAGGGCTCTCTCCGTGAAAAATATTCAATGAAGTATAACTACAAACTGATTTTAGGCTAGGTATAATAAACTTGGAATGTTTTATCAAATTTCAGGGTTGTATGAACAGATGGGGTTGGGCAGTTTGAAACTGGGGAATTAAAACAGAGATACAGGGTATTTTTTGGGGCAAGGTAGGCAGGATTTTAACAATTTAGTTTAAATAATGATGGAATGTGTAAGACTGGTGAGAAGCTGAAAAGGGCATAGGAGATGGATCCTTTTCAAACAACAAAAAACATAGAGTATTGAATGATTTCCCAAGGCAGAGCATTATACAATGGATTCTACCTATCTATCTTGAAAGCATTCAACCAAAGATATGAATGAATGGATGGAAAACATAAAAATTAACAGATGAACACAAAGGAAAGAACAGTGCTAAAATCCATACCACAGGGATCCCACAAATCAGTGTTGCATTTCTTTATTAATTCCCTGCCAAACTATTACAAATGGAGCGCAGTGCATCCTCAATGATTTCCCAACTTATTCCACTATGACCCCCTTTCAAATGACTCTGAAATTACATTAAATAGTTAGAATTTGAGGGGAGTAGATCCACAGAAGGAGGGGTTGTTTCAACAACCCAGAAACTAAAATTTGAATATAGGAAAAGACCAACAATATGCCCCTGAATAGAAGGAGCAATACATTCGACTACCTGGAGAAATTTTTTGTCATACCCAATGAAGGAAAAGAGGCAGCCTGAATAACAGATCCTTTTTTCATCGTTGTTGTAGATATTTCTGTGTTCATAATTAGCTCACGGCCTTGATCGTTTCTTTTTCTTTGTCGAAAATCTCTTTGCCAAAGAAAATGCCTTTGCAACCAAGAAAGTCACATTTGTCATTTTAATGAAGAAAAGGCCCTTTTTATTGAAAAAGAGAAAAAGGAAAGGATGGTGGGCCCAAGAAAAATCGCAATCGCAATCACAAATCACAGCAGAAGGGAAGCAGGAGCGAAGTGCTGGCGGGGATTTTCCGATTGCGATATGCGATTCATCGCAATCGCAAATCGCATCGGAAGGGGGGAGGGTGTATTGCAAAATAAAGCGATGCGATGAAAAACTTGCGATGCGATGGAGTATAGACCAAAGATAAGGGAGCGGAAGAAATTCTTTTAAAACAAACATAAAATGAAAATTTCCATTTTACACAGAGAAAAACCTTTTTCTTTTGAAAGAGCGGAAGGGCTTTTAGGTGGGACCGGGGGGAATCGCAATCGCAAATCGGCGAAGGAGGGGTTTCAGAATTAAATTTTGTGGGAATCAGCGATTTTGATGGGCGATATGCAATTAATCGCATCGGGGAATTGGAAGAGCGGGGTCATGAATTCGCGGGAACGCTGCGAAGTTTCAATGCGATCGGACCGGAGGAAGGGGATGCGATGCAATCGGAGATGGGTAAATCGCATCGGAAGTGTTTAATCAGAGAGGGGTCAATCGGGAGTTGATGAACTATTATGATGCGATGTGATCGAATCGGAAGTATGAGGTTCAATTGCATCGGAGGTTTGAAATATGCGGTAATTACAAAGGAATAAAGAATTTTTCGGTAAAGGCTAAAAATTATATAAAAGAAAAGGTAAAGGTTATAGAGTTTAAAGGGTCCAAATGAAAAAGAAGGGCAGGGATAGAAATTTTGGGGGCTTTTATTCACTTAGGCATATCTTCCAATCCAGAAGTCAGTTTGGGGAGTATGATATATCGTTCCAGGCTCTATCTGATGGACATACTTAGAACATGATTTTGCACTGAAAATATTGT
This sequence comes from Pinus albicaulis, assembly GCA_034641835.2. Classification (NCBI taxonomy): domain Eukaryota; kingdom Viridiplantae; phylum Streptophyta; class Pinopsida; order Pinales; family Pinaceae; genus Pinus; species Pinus albicaulis. Next base: position 1,774,345,042 of record CM076580.1, read on the forward strand.
GGAAAACACCTTTGAAAAGCAGGGTGGTGGCTGTGTAGAGATAGCAACTTCTGAAACTCAACTTATTACATATGAAGACATAAAATTACATAAAAAATGATAATAAAAGCAAAGTACCATGTTTTTCACCTCAAAACATGTTTTGAGGTGAAAATTACATCAAGCTTAATAGAACAACTCTTTGATTTTTCCAGATACTGTGCCTTTGAGTTTATTTGACCTCCTCGTGACCTTACTGATATTTATTGACACTTGACTCATTAATTTGACCACGATGAGACCCTATAACCTACTGAGACCAACCCTATGATAACATGATTTGCGGAATGAAAGTGAATCATGACTGAATACCATAGAGAGGAGAATCAGCAAGTTTCTGCATGAGGGAAAACTGATGAAAAACCACTACCATCAATGAATCCATGACTTAATGGAATGATGAAAATTTATGGTGTGGGACTCCTACTATGCAAATGAAAAAGAGTAAATTTGATCACTGATGCTAGTGTGACAAAACTGACACTAACATTGGCTCCAATGGGGATGGTACCTCCTTGGAGGTGCCAAGAACACCGTAGACCAAGTAGCCTTATCCATTGGGAAAATATGGTCAAAACACTGAAAACTAACACAATCCAGACTAACTCTGACTCAAACTATGACTGAAAACTAAATTAAAACCAGCAAACCTTACACATATCATTCAAGTTTTATAGCCTTCACCTCGGGCCCCAAACTTCAATGACTGTGTACTTGAAATCTGACCAGCTATGGCAATGGTATATACAATGATTGTGACATATTTTTTGATCCATTATCTCAAAAATGGTAGTGCTTCAAAAGCATACCATTCAGTGGTCCTCCAGGGCAGTCTTGGCCATCCATCTCAGTGAGCAGAAAGGTGTTATGTCCCCTGTACGTTGAAATCTTGTATGGTCCTTTCCACAGGTTGTCGAACTTACCATGCTTCCCTTTGTCCTCATTTCGTGCATCCCATTTTAACACCACATCTTCCAACTGAAATTTTTCTGCTTTGGTTTTACGGTCATAGATTTTCTTTATCTTTTCCTGCAACTGAATAGTGTTATGAGAAACTTCCTCCCTTGTTTGCTGAAGGTGGATCATCTGATTGATCCTTCGCTGATTATCGTCCACTTCACTGCCAGCCTCTTACAATAGTCTCATGACCCGAACTGTAAGTGATGTAGGAAACACAGTGTCAGTGCCATAAATTAATTCAAATGGTGAAATACCTATGGATTTCTTACAGCTGACTCTATCTGCCCATAACGCGTTGATGAGCTTTCGATGCCAATTCCTCTTATTTGTTTCCAGCATTTTCTTAATTATGTTTATCAGAGATTTATTTGATGATTCTTCCAGGTCGTTGCCTTGTGGGTATTATGTTGTTGAATGGCCCAACACAATATTGTATTTGTCGTAGAATTGCACCATCTTCTTAGATCTAAATGTTGTTGCATTATCGGTTATGATTTTGTGAGGGCAACCAAAATGAGACAAGATATTTGATTCTAAGAATTGAATGATTACCGTATCAGTGGCCTACCTTGCTAGAATGGCCTCGATCCATTTGGTGAAGTAATTTGTACCTGTCAAGATCCATCGATGATGTGTTGATGATGCGGGATGGATTTACCCTATGAAATCAAGTCCCCACTGCTAAAAAGGAGCATTTGCTGAAATTGGTTTCAAAGGAAGAGGAAGCAATTTCCTTTTTCCTTGGAAAATTTGACACTCATGGCAACTCATCACTGTTTTATACAAATATGAAAATAAAGTGGGCTAATAATATCCTGCTCTCAACACTTTGTTAGCTGATGTTTTCCAAAAGAAATGACCACCACAATCACCTTTGTGAAAGTCATGCATCACTTGTTGAGCCTCATCTTCAACCAAACAATTAAGTAGAATACCTCCTGGATCTTTCCAATAAAGAGCATTTTTTAGAATACATAACTTAGCAGACTTGAGTTTTAATGATCTACCTTTGCTTCCAGACATCCCGGGAGGTGGTGAAAGATGCTGAAGAACATAAACTATGTCTGAATACCATGGGGATTGGAGAAAAATGTCTAAAATTGGAACAAGTGAACCGTCATCCTCATCCTCTGACATTGATGCTATGAGGTTTATGTCCAGAGCACACAGGTTGGATTGTGCCATTAGTTTTGCCAAACCTTGTCTTTTGACTAACTTTTTGGGTTTAATCTCCAAATCATATTCCAACATTGCTACTATCCACTTACCTCTTCTTCATTCTGGATCATTTTTCATCAACACATCTTTCACTACTGCACTATGAACATATGCTATAGTATGTGAATGCAGAATGTATACTCTAAAATCCTTCAATGCTTTTATAAGAGCCAATTCTTGTTTCTCAATGATATTATACTGCAAGGCAGCATCTAGAATATTCCTACTGAAAAAGGCAATGGGTTGTTCAATCTGATCTCTCTTTTGCATTAATACCGCAGTCATGGTATGCTCTGATGCAAATGAGAATATAATGAAATCTTGAGTGTAGTCAGGACTAATCAAGAGTGGGGCATTGGACAGAGAAAACTTTACCAGATTAAATGACTGGATAGCCTCCTCACTCCTTTTGACAGTGATTTCCTTCTTCAACATGTTAGTCATTTCCCTTAAATGTTCAGCTAAATTGGGTATAAATCTGTGCAAGAAGTTCATCTTACCATTAAATTCCTGAATCTCATTTTTGTTACGTGGGAGGTCTATGTGCTGAATCGCCTCCACTCTCGAAGGATCGATGTGGATACCGTCTTTAGAGATGATATGCCCCAGCATCTTGTCGTCGTCCATAGCAAATAGAATTTTCTTCGGATTGAGAGAAATCCCAAACTTTCTGCATCGTTGAAATACAATCCTCAAGTGGTGCAAATGTTCATCATCAGAACCAGAAAACACTGTTATATCATCCAAATAAACAACCATAAAAACATCCTTTTCATTGGAAAAAGTGATATCCATTGCCCGCTGGAATGTAGCTCCAGCGTTCTTCAGTCCAAATGGCATTTTGGCATACTGGAAAGTTCCCCAAGGTGTTGTGAAAGCAGTTTTGTCTTGGTATTTTTCATGCACCAAGATCTGATTATACCCTGAGTAACCATCGAGTAGTGACATCCTTGATGCTCCAACTACTCTTTGCAGAATATGATCCATCTTCGAAAGTGGATAATTTTCCTTTAAGGATGCTTTATTCAGATTTCGTAAATCTATACACAACCTTATTTCTCCTGTCTTTTTGCGTATCGGGACCAAATTTGAAATCCAGTCAGAAAATCTAATTGGGACAATGATACTAGCTTTATACAATCTGTTTACCTATTTTTCAATGGATGGAAGCAGCTTTGGGTTGATCCTTCTCAGCTTCTGTCTAAATGGATTCTGATCTGGCTTGATGGGAATAGTATGCTGAATTATATTTTTGTCATACACCTTCAAATTTGAATAATCCCACACAAACACATCAGAAAATTTAGAGAGTAATTTAACATATTGTTCCTTTACCTTAGGGGACAAGGCTTTTGATAACTTCACAAGCTTAGGCTTGTCAGTTGTTCCAATATTAACATCTTCCACTCCTTTATCAGTAGGCGCCAAGCTCGGTTTCTTTGCGACATAATATTGATCAAAAAGCTCCTCTAAAGGTATAATACCTCTAGGAATTACATTCTCTTTCAGTTGTAACACGTCGATTTGATTTGCTTCGATTTCTCAATCATCGACCTCATAATCACCCTCTATGGAAGTGTCTTTGAATTTTCCTTCATTCTGCAAAAAAACATTGATTTCATTGTCATCCCAAAACACTTGCCAATACCTTAGATTATCCGAAACAGCAGGCCGTTGTTTGACATAAATTTCAAATTTGTTGCTGGAATTCATTGGAAACTTCAAATTTCTTGCAGTGGTGGCAAGAGAATCTGCAATAAGATTCTGCATTCGGGGTACTGTTGTCAAAGTGTACTCAGAAAACGTCCTCAAGATGTCTAGGACTGCATTTCTGTAGGCCCTCAATCGCGGATGTTTTGCTTGATACTCTCCCTTTACCTGTTTTATTATCAACTCTGAATCTCCATAGACAGAAATCCTCTTTTCATTTAGCTTCTTCAAAATTTTCAAACCTGCAATCAAAGCTTCATACTCTGCTTCATTGTTAGAGCAGTCAAAATCCAATTTGTAAGCACATACTCTAACATTAATAGGAAATTTTTCAGGCTGGAAAACAAGGCTCCGAATCCATATTCCTATACCAGCACCGTCCTTACCAATAGCTCCGTCAAAGTCCATGCTCCAAAGGCCTTCTTCTTCTTCTAGATGCCGAAATTTTTCTTCTTTCCTACTTTATCTTGACTAATTTCAGCATTTTTCTGTTGTTCATTTTCCTTTTTCTGCTGGCAGGCAGGAAGCTCAGAAATGCTTGCTGCTTTATCTTTTTCCTGTCTAAGGACTTCCCTAAAATTTTCTGAAATTTCAGGTACCTCATCTACTTCTACCAGCTGAACATTTTCATCATTCAAACCACCGTCTGAATAATATACAAATGACTCTAAATCTGTGTGGACTGCATTAATGGGATGATTAACTGGCTTCTCTTTCCTGGTGATCATGTATTTCATTTTCTTCTCTCGGTATAGTTTTCTCAACTAACCGAACACGGGAATGGTGGCATAAGAGAAATCAAGCTGCATGGTTCCTTTCAATTTTGCACCCCATGACCTGGACAAAAGCATTCCAAATCGTGGTGGAACATTGGCAACAACCACATCCATCAAAAAAAATTTGGCTGGGATTTTGTCTAAAGATACTACCAAGTCTTTGATAATACCAATACAATGGACCCTACCGGAGTCAAAGGAATACAAATCATGGTATTTGCGGGTAATATCAAGACCTAACTTCTCCATAATGGCTTTGGGAATCAAGTTATGCGATGCTCCAGAGTCCAACATAGCATTATGTAAAATGAACTCATGCAATCTAAGACTCAGGTAGAAGGGAGGGACTTCACTTTCTTTTGACTGACCTTCTATGGCTGGACCAAAAATGAGTTCAGGATAGTCATATTCAACATTTACCATATCTGATACAGAGTCTATTTGAAAAATCCTAGAGACCTGATGTTTATAAGTGTTGTTTTTTACCAACTCAGTCAAGGGCATGGACACCTTCAGCTTGGAAATTTCATTTTCTAAATTAAAAGATGGAAATTTTTCTACCACTTTGACGGGAGGATCTTTCTTCTCCACTTGCTCCTTTGTTGCGCTAACCTGATTATTTTCATTTGCAATGTTAATCGCTGAGGATGCCTTGCTGGGAGAAGGATCAGCAGGCTCTTTCCCTTTTCTTTGAGTATTTGAGGAGTCATTCTTCGATTGCAGCTCTTTCCTTTTTTGAATGGGATTGATTGGCACATCTCTGCTCCTCAAAGAATATTGCTTCTATTGCGCTAACAAAGCATTCATATATCCTCGTTGATAATCATCAGACTCTTCTTCTATCGCTACATCATTGGCCAATATGAAATCATCATCTCTTCGAGTGTTTGGAACCATTGTATATTCTTCGTCTTCTATGAGAAAGATGGCCGCACTATCGGCAGTGAAAAAATGGTTAGCTTCAACTACCGGATCATCATCATCGCCTGTTTCTGTTCCCTGAACATAATTTTGCTGCAAAGGGGTCCTGGTCTGCTATTTTTGTGCTATTTGGTCTTGCATTTTATGTTCCCTTTGCTTAATTTGGAATTGTGGCTGTTGCTGTCCTCTGAAATTCGGATTCCTGATTTGTGCTTCAGGCCTGTCTGAAATAGTCAACCAATCAACCATCTTCTCCACCGTTCGGATCAAAGTATCCATCTTACTGTCCGAAGGAGAGGCTTCTTCTTTCACAGTTACTCTCTTTTCAGCTCTTGTCCGCGCTTTTCTAGCCAGAAAATTGCTTCTACGCTCACAACTATCTTCTGCATATCTTCAAGTGTGGTAGGATCATATCAGTATCGAAACCATCTGGAAACTTGATAAAAGCTAACCCCATGGGGGGTTTCAGGTTGGCCGGAATAGCATTGTACACAGCATTAAACCTCACACAATAATCTTGTACACTTTCAATATTCAGACAAGATTTGGAGTGGGTTTTTCTTTACCTCCCACTAGTCTAGGAATTGTTTATGTAACTCCTGCAAAGTGTGGATAGAGGCTGTTGGTAAAGCTCTGAACCATTTTCTAACTTCACCTCCAAAACTTTGGACAAACAATCTTGTGGTCACATTTTCTGCCTCTACCTCATGAAGGTCAAAAAAGTCATTCATCTTATCAACATGCTGCTGAGCTGTGGTGCTTTGAGTGGCATCAAAAATAGGTATTTTACTTTGATAATCAGCAGGCATATCATTCAGATTCTGAGGCAAAACCAGGGGTGCATACCGGGCAGCCATGATTCGAGGTGGATTTACAACAGAGTTTGTGCTACTAGGATTCAAGGGAGGTGTTGATGGAGGAGTTGAAAGTTGAGAATTGACTTCTGAAACTTATGGGAATGCTGATGAATTAAGGGCAGAAAGTGTTGTTTCTGATAACTCTGAAGGCTCATGGATATTGGTTACAGTGATAGATGTTTGAGGGGAATTTAAAATGTAGTCATCAATTGATCTGTTTTCCCTTTGAACTTCAATATCTATAAGAAATTCTAGATCTAAAACTGTGTCATCAAGTGCAGTTTCTGATTTATTTCTGAACAAAGAAAGCTCAAAACACGCATCAAAAGAGAGGTCTTCTACAAACAACCACTCACTGAGCCAGGTATGGGATCTGAAAATAGGTCTAGGGCTTACTGAACCTTCTTGTATTCTGATTATTCTTGGGATGAGATTAGGATTTTCAAACACAGGGGGAGGATTTGGATCAGGGTTGGCCCTTGTGTATCTCCTTGAAGCCAATGTGGTCAAATTTCTACTTTATGATGTTTTATTTCAACCTAACAAACTCTGAACCTCCTCATCCAGAGTTCAAGAATCTGTATGGAAGATATTACCGGGGTGATTAGTCTTTTGTTTTAAATATATTCCCTAGTATGGTCGCTAGGAAATGTTAGCACCTAATTTGAACCTTAGGCTGAAGGAAGGCAAATCACAGTAACCTCAAACCACGCTCAGCCTTGTAGCTAGCCCTACAAGGTCAGGAGAGGGCTCTATCCGTGAAAAATATTCAATGAAGTATAACTGCAAACTAAAGGCTAGGTATAATAAACTAGGAATGTTTTATCAAATTTCAGGGTTGTATGAACAGATGGGGTTGGGCAGTTTGAAACTGGGGAATTAAATCAAAGATACAGGGTATTTTATGGGGCAAGGTAGGCAGGATTTTAACAATTTCGTTTAAATAATGATGGAATGTGTAAGACTAGTGAGAAGCTGAAAAGGGCATAGGAGATGGATCATTTTCAAACAGCAGAAAACATAGAGTATTGAATGATTTCCCAAGGCAGAGCATTATACAATGGATTCTACCTATCTATCTTGAAATCATTCAACCAAAGATATGAATGAATGGATGGCAAACATAACAATTAACAGATGAACACAAAGGAAAGAACAGTGCTAAAATCCATACCACATAGATCCCACAAATCAGTGTTGCATTTCTTTATTAATTCCCTGCCAAACTGTTACAAATGGAGTGCAGAGTGTCCTCAATGATTTCCCAACTTATTCCACTGTGACCCCCTTTCAAATGATTCTGAAATTACATTAAATAGGCAGAATTTGAGGGGAGTATATCCATAGAAGGAGGGGTTGTTTCAACAGCCCAGAAACTAAAATCTGAATATAGGAAAAGACCAACAATATGCCCCTGAAAAGAAGGAGCAATACATTCAACTGCCTGGAGAAATTTGTTGTCATACCCAATGAAGGAAAAGAGGCAGCTTGAAGAATAGATCCCTTTTTCATCGCTACTGTAGATATTTCTGTGTTCATAATTAGCTCACGGCCTTTATCGTTTCTTTTTCTTTGTCGAAAATCCCTTTGCTGAAGAAAATTCCTTTGCAACCAAGAAAATCACATTTTCCATTTTAATGAAGAAAAGCCCCTTTTTTATTGAAAAAGAGCGAAAGGAAAGGATGGTGGGACCAAGGAAAATCGCAATCGCAATCGCAAATCACAGCGGAAGGGAAGCGGGAGCGAAGTGTTGGGGGGGATTTTCCGATTGCGATATGCGATTCATCGCAATCGCAAATCGCATCGGAAGGGGGGAGGGTGTATTGCAAAAGAAAGGGACGCAATGAAAACTTGCGATGCGATGGATTATAGACCAAAGATAAGGGAGTGGAAGAAATTATTTTAAAACAAACATAAAATGAAAATTTCTATTTTACACAGAGAAAAACCTTTTCTTTTGAAAGAGCGTCAAGGCTTTTAGGTGGGACCGGGTAAATCGCAATCGTAAATCGGCGAAGGAGGGGTTTCGGAATTAAACGTTGCGGGAATCGCCGATTGTGATGGGCGATCTCCGATTAATCGCATCGGGGAATCGGAAGAGCAGGGTCATGAATTCGCGGGAACGCTGCAAAGTTGCGATGTGATCGGATTGGAGGAAGGGGATGCGATGTGATCGGAGATGGGTAAATCGTATCGGAAGTGTTTAATAGGAGAGGGGTCAATCGGGAGTCGATGAACTATTATGATGCGATGCGATCGAATTGGAAGTATGAGGGTCAATCGCATCGGAGGTTTGAAAGATGTGGCAATTAAAAAGGAATAAAGAATTTTTCGGTAAAGGCTAAAAATTATATAAAAGAAAAGGTAAAGGTTATAGATTTTAAAGGGTCCAAATGAAAAAGAAGGGCAGGGTTAGGCCTTTTGGGGGCTTTTATTCACTTAGGCACATCTTCCAATCCAGATGTCATTTTGGGGAGCATGATATATCGTTGGAAAGCTCTTTTTGGGCTCTATCTGATGGACATACTTAGAACATGATTTTTCACTAAAAATACTCTGGAAAACACCTTTGAAAAGCAGGGTGGTGGCTGTGTAGAGATAGCAGCTTTTGAAACTCAACTTATTACATATGAAGACATAAAATTACATAAAAAATGATAATAAAAGCAAAGTACCATGTTTTTCACCTCAAAACATGTTTTGAGGTGAAAATTACATCAAGCTTAATAGAACAACTCTTTGATTTTTTCAGATACTATACCTTTGAGTTTATTTGACCTCCTCATGACCTTGCTGATATTTATTGACACTTGACTCATTAATTTGACCAGGATGAGACCCTAGAACCTAATGAGACCAACCCTATGACCTAATAACATGATTTGTGAAATGAAAGTGAATCATGACTGAAGACCATAGAGAGGAGAATCAACAAGTTTCTGCATGAGGGAAAACTAATGAAAAACCACTAACATCAATGAATCCATGACCTAATGGAATGATGAAAATTTATAGTGTGGGACTCCTACTATGCAAATGCAAAAGAGTAAATTTGATCAATGATGGCAGTGTGACAAAACTGACACTAACGGATTGCATGAGAAAGAGATGAATTGTGTTATGATTGGATATTGTTGGTGAGATAGATGCTTAGAAAGCAAATAAAGCTCTGTGTAAATTCTAATTTGTTGAGGTTCAAATTCAAAATTATTATTCAAAGACAAGGACGCATTTTAGGAATGAGATCCAAATTGATGTGGATTGAGGTCTTGTTTAGGATCGATTGTTGTGGCAGCGGCCGTATGTTAAAAGATTGCACAGTGGAAGCATAGAGATCAGAGACAAAACATCAGAAGCAGATTTACAAGAATGGTAAAAACCAGCAAACAAGGAGATCCTAAAGACAGGTGATGTTGGGAAGATGGTATGCATAAGTTTTGATTAATTAATGATAGTTTATAGATTCAAACAGATCAAGGGAGTGAAAAAGTTACATGTTTTCAGGAGACAAATAGCCGAGACATAAATTGATTTACCAAGGTATAAAAGTTTGCAACAGTTGAGTGAATGGAAAAATTGGCACAAGACTACAACAGTAAAAATTGTAGTAAGAAATTTTTGAAGTTATTATAAATTGTAGCAGAACCTTATTCCAGTTGAGGCTTGGAATAGATAGGGACAAAGGAGTCCTTAAGGGAATTGGGTGTAGCAACCAATGAAAGATAAATATTTCTCAGTGCAAGTTCTAAGGGAAGAGGACTTGGAAACGAAACAAAGGAGAAGTTTGGTGAGAAAATCAACTTAGAAGGAAGTTGATTGGTTGCAGATGTAGAAGCTCACACAGAAGTAAAGATGGCTATGGGAAGTCATAGAGAAGGTTCAAAAGAAGGCTACAAGCTAAAAGAAAGAGGTGCTAAAACAATCCGCAAGAACTGGATGAGGCAAGAGGAGCTTGACAAGGAGTTGGCTGAGATAAGCAAAGAACTCAATGTGTTAACAATGTTTCTAGAGGAAAACCAAAGACAAGGTTGGGTCTTGAGGAAAAATACAGTGAAGTGGTATAAGTTACAGAGAAGGCTACGACAGAGACAAATGAAGTGGTTGGATGAAAAACTCAGAGAAATAGAGTCAGGAATGGAAGTTTCCATTTGTAAACCAGAACAGGGTGAAATTCAGGGTGAAGAGGACAATGAGAAAGATTCCATGGACTATTGGAATAGTCTAGAACACTTCAGAGATATGCTGACAAGGAGAGAAAATGGGGCCATGAGGCCTTGTGTTTCTAAAACTCATAGTTTTTATGTGTTTGCAAGATGTACAAAAGATGATGGACAGTCTGATGAAACTGTCACAAAAATGAATAAAGTTCTTGAGGTAAAGTATGATGGAGAATGCATTTTCGAGGAGGAAGGCACTGATTTATTGCAGCAGAAGGAATTCATAGATGAATTTATGTTTGGTTTAATACAGCCAATTAAAGTTGTTAGGAGCATAAGCATAAGGAAAATTCCATATTGAGATTCCAAGGAGGTAAACAAATGAATTTGTTTAATGAAATTGATGAGAGAATTTTTCAATGTGATGACACAGAAAACAGGATAACTCAGGAAGATTTCCAGAAGAAGAATGAAACCGAGAATGAAGGTTGTGATGAAATGTTGGAAATATTTCAAATGGAAATAGAATTTTTGAAAAGATGGCTCAAATAACCTAAAGGAGAAATGAAGCTTGCAAAACCTAATAAAGAATAGATTGCAATTATATTTTTATCTTTTGGGCGAGGTACCAGTTCCCAAGTCTTTCTTTTTTTTTATTTGAGACATTTCTTCTTGCATGGCCTTTATCCAATAAGGATCTTTGCTTGATTGAGAAAAAATTTCAAGTTCTATTAAAGATAATAGAGCCACATCATCTTTTCTTGGGGTGCTTAGCATCCTTCTTCGAGTTTGAATTCCTTCATCTATATTTCTGATGACCTGTTCTTCCGGATGATGTCTTTGAATAAACTTGATCTTAGAGGGAGTTTTTAAAGATTCACTTTGAGGTTCACTTTGAGGCTCTCCATTCTCCTCTTCTTTTTCAGGTTCTTCTTCTTCACTTTGTTCAAAGAAAGGCTCAACTTCATGATCTTCAATTCTCTTTTCTGGAAGGCCTTCATCAATATTCACATCAATGCTTTCCACTATTCTTCGTAGATGATTGTTGTAACATTTGTAAGCTTTGCTCCTAGTGGAGTATCCAAGAAATATTCCTTCATCAACTCTAGAATCAAATTTTCCTCGTGAGTCATCATTTATTTTTATGAAGAATTTGCTTCCAAAAACCCCGAAATATTTTACTGAAGTAGGTCTTCCTTTCCATAATTCATAAGGAGTCTTTTCATTATTTGGTCTTAGTTGAGTTCGATTTAAGGTATAAACTGCGGGTCCACCTACTTCTCTCCAAAATTTTGGTTACAAATCAGCTGCTAGTAGCATTGTCTTTGCCATTTCTTGATGGTTCAGTTCCTTCTTTCAACTACTCCATTTTGCTAGGGTGTCCTAGCTGTAGAGATTTCTCTTTCGATTCCGTGCTCTTTACAGAATTCATCAAATTATTTTCAGGTGAATTCTCCTCCTCTATCCCTTCTAAGACATTTAATCTTAGAATCTTTCTCATTCTCAATGAGAGCCTTAAGATTCTTAAAACATTCAAATGCTTCGGATTTATATTTTATGAAATATATCCACATCATTCTAGTATAGTCATCAACAAATAGAGCAAAGTACCTTTCACCTTGAAGAGCTGGAGTTCTAATTGGCCCACACAAATCTGCATGAATGATTTCCAAAGGTTTTGATGTTGAGAACTCCTTATTTTTGTGGCTAGTTCTGGTTTGCTTTCCATGTTGGCATGGGCCACATACAACTTAATTTGGCTTGCACATTTTAGGAATGTCCCGTACTACTTTAATTTTGTTGACGTTGACTAGGTTATCAAAACTTGTATGCCCCAATCGCTTGTGCCATAACCAACTTTCATCTGTTTGACTTAAGTAACATTTATCTTCTTGGATTCTACTGAGAATGTAAACATTATCTAGTGTTCTTACTCCTTTTGCCACAAGTTCTCCTGAGGATGAGTCTCTTATTTCACAATTTTTTGTACTAAAGACAAAATTATGTCCTTGGTCACAAATCTGGCTAACACTTAAGAGATTGTGTTTGAGCCCTTTTTCCAGTGATTTTAGCGGATCCACTTCCGAAGGATACATTTACATTTTTCTTGTTCAATGAGATAAACTTCTTTTGGTCACCTGTCATATGTCTTGAGCATCCACTATCCATGAACCAATGATTTTCTTCGTTGTGAGCACACAGAGCTAGGCCACATTTATCAGTTTTTAGATTTATGCTTTTAGTTTTTTCCTTTTTGAGAGGGAAATTTTGTTCATTATGATCATAATTATCACATAATGAGCAAGACAGATCAAATTTATCCAAAGGATAAAATGAATTGTAACTTTTGATTTGTCCTTTCTCTTTAGGACCACGTAGTTGGTTTGCTTGATCGTTCAATCTTGGTGCTTCATTCTTATGATCCTTGCAATGCTTAGCTTGATGCCCAAAGTTTTTACAATAGTAACAATACCCAAGAAAAATAGTTTGATACCTGTTGTAGTATCCATGGCTTGAGCCAACATTCTTCCTTGGAGTTTCTCTTTCTTAAATTCTTGGTTTTGAGATGGGACTTTGTTCTTGACGAGATGACTTTTCTTCTTTTGGATGGCAAGAGAGTACGTCAGCATAACTTCAAGCATTATTCTTTGTACTTGATGATTCTCCTTTGAAACCAATTCCAGACTTATCATGTTGAGGTTTTTGAGTATTAAGAATGTTCTCAAGAGCTAGAGAGCTTTTCCAAATCCTTTTGACTTGTTCTAATTCCTTTCTTAGAGATATTATTTCAACTTCACGTTTTTCATAGATATCATCCTTCTCTTTTAGCTTAAAGTTCAAGAAGTCTTCCCTTATTTTTGCTTCCTCTCTTTCTATTTTGAGGGAAATTATCTTCTTTTGTAGATTCTAATTTTCTTCAATGGCACTCATTAGCAAACTATCCATGTTTCTTTCATCTTCTAGTTCTGAGTCATCATCATTTGTAAATGCCATGAATAATGTTTCTTTGCTTCCAACATAATTACTTTCCTCATCTAATTCATCATCACTTTCTTTGTGATGATGCATATTTCTAGTTGATTTCTTTTTTATGACTACAAATTCATCTTCATCAGACTCATCTTGTTGGAGAAGAAGTTCTTCTTATTAAACCCCTTATTTTTGTACATCATCCTTTTAGAGTCCTTTTCATCATCACTATCATGTTTATGAGGACATTTTGTAGCGTAATGACCTATTCTTCCACAATTGAAACAAATAAGAGGGTACTAACCTTTTAGCTTAGATCCCCTTTTTAGTCTTCATACAAATTGAGCTAATTCGTTTTTGGTATAAGATTCATCGTTGTTGCAATTCCATCCTTTTCTTTCTTTTGTAGATCTTGAGGCTTTGAAGGCTGCTTCTACGAAATTTGGACTCCCTTTCCTCATCTCATAGGCAATGAGAATTCCATGAAGTTCATCCATCTTGAGAGTATATAGGTCCTTCATTTCTTCTATGGCGCTTAATTTGGAGTCAAATATGTCAGGAAGTGATCTCAGGATTTTCTGAACAATGGTGCTTTCTTCAATATTTTCTCCTAGTCCTTCCTTTAAGAGAGTTAACCACTTCAGCTACTCGGAGGAAGTATGATGCAATATCTTCTTCATTGTCCATTTTCAGACTCTCGAATTGTCTTCTATATGTTTGCATCTTTTCCTTCTTAACTTTGGAGTCCCCATCATATAAAGAAACCAAATTATCCCATACTTCTTTGGCTGAGTCACAATTCATGACTTTCGTAAATTCAGAATCGGTAATTCCATTAGTGATGGAATTTAAAGCTTTGGCATTAGAAATGTAGGCTCTTCTTTCATCTGGGTCAATTGGAAGACCAAAGGGAGATTTGTACCCATCCAAAACAGAGTGCCATACTTCAGGGCCAAGAGACATTAGATAGTAGGACATCCTCTTTTTCCAAAAACTAAAAATTTTTCCATCAAAGATAGGTAGTTTCCCTGTTGCTTCCATGTTCTTCATTGTGCCTAAGAATCCTTCTTCTAGCTGTTAGGATAATAATGAAGAAGTTGGCTCTGATACCAATTGTTGGAAATACTGAGAGGGGGCTGAATCAGTATTTCTTTTCAATTATTAATTATTTCCAGTTAGATTCTTCATAATTAAATACAGAGAGGTGTATAATAATAATATTAAGGATTAATAAGAACTTCAATCTCTTTTTTAAATAATATTATACAATAGATGATTGAGGGCACCAACCCTTTTAATGAAAGAGGCACCAACATGTTGCCAAGAACCAACTTGGACTTTGATGAGGCTCCGACCTCTAGGGCTTTGACCCTATCTTCTCAAGGCACCAACCTTGTGTTTAGGGGCACCTACCCCAAGGACACCAATCCCTAAGTCTCTTTTAATAGAAAATGTGTGATGTACTTACTTGACTGTCATCTACAAAAATTCTTCACTGTTCAACACTTCTTGATTTTGACTTCACTATTTCTTCACTGTACTTTGTTCACTATATGACTCCTCTATTGCAATCTTAGTTCATAGTCCTGGAGTGACACCAAGGTCCAGCTTATGTCACAAGTATCAAGCTACTGCACTTGAAACCTCCTTGACACAGTCCACAAGCGATATCAAGATCTTCAAAGATAAACCATAGTCTATAGAGAGGATTCAACCTGTTGAAGAATGTTCGAGACTTATCCTGAGATGCTCTGTGTCTAGATCCGATTTTTGGTGTTGTAGCTATCTCCCCTTTACAGAATCACGGAAATTTCTTACACCTTTTATTACTTCCAAAATCTGTGATTAATCCGAGCTTATTGTTCCAATCTCCTATAGGTGACCGAGCTGACTGTCGTAAGCTCCTATGGCTAATCTGAATCCACAGTGAATGATATTATCACAGGTCCGAGGGTTAGATAGCCCTGAAATTGCATATTCAAGGTCTGTTGCAGCACTTATTTCAGGTCCGAAGGCTGAGGTTCTTAAGCTGAGCTTTTGTGATCAATCCGAGTTTGTTATTCATTTGTTCAAGAGATCTGAGTCCTTTAAATGTTGCTTTAAAACCCCACAAACAGATATGTGGTTTTATATACAGAATTTTTATCCCAACAAATAGTTCTTTGATTGATCTTTTGCCTTCTTCTGTACACGAGTTGTGAACTTGATCTCTTCGATGTATTGTCCTTCAACGAATTGATGATTTGAATGAATAAAAAAAATCCTATATTAATACGAGTTTTTGGTTTAAAATGAAGGACGTGTCTTATGGAGGGAGACCAACTAGTGTAGAGAATCATAGGTCGGCTAGGATAACCAATAGAATATACAACTTTAAAAAATTAATTTCTCACAAACCGTTGGGAGTTTCGGGGCAAGTAAAGGCTCATTAGAACGGGAAAAATATATTCTACAAGATGGTATAGGACCCATGTTGATAGGATGCTTCCAAGGTGATAAAAAAAAAAAAAAAATATTTGTGACTGTCTTTGATTTTTTTTGCAGGAGGTGAATAGGACAGCATGCCTTTCCCACTACTTGGCTTCTCCTTTGATTGGCTTATCAATCATAGGACCATAGTGTCATCATGTAGGACATCTATGTCATCATGATAGTACCCAGCAAAGGCATGAAGGTATAGCATCATGTATTCAATAATAGTGCAGTAATATGTCATAGTGCAGCATCATTAGGAGAAATTCAAATGATATCTTCCATGTTATCATCTATTCTTTCAACCTTCATCAAGTGTGTTCATTCATTCAACCTATTGCCATCAATGACAACTTGGATTAATAGCACAAAGGCCTTATGTCTTTTTATTTTAAAAATGGTTTTATGTTTGCAGATTTTGTTGCAGATACTGAAGAAAATTGTTGCAAGAGAACAGCCAAGTAAAGAAGGACAAATAAGATTATGTGGAAGTATTTAATACGCGGAATAAAGATATTAAATTTCTGGGAAAAAGGCTGGAGAATTGGGATTTGATGCAGAAAGAGATAGGCCTGGAAGAAGAAGGAAAATATCAATTTCAACATTGGGAACCAAAAGAGCTTGAAGAGGAAGAACAATTCTTTGAGCAATGGCTTAAAGAAGAGAGTTATGTTGGAATCTGTAAACAACATAGTGATGAAATGGTTGAAAGGAAGCATGTAGGAAATGAATTGTTGAATCATTTGCTGGAATCATTTGAGCAAGAAGAAAGAAACAGTAAATGGCAGAGTATGTACCAGCTCAATGATATGCTAGACATAGAAATTGAAGAATTCTGGAATTTAACGATAAAACAGTCTAGATGGAGAAGACTGACAAAAAAAGGGATAATCAATCAGAACGTGAAGTTGATTGAAAAGAGGAAGATGAAACAGAGATAGTAGAAATACAGCAACAACAAGAGAGCAGAGCTTATGGGAATTTACAAACTAAGGTTTGGGATCCTGGTGGAGTGATACATAAAATCTTATGACCGGGAGGTCATAAATTTTCTCACCTTGGGAGTCTGATGCAGGAGCACCTCGCTCAAGAAAATTATTGTAATTAGTAGAATAGGGGCTCTTATGCTTTAAAGGAAGTTGATTCCCAAAAAGAGTTAAAATTATGTAATTTTAATGTTTTAAAGAGAGTTGGAATCAATTAGATAATGTGAGGATATTTTTTAATGTTCTCGAATATAGGAGAACATGAGTGTTTAGTGAGAATTGAGAGATTTTGAAATATTGTAAATACTTACATTAGGAAATGGTTTCATAATTTTTAGGATTAGAGAGAATCCTTAGGAATTAGTTGATTCAAAGATAGAGTTAGAAAATACTTAGGATTTTGTGGAGGAAACTATGGATCTAAACCATAAATGCTTCCAGAAAATTTTTGTAAGCCTTAAAGGCATGAGGGACCGAGTATTCAATTACTTTTGGAAGGACGAAAATTTGGCTTACAGGCAGAGAGAAAATGGCCAAGTGAACGTAGATCAGACCTAAAGGAGAGAAGGCAGAACACGAAATGTTCTGAGTTTATGTAAATATTTTTTGTGAATGAAAGGATGGTTTCATTGCGTTCAGAATTTTTCTCTCTGTGACCATAATTGAATGAGACTAATCTCGGTTTAATTGAATTTATATGTATAATTTTTAATTGAATGTAGAATCCTTTATGAGGGACAAAAGTTTTAATTTTGGCTTAACCTGTGTGATAAATGTTCTGGCTGTGAAGGAACAAGTGTATGATAAAAACTCTGCAATGGAGGTTTAGTATGGTGATTTCCATAGTAAGGTTTGAGTGAACATTCAAATCATCATTGATCACAAACTGGATCAATGATTGATCCACAAACGAGTTAAATAAAGTGTGAACTTAAACCGTGTAGACGTTGCGTATACACCCAAGAAGAAGCCACGGCCGCAATTTCTCAGGCCAACGAATTGAAGAACGCGATCCATGTAGTAATCGAGAGCACAGATTCGACTCAAGGAATTTATCTACACGCAAAATTGCCCGAGAGAACTCTACAAGAAGTGACAGGCGTTACAAATTCTTCACCGTTGCTTCTAGCCTAGTTTCTAAAAATGAAAGTTCATCTCATCTTATGAATAATAAGGGTTGAGTTAATCATATGGACTGATTTTTATATACAAGATTTCTATAGTATCCGTGAAGCAAATTGATCTACAATGTTCACCAAAAAGGAGAGTGTTGTGCATCGAATGAAGGCAAAAACCATGGATCGGTGACGCAGAGGAACAGAGAAGCGGTTTTATAAACAGCAAGTGGTTTTTGCATGTCATAAAAATGGTAAGTGGTAATTATTGAAAGGATGCGATAGTGTTAAGGTAGTGACATGTGTAGGAAGAAACCACCTATTTCGCATGACATGAAAACTCTAACCATCATGCATGTTGAGGTGTGATATCCGTCAGATCGAAAATGTGAGGAGATCGACAGTGAAATTTTGAATATGCTAAGAAGCATTGGCATATGGCAAAGTATAATGGATATTCATCATCAAGTGCAACAACCGTTGGATGAAAGTTGAAGTCGACGATGGAGATTTAAAATGCAAGGTATGTTATAAAGGTGTATTGGATGATAAGTTGGGGCCTGAATAAATATTTTTTGGCATAAGGTTAAATCCAAGATCAGAAGCATTGAGTTACAAATAATTAGGCAGGTAATTATTTGAGTTCGTAATTATAGCTTATAAAGGAAATAGTTTGATTAAGGGCTATATCAACAAATGAGAAAGTTTGATTTTGGGGTAAATATATACATATGCATTTTTATATGCATACTGTGGGTTTACGCAGCATAGGTTGCATTAGATTGTCATGCTGGAGCTTATGGTGGAGATTTATCTGGATACACTACTGCGTAGAAGATACTCTGCACCGGTTACTTTTGGCCTACTATATTTCACGACTGCATCATCACAATCAGAAGTTGTCATGCGTGCCAAATTTTTTATCGTAAAATCTGCAAACCGCCAGCACCAATGCATCATGTTGTCTCTGTGGGACCATTTTCGAAATGGGGCATTGACTTCATGACCCGTAACCCTCGTTCCTCTGGGGGGCATGGTTATATTATTGTCGCAGTCGACTACTTTATCAAATGGGCCGAAGCGATGCCTACATTCAGCAACAAAGGACAGATAGCTGCATTGTTTTTTGTTAATCATGTTATTGTACAGTTTCGGGTCCCACAAGCTATAGTTACATATCATGCAAAGCATTTTCGCAACCACATGATGGTTGAATTGACTACCAAGTTAGGATTGTCACATGATAATTCTACTCCACAATCAAATGGACAAGTTGAGGCTATCAACAAGATTCTTAAATGTATGCTTCAACAAATGATAGGAGTTCGTAAAAGAAACTGGCATTTGATCATGTACTCCACCTTGTGGGCGTATCGAACCTCGGTGAGAAATGCAACTAGATTTACTCATTTTCAATTGGTGTATGGTCTGGAAGTTATCTTACCAATCCAATGTGAAATACTGTCGTTAAAACTTGCAATCGACTTGTTACCTGACACCTTATAAGAATAAGTGTGTCTCCTTAACCTCATCCATCCTGATGAAACACGTCGTGAAGCCCAATTGGCACACGAAGCACATAAGAGACGTATAAAGGCACAATACAACAAATATTTCTAGCCTCGCATTTTCTCAGAGAGCGACTTGGTCCTACTTTATGATCAAGAAGCTGATGTAATAGGTACAGGAAAATTTGAGCCATTATGGCATGGCCCATATATTGTCAAAAGAGTTCTTGATTACGATGGAATTCTAATGGCGCAGCCTAGAAATGGATTGTATTTGAAATGTTACTATGCTAAATCATGAGCGTAGTAATATTTTGTATTATATTGTATATATATGTTGTTGATTTGCATTCATTATCTTAGTTTGTTTTTAGATTTTTATTGACGTTAGTAATCCACTTTACATTTTATCGCAGTTGTCTGAATCTTCGGAACCATTTGTTGGATACGCTGATGGTGCTAGTCGTAGCACGCAGAATCTATCCTCTGCAGTGTGGGCCATTTTCACTCCGAACAGCGAGTTAGTGAGTTTTCAAGAGATTTGTATTGGTAGATGGACGAAAAATATCACTGAGTATAGCGCTTTGATTGAAATTCTCTCTGATGCCATTTCTTTTGGTATTAACCGCATAATCATAAGGTTAGACTCGCAACTTGTGATATTACAACTTACTAGTGTTTATACTGTTAGAAATCCAACACTGCATCGTTTGTTTCTAAGAGTTCGACTTTTGGAAAGACACTTTGATTTTATTCAATATCAACACATTTCCAGAAATTTGAATACATTGATTCTTAGCTAATCAAGTTTTAGACAGACATTTGCAACATATGTAAAGAAAACATTCACATCATTGAATAGGATTACACAATAAACATAGGAAAATGTTGAAATCATATAGATAGATAGTTATAGGTTTTTACAAAAATTTGTGCCCAAGACACATTGGTCATCTGACCTCAAAATGTATGCAAAATGTCAAAAGTAAACTAATGGTGCTCGTGGTAACATTCTATAGATCTAGCTATCCTACGTAGTAACCGCATCCAGTAGTTAGGAACCCCAATTGTGTGTCGTTGTAGTCGCATGGGTAACTCTTCGATCCGGCAATCCGGAATCCCAAAGGTCAAACCCTCTATGTGTTGTCGAAGCTCAGCTAGATTCTCAGCCATATCAAGATCCTGAAGGACTACTCTCTCGACAGCCCTCTCTGTTGGTGCATCTGCTTCACGCTCTGATCCCTCTACTGGTTGAACACGACCAACCTCTGCATTACATCAAACATTTAGTTTAGTCTTGGGAAAACATCAAAATACAAAAACATTGTATAAACCTTAGAAAAATCAAAAAACATGGTCAAAACATTCTTACCTATTGCACCCCACTGAGTGCCTTCTGGTAATGCTAAATCTGGATCTCCTCGGAAATCAATGTCTGCATATGCATATTCATCAATGGCGACAATCTGTCGCCTGAACCAGGTGAATAACGCAGTCAAGAACACAATGGTCGACTAGCCTGCCTGCCTACCCATGAGTTCTACCCATCTCTGCATCCGCGGATCTCTATGATTTGACACATCCAGTGTCACATGTCGTGGTTGCATCAGTGGAATCCTTTCTAAGGAAAATGATATGAGGATTGAACCATAACTGAAGTTCTTCTTCCTTCCTCCCTTTGCTTTGTTTAGTTGTTCTTTTATCTGAGAAAGTACAGCTTCAGACCAGTTGAAGACTGTTGGCTCCATGCACTCTAGCGCATACTGCATATATGATCTATTCGCTACATGTAGTGTAACGGTGCCGGCAAGTTTTGCGATCGTGAAAAGGATAGTTCTCAAAGGAAAATCTCTAACATCCCGGATGTTTATCTTTCCATCTTTGCTTGGCTCTGCCCCTGGATAACAATGTTGAAAAACATAATCTCCCATTGTCTCTCCTCCAAGAATAGACCCCGACAGAGAAATAGGAAAGCCTCTCCTCGACAAACCTGTAAGAAAGTATACATCCCCGACTGTTATGAGAACCACTTGGTTCTTAGTATGAAATGCCTCGATAGCTGGATCCCATGCTCGAATTAAGAACTCCAAGAGTTCCATTTGTTGCCTCATCCCTGACATCCTGAAGTACTTTAACAGTCCACAATCTCTTAGGGCTCTTACTGTACCAGGATCATTTAGGGAAATCATATCTTGTGCTTTATGTTCTCTTTCCCTCCATGTAATTGTCATTGTAATTTGATGGAAACCTGAAATACAACCATAAGAACCATTAGATTCCATTCAATGCAAAAAATTGGGCAAATTTTGGGCATAATGCAAAATGAAAAAATGTATATTGTGCCGAACGCACGCTATAACAAGGGACAGTGCATTGTGTATACAAGTAACCTTCAATTTAGTTGTTATGCAACGCAGGTTTCGACATCCAAGGCTGCGTTGCCCTCTTTTTGGGCATAATTTCCCCTCGGGACCTCAAAACCCTAAAAATTTGCAGAAATTGGAAATGAAATTATTACTGAAAGAAAGAGGAGGTTTATGGCACTAACCTGGATCAAACGGAAACGAAATCTGACCACAGAAACAATCGCAATCAGCAGCTGAAGTTCGGTTGAAAAAGCCGATTCAGAGCTCCAAAATGAAAATGGTAACTATGGAATGGTAAAAATGAATAGTAAAACTACTTTTAATAATCATTTAATTATTTTCAAATTACATTTATTGCTATGACTATAGTTTTATTATGTTTTTATCATGAAACAGGTATTTTTAATCCATTTGATGTTGTTCTGAACGGGCTTTACAACTGATGAACAGATTAGTCGTGCAGATTTATTTCAAGAATGATTTGACCACAACGCATACTTTTTCTCCTTATTTTTCGAGCTTTGTCAAAAACGAAAAAGGATTTGAAGCGCACTTTTATCTCTTTTTCGAGCTTCGATAACAGTGAAAAAGGAACCCCTAGAGTCTTTTTTCATCTCTTTTCAGACTCCGATAATGCGAAAAGATTACCGAGCACTTGTCTTTTCCAGCTTGTAAAAGTAAATGAATTGATATCTATTCAGTATAAGTTTAACCATTTTCCGGACTAAGATAGATTATTTATGAAAAAAGAATACATTGGTCGAACATGACTAAAGAGGTTCTCTCAGATATTATTTTACACTTTTTCGGATCTGAGCGACAACTTTACGAAAAATTACTTATGGAGTTTTCTTTCATCCTCTTTTTCAAACTCTCTAAATATGAAAAAGGACCGGGCTATCACTTTCGTTAAGCTCGTTAAAACATAAAATAGCGACGGGTTTGTCGATCATGGCAAAAATCGAGTATCATTCATTACTAGACTCATTAAATTATTAAATAGAGATACATTATTCGCCCGAAGGGTTGAATTATAGATCAAGCAAATGTTATCCTCCTCAAGCTTGTTAAAAAATAAAGAGGTATTGGTCGATAATGACCGGGGAAAATTTTGGAAAGTGAACAGAACTTTTTAAGGTAGCAGGTCACTCTTGAACATGACACTTCACTCCATCACAGTGATTGTTTGGGTTGGGTGATATTCTTGACAGTTCATTCATACCTATGGTTCATCATACCTTCACTTCGATTATGGGTCAATTCTGTCAACTCATCTCAGTGTTTCCGATATGTTCAAGAGATGTCATTCAGTGAATACTCATCCTTCTGCAATACTCATAAACCTTCATTCTCATGGCCATCATCCCTGAAATTGCTATATCAAGTCATAACTTTGTCTCCAAAATCAGTGACTCTCATTTCACAATAAGGTGGCTTCCTGTCGATGACAAATCATTATCCAAGAAGTTCACTTAGAAACATTTGTTCCAGTACCATGAGGCTTGTTACAACATCGACGAGATCCTCGCTTCTGGACTTTTGACCGAAAGATTTTGTTTGGCGTTTGACATCAAATCATTTATTCACGCCTTACAAAATGTATTGCAGTACCTTGAGGGTCATTGACATCAATGGTGGTTCTCTCGCGTTTGTTAACAGCTCACATAATTGGTTGATAATCAAACGATGTCTTACCATGTTCGACTACAAATCATATATTTGCATGGCTAGACTTGTACCCGAATGATCGAGTGAACGAAATAAGAAGACCCTGGATCTAGTTTCAGCCATCCGAGCTGCGATTTTAGGATTGTTGTACACATCATCTGTACGATGACCTTACATACAGATCGTCATCCGAACATGGGCCTATATCTGTAGGCATGTCTGTATTGGGAAACATTCCAATGTAGACGACTTTTTGAATTATGTACATGGTATTAGATTGTTTATGTGTTATACATGGGAATGCCTACCCTCAGCAATTATGATCAAGAGGATATATCATGATGTAATGTATTGTACGATTGATGCAAGTCGCCACTCCGCTTCATCTCCAGCCCATCACAGTGTAAAGCATCTCAATCAAAATATTGTTATTATTCTGACTTCATGCTTTAGGAGGTAATTGTTATAGGTCAATTTGGGCACGATTCCCAATGACCTAGTTAACTGGACATCATCTCCAGGACCAATGAATAAGGGTCTATCATCCCCTATCATTTCAGTTGCTACATGCCCTAAGACAAAGAACAAAACAAATCATCCATGACTTTCATCTGCAAAGGTTTCCAAGATTTGAAGTTTATAATATATCATGAGAGCTCACTAGTGTTGCCTCTAAAGGGACTAAGTGTGTTGCATATGCAGGTATCCCCATTCAAGGCTGCTCTGCAAAGCACTTCTTGACACTCATAGGTGTGTTGGTCACATTGGGAGCGAAATTCTCATTGTTCTGGAATCTCCACTTGGCTAGTGCCTTCTAGAAGAGTTCACGTGTCAAACTTCGAATCCATGTGTCCATTTTACCTCTACAAGATTGGGCACATGCCTTGCCAATTATTAGAAAGTCATTGATTGTAAAACTACCTTCAGCTCCTCTATAAATTGAGCACGGATCTTAGTGTTTGATAAGGAAGAATTTTAGTAGAGAAATGCTGGTGGATTTTCAATTGAGGAGTTTATGTGTAACATGCTGCTAGAGAGATCTACATTGTGATGAGGCTGGGATGCTGCTGGAGATGGTTACTTCAAATCAATCACTGGGTTGTAACCTCCCCTTCTATCCATTAATAAATATTGATGATTACTATCCCACATATGTATCTGTATAAGCTCATGTTTTCCATATTATGAATTCTTATCTGATGTATATGGTTTATGTTTCATTGATTTAAATAAATAACTTGAATAGACATCTGTATTATCGCTATCTTTTGTTGTTTAGTGTTCATCTTTGTAGGAAATATTTTCGGACATCTAGCTTGGATTTGAAGCTACAGCAAGAGCGACAGAATGAGAATAGGAAGTACTTAGACTCCAAGTAAGTTCTTTGATATGTTTTGTGTGTCTATTTACAGTTAGGAAAAGTAGTCACAAAGTCTTTAATCTGTTGTTCTAGATAAGCACCCGTCTAGGGAAAAAAAATTAATTCGTAATTCATAATTCCTCATAACAAACCTAACTCTCCATGATGATGATCCAAGTTCTATTTAATGAAAATTCAATGAAGAAGCAAAAAATTTCAGAGATTTTTTTTTTTGTCTACTGAAGGAAGAATAGCATGGATCGAGCCTTATAATCCAAAAAAAAATCTTATTTGATGGAGATGGCATAATCACTAACAGGAGATTTTGGAAAAAGTCAAAAGAAATTCTGAAAGTGTTTTAAGGTATGTCTCAAATAAAGACCATAATTCAAAGGGCCGAAGGTCTCAAAAGTCAATAACAAAAGTCAAGCTACTTCAAATCCTGAATTCAAAAATTTGAAAGACAATCACAGTAAATTACATCAAAGGGCCAAAGTAAAATGTTCATCTAGGTCAAAAATACTCAGTAATGATCTCAAGAAGAAGTCAAGAGGAAATTAGATATATGAAGTTCGTCTAAAGTTTGGTAGAATGTTGAAGTATGAGAGACACTTTCTATTACACATATTGATGATAATGTTGGAAGTTCAAGTTCTTCCTCAACATCGGAGTTTTTTAATCTAAAGTTGCATTTTTCAAGCACAAGTTTCCTTATTCCTAAATAACATCCACAAAGACGAGTTCTAGAGGCAAAATACAATTTGGATTTTTCTTAAACTTTGCTAGAATTTCTAGAATGATAATACCATAGAGATATAATAGAATCACTAAAACTTGGATGTCATAGAGGTAAGAATCCCTTAGACCTTGTGCTGATCAATTTAGGTGCATTACGTACAAGGTTATTGGAGTCCCAAAATTGCACTTATCGGAGCCTCAAATTCACATTGAATTCACAGAGAGTGGGAGCCTTAGGTTTGCAAATTTTTCATAGGGAATTTAGAGCTATAGGTAGCTTGTATAACAGAGATAGATATGAGAGCTATCTCACATGAACATAACAGAGAGGTTCACATATATAAGTCCCACATAAGAGCTCGCATACCTCTGTCACGACTTTGTTCTCAAGTATTGCTACAAGTTCAACCTTCATATATAGACCATAGAGATACTTTGAATTCCAAGAGACTTCTTCGATTTTCTCCTTTACTTGGTTTGAATGTTTAGAACATACTCTTATCAACTCGTCCTTCTTTTCAAATGTCTCGGAGAAATGTGCTTCATGGCCTTAGGTATACAAGGGTTCAAAGAGTTAGGTGCCTTAGGATTGCACTTATAACAAAGATATGGTGCCTCAAGTGAGCTCGCATGAGCCACTACAAGACTCGCTCTAAAAAATATAGAGATTTAATTTTATAGGGAGATTTGCAACAAACTTGTCTTTAACCACAGTAGGGTTACCTCATTCTGCTCATTACACATACTCTCCATATTTTTAGCCCTCCATAACTGTGATCACAAAACTACCCATTTGGTTTAGGCTCCTAAATTTGCCAACCCATCTATGGCATTATTCAATTTCTATGGGTATTGGAAACACCTTGGGTAATTTTTTACAAGCAAATCCCTCGCGAGCCCAGTGTGGACTCTTCACCTATGGTAGTATTTGCATAGAACTCAACATCAACAAAATCTTTCCTGACAAAATTAATTTAAAAATAAGTTATTTTCACTGGACCCAACAACTAGAATATGAGAACATTGCTTTTCGGTGTCGACTTTTCCATCAAATAGATCATCTTTAGAACTCTTGTTCTAAAAAACCAATCAAACAGAAGTCCGGATCTAAAGCATGGAATCCATGTAGCTTTCCTCCTCAAGAAGAGGAAGATTCCACTTCCTCGAATCAAGAATATGATGAGTCTGATGATGACATGCTCCCATTGGACGAGGCCCAAAATTCAAATCTCCAAAATCCTCATGAAGGAGGTCAGGAGATCCAAGTTTTGTCAGCTAGAAGAGAAGAACTCAGTAACAATATTCCAATGGGTGCCATGAAGTGTTCCCATGAATCAACCTCCTTAGACTTTTACAAGGATGCCTCCTTAGACTATCAGAACAATCTTAAGGTAGCTTTGGTAGCCACACCTCTAGAAGGTTTGATCAAAGTAGCAAAGAAGAAATGAAAGAAAGGATGCAGTGGTGATCAGCCCCAAGCTGTGCGATTCCAACGTCTTGGTTTTTTTCATTTCCT
This sequence comes from Pinus albicaulis, assembly GCA_034641835.2. Lineage (NCBI taxonomy): Eukaryota > Viridiplantae > Streptophyta > Pinopsida > Pinales > Pinaceae > Pinus > Pinus albicaulis. The sequence continues at coordinate 1,774,372,379 of CM076580.1, forward strand.
ATGTGTGTTGTGGACTTTGTTTCCTTACGCCTGCTCTGCCTATGGCCATTGTTAAATCGATTCTATCATACAACCATCATATACAATCAATGTAAATAAATGGGCACTCCTCATAACTCAAAATTTTGTCCCTGCAAATGGCAGTCGCGTCACAAATGATGATGAGCATTTTAGCCCCCTGCCCTCCATGGTCAAATTCATGTAGAAAGGTACTTTAATTTTATTTCAAACAAAACAAAATAAAGTATTTTCTTCAAATCTGTATTTTGCAGCTCAATTTTGTAACTTTGTTCGCTAATTTGATGTTGGATTTTTAGTTGGCTTAGGGTTAGGTAGCTCATGTAATTAGAGTAATGAAAATAATAGTCTGTCAAGTTCTTGCTCTTTTTTTGCCTAGGTTTTTATTTTATTACTCATTTAAAGATTATGTATTGAACTGAGGCTTATAGTTTGAGGTTGCAGTTCACGAAAAAATCATTTGAATCCATAAAAATACACAATGCACTTCCTGCCTTAAAAATTCACAATGCACTTCCTGCCTTACTGTTTAGGCTTTCAGTACATCATTTTTTGTACATGAACACAATCTTTATGTATTTTTACTTCAAACATATATCTTTAACACTGCGAAATTGTTAACCTGAACGTCGAAGACTATCTCAAAAAAAAAAACTATTTTTGAAGACAAAATTGCAAGGAGCATGCACATGGTTGTCATTTTTCAACTATGGTTGGGCTTGATCATGCAGTAATGGTTGTTTTTTGACCAATCATTAAATTCGTAAAGGCATTTTTTGAAGCACTATCGTAATATTTGCAGAATATATTTCTGATTTCACTGCTTTTGTCAATTTCACATGGATTAATGGGTATCCTTGGACATTATCTAATGAATTTAATTAGTTATGAATCTCTAGGTCAAATATTTAATTACTATTTTCCCCTCCTCATTATGCATAGGGTTTCAATCATCTTTGGAAAAATTTGAGGATAACGTCTCTTCACATTGAGTAATGGCAATTCCCTAGATGACATCACATTCAATTGATATACATAACTGCAAGCCCCGTTCTTATAATAACGAACAAAGTAGTGAGACAAATGAGCAGTTTTGTAATGAAAAATGTATTGAGTATGATTCTAGCTTGATACAGAACAATGCGGCCTCTCCACAGCTTCCTCCCCAAATGCCAAACAAGGACACTAGATAAGTAAATAATTTCCAAAAATCTAGCAGAAAACAGTTACCATTCAGATCATCTTTCATGGGAGGAGAAGTGAATTATAAGCATTGCACAAAGGGTAATGCTTTGTCGAATTCCTTTCCTTCTGGAAATTCTAGTCATGAGAGGTTGAGATGTAAAGGAGAATTTGGAGAGCTGACATTCATTTTCCAGACAATTTGAGGGAAATATTTAGGCATATCATCTAAATATTTAAAAACATCAAGGGTTATTCTCAATGAAGATCTTTGTTCGAAATCACCCAAAAATGCCTCGATTGGGTCCCTACAAATTAGTAAATCTGTAGGAATGTTCCAAGGTTCTTTGGGAAATTTTATGGCTATATCATCCTCCTTCAAGAGAGCAAGATTTATTTTTCATGAAAATCCTATGCCAGTGTTGGAGCCACATGGTATGTCATGCCTCATATGATGAATGAGACAAAAACAATTGTTGCAGGAAATCCTGTGAATTTTTCCAACTTCATCTTCAATCAAGAGAACATAGTCTATTGCTTGCAAAGATACTAATTCAGGAGTGCACGAATCATATGGTAGGCATGAACCCAAAGCAATGGGTAAAGCCATCAAAGTGTGTGATGATACTGCAAAAAACAACCTGGAAATATCACCCTTGTCTATAGTTCCTCCTTTGGAAGCAATAGAATCACATGGCAGGTCTGGGCCTCAAACAATTGATAATACCACATCTGTGCTTAATGCTACTACAGGAAATCTTGTAAAGTTGGCAACCTTCTCCACACAGAAAGTGAAGTCTAGTTCCAGTGAATATTGTAATTCAAAGGTATTGGAACCACATAGTGGATACGTACCTCAAAACATTAGTAAGACAACATCAATATTTCAAACTACTGCAGGAAACCATGTATCATTGTCATCTCTCTCGATCAAGAGAGCACAGGATATTTTGGAAGGATATTATTTTTTTGAAGACTTGGAATTGAATGGAGGGCCTAAGTCTCGAATTGTCAGTGAGACTACTACAATGCTTCACGCTGATGCTTGATATACTCTGAGAATGTTGTCTTCATCCATTAAGAAAGGTACAACTCTGTTTGGCAAGGATTACAGACCTGAAGTACTTCAAAAACATGATAAGATCAAACCACAAATAGCAATCAAGACTGTACTACCCTTCGAAACTACTGAAAGCAAATCTTGTGTTAGTGTCAGCCCTCTCTCCCAAGAAAGCAGAAACTCCATTGTGTGAATATCCTTAAAAAAATGGGTAATTGCAAACCTGAGATTCAAGTCAATGAAATCACTTCAAAAACACTACAAACTACTCCAGGAAATTGTTTGATATCGTCTTCGGTTTGTACCAATAAAGAAAAGGATTTTCTCAAGGAATATCTAGAGAAAGTGCACAATTATAGCTCTCTTCATGAATTTCCTACCAACAAGAAGAATTTCATAGTTATTAAGGAAAACACTTAAACTTCTCCTATGTTTCTGATGTAGGAGAATCACCCCACATCCACGTCCTACCTACAACGTATTGGTTGCACAACTTAAGATTCCCCACCACATCCGGCCATGGACTATGATCATAATATTATCTGATTATCATATTGGAATGGCCTACTTTATTCTTATTATATGGTAATTCAATTTATGTTTTTTTCTCATAGATATATGCAACCACCCAATGTAATTCACACAAGTATTTTCTTTATGGAACTAATTCAATATTTGGTGGTGCTTCAATAATGCTCGAAAGTGGAATGGTAGCCTACTTTTTGTACAAGTATAAGATCATTTATTGCAGTCTATAAATGGAAATCAGTATCTGCAGAAACCTTTTAGAAAAGTAACAGGGATCTCTAGCCATTCAAGCATTCTCTTTCACTCATTCCAAGCATTTGAGGCCATTATGGTATCGTGGGATGATTTTTCATTGAATTTATTAAATTCATGAGCACGTTTGTGTTTACTGTGTTTTATGTTTGACACTGCAGGTTTCAAAGGAGCTCTAAACTATGCATGTAAAGATGTCTGTAAGCAAACAAAGAAGATCGAACATGATATAACAGAACTAACCAGAAATGAACATTTGTGAGGGTCGAAGCCTTGCATGCAATATATTTGTTTTGTTATTTGGTTTTGAATTCATGTGGAACCCTTTGGAGAATCTGGTGTACAGACTGAAAAGGAAGATAGCAGGGTTGAGAATGAAGATACTTTACAGGAAGATGGACAATAATGATAACATGCAAATGGAAGCTCGAAGAAGACTCACACAGAAACTAAACACTGAAATCCTAAAGGTGGTTGATTAGCCCAGGTAGAAGGCTAGTGCTAAACGCTTTCCTTTGTGTGGAGTTTGGAAATCCCCAAGAGAAAGGGTCGAGGAGTTTGATCAAAAGTAACTTTACACTTTATAGTGTTGTTTTTGCAAAACAAATTGCAACCCAACAAACTGAAAACTAAAGTAATTTGCAACTATCCATGAACTCTAAGGGTCCCTCAGGGGGGTCTTCCATTCTAGTAGAGCGAAACTACAAATAGAGACTGAAATTCAGCCTAAAACTATGACCAAAAAACTTTGGTATATTGACATTTCCCAAAAACATATTGCATTGTCTTCTCTCTACCACAAATCACACAAGCTGAACTAATAGTACCAACTTTGTGTAACCTACTCCTGGAAGCTAGTCCATGATGAAGAAATAACCAACCCCAAATTTTATGTTTAAAAGAGACATGACCCTTTCAAATGAACTGACAGAACTGCAATTGTCTCTCCATTAGATCTCCAAGACCCTAAATTTTATTAAGTGGAGGCTAATGTTAGAGTAGTGTTGCACTTGTTAGGGTCCTATAATAATAGGATTTATAATTTTGAATTGACTATATAAAATTTTGCAATATTGTACATACCTTTGCTTTCCGTAAATGTTTTCCCATATTTAAAAAATGAAAAGAGGGTAGGTCCTAAAAGAACAATCAAAGTACCAAAAGAAACAAAGAACAAAAAAGAATATCGAGTATGAAACCCCACAAAAAGAGATAAAATAAGATCATGAAAGTATTGCACATTCAAATGCCACTACTTTAAATACTTTACTTTTGCAAATAATTGTGTGCAATTTGTCCAAAATACCACAATTCATGATAATCATACAGTTTAATCTTGATTATTCATGCTTTTAAATTTCATGTTGATAGATAGTGAATAAGATCTGGCCAAACCATTTAATCTTGGCAAATCAATAGTTAGGTAGAGAATAAAAGACCTCATCAGTTTAATCTGAGCCTTTGGAAGTTATAAGGTTAAAAGTAGATAGTTTGTTTATTAAAAGAAAATAAAGGGTCAGTAAGCTCAAATGCACCCAACAAAGGAAATAAAAATGTTAGGATAAAAAATTGTAGGTATATTACTATCACAAGCATTGAAAAGCATCATTTTGGTTTATCTCATTCCAGTAAAACCATTTTTAACATTTTCCCCTTATACCAATTTCTCATGCAAAAACACATTCCCATGGTGTAGATTCATTCCATTTCTTCTAAACCCTTTTCCCTTTGCTAAAAATCCCTTTTTCCCCATTGGAAAACCCTTTCCCTAGCTTAAAAACCCATTTCCATCACTAACATTCCTTTACTTATACTAACTTTCATTTTCCATTAAAACTATGTAAAACCCACTTTTACATAGTTTCTAAATATTTCATATCGGGTTCCACTTCAAAAATCCCTCCCTGATGTTATTTAAATCTATCCCTAACATATTTCTAATTTCCCACTTTGTATATTTACTAACCCCCGTATTATACGAATTCCCATTTTATACATATTTCCCAACCCTTTATATTATTTTAAACTATAGTTTTTATACATTTATTCCCCGCTTTATATATTTCACCCTCTCGCTATATTATTTATCCCCGAATAACTTCATAACTCGAAGTATTGTGTGTGGATTGTGGATTGCTAAACATTTCTATAGTTGTATTGATCTGAAACCTAAGGGTTCATTGTACCATTTTCAAATCAGCAGACTGGATTGAGCAATAAAGGCATTATATTACAAATTTCATGTGTTGAGCCATTTCAATGAAGTACTTTCAATTGTTCTTTGTTATTTTCTGAAGTTTTTTCACATACTTGCATGTTTTATGAATCTAAATGATATAACATGAATTATATTTCAAAACTTGTTTAAATACACTCTGTCTTGAACTGTTATTCATTTTCATGTTTTCTTCTGATATCCAGATTACAGAATTCTTCATTTCTCCTTAGTTTTGATTGACCTATGTCATTTCTTTCATAATCCGGATCAGAGAACCCTTAATTTCTCTCTCATCCCGATTAAAACCATTTCATCACCCAGCCTAAAGATCTGAATTTACTCAGCTACCTTGCCCTGTGAAAACTTCCTTTAAAACTTGATTTTGCTCTGTTGCTTGATACATTGACTCCATGGCCCAGTGGAAAATAGGCAGTCATCTATCCATCTGAATCAGTCAACCAACCAAAATCAAACACCAATCATTCTTACATAACTAGCGTAAAATCGATTAACTCAACAAAGTTAAATCATAAAGAGAGAGCCCTCTCTGAGCATTAGGAAGGCTATATCTTGATCTCAAAAGTAGGTGTGTGGTTACCTCGATGATTTCTTTCTTTAACCTTGGGAAAATTACTGAGTGATACATATTGGCGACTCTGTTGGGGACAAATATCAATCTTTTCCTTCAGAAAAATTATACAAGAATCAGATCTGACCTATGATGGTGGACAGTGATCAGACACACAAAGGTTAAAATCATACACCTTGCGACTCCAACTCCAAACCAATTTCACAATCAAATCCAAGACTCCACTAGAGAAATGAACCTGGAAGAACATCATGGGAATATCAATTTTTCAACTTGTATCTTAATCCAAGACATTATGTTCTTTCTTATCAAGAAAGTTTTCTATATATATTGTTTAGTAATTATTGTAGACTAATATTTGATTACTTGCCTTTGAAAAATGTAAATATAAAATCTCCTTATCCATTTGAGCAGCTTTCTTCTGAAACTTATTAGGATCATTTTCTGATTGATAAGCCTCAAGTAATCAATGTTGATCTTACAATCCCTATACATATTCCTATACCATGTAAAGTTCCTGATAGATATAAACCCCTCATCTTAGCTCCTATACTCTGTGATTTCCCTATTAACTATTACAAATTTCTACCCAAGTTTGATGGAGAAAATGGTAACATCACTGCTGAAAAACATATTCAAGGTTTTGAGAATTATCTGGACCTATTTGAGATTGATGAAAATGATATTAGAATTAGACTTTTTGCTCTTTCTTTGCAAAGTAAAATAAAGAGTTGGTTCAAGAATCTTTTTGTGATCATAGAATAATATAATCAGTTGAAAAGGCAGCCAAATGAGACAATACATCAATTTTCTGCCAAATTTAATAAAGTTAATTATTCAATGCCAGAAAATATAAGACGACCTCCTCATTCAGCTCTCTTGCATTATTCAAAAGCATTTGATCCAGAGATAGAATTTCAACTAAGAGAAATCAACACTTGAACAGATGCAGAATATTGCAGTAGATGTAGAAGTTCATTTGCTAATCAGAAGAGAAAAGTTGAAAGAAGAAGAAGAGAATAAAAACATTGCAGAGGTAAAACTCGACATTTTGGTAAATAAAATAGAGAAAATGATACAAAAGATCACCATGAAAAATGGATTTTTTGTTCAAAATCACCATGACCAATTTATTGTAAGAAAAGAAGAAATTTTTGGTCATAAATACTTCCCTGTTAATCACAACTACCATAGATCAGAAAATGGATTTATAGATCAATATGTGGAAGAGCAACCTGCTGATCTAATGTGTATGTTTGATGACATTCCTTCTTTTGATGATTTACCTAAGTATGATCAATATGATGATAATTATAATCTCCAAACTCAAGCTAATTTTATAGAGAAATCAGTAGCTAGTTTGTTGGAAAAAGAAATTCAGTTTCAGCAATTTGAATACAGTGATCAACCAATACATATCAGTTATGAGAGTGAAGAAGAAAGTACAAAAAAATTTGAAATAAGTGAAAGATCTTTGCCTCTTTGTTTTGCTTCATTTCAGTTCATCAGAGACAACTTTAATGCAATCAACAATCAGCATTCTTTAGAGATTGTTATGGACAATAAAGAAGACAATGAAAATCTTGATCAGGATTCTTCAGTTTCTCAATCACAGTTATCAAATTCTATTGAAATACCAGAACAGATGATATAGGAAAGTTCTATACCACTGTGTTTTGAATCATTTCAGTCTTTAAAGGAAATGTGGTATAATATCTTTAAAGCAAAAGATGAACAGTCGACAGAAATCTACGAAATTCCATTCAAACCTATATGCAATAAGTTGCAACAATCATTCCAAGTTTTTCATGATCCAATAGTCGATGTGTTGGATAATAAATGCAATCACAATCTTTCTTCATTCACTAACAATGAGCTTCATAATCAAGATGATAAAGGTTTCATTAGACAGACATTTCTATCAATAGAAATATCATCAGAAAACTTATTTGACAATAACAGATTAATTTTGTAGGGAAATAACAATTCAATTTCATGGCATAGATGCCATCCAGAACAGATATACAGTTACTTGGATCAGATTAACAGTTGTACATATACCTTGGAAGATCCTTTTGTACAGTTTCTAGTGTCAACAAAGGAAATTGAGTATTTCCTTATCTTCACATTTTTTGACTAGTTTCTATTGGGATGCGGAAATTGAATTTTGATCACAAACAACCAAACGCAAAAAAATACATCAATGTATATAACGCTTGAATGGTTGCATTGACTTTTTCATTTTACCTAACCAACAATTGGACAACTGATTAGAGTAAGTAGGTAGAATTTCAATTTATTTCAATTTCAGTTTTCAGCAAGTGTTGAAATAAATTCATTAAAATTTGAAGCCAAGAAAAAGACCCTAAGGTCTTAATGATTTAGTAGTTTGTTTTGAAGATTGCAGCACCTTTTTTAGATCAAAGTTCAGTTTGCAGAAAAGAATGTGACTTCAGTTCAAGATTTTCAGTCACATAGATTATAAAACAAAGCATGTGCAGGCTTGGGATTGGCCCAATGGATCAGGCTACTAGTCGACGGTGTTCTTGACATCTCACAAGGAGATGTCATCTCCAAGTGAAGTCACTGTTAGGGTCCTATAATAATAGGATTCATAATTTTGAATCGACTGTGTAAAATTTTGCAATATTGTACATACATTTGCTTTCCGCAAATGTTTTCCCATATTTAAAAAATGAAAAGATAGTAGGTCCTAAAAGAACAATCAAAGAACCAAAAGAAACAAGGAACAAAAAAGAATATCAAATATGAAACCCCACAAAAAGAGATAAAATAAGATCATGAAACATTCAAATGCCACTACTTTAGTTACTTTACTTTTGCAAATAATTGTGCAATTTGTCCAAAATGCCACGATTCATGATAATCATACAGTTTAATCTTGATTATCCATGCTTTTAAATTTCATGTTGATAGATAGTGAATAAAATCTGGTCAAACCATTTAATCTTGGCAGATCAATAGTTAGGTAGAAAATAAAAGAGTTCATCAATTTAATCTGAGCCTTTGAAAGTTCTAAGGTTAAAAGTAAATAGTTTGCTTATTAAAAGAAAATAAAGGGTCAGCAAATTAAAATGCATCCAACAAAGGACATAAAAATGTTAGGATAAAAAAAGTTAAGTATATTACTTTCACAAGCATTGGAAAGCATCATTTTGATTTATCTCATTCCACTAAGACCATTTTTGACATTTTCCCCTTATCCCAATTTCACATGCAAAAACACATTCCCTGGTGTAGATTCCTTTCCTTTTTTCTAACCCCTTTTCCTTTGCTAAAAATCCATTTTTTCCCATTGGAAAACCCCTTTCCCTAGCTTAAAAACCCATTTCCGTCATTAACTTCCCTTTACTTTTACTAACTTTCATTTTTCATTAAAACTATGTAAAACCCACTTTTACATAGTTTCTAAATATTTCATATCGGGTTCCACTTCAAAAATCCCTCTCCGATATTATTTTAATTTATCCCTAACATATTTCTAATTTCCCACCTTGTATATTTACTAACCCCCGTATTATACTAATTCCCATTTTATACATATTTCCCAACCCTTTATATTATTTTAACATATAGTTTTTATACATTTATTCTCCACTTTATATATTTCACCCTCGCGCTATATTACTTATCATCGATCCCTTTGTACACATTCGCATATATATTCATATTAACTCCCTTGGCATATAAATCCCCATCGCATAAACGGTTTCCCCGTCCTCACTCTCCCGACTCACTTTATAGTTAAAGCCTTTCGCATTTATTTCCCAGGTCCCACCTCCTTAAAACCCGAGAAATCTCGTCAACCGTCCAATCATCATCCACTGGTCCAACAACTACCATTCCATTTCGCATCGCCAACAGTTCAGAGGTTTAAAGCCACGTGGAGTTGCAAAATGGGTAGTTTCACCCAACCCCTCCCCTGCCACACGACGCTTTCATATCATATCGCACTCCCTATCCTAAAACAATTAGTCATCCTTCCACTGTGCGATAAAACCGTCAGTTAGCCTCATGCACAGTGTGATAAACTACTGCAACGAATCCCTGCACTATTTGATAAACTTTTTCAAACCCTGTGTGTAATTAACATGCCCAGTTTGGTTTTTGATAAGTCATCCTTATTTGAAAAACCATACTTGTGCAATATAAAAATCACAGAGTTTACACAATATGAAATTCTGCTATTTCCAGCAATAAATCCCAAGTCAGTTTTAGGATATTTTGTAATAGTTTTTGTATAAATACTTCATAACTCGAAGTATTGTGTGTGGATTGTGGATTGTGGAACATTTCTATAGTTGTATTGATATAAAACCTGAGGGTTCATTGTACCATTTTCAAGTCAGCAGATTGGATTGAACAATAAAAGCATTATATTACAGGATTCATGTGTTGAGCCATTTCAGTGAAGTACTTTCAATTGTTCTTTGTTATTTTCTGAAATATTTCACATACTTGCATGTTTTGTAAATCTAAATGATATAACAGGAATTATATTTCAAAACTTGTTTAAATACACTATGTCTTGAACTGTTATTCATTTTCATGTTTTCTTCTGATATCCAGATTAGAGAATTCTTCATTGCTCCTTAGTTTCGATTGACCTCTTTCATTTCTTTCATTATCCGGATTTGAGAACCCTTAATTACTCTTTCATCCCAATTGAAACCATTTCATCATCCAGCCTAAAGATCTTAATTTACTCAGCTACCTTGCCCTATGAAAACTTCCTTTAGAACTTGATTATGCTCTATTGCTTAATACATTGACTCCATAGCCCAATGGAAAATAGACAGTGATCTATCCATCTGAATCAATAATTCCACCACCAACAAATCAAAATCAAACACGAATCATTCTTACATAACTAGCCTAAAATCAATTAACTCAACAAAGTTAAATCATAAAAAGAAAGCCCTCTATGAGCATTAGGAAGGCTAGATCATGATCTCAAAAGTAGGTTTGTGGTTACCTCGGTGATTTCTTTCTTTAACCTTGGGAAAATTACTGAGTGATAACAGCACCAATTGATAAATGCCCTTAATCTCATAGATATAAATAGGCTCTCACTTCGCCATCTCCAATTTCTCTACATAGGACCTTGCTCCTGCATCTGCATTTAATATAAATAATGCTTTCGAATCATACATCAAAAACTTGTGAGAACAACCTTGTAAAAATTTGAAAGCTTAGATTTTGCATGTGCCATTATTAAGTGTTTTGTTAGATTGCACATGTTGCTCAGTGATTCTTCTTCGTACACTTGTTTACGTTTGGAATGGTGGTGCACTATAGAATCCAATAGGACGATACAACAATTAAGTAGGCAACCATGTGTGAGGCACATGCATGTGCTATATTTAGATGAGTAGGGTGTCATTGTAAGTTTAGAGTCTTAGACAAAGTGCATGCTTTAGGTGAGCTTCCACATTTATTCTTGGCATTGCTTCCACGGTTAGAAGGTGCATGCTTATTTACACTTTTTCTTCTCCATTGGGTATGCCATTCTAGGTAATGTATCCCATGCATGAGGGTACTCTCTCCTAGGCACAGTAGGGTCGGGGCACTTTCCTTAAGATAGATGGTTTGTTGGTTTTGTCAACATTCATTGTAACCCTATCTCACTAGTTCTATAAAGGGCGATAGGGTGCTTCATTACATACATGCTTTAGGAGTGAAAAAGTTTGTTGTGGAAGCATTTTATAGTTAACATATATGTGACTGTGTGCTGCAAATTCCTCTCATTGTCCTAGTTTTCAGAACTACGTTTTACACAGAATCAGAATTTACATCTATCGTTTCAAATTTCTATAGCCTGTTGTTCTGAGTTTTAAAGTTACGTATTAATAGATATGTGACTGTGTGCTGCAAATTCCTCTCATTGTCCTAGTTTTCAGAACTATGTTTTACACAGAATCAGAATTTACATCTGCCATTTCAAATTTCTATAGCCTGTTATTCTGAGTTTTAGAGTTACGTATTAATAGATATGGTGCTCAGAATTCCCCTACTTAGATAGTATTCTAAGCAGTCTCAGTTTACTTGCTTTAGGGTTTTAAGTGCAGATCTACCCACCATGCTGTGAAACTGAAAATTTAACATTGTATCAAACTTGTACAACTGAAATACATGTATGGAGAACGTTGTGGCATGTGAGATGGAGCTTTTGGAGGATTTCACTGGGTTCGCCTTATGCTCCTTCCTAAAATGTATGCCCTAAAACAATGGTGGTCCTCTCTAAAAGCATTTTATATGGGTTAATTTATGCTTGTAAGATATTTGTGTGACCACCGTTACTGCTACAGAATCCCTCGGTATTCATTTTGAGACATTATCCCTCAACCTTGTTTGACTATTCTTTGGGCCCTAATGCCACATTCTTGGTGTGTATGTATCATAGTTTATATGTGTGTGTGTGTGTGTGTTTATTCTGTATTCTATGTATTTTGTGGTACTATAAAATTGTAAAACCAAAAACGTTTCATTATCAACCTCAACTACTACTTTCTGCCCTTATCAAGAGAGAGACATTAATGCCTTTCAATGTAACTTCATACTTACTAGAATTTGATGCACCCTGGTTAGTGATTCAGAGCTTGAGACCTTTGGAACCTACTGGAGAGCATTGTTGACCTATACCATTGCAGAATGAAAATGAGCTCATATCTGCAGCAGGAAACAGAATTGTGAATTGGCCTCAGTCACCAGTACTTGCCTTCTTGAATCTATGGCTTGTCTTGATGTGCAACATACCTTGTGGTTTTGTGATCCATATGCCTCCCTGCAAATCCAACTTGCATTACCTTTTATTGTCAACCACCTTTCCTATTGTTAGCAACATTTTCCATCCCTCGGTGAAAACCCACATCAGGAAATTATTGATAAAGCATTTGTACTTATGGATCTAGGGATAGTTTATTTTCAATATACCAACTTGTGTGTCCTATATCATCGAATTTCCGATGAGGAAAGAATCCTTGCTTCCAAATTAGGTGGAAAGCCATTTAACACTTTTTAAAACTTAAGAGTGTTAAATGCATTGATAAACAAGGCACATATCAACATGTTTTGAGAAGAATAGGTAAATTACTTATTAGAAAACAGACTGCTATCAGTACAACACAATGGAAAAATGGAATATCATTACCAAGACAACAAGACCAGTTCACATCTCATACAATGTTTAAGTCTTTTAGTTTGGTCATAATCTGCTGATGTAGATGGTTCCAAATTGGAAGAGCTGGTTTTTTTACCTCTCCCCTCCCACTTGAAGATTCTAGTTGTTTGGATCCAATCTTTGGTCGCACCAAACCACCTTCCCAACCATCCCCAAGAGATTCTGAGTCATTACCTTGGATTGGAGTTTCACACCAAACTGGTCCTTTCCAGTGGCTTTCAGAGCTACTTTCACCCAACAAAGCGCTTCCACGATAATTTGTTTCAGATTTGGTTATATCAGATCGAGATGAACCAGATTCCAATAGTTTGGTCGCACCAAACCACCTTCCCAACCATCCCCAAGAGATTCTGAATCATTACCTTGGATTGGAGTTTCACCCCAAACTGGTCCTTTCCAGTGGCTTTCAGAGCTACTTTCACCCAACAAAGTGCTTCCACGATAATTTGTTTCAGATTTGGTTGTATCAGATCGAGATGAACCAGATTCCAATAGGGAGGTTGGGTTCTCCTGATGACCATTAAGTCTCTTCTCTGCTGATTTGACATTGGACTTACCTTTCCAGGGTATCACTCTCTTGAAGCTGTGAGTCGTAAACCTTGTATCTATCTCCTAGTTTGGCTTAGCAATGCGTGCACTGGAAAATGTTGGCCTGCATGTGTCTTTTGCATATTGTACACGTATTTCTAGAAGCTACAAGACATGCTTTCATCTCATGTTCTTCACATGCCTCTCTTTCCACAATCTGGTCAGAAGTAATCTTACCAAATTGAAACAGGGTTCTCCACCGTGGAGGTTTGCATTTATTGGATGCACCAACTGAGCATCCCATTCTTGCACCTGCCTTCATGGAAGCATGAAATAGTAGGAAAGTGAGTAGCTACTACATTGCTTAGAACCACAACATATGCACAGAAATAATATTTAGTGACTAAACATCAATATTCAATATAGTACGAATATGAATCTTAAGATGATGTCCCAAAATATTTCATTTTAACTTCTATTATACATAGCATAGATATTAGTTACCATAATGAGCAAGATCCCGCAGAGACGTTTTACGCAGAAAGACTTCTCAGAGACGTTTTATTTTAAAGACAATGCATACAAAGGACTAACAAATTACAACTTGTGATGTATCACTTATAATACAAGTTCGACCCTTTTAGGTTAACCATGTAAGCAACAGGATTTTAGAACCTTAATGCCTATATTTTGGACTAAAACTATGGTTTTTACAACAGAGTTATACACTCGTGGTCCCTTTGTAAAGAATGTTTGAAGCTTTTCGTTAGTGCCACTCCCTTTAACTAGGACAGAGAATGTGAATATTTTACATTTGACATGAGAAATTAAACTAGACACTAATGTTTGTCGGGAGACTCTAGTAATAGAAAACACTTTATCATGGAACATATTATCCTGGTGTGACACAACTTTTACATCAAATTAAGTTGAATGAATAAATGTTTATGACCGTGCAGTAAAAGAAAAAGAGTCACAACATTGCAATAGGCCAGATTTTTCAGCCATAAATATCCAAAACGATTTTAGGACTTAAGAATTAGATTTATCATATTTTTTAGGGATCATCTTATATACAAATCATCAGTCCTTTCTTCCAAGGGATGCATTATTTTATACTCTTACCTAAAACTTACCCAATTGTGCTAAAGTATGCACTCTTAAAATTTAACGTAGCTATCTACCATTCTCAAAGTGTTGTTGTATGCCATAAACCTTGCAGCATCTTTCTATGTCTTCCTTTTAAGGGGATTTTGTGGCTGACTTTGTTTCATATTGGGAAAGTGGACTGAATTTCATTCTGGGTATATTGTAGATAGAGTACAAAGGGATGTATCCCTTAGAAGACGACCATTTTTTTATTGAAAACACACTGGAAAAATGGACTCTGTTGTATAGATCCTTAAGTACAAATAGACTTTGTATAGATCCATTGTGGGTTTGTACCAAGGCATGACAAAGATCAGTTGAGAACCATTTAACTTGGTCGTGAATGTCCAAGATTGGGGGGTGGGTGCCCACCTCGAAAG
Source organism: Pinus albicaulis (assembly GCA_034641835.2). Taxonomy (NCBI): domain Eukaryota; kingdom Viridiplantae; phylum Streptophyta; class Pinopsida; order Pinales; family Pinaceae; genus Pinus; species Pinus albicaulis. The sequence continues at coordinate 1,774,387,484 of CM076580.1, forward strand.
ACTGCTCTGGAATTATTGCCAGACATATTATTTGTCTGACAGAAAGGAACACTCCCATTGAAATGATTGGCAGACATATTATTTGGCTGAGAGAAAGGAACATTCCCATTGGAATGATTGCCAGAAATATTATTTGGCTGAGAGAAAGGAAATCTCCCATTGTCTGCCTGAATGCCACTTTGAAATTGTTGATTTGGATTCCCCTGAAACATCGTAGGAAACTGTCCCCATGGCATGGGACATGGAAAAATATTCTGTCCAGGAAGAGATCCAATGTTGCAAATATTCATTCCCATGCTGGCATACAATCCTGGATTTTGTGAAACTGGAACTCCAACACAAGTTTGCGTGTGATTAAACAGCATTGGGTTGACAGCCCCTTGATTTGCATCCAATGATGGTACTTGAGGCCCTCCAGCCACTTGGCCAGAATGTCCGCTAGTCCAACTTCCGCTGGGTAAACTAGGATGAATGCTATTATATTGTGCTGGTTCTCCCATAAAAGCCGGATGCATTGGCCTGTAAGGGAAATTCATGAGGTTGGAATTCATCTGGCTCCCATTAAGAATAGGTGCACCAAGAACAAGAGGCTGAACTTGGTGAACACCTCCAGTAGAGTCCGGGAAAGGTGGCCTAGAAAAAGGCTGCCCTGGTTGAATCCCTCCAGCTGGATCATGCTGAGGCCTTGAACAAGTCTGTGATTGCAGAGTTTGTCCTGATAGATCATGAAAAGGCTTAGCAGGAGGCTGCTGCCCAGAGCAGATCCCTTGGGCTTGATCATATAGTGGCCCAGAATGAACAACACCTACTGGGTTTGCCATAAATTTACTTTCACGGACATATTCACCAGCAATAGGAGGCTGGGCGGGACACATCCCTTCAGTAGCTTCTTGATTGGGCTTTGTACTCAATGCTCCCCAAGGATGAGGTTCACTTGCAAACGTAGTCAAACCTTGACTTGGTTCTCCAGAGTATGCCAACAGAGTTGCAGGTGGTATTGAGGGACCACTTGTGGAGCTTGAAAGTTGAGGTTGTTGTATAAGGCTGTTTCCAGTAGTCCGATGCATGCATTGAGATTGAACAGGTGGGACTCCGGATGGAGTTGGGGCTCTAGGCCTATTGCAATTTTGTGTCTGGTTTACAGCTGCAGATGGTGGCCAGCCAAATGAACTATTATGAAATGGATGCTTCGAAGCAAATCCCGTCTGCATAGAATGTACAAGCAAAAATCAGAGGATCCAGCTATGATCAATTTATAAATCTATTAAACAAGAAGAAATATTTCTAAATACCTGAGATTGATGCCTTGATCCATTTGCACCGTTCAAATTGTGTTGCAAGCGACCACCAGGACCATTTCTCTTCCTTCTATCCACAAACTCTTGTTTTCTCCCACGACTTCCATAATTCTTTTCCGGGAGATTTTCTCTTGAATTGGAGCCCCTCTTCACCAGTGATCTTTCTCTTCTGCGCTCTGCCTCTTTCTCATCATCCGAGAACTCCACTTCATCAGAAAGCTCTTCATCATGTTCACCAGAAGCATCATATCCTTTTCTGTACAAACTTGGGTCATTTTTTAGTACAAACTTTGCATATTCTGGAACATAAGAAACATGTACCCCTTCCCTCACATAATCAGGCATATCAGCAACAGTATTATACCGAACAAGGTAGTATGGCGTCTTCACTGGTCCAAACACTTCATCTATGAAACCTAATGACTGCCTTTTCTCTGTTATCCATAGTATTGTACCTTCATTTAGTGCACTATGGCATTCACTGGCTTCCACCACTACAGAAGTCCCTAGCACCTGCAAAATGAAATTAGGAAGATTACAAACCCATTAGGAGAATCCCAAAAGAAAAAAGTTACAAGGAGATGAGCAAAAAACAATTTCAAGTGTTATCTGCTTATAAACCATCGATCAGAAAGACAAAAAAAAAGGAAAATATAATAGGTTTGGCTTTCTTAGGGATGTTATGAATAAAATAGAAATATATTTAAAAGGATACAGACAAGATATTACACATAATTAAATGGGACTGTAATCACAGACATTTCATATACAACCAACGGAGCACATTTAGCATGTCCATTGAAAAAGAAGAATATTCAACACATCTAGTGTCTCCAAAGCAGTGAAAAAGGCATCTCCAGCAGAAGGCACATAAAATCCTTGACTCTACCAATCTGGAGAAAGGCCAAAATTATATTAAATTGCAAACAGCAATACATCCAGATATATATTCTTGACATTTAGACAATGATATTCTGGTCCTCATCAAATTCTTTAGTGGGTGGTCACCCAACCATGCAATCCTCAGGTTTGCACCTTCAAACCTGATCACAACCACCTATCCCGTTCACCTCAACTTTTTGCTCTTCAACTTGGCTTCGTTCTTGGACTTGGCTTCTTAAACCTCATCTGCTAAACAACAGCTTTGTATCTGATCAAAAAGAGGTTTTCCCACCTAGTAGCTTGTACTCAATGTTATGTATATTTTATTAGTTATTAATTAGATATAGTTATCTTAGGTTTTATTAAGTGAAAGGGCATGATCAAAGATCATGCCTCTTCACCAAGGGACACCATGAGGCTATATTTAAAGCCTCGGTGATTCCCCATTATAATCATCTATCATCTTTTATCAATAATAATATATACTTATAAAGTTTACCAGAGTTTTTACACTCCATTGGTATCAAAGCCATCGCTCTTCGGGATCTGCATGATCACGCAGAATTAAGGAATTACAAGAAAATTCTAGAATTGCATATTTTTTTAAAAACCAAGTGCTTGTGGGTAGCAACATTTGTTTTTAAAAAAGAAGAAGGAAGAAATATATACATTAATAAAATAAAAGAGAGAAGGAAAGTTAACATAAACGGGGAAATAAATTAAAAAGGAAAAAAAAATATTTAAAAGAAAATAGTTCCAAAAGAAAAAAAGAAAAAGTAAAAAGAGATATATATATAAAGAAGTACATATACATACATGTGAAGACAAAGAAAAAAGAAATAAGGAAGAGTAATTGCTCGTGGTTTACAAGCTCGTGGTTTACAAGCTCGTGGTTTTGGAGCCCATGGTAATTGCCCATGGTATTAAAACCCATTCACCCTTTTCAAAACAACGTGACTTTTAAAAAAAACGTGACTTTTCAAAGTTAACAATTTTTTTCCCTGTAATTATATATATATATATAATTCAAATAATAAAATAATAATAATAATTATTATTATTATTATTTAAAAAATATATATATTATTATTATTATTATTATTATTATTATTATTTCAAAAAAAAAATTAATTAATTAATTAATTAATAAAAAAAAAGGAAAAACTGGCAGAAAAATATTCCCCACCTCATACACGTTCAATGTCTTCATTTATGTCGATGGCCGAATTCCAGAAGAAATTGGTGGATCTCGAGAAACAGATCAATAATAATTCTGAAGAATTCGGAAAAAGATTAGTCGATCTTGAAGGTACAGTTGCAGGACACTCCAACGACATCAAAAAGGTTCATGACACAACAAATCGAATAGAAAGACAAATGTGGCTAAATCATCATGAAACCATAGAAAAGATGACAGAACTCTTCAATAAGCTAAATAATAAGATAGATAAGTTAAGTCAGACACAACCTCCAATATTCCCAAATGTCGAACATAATCAACTGAACAATTTAGCCAATTCAAATCATCATCATGAATGTAACAGGTTTAAAAAAGAGAAATTGAATGAGGTTGAATTGGAAATTAGCTCACATGAAATCTATAGTGTTGAAATACCTAGAAGCAGAGACTTTGAAATCAACCATGACAGTTATAGAGCTGAGAAGCCAAGAGAAGAAAATGCAACTCAATCCACTAATAAAGCCAATAATGCAGCAATAGAAGTTATTAAGAACTTTTATATAAATGAAAATCCAATGGTAGAAAAAGAAACAATGTCGGTGAGGGAGCCACATAAAGAATACATCGTGACTGCTATCACAGATGCAACAATAGACCTAGTCATTGAAAATGAAAGAGACCATGAAAATACAGATGCTTATAAACATCAAAATGTTTCATCCCCAGATTTGAAAGAAAAATGTGAAGAGATAAACACATCCGAAGCCACTGATACAGTGCCAGAAGCTGTTGAGGCCTTCGATGATGACGCAGATATGGTTGTTAAGAAGGAAGCGTTTGATGATGAGAAGAAGTTGCATCGAACGATAATTGTTGGTAACTTACCACTAAATCTAAAAAAGAACCACGAAGAATCACCAAAAGAACAAGGAATAGTTCGGAAACACGAAAAAGTCTTCCAAGACCTGCCAATCAAAATACCTCCTAATAAGGAACATGAACATCCAATAGAAGTCAAGAAAGGACGTGACCCTGTCAATATCAAATCTTGTCGCTATCCACATCACCAAAAGATTGAACTCGAGAAGATGCTCCATGATCTTTTTAAAATGTGGGAAGCAAGAGCCCGCCACTCAAGAAACCCAGGCGTTCGTCAACATTGTCCATCGTTACGTATGCTTTGAGAACAAAGCATCTTTAAGAGAGGGGCAATGTTATGTATATTTTATTAGTGATTAATTAGATATAGTTATCTTAGGTTTTATTAAGTGAAAGGGCATGATCAAAGATCATGCCTCTTCACCAAGGGACACCATGAGGCTATATTTAAAGCCTCGGTGATTCCCCATTGTAATCATCTATCATCTTTTATCAATAATAATATATACTTATAAAGTTTACCAGAGTTTTTACACTCCACTCAACACTACACCTTTCTCTCAACAACTGTTACTATCATTGTCAATGTAAACTTAAACTCACTGCTCAAAATCAGGGTTCCAAATCCTCTTCCCAAACATCTTATTGTTCATTGTTGGTCTGTCCACAGACCTACTTCACTGTCATCCTTGTTCCTAACTCCTATTGCAATGCGACTTTGCCACAAGACAATCACAAGCCCTACCATCTTAGGGCTTCACTAAATTGCCACCAAAAAATAGGGCTATCATAGCAAAACCCTACAACTTATGTATAGAACTGCAATCTGTCCCTAACCACAAGAAAATGATCACAAGGAAATTCTCGGCAATTATAAAACAATCCCCTTAACTCTTGCTTGTTCACACAAAGATGTCCTTGTAGATGCGGCCCTCTTCTCCCAACTCTGCTCTTTACACATTAACACAGAGCCCTGCTACTGCTCTTCTAACCCAAAACAAAACTCGGCCCTATCTAGAGATGATGCCACAGAGATATACACAAAAGACACCCACAGAGAAAATCCACAGATTCCACCTCATGTTCACTGCAAACCTGCCATAGAGAAGCCCAATAAAACTCTTTCTCCTACCCTTAGAAACTCGGCCCTTCTGCCTCAGTTCAGTTTTGTGGTCTATTGCAGATGCTACTCTTGCACTGTTCAGCGAGTTAAATGTCTTACAATGCGTCGCACAAATGTCTAATTTATAGTGGACAAGGGAAAGGGGGGAGGGTACTTGTGTTGAAAAAGTGCAACTAGGTTTGGTTTTCATGATGACTTGTAGTTGTGATTTTATAAAGAAGACAAAGAATAATAAATGCAATATGTTACTTGCTTCATGGGTTTCATGAGCAAGGAGTTTTATTATAGGTCAAAGACTTCTTCTTGATGTCTTTAAGGATTTGTCATCTAGTCATAAATATAATTAAGAAAGTCATATATATGAAGTTATGTTACACTTGTAAAAGGTTCACTCCAAGATGCTTGTCACTATACCCCTTCAAGTCGGCTCAAAGTAAGTGAAGAATTATCCCTTGAAGAAGTTGGCCTACATACACATGATCGCGTCGGCCTATAGCAAAGAGATAGCCTATATATATATGAGGACTGCAGCCTCATTTCACATCATCCAATTCGGTCATCTTTGCAATAACACAGTGTGGATTTCAGTGCAGATCTCGGTGCGGATTTCAGTGCGAAAGTTAAGGGTTATATAGCAAAGGAGGTCACAGTTTTCCAATATATCACCTCTACACTTTCTGTGTAGACCGAAGTTAAACTCAGTGTTACCACAGCTCAGTTAAGCGTGCAATCAAGCGCAAATCAGTGCTGGAAGATAGCCGACGTTAGAAGATAGTTGAAGACCGAAAGAGAAGCCTAAATCACTGTGTCAAGGAGTAGAGGACTAAGAGACCGAGAATCTGTTACTGACGGTGTTGAACAGTGCAAGAAAGAAGGACAACGTATGAAGGGATAATGACAAGTATCTTGAGTAATTTAGTATTAAGTCTTTTGTCAAGGGTCTTGGTATTCTCAATGGAAGCATCTATAAGAAGTGATTTGTGGGTTTTCCCCTCGAGAGGAGGGGTTTTGGCCCTGGCTTGTAGCCTACATATTGTGTAACTGTTCTTATTGTGTTGGTAACTGTTTGATGTATTGCTTATCGTCATAACAATAATCAAAGAGAAAGAAGCTAAAGTATAACACAAGCAGTTATCTAGTTAAAGAATTGAATTAAACACTACCCTACGGAAATCTCAACAACTTGGGGCCGACATAACACTTCAATAACACATTAAAAATAGAGGGGGGGGGGGCAACTTGAGGCTGACATTAGGAGTTCGGAGGCGAGCAACCTATCATTGAAAAGATCTTGAAGAAGGCCATCTGTTTATGAAAGTCTCCCTTGCATTTGAACTGCCTTTGATAACCTTTTCACAATAATATCTCCTGAAGGGTTTCTTTTGCCTTTTGGGATTTGACATCAATGACAACACTTCAACAATACATATTCATGACTAACAGTTTCATCATGAGATGGCATTTCTTCCTCTTTAGAATTTCCAATGACATTAAGACGTGGTCATGAGATTGTATTCTTGACTACCAAACCATCAGTGTCTTCCTGCTCCCCTCATGCATTAGGATGCTTCATAGTGCCATTAGAGTCACAGTTCACCCTTACAAGTCTCACTAAATTTAAAATGGGCTCCAAATCATTTCATAATTGCCTTTCAAATTCAAAAGACAAATCTTGCATTGGATAAATGATGCCCCATGCCCATTATTGTCACCCTTGGTTGGATTTGTCAGCTCTACATATTTCCATAGCGAATAGAACAAATTTAATGAAAACATCATGGACAAATTGAAAGAAGATTTCAAGAAGAAGAGAAATCTGAAAATGAAATTTCAACATTGAAAATTGCTTAAAACAATGGGAAAATACCACTAAATGGAATATTGAATTTTGAACACCAAATGCAGTTGCCCACTTCATCACTTCATTGTTGTAAGAAAAATGGCACCAAAATCCCTATATTTCTTGTCCTTCATTGTTGGATTGTTCCTCCCTTCAATTTAAAAATAAAACAATAAAACTGAAGTATGCATGTGTGTTTGAGTTCAAACTTCACAAGACTAGTTAAGAAGTGATGGGTTAGGTTTTGAATGTACCACTTTTTTTACTAGTTTCTGGGATTTTTTCCTGGAAAAAAAGTTTCTCAACGCAAAACGCACCTCAAGGAACCCAAAATCAAGTTTCATGTACCCTATTTTCAAGCAAGAAGAACCCTATTGAGCCTAGGTGGCATGGGTACTCCATCGTTATTCAGAGTGTCTACTCAATCCCAAACCGAGTACAAGGTTTGCAAACCAGCACTTGGTTTGCACCTGGTTAACAAACCCTGACAATGTAGAATGAGTCCAAGTTGTTCTTTTACTATGAGGCCTCATCGTGTCATTTGTCAATCCAACACTGGAAGTTAGGAAGCTTGATTATAACCCCCCATCTAATGAAATGATAATGATGTGCATTGTTCAAGCTCAAGTAATTAGAAAGTGAGTGTATCAAGTAATAATAATCCTTAACAAGAGCAACTAATTTGAGACAATTCTTACCCTATTTAAAAAAACTTAAATTATTGCAAATCACCAAAGACAGAGTCAAATGATATCCATGGGAAAATGTTAAAGAATGTAACTAGGTTCGGTCTTCATAATTGTATTTGAGCCATAATGAAATGTATTTATCAAAAGAAAGAAAAATAAATTTATTATTATTATTATTATGACTTATTAAAGCATGGCTTTCATGCTTGGGTAATCATGTTCTAGGTCAAAGTCTCCATTGAGGACTTCTAGGTTTTATCTGGAGTCATTAGAGTCATTGTCCATTTTATGAGACCCTTCTTAGGCTTTTGAATCACATAAAAAATAATTATTAGAGTCAAATAAATCATTTGTCACCTCCACACCAAGTCAGCCCTTACCTGATGAAGTTGGCCTACATTAAGGCAATTTGACCCATAGAAGAGGAAGCAGAAAAAGTGTGAAGTTCCAAAAGAAGGAAGAGAATTGCAGGAGAAGGACAAGATCGAGGCTATCTCTCTCTCACACATGTGAATTTATTGGGCAACTATTGGGATCGGAGTTCTGGATTCCACTGCAGGCCAAAGTTCTGCTGCTGGGAGGTCAAAATTTTGTTGCTGTAGGATCGAAGTTGTTGCTAGAACGTTATCATCTAAAGAGGAAGGAAGGGTTGACATGGTGGTTGTAGGAAGTCTATGTCTAGAAAGATTCATGGATTATCTCGTCTTGTTTTATGAATCTACTGAAGGAATAGGTTTGACTGGGTTTTCCCCTAGATAGGGGTTTTTCCCTTGCTGAGTGCTTATATCTTGTGTCTCTTGTTATTGTGATCTTCATGTACATAATTTGGTAATTGCTTGATGAAAGATAATCTAATAAAGAAGTAAAAGAAGCCTACATAATTTAGAAGTAATTATCAAGAAAGAGGAATCAAACCCTAATTCTCTAGAGCATTGATTTCTTAACATGGTATCAGACAATGTTACGAAAATCGTGATTAGGAAAAAATCGGCAAGGGTCCAAAAAATGAAAAAATCGGTAAAAATAGGCAAAAGATCGGAAACATAAAAAATAAAAAAAAAAAAAAATTCAAATTTTTAAGTATGTAAAGCATCCACGATTTTTTACGATTTTATCACGATTTTTACAATTTTTATCGCGATTTTTTTATTTTGGAAAAAATCTTGGTGATTTTTTGGCGATTTTTACGATTTTTTGATGATTTTTTTCAAAAAATCGCAGTGTACGCAACACTGGTATCAGAGCTAAGGTCAAGGAAGATTAGAGATCACTTTGTTGGCTTGAAAGGAAAGGTTACTCCCTCTATGATAAGATACTTGAAACTGGGATTAAATATTGCAGGAAGTTGGATTAGGAGAACCATCTACAACTTATCTAATAAGGTCAAAAGCAAAGGGCTCGTGGTTGCACTCAATGATGACAACGCATGGATTATTGATAGTGGAGCATCAAGACATATGACAGGGGAAAGTAAACAAACTTCACACTCAATCAAAAGAACAATCTTTTCATGCAATGGAGTTGGAAGACAACAACAACTATGCAATTAAGGGCCTGGGATCAACTTCGTTAAAGCTAGAAAATGGAGAAAAGTTGCATCTCAACATTATACTCTATGTTCCAGGTTTGAAAAAGAATTTACTTTCAATTTCTTTTCTAGAAGATAAAGGAGATAGAATTTCTTTTGTAGATGGAAAAATTCTAGTCTGGGGAAAAAATTCAAGCATTGATAAAGCAAGGGTTATTGAAGTACGTGAAGGAAGCATATATAGAGTCATAACACCATCTCCTCAAGCCCTAGTTCACATGGAGATCAATCCCATCGAACTATGGCATAGAAGATATGGACATTTACATTATAAAGACATTCCCTCTCTCAACCAAATGGTAAAAGGCATCCCCAATATCAAAGAAGATTGTGACGGAATTTGTAAGGGATGTGCTTTGGGAAAGAATACAAGGAAACCCTTTACAAACAATGAAACAAGATCTAAAGAAATATTGGATCTTATTCATTCAGAAGTGTGTGGACAGTGGGCCTATGTCTAACAAATCTCTTGGAGGTCATCTTTATTATGTGACCTTCATTGATGATCACCCTAGAAAGACATGGCTCTACCTTCTCAAGAAACAGGACGAAGTATTTGAAAAGTTCAAGGAATTTATAAATCTGAAGTGGAAACCCTAACCGAGAGAAGAATACACTTCCAAAGAAATCATTGCATATTGCAAAGAAGCAAGAATTAAGAGGGAGCTCATTGTTCCCTACTATCCTGAGCAGAATGGAATGGTTGAAAGGAAAAATAGGACAATTGAAGAATGTATACGAACAATGACTTTTTATCAAGACTTACCAAAATTTCTATGGGGAGAAGCAGCAATGACAACAGTATATATACAAAATAGAAGTCCTCATAGAATTCTTGAGAATATGACACTTGAAGAAGCGTTCACAAGAAAGAAACCATGTGTGGACCATCTATGAATCTTTGGGTGTCTCGCATATATCCACGTTACAAAGGACAAAAGAAAGAAGTTAGACTCTACAAGCATTAAAGGAATCTTTATTGGCTACAACCTTTCTTCAAAAGCATATAGAATCTACATCTAGGAAGAAAGACAAATTGAAGTAAGTAGGACATTATATTTGAAGAAAATCATGCCTACAAAAGATCCAGGATATTCCTATTGATTCTGATGACGAAGACATACCGCTATCTGAGGACGAAGAGCACCATGACAAAGCTACAACAATCCAAGAAGAAGAAGGAACAAGTGAGCCTATTCAACCTGTGATCATACCCGACAAAAGGAAGAGGCCAAATTGGTGATAAGCTACTCTTGAAGATGCCAAAGGACATGGAGTTGTGAAAGGAACTTTTAGAGAAAGCAATAGACCAAAAAGATATTCAGGATATGTTGCATACATGATAAAACTAATAGAAGTTGAACCAACTACATTTGAAGAAGTTTCTCATCAAGAAGAATGGAAGAAGGCAATGCAAGAAGAATATCAATCCATCATGAAGAATGGGGTTTGGGAAATCGTTCCTAGACCAAGTGACAAATCGGTTGTCACTTCAAAATGGATCTACAAAATCAAACACGATGTTGATGGACGCATAGACAAATACAAAGCTAGAATCGTTGCAAGGGGTTTCTCTCAAAAGGCATAGACTATGAAGAAACCTTTGCACCTACTGCAAGATATTCTACTATAAGATCCTTGGTTTCATTGGCTGCAACAATAGGATGGAATATCCATCAAATGGATGTAAAAACATCATTTCAAAATGGAAACATCAATGAAGAAGTATACATTGAACAACCTGAAGGCTTTGAAAAAAGTAGCAAGGACACTCATGTTTGCAAACTCAAGAAGGCCCTATATGGCTTGAAGCAAGCTCCTAGGACATGGTATGCAAGAATGGATGCATATCTTCTAAGAATTGGATTCGTCAAAAGTACTATTGATCCAAACCTCTACATCAAAGTTGTGGATAATGAATGACCCAATCATTATTCTGCTATATGTGGATGATCTATTTATTATATGTGTGGAGTGAAGGATACAAGAATGCAAGAAGATGTTGGCGGCCAAGTTTGAGATGAAGGATCTGGGACCTATGCATTATTACCTAGGTTTGGAAGTATGGCAGAAACCTAGGGAGATATATTTGGGGCAAGGAAAGTACATGATCAAGTCATTGCAGAAATTCATTATGATGGATTCCAGGCCCATGACTACTCCCATGATCACCAATCTCAAGAAGTTGAGAAGCTCGGACTCCAGTGTCGTAGATCCTACTACCTATCGTAAGTTGGTGGGTTCTCTGATGTATCTAGTAAACACTAGAATGGATATATGTTTTTTTATAAACATTCTCAGTCAATTTTAGTTGAAGCCTCATCATGATCATTGGATAGTTACCAATCATATATTAAGATGTCTATGTGGAACTATACATCATTGCCTAAAGTACGACAACAAGGAAGTCAATTGTAACAGGTTTACAGATTTCGATTGGGGTGGCAGTGCAACTAATGGAAGAAGCACTACAGGTGGAAGTTTTAGTTTGAGATCTGCAATGATTTCATGGATGAGTAGAAAGCAAGATCATTTTGCTTTAAGTAGTGTTAAAGCAAAGTATGTGGCTACATGTGAAGTAGGAAAGGAAATTGTATGATTGAGGAAACTTCTATCAGATTTGTTTAGGAAGCCTCTAAGTCCTACTATGATAAATTGTGATAATCAAAGCAACATCAAGATGTCTAAAGATCTCGTGTTCCATGCAAGGACGAAGCATATCAACAACAAGTCCCACTACACTAGAAGCTTGGTACAAGATGGGATCGTGAAGCTACAGTATTTCCCGACTAACAAACAGGTAGCTAATGTGTTAACAAAGTCTCTTCCTAATAAGAAGTTTGAATATCTTAGAAGCATGCCTGGTTTGGTTGATATTGCTGATTTTGTTGATGATAAGTGTTGAAGCATCTACATATGTTAGGTGTTTGGAAAAGATTTGATGAGGCATCGTGTGTAATACAAAATGCTTGGGAGGACATCTGGTCGGCTTGTGTGTTGATCTCTAGTTCCCGAAGTAGGGAGGGTAGCGTTGGTCATAGAGCTCTAACCTTGCATTACGCAACTAGTTCCCTGGGTTGATGGTTAGTGAGTAAGCTTGATGGTACCTAGAAGTGGCTAAAAGCTTTAGTACATCTTAGTCCCACCCGGATAGATTGCGCTGGTCAGGAATCTAGTCTGTGGCACCGTGTGTGCCTAAACTCTTCGTGGTTCATGTGTTTTGAGATCTTCCATATACTCATATATATGTGTGATTATGAATACCTCTCTAGTTAAGAAGGAGTGTTGAAGAATGTAACTAGGTTCAGTATTCATAATTGTATTTGAGTCATAATGAAATGTACTTATCAAAAGAAACAAAAAGAAATTTAATATTATTATTGTTATGACTTATTAAAGCATGATTTCATGCTTGGGTCATCATGTTCTAGGTCAAAGTCCCCATTGAGGACTTCTAGGTTTTATTTGGAGTCATTAGAGTCATTTTATGAGACCCTTCTTGGGCTTTTGAATCATGTAAAAAAGAATTATTATTGAGTCAAATAAGTCATTTGTCACGTCCACACCAAGTCAACCCTTACCTGATGAAGTCGGCCTACATAAAGGCAATTCAACGCACAGAAGAGGCTATATATAGAAGTGCAGTTCGATCCATTTTCTCAATCACTCAACAAGTTTGATACACAAGAAGGAGAAGCATAAAAAGTGTGCAGTTCCAAGAGAAGGAGGAGAATTGCAGGAGAAGGACAAGATTGAATTTTTGGGCTATCCCTCTCTCACACATGCGAAGTTACTTGGCTATTGTTGGGGTCGAAGTTCTAGATTCTACTGCAAGTCGAAGTTCTGTTGCTTGGAGGTCGAAATTCTACTGCTGCGGGATCAAAGTTCTAAATCGAAGTTGTTGCTGGAAGGTTATCATCTGAAGAGGAAGAAAGAGTTGACTTGGTGGTTCGAGGAAGTTTGTGTCTAGGTCAAAGAGTCTTGGATTATCTCGTCTTGTCTTATAAATCTACTGAAGGAAGAGGTTTGACTGGGTTTTCCCCTAGATAGGGGTTTTTCCCTGTCTAAGTGCCTATACCTTGTGTCTTTTGTTCTTGTGATATTCATACACATATAATCTAGTAATTGCTTGATGAAAGATAATCTAATAAAGAAGTAAAAGAAGCCAACATAATTTCGACATATAGGAAATATAGGATATTTCGACATATAGGAAATAGTTAAGTATAACTTGGTCTAGCGTAGAGTTAGGTAAAGTGTGTTTCTTTACTATGTACATTTCTAACTTATAATCCGACAGTCACGATATGCAATGATCCAACGGTTCGCTCTCTCCTCGGTATTACCGACACTTGATATATGGCTTAACACCTGATTGGCCCATGATCTCTATTTAAAGAGCATGAAGGGTCATTTTTCCGATAACCGTTTATGAGAGAAGCTTACGTAAATTTTCTTTCTTTCTATTAATAAATTCCCTGAAGTGGCTGCATTAGCTCAGGCCGTGGACTGTTTCCCTCTTCGAGGGTTTTAACCAAGTCAAATACTGGTGTACTGATTTGTGATCTGTTTGTGAGCAGTGACCTTTGGTGTTTGATCTAAGGAACTTACCCTGTAAATTCCTACATGGTAACCAAGCCATTTTGAGGGCCGCATCTATTGTTGATCCAAATCTGAAGCCAGTTTGACCGCATGTGATTGTCGTTTTCCAGATCTACTATTTTTGACCACTTTCGGGCCTGGAGAACTGCTCTATTGTGTCTAGACCGTCTGTTACAGTGAGGAACCCCTTTTGTTTCATGCAAAAAGGCTTCCGGTTCCCCAAGTTATGTCATTTTAGATCTGGAGGTATAAAGTATCTCTTTTCCAGTTATATTTATTAATTCTTTTGTTTATTTCGGTTCCCTCTGTTTATTTTGGTCTATAGTTATTTTTATTGTCGGATATATACCCTCTTCTCTGTGTATGCTCTTTGCTCTACGCTATGTGCAATCTCAGCAAATCAAAAACAGGGAGACGAGAATTTTCTGCTACATATGCTCTTTCCCCGCATCTTGGTCGAATAACGAGAAATCAAAAATAGCAGAAAAAGGATAGTTGTCGGTAAGACTAACCGGAAATCTACCATTATACCGTAAGGCTTGTATTCTTTTTTTTGCACGGATTTGTGTTTTTTCAAGAAAAAGCATGCACATCGAAGAGCGAACTAAATAATAAACTTAAAGAACAAAATAAAAATAAATAAATAAATAAACCTTCCTCCTATCAAACAATTACATAATTCTTTTACTAGCTCACTTGGTGTAAAGTTACTTTATGAGAATAGAGGTCTTCAGTTCAAGTCTCTTTCTCAAGCTTCTTTTTCTAAAAAGATTTTTGTTAAGTTACTTTTTCTCAAAAAGCAGTTTGGCAAGTTGTCGGTTTTTAAAAAAGGGTTTTTTATTTAAAAAGCACATGTAAAAGTGACTCGCTTATTTATAAAAGTTGGTCACATAAAGTAGTTTTTTTTTAAAGTGAGCTTATTGTACTAAGTTTGGAAAGGGTTTTTTTTTTTAAAGTACATCTTCATCATCATCTTTCAACCTCTCACGTAACTATTCGACATCTACTACAACTTTTTTTCAAAAAGGCACAACTTCTTCATCCAGAAGCCGCTTTTTTTAACCGTCCTAATTTTTCGAGATCTTTCCATTGGAGCAGTTGATTTCAGCCCTTTCAGCTTCAGACGTTTTTAAAAAAAAATGGAAAGTGCATGCTCGATTATTCTTAACAGCACCAATTATTTCCAATGGTTATCTTACATGGTAGACTTACTTAGAAGTAAAGGGCTTTATAGAATAGCCACATAACAATAAACTAAACCTACCAATGGAGATAAAGCCGCTAAATAGGAAAATAAACAAGATCAAGCACGAGGGTTGATAGGAATGTATATTGTTCAAGATCTTAGATTTCATATCCAAGACATTGACTCCCCTAATGAAGCAGCTAAACACTGTTTTTGGCATTAAAAATGAAATCAGAGCCCACCAGCTTGAAAATGAGTTGCTTATTTTGAACCCCAATAATTTCTCCTTTATTGAAGATTTTCTATCCAAATTCAAGACCCTTACACTTCTTTTAGAAGGTTGTAAGATCAAAAAGGAAGATGGTAGCCTTATTTATTCCATTCTTGCTAAGCTTGGCCCTGCATACTCTGTATTTGTTTCCACCTTCCATTCCACTAGAGAAGCCCTCATTTCTCAAGGAACGGCCTACAAGCCCCCCTCTTTTGATGCCTTTTGCGATTCTTTGATAAGAGAACAAGAAAAACTCTTACACCTTGGTCTTATTAATACTGGAAACTCTTATAAGAAAGCCTTAACAACCCAGCAGCAACCATACCAAAAGAATCCTAAGAAGCAGCATCCTAAAAAGAATGGTCCTAAACCAAACAAGGGTCTTAAGCAATTTCAACGGCAAACTAAAAAAGAAACTCAACAAACTGATAAAGCAAATAAAAACAAAGGGAAGAAGACAGATAGACATTGCAACTTTTGCAATCGTGATGGCCACGTAGAGTCAAAATGTTTTTAGAAGATGGAAGCCTTGGAAGTGGCAATGAAGAAACACAACATCAATTTGCAGCATTCAACTTCATCTTCGGGAATGGCACTTTCTGCTTGTGGTTGTCAAGCATCAAGATCTGGTTATGCTTTGAAGTTTGAATGTATCTTCTTCTCATTCTCATGAGTGGCTCATTGATTCTGGAGCCTCTTACCACATGGCCAAAAATAAAGCCATGTTTTCTTCTTTAAATGATTGTAACACCAAAAATATTTATGTTGGTGATGATAGATCTCTTAGTGTTGTAGGGTCTGGAACCATTCATCTAGATAATGGTTAGTTTAATGATGTATTATGTGTTCCTACCTTGTCCTGCAACCTTCTATCTGTTTATCAAATAACTCATTCAGGTGAAGGGAAAACAGTAGAATTCTTACCTCATGACGTTGTAATTAAGGACCTCAAAGATCCTAGACATATTTTAGCTACAGGCATTGTTGATGATTCCACAAGGTTGTATAAGTTTGACAACTTTGGGTCTTCATGTCTTCCCTTCATTTTTGTTGCTCATAATGATGAAGTGAGAAAACTTTGGCATGAGCGATTTGGTCACTTAAACTATCGCTCTCTTCAAACTCTATGTAAAGAAAATATGGTGATAGGTCTTCCTATGGCATCTTGCCGAGATGGTGTTTGTTCCGGATGTGTACTCGGAAAACATCATCGAGATAGTTTTGACAAATGTGCCTCTTGGCACGCTTCAGCCCCTTTGCAGCTTGTGCACGGTGATTTATGTGGTCCACTTCCTGTTGTTTCTTTCTCTGGCTGCAAGTACTTCTTAACTTTCATTGATGATTTTTCTAGACGCACTTGGGTATACTTCTTAAAACTCAAGAGTGAAGTTTTTAACATGTTCTTGGCCTTTAAGGCCTTTGCTGAGAAACAATCTAGACATCACATTCCTAAGTTAAGAATTGACAATGCATGAGAATATGTTAACAACAAATTTATCCACTTTTGCACTGAGCATGGCATTCAATTGCAACATATTGTTCCATATACTCCACAACAAAATGGTGTAGCTGAAAGGAAGAATCGCACTCTAAAAGAAATGGCTAATTGTATGCTTCAATCTAAAGGACTTAGTGTTAAATTTGGACAACTAGGTCCAAACTCCATCTTGTGATGCTCAGATGAAGATTCCAATACTTGTATTGGATTCCTCTTTCGGAGAGGTGTAAAATCGATATAAAATTGATTTTAATCTGATGAGCAAAACATTTATTTTGAATTTATTATTTATAATAAATTTAAGTGCAGGTCGGCCTTAAGGTTTTACTCCCCCATCAGATGTGTCACACACCTCAATGATGGATATAAATACAGTCAACGTTGGAGACCATTTCACTCGCTCAACATCACACATCTTCTCCTTTGATTATCTACGAGCATCTGAGAAGCAATTTCATCTCCCACGTGAGAAGGAAGAAATCTACTGCAACAAAAGGACGAAATTTACGCCAACAATTTTTATGCAGTTAGGGTTTCTGGGGAAGTTTGACCAGCGTTGACTTTGGTCAACGCATAGTCCGTTTGAGCTGAAATTTTGTGGAGAGTTCGATTTTTGAAGGTTGACTGAAGTTGGAGCTCGTTGACTTTATTGTTGCTGCCCTGCGTTGACTTTTTCTGGACTGCGTTGACTTTTCTGGGGTTGACTTTGAGTTGACTGGATAATTGAGTTGAGGACTGTTCTGACACATTTTGGGTTGGCCGACCAAGAAGACTTTGCTAGTTGAAGCATCTTGCTGACCGTCGTAATGCACCAACACATTCTTCTGTTTCTGGTTTGTCTTCTATAGATCCACCGATATGTTCTATCAGCATTTTACTTAACTGTTTATGTGATTGTTGTTATAAAAGTAAAGTTGCATCAAGCATAGAACATCTACAAAAATTTACATGGGATCCGAGCTGAGGTGAAGACAAGCCATAACTTATAGTAATCACCAAAAGAGAAAAATGAGTTCCACAAGTTATCGCTTCAAGGAGGATGACATGCTGACTGGAAGGGATGACTTCCATGCTTGGAAGATGATATTAGATCTCAAAATAGAATACTATGATCTCATGGACTATGTACTGGGTAAGATACAAGAACCTCCATCCACTGCTACTGCTGCTGCTAAAACCAAGTATAAGAAGGGGGAGATCAAAACAAAGGAAAAGCACGGGCCCAAGGAAAGAAGGGCAAGTGTTTCACTTGTCATAGGCCAGGTCATCATGCTAGAGAATGTCCTTTCAAGAAGGATTCTCCCGATAGTGATGACAACAACAACAACCGGAGGAATGGAAATCAAAGAAACACCAGGTCCAAAGGAAAGAGGAAGGCTCCCTCTGGCGGAAACAATCAACCTTTCAAAAGGTCTAGAAACTTCAGGTATGAGGAGTCAAATGTTGTTGATAAAAGAAATGAATACATTCTTGTATCTGCCCTCTCTGCTGCATCCCCGCCCGACACTATGGATGTCTGGCTGATAGATAGTGGTGCCTCAAGACACATCACTGGGTTCAAGGAAGCACTCTCTGACATGGTTGAGAAAGATACTAATCTGCAAATTATCCTTGGAGATAATGCCACATATCCCGTGAAAGGGACAGGGACTGTGACCCTCCACTTGTCTCAAGGACAAGTCCTACATTTGCAGGATGTACTCTATGTACCAAAATTGAAGAAGAACCTTGTGTCTATATCAGCCATGGAAGACAAAGGTTTCAAAGTGGCATTCATTGATGGAAAGGTGCGCATGTGGAAAAAGAATCTCAAGGAAGCTATCGTGATTGGTTTTAGAGTCGGAACACTATACCAGGTTGAAGGAAGTCCGCTGGGAGCTATGACATGTGATACTATCCAACAAACTGAACTATGGCACAGGAGGTTTGGACACCTTCATTACAAGGCCCTTCCCGAAGCAAGGAAGGCGATGACAAGGATGCCCGATTTTGGAAATAATCATGAAGGTGAATGTAAGGGTTGTGCCGAAGGAAAGCATACAAGGGGACCTTTCCCCTCAAGTGTCACAAAGACATCTGATATTTTGCAACTGGTCCATTCTGACCTATCTGGTATGCTACCCGTAACATCCCTGGGAGGATGTTCTTACTATATGACATTCACTGATGACTTCTCCCGCAAAACCTGGATATACTTTTTGAAGAAGAAAGATAAGGCTTTCATGTGGTTCCGTACCTTCAAAGCCTTGGTGGAAAATATGACAGGGAAGAAGATCAAGATTTTGAGGACCGACAATGGCACTGAATATGAATCAATGAGTTCAAGGACTTTTGCAGAGAAGCTAGCATTAAGAGGGAGACTACTACTGCCTATACTCCTAAGCAGAATGGCGTTGCTGAATGAAAGAACAGGACCATTGTGGAAGCTGCCCGTGCCATGCTATGTGACCAGGGTCTACCTAAGTTTCTGTGGGGAGAAGCTGCGAATACTGCTGTATACATTCAAAACCGATGCCCTGATTTTGCCTATAGAGTCTATGTACCTGGTCAAAGGGAAGTAGAGATATGCCATG
This sequence comes from Pinus albicaulis, assembly GCA_034641835.2. Lineage (NCBI taxonomy): Eukaryota > Viridiplantae > Streptophyta > Pinopsida > Pinales > Pinaceae > Pinus > Pinus albicaulis. The sequence continues at coordinate 1,774,407,093 of CM076580.1, forward strand.
ATGTCACTTTTGACGAAGATGCTTCGCTGAAAAAAGTAGTAGATCTTCCGAGATCTGAGGAAAATCATGAAGCAAGGCCTGGAAATCAAGAAGAACCGCAGGATGAGACAATGCCTGATGTTGAAGGACCAATGGACCCAATCGATCCATCTCCTTCACTAAGAAAGAGACCATCATGGCTCAGGGACACTCTCGAAAATGCCGAGGGACATGCTGCCCCGAGGGGGACATTCCGAGAAAGCAAGAAGCCGTGTAGATACCAAGGGTATCTGGCTGCCATGAGTACTATTGTTCAATCTGAACCTGGAAGTCGTAAAGCATCAAGTCTAGAAGGATGCTATGCACGAAGAATATGAGTCCATAATGAAGAATGATGTTTGGGATGTGGTTCCAAGACCGAAGGACAAATCAGTTGTCACCGCAAAATGGCTCTACAAGATCAAGCATGGATCTGATGGAAGTGCTGAAAATTTTAAGGCAAGATTTGTTGCCCGTGGCTTCTCTCAAAAGGAAGGAATAGACTATGATGACATATTTGCACTTGTGGCACGATATACCACCATTCGATCAATCATAGCCCTTGCTGCTACGCAAGGATGGAGTCTTCATCAGATGGATGTCAAGACCGCTTTTCTGCATGGTGCAATAAAGGAAGAGATGTATGTAGAACAACCTCTGGGATTTGAAGTTCAGGATCGAGACACTCATGTCTGCAGATTGAAGAAAGCCCTCTATGGGTTAAAGCAAGCACCCAGAGCTTGGTACGAGAGGATGGATAGTTACTTGATGAAGCCGGGCTTCACTCGAAGTAATGCTGATCCGAACCTTTACTTCAAGGTTGTGCAGGGGAAGCCTCTCATTCTAGTGCTGTATGTGGACGACCTCTTCCTGACAGGTGCTGACCCTCTCATTCATCAATGTAAGAGGGAGCTCGCTGCTGAGTTCGAAATGAAGGACCTAGGACTGATGCACTACTTCCTAGGCCTGGAGGTCTGGCAGAGACCTGGAGAGATTTTCCTTTCTCAAGGAAAATACATTGTGAAACTACTAGAGAGATTTGGTATGGTGGACTGCAAGTCCGTGTCAACACCGATGGAACTCAACTTCAAAAAGTTGAGTGGCAGCGCTGCTGGGCCTATCTTGGCCAATCCTACTGAGTATCGTCAACTCATAGGAGCTTTGATGTTCTTAGTGAACACCCGACCAGATATATGTTTTGCAGTGAACACTTTGAGTCACCAGATGGTTGAGCCTCATCACTTTCACTGGGTTGGTGCCAAGAATCTTCTGAGATATCTTCGGGGCACGATAAACCATGGGCTGAGATACACTGCCGGGAGTGTGATACTCCGTGGATATACTGATGCCGATTGGGCTGGCAGTGTGGTGGATCGTAAAAGCACATCTGGATGCTGCTTCAATCTTGGTTCTGCTTTGATCTCATGGATGAGCAGGAAGCAGAAGTCGGTGGCTTTGAGCACCGCGGAGGCCGAATACATTGCTGCTAGTATGGCCTGTTGTGAAGCAGTTTGGTTGCGGAAGCTCTTTAGTGAGCTGTTTGGACATGTGCTAGATACCACTGTGATACTCTGTGATAATCAGAGTGGGATTCGTATGACTGAGAATCCCGTGTTCCACGACCGATCCAAGCATATTGATATCAGGTACCACTTTATCCGGGATATGGTACAGCGAGGCGCCGTAAGGCTCGATCATATAGGAACTGATGAGCAGGTCGCGGATATTCTCACTAAGCCCCCGGGGAAGGTCAAGTTCCTAACCTTCCGTGAGAGTCTTGGTATCGTGGAACGACCCTATGATGTGGGTCCCGTTGGACGATGAGCTCTGGGAGCTCTGGGGGGCTTTGGGGATAGCTTCTCGGAGCTATAAGCACTCATAATGCTTCTGCCCCACCGTTGTGATTATTGAGCTGGTTCGCCTCTCATTTATCTGTGCCTCGTATGCATCCTACCCATTGAGTTCAGGGCTCATGGGAAGTACCTCTCATTTGGCCAATGAGGTGGGAAAAGCTAGAGACTAGTAGCAAAGACTGATGGACGCATCAGAGATTGTCGTACTCTCTATCTAGGATGGCACGGTCCAACCACTTGATCTGAGATCAAGTCTAGTGAGGTCTCGGACCTCCGCCTGACTTCGGGTCAGATGAACCAACTTCGGGTTGGTTGGAGACTCTTTGTGAGTCCGATAGAGGTTTCGGACCTCTGGGCTGAATTTGTCAGCCGGGGGATGATGTCTTTGTGACTGACCCACTTCTGTTTTGAAATAAAGAGGCCAACAAAGCAAGTTACGGAGGGATGACACACGATGTTTGATTGCACTGGTGGATGGAGTTCTCCCTAGATGAGAGGGAGTGTTAAATTTGGACAACTAGGTCCAAACTCCATCTTGTGATGCTCAGATGAAGATTCCAATATTTGTATTGGATTCCTCTTTCTGAGAGGTGTAAAATCGATATAAAATTGATTTTAATCTGATGAGCAGAACATTTATTTTGAATTTATTATTTATAATAAATTTAAGTGCAGGTCGGCCTTAAGGTTTTACACCCCCAACAGATGTGTCACACACCTCAATGATGGATATAAATACAATCAACGTTGGAGAGCATTTCACTCACTCAACATCACACATCTTCTCCTCTGATTATCTACGAGCATCTGAGAAGTAGTTTCATCTCCCACGTGAGAAGAAGGACGAAATCTACTGCAGCAAAAGGACGAAATTTACCGCAGCAATTTTTCTACAGTTAGGGTTTCTGGGGAAGTTTGACCAACGTTGACTTTGATCAATGCATGTTCCGTTTGAGGTAAAATTTTGTGGAGAGTTCGATTTTTGAAGGCCGTACTCATTGGCACAAAAATTGAGGTCAAAAGGTTGACCGAAGTTGGAGTTGCGTTGACTTTATTGTTGCTGCCCTGCGTTGACTTTTTTCCTAGACTGCGTTGACTTTTCAGGGGTTGACTTTGAATTGACTAGATAATTGATCTGAGGACTATTGTGACACATTTTGGGTTGGCCGACCAAGAAGACTTTGCTGGTTGAAGCATCCTGCTGACCGCCGTAACGCACCAACACATTCTTCTGTTTCTGGTTTGTCTTCAATAGATCCACCGGTATGTTCTATCAGCATTTTACTTAACTGTTTATGTGATTGTTGTTATAAAAGTAAAGTTGCATCAAGCATAGAACATCTACAAAAATTTACACTTAGTCTTAATTTTTGGGCAGAAGCAATTAACTGTGAAAATTACATAGTAAATCGCACTCCTACTAAGGTTTTAATGAATACAACTCCAGAAGAAGCCTAGAGCTCAATCAAACCAGATGTAAGTCACTTTCGTGTTTTTGGAAGTGAAGCTTGGGCCCATATTCCAGAAGCGAAACATAAAGCCTTAGAACCTAGGAGTGAAAAAATGCATTTTTGTTGGATATTCTAAAGATGTCAAAGGATATAGACTTCTTCAACTAAAATCCAAAAATGTAATCATTAGAAGAGATGTAAAATTTGATGAAAATATATCGGCCTAAGACCCTAGTTCGGCAGGTGTGCCACCTTTGGCATGCAAGCCTGATTCGACATATGTGCCACCTCTCTCTATCTCTTCTATTTTTTACATCATTCCTTCTAGTTCGGATGATGACAACGAGGATGACAATCCTCCTCCACCTCTTGAAGATATTCCTTCAACTCCACAACTTCCAATATGGGTCAGCTTTACTCGGGATGCAGAAAGTTCTCTTGCAGGTGACCCTGCAAATCAACGTTGTACACGTTCTCAATTCGAAAGAGCCTCTTCCTTATTGGCTCAAGTTCCAAACAATCCTGATCGAGACACCTTTGAAGAAGCTTCAGGTCATCCAGATTGGGATGAAGCTATGAATGAAGAATATCGTTCCTTATTAGCAAAGGATACTTGGGATCTTGTTCCTCTTCCAAAGGGAAGAAAACTTGTCAGATGCAAATGGGTTTACAAAACAAAGTTTGGACTAGATGGAAAAGTGGATAAACATAAAGCTCGTCTTGTTGCTAAAAGATTTTCACAAGTTGAAGGCATTGACTGTACTGAAACCTTCGCCCCTGTCGCCAAAATTAATTCTATCTGCCTTGTTCTTTCCCTTGTTGCCTCCTTTAAATGGGAAGTCCATCAGATGGATGTTAAATCCGCCTTCTTACATGGAGATTTGCATGAAGAAATCTACATGGAACAACCCCCTGGCTTTATCCAAAATGACTCTAGCCTTGTTTGTCGCCTTAGGAAGTCTCTCTATGGTCACAAACAAGCTCCTCGGGCTTGGTATGCCAAAATGGATAGCTTTCTCTTAGATAATGGTTTTCCTAGGCGTCATTCTAACAACACTGTCTACCCCAAGAAAGTGGGTAAGTCCTTCATCATCCTTGTTCTTTATTTTGATGATCTTATCCTTACTGGGAGTGATCCCAACCATATAAACCATGTGAAGTCTAGCCTCAAAAATAAGTTTGAAATGACAGGCTTAGGACACTTGCATTATTTCCTTGGTCTTCAAGTCTTGCAATCCAAAGAAGGTATTACCCTTTCTCAGTCCAAGTATGCCCGTGATCTTCTACGCCACTTTCACATGGAAGACTCTAAGCCAGCCCCTTCTCCCTTTCAATTTGGAGTCAAGATTTCAATCACTTGTACTACCCCTGAAGTTGATGCTACCTTATACCATCAACTTGTTGGTAAACTTTTGTATCTAACCCATACCCATCCTGACCTTTCATTTGTCATTGGTCTTGTTGCTCGATTTATGCACCAACCTCATGAAAGTCACTGGAAAGAAGCTAAAAGAATACTTCGATATATTCGAGGTACAATTCAGTACGGGATTCATTACAGTGCAGGAGCATCTCCATTGTTGATTGGTTTCACTGATTCTGATTGGACCGGTGACCCTGATGATCGAAAGTCTACTGCAAGTTATGTATTCACTCTTGGTTCATGACCTATTACTTGGTCTTGTAAGAAACAAATGCCATCTCTCTTTCTTCGACAGAAGCAAAGCATCGTGGTGCAGTTGAAGCCAGCAAGAAAGCCCTGTGGCTTCGTCAGATACTGACAGAATTTGGTCTTCATCAGCAGCATCCAACTACACATTGGTGTGATAATCAGAGTGCCATTTAGCTATGCAAAGATCCAGTTCAGCATCAGCGTATAAACACATTGAGTTTCACATACACTTCATCAGAAAGCTCATTCATGATCATGTTCTTGAAGTGTAGTGTTGTTCAACCAATGATCAAGTTATCGATATCTTTACAAAGGCTCTCACAGAAGCGAAGTTGACCAAACTTCGATCTATGCTTGGTGTTCAGGAAAGTTATCATTAAGGGGGGATAGGCTCTAATGCCTCCTTCCTTCTCCTATTGTGTCACCTTTGTAAATCCTTCAATCCTATCCCAAGTTGTTTTTAAGGGGGGATGTTACGATATTTCGACACATAGGAAATAGTCTCCTTTTGTGTCACCTTTGTAAATCCTTCAATCCTATCGCAAGTTGTTCTTAAAGGAGGATGTTAGGATATTCCAACACATAGGAAATACTTAAGTATAACTTGGTCTAGCATAAAGTTAGGTAAACTATGTTTCTTTACTATGTATATTTGTAACTTATAATCCGACATTCACGATATGTAGTGATCCGACGGTTCACTCTATCCTCGGTATTACTCTCACTTGATCTGTGGCTTAACACCCGATTGGTCCATGATCTCTATTTAAACAGCATGGATGGGTCATTTGTCTAGTAACCGTTTATGAGAGAAGCTTATGTAATTTATTTTTCTTTATATTAATAAATTGCCTAAAGTGGTTGAGTTGGCTCAGGTCGTGGACTGTTTCCCTCTTCGAGGGTTTTAACCACGTCAAATATTGGGATGCATAATGACATATATAAAGGACCAACAGCATATAAGCCAGAAGCTAAGGTAACACCAGAAGCAAGGGCAGATCAAGACCTAGTAGCAACACTAACCAATAAAGTAGCAGCTCTGATCTGGGGCTTTACCTATCCGGTTGTAAGCTCCTGACCTTCCCTTACTTGACCTTCCCATACCTTATTACTTTATACCAAAGAAAGAGCTTAGACAGCGATGAAAGATGCAACTTTCCCAATAACTGTCAAACTGTAAGACGTGCATCTAGATTGGGATCTGTCTCTGAGCGAGGTGTAATGGCACGAATGCTACTTCAATTTGGTGGTACCTCTACCTTAGATACCTATGCTTCCTCTGCTTCTTATGTTGCCTCTGCTCTTGGAACTGGAGAAACTCGAACTCGAACGGAATATGTGACAGGAGACTATGCAACTAGAGGATCTGAAATTGGCTCTCGAATGAGCTCTGCAATAAGCTATGGGTCAACAAATGCTTTAGCTGTCTCTGCCCCTCCTTATGGGCTATTGGCATTATGGGTATTGGCTATGGCTTTCGAACTCTTAAAGAAGACAGGGCAAGGTAGTGACCCCGGAGCAGGATATTGGGAAATCTAAATAAGCTGTGAAACTAGGGGATCATTCACTTTAGGATCTGAAACCGGTGAAATCCTTGACTTAGCCAGCTCTGCTCCTACCTATGCCTATGCCCTCGTGGGTGGTGCTCAACATAGAGGCTCAACTGATTTGTGATCTGTTTGTGAGCGATCACCTTTGGTATTTGATCTAAGGAACTTACCCTGTAAATTCCTACAACAAATAATTATCAAGAAAGAGGAATCAAACCCTAATTCTTTGGCATTGATTTCTCAACAGAAAGGACTTGATTAAATTCTATCAATAGACATATAAAAGTAGGCCTATTTAAAGTAGGGTTGGAGTTAGAATTTAATACATATTGGTATCCTCTTCAAAACTCTCAAAGGGAAGGTGAAATAAAGAGAAAAGTAAGGACACATTATGATCAAAGTTTAAGGAATGGAAAAGGATGTCAAATTGGAAGAAGAGCGTTAAATTTCAATGATATTTTGCAACCACTTGGTGAATAACTGAAAACTAATACAACTGCAAACTTTCTTTCATAAAGATACAAAACTTCTTAATTGATAAGCAGTGAAATAAACACAACGATAAAGACACAGTGACACAATTAATAAACTTGTTTTTCTTGGTAAACCCAATTGGGAAAACCCTCTTCTTTGTTGTAGTATTTTATTGATAAACTTGAGCACTGAAATCTCTTACAAGGAAATCTGAGAACAAACTTGTTCTCTATTGTACTAGCTTAAACTCCCTGCAAAACACTTAATTTCAGCTCCTAGACCTTGCAAACCAGCAACCCTATTTCCTAGCACACTAGGGCCTAAATCTGTGTGCAAAAAAAAACTTATTTTGTAGCACAGCAAGTCCCTATTTCTATGTGCACCGGGTAACTTATTATATAGGACACAGCTCCTAAATTTGTGCCAAAATCTGCTCAAGCAAACTAGTGTGTTCTTGATCCTCAAGGCCACACTCGCCACAAGCAAAGAACTCTCTCTCTCTCTCACTAATTCGTGAGGCTTGTTTTGTCTCACAACCTTGTGCACAAAACAATGATGAATACATGTGCCTTCGTCCTAATTTTATTGATCCAATCCATGCTAAAATTGGCAAGTCACAAATTTAGAACTTGTGGTTAACAAGTTAACTTAATCGAAATTTCTCTTCTCTCTCCAATCATAACTTGGACTTACAACATGTGTTTCCTTCAACTAAGCACTGAAGCTCCACTCGTCCTATTCTAAATTTATAACTGCCACTCAATCTATATTCAAACTAAAGAAGGTCCATGTAACTAGTCCTCCAACACTATGCATGAATTCACCATCTCCACAAACTCGTCCATGGTCAACGGAAAGACAAAGTCTTTCTGGCTAAGGCACGAGCCAGAGAAGACCTTCTCTCACTACACTTTTCAATAGAGTGCATGCAAAGGGGAGAATCAAATGACTTCAAGAGGGCTAGGGAAGCAACCTATCATAGAATAGACAATAGCATCGAGCAATTAACATAAAGGGCCTTGGTTCAACAAGATCTAGGAAGAATACATTTGGTTCAACAAAAGACAAACTATACATTAGAGATCACAAATGGGAGAGTAACAAGATTCAATCTAGTGTGTGGTACTATTGTTGTCACGATTAGGCCCTTGGTCAAGCCTATGATTGAGCTCTGACAATTGGTAGATTCAAAATACCAAGCCAATTTAATGCCTAGTGCGCAAGAAGGCATTGTGAAGAGATTGGGTGGTGAGCATAATAGATTCAAAGAACAATGGAAGGAGACTCATTCTATTGGCACCATGCAAGCTATTAAAGTAACAAGGGAGGAGTACAATGTCATGAAGAAGAGTTATGTTCCTCTTGTAAAGAGGACCCCCCATCCAAATTTCTAGGGTGCTAAAAGGCATTGTGAAGAGATGAGTGATGAGTATAATAGGTGTTGAGAATTTGGAGGGCTGTAAGTTAATACAAATTATCTTCTTGATAATTACTTGTGACCTTACTTATGTCTTCTCTTCTTTTAGTTTAGTTAATCTTTCATCAAGTCAATTATCAAAGAGCACAAGACACGAAAGTTATGCTCCTAGAGCGAGGGCAAAAACCTCTCCCTCTTGGAGAGGAAAAACCCGCAAAGAATTCTTCGTATAGATCTTCAAATGACAAGTACCATTACCCAGACTCAGACCCTTGACCTAAGAATGCCTCCAAGTCCTTGACACTTCTTCTAAGTCTTCTTTCAACCCTGATCCTTCTTTTCTTCACCAACCTGAACTAACCTTTCTTTTATGAACTGTAAGTAGGATTCCTCCTTTTCCCATGCTGTAATAGCCCTTAAACATCACATCACAACATGATCATCCACTTAGACCTTCACACAGCAGATATTCGAGTGCTTCTAGACACACAGACCTTATTCCACCATTTGAATATCAGTGTATCTCTTACAAGTTTGACTGCACTCCATTTGACCACAGCTCCTTCATTCTGATCCGCATGCTCTACTTCAGGATGCTCCACAGCAAATCCGCACCATATTGATCACTACCTTAACTCGCACTTATATCAGCCTTTGTCACGCTGTGGAATATCTGCACTTGAAACTCCATCACCTATGTAACTGCAGACTTTTATATCAGAGCAATCCGCATTTCTTTCTATCTTTTAGACCGCACTTAATCCTAATCCTAGATATATGTTGCATCTATTTCAGCATTATACCCACACTTACTTTTGATCTTAAATCCGCATTCAATTCACTGTAATACCGCAGAGAGATCCGCATCCTTTCTTACTTCATAGCAGTCGATGATACTTGTAATTGACTCATAAGATATCTGCACTTAACACCCTGTACATGTCCTTCAAATCCGCACTTTCTGTTCTGTTCTAACTGAGAGAATCCACAAATTTCTGTGTTAAATGAACCGCAGGTTTGGGTATATATAGTGACATGTTCTCTGTTTTAGGCCGACCATTCACCATCATGTAGGCCGACTTTAACTTTTGTCCATAGGCCGACATGGAGAACTTTTATTCCATCATTAAGAGTGTCGCTTTGAGGCTCATTTAGGAGCCACTTCTTCATGATATCATGACAAGGTCTTGGAGCATAATTTCTAGCCTAGACACTTCATATATATGACACTTAAATATACTTGTATACCTAGAAGACTCAAACCTAGCAGACATCAAGAAGAAGTCTATCTACATAATAAAAATCTTGCTCATGAAACCCATGAAGCAAGTACATCAAAATACATTTTATTATCTTTGACATGTTCTTTACATATATACATAATTACATAGTCAACATGAAGACCGACCTAGTTACATTTTTCAACAATAGGGTCAAAGACCAATGGATGGAGAAGCATTATATCGATACTATGTCAGCTATTAAGCTCACAAGGGAGGAGCATAATGTTATGAAGAAGAGCTTCACTCTTCTTGTGAAAAGCATTCAAATGACTTCAAGAGGGCTAGGGAAGCAACCTATCATAGAATAGATAATAGCATCAAGCAATCAACATAAAGGGCCTTGGTTCAACAAGATCTAGGAAGAATACATTTGTTTCAACAAAAGACAAACTATAGAATAGAGATCACAAATGGGCCTAAATCTGGGTGCAAAAAAAAACTCCTATTTTGTAGCACAGCAAGTCCCTATTTCTATGCGCATTGGGTATCTGATTATATAGGACGCAGCTCCTAAATTTGTGTGCAAATCTGCTCAAGCAAACTAGTGTGTTCTTGCTCCTCAAGGCCACGCTCACCACAAGCAAAGAACTCTCTCTCTCACTAACTCGTGAGGCTTGTTTTGTCTCACAGCCTTGTGCACAAAACAATGATGAATACATGTGCCTTCGTCCTCCTTTTATTGATTCAATCCATGCTAAAATTGGCAAGTCACAAATTTAGAACTCGTGGTTAACAAGTTAACTGAATCAAAATGATTCTTATCTCTCCAATCATAACTTGGACTTACAACATGTGTTTCCTTCAACTAAGCACTGAAGCTCCACTCGTCCTATTCTAAATTTATAACTGCCACTCAATCTATAGTCAAACTGAAGAAGGTCCATGTAACTAGTCCTCCAACACTATGCATGAATTCACCATCTCCACAAACTCGTCCATGGTCAATGGAAAGATAAAGTCTTTTTGGCTAAGGCATCAGCCAGAGAAGGCCTTCTCTCACTACACTTCTCAATAGAGTGCATGTAAAGGGGAGAATCGAATGACTTCAAGAGGGCTAGGGAAGCAACCTATCATAGAATAGACAATAGCATCGAGCAATCAACATAAAGGGCCATGGTTCAACAAGATCTAGGAAGAATACATTTGGTTCAACAAAAGACAAACTATACAATAGAGATCACAACTGGGAGAGTAACAAGATTCAATCTAGTGTGTGGTACTATTGTTGTCACGTTTAGGCCCTTGGTCAAGACTATGATTGAGCTCTGACAATTGGTAGATTCAAAATACCAGGGCAATGTAATGCCTAGTGTGCAAGAAGGCATTGTGAAGAGATTGGGTGGTGAGCATAATAGATTCAAAGAACAATGGAAGGAGACTCATTCTATTGGCACTATGCAAGCTATTAAAGAAACAAGGGAGGAGTACAATGTCATGAAGAAGAGTTATGTTCCTCTTGTAAAGAGGACCCCCCATCCAAATTTCTAGGGTGCTAAAAGGCATTGTGAAAAGATGGGTGATGATCATAATAGGGTCAAAGACCAATGGATTGAGAAGCATTATATTGACACTATGTAAGTTATTAAGCTCACCAGGGAGGAGCATAATGTTATGAAGAAGAGCTTCACTTTTCTTGTGAAGAGGATTCTCAGCATTGTTCTGGCACTATGTAAGCTATTAAGCTCACAAGGGAGGAGCATAATGTCATGAAGAAAAGCTTCACTCTTCTTGTGAAGAGGATTTCCCATCCAAATGGTTGAACACAGGTGCCCCATCAGCATGGAAGGCACAAGTTGAGGCTTAGAAAAAGTTGACCTTTGGTGGTGCAAAATCTGTGCAGCTATTTTTGTTATTTTGTAACTTTATTACGTGCTAAACAATTTAGTCATTCGAAGACACTGTGGTGCTGCCATACAAGGAGAAGTTTCACCCCTCCACCCACTTTTTTACTGTTTGTTAGAAAATAAAATAGGATGACAGTTTGTAACAAAAGGGAAATAGCACTGCCAAACAAGGAGAGAGGCTCAATCCCCACGCTGCCTTTTGATTGTTTGTTATTACAATAAAATAGGACAGTTCGTAATAAGAGCGAAATAGAGGTCTAAAACAGTTTACGTGTATGTTCAATTTGGAAGTTAACCTTATAAAGGATGTCAAGCTTCACTAACATAATACTTCTGTAAATAAATAAATAAAATTCCAGTTAGAAGGAAAGCAGAAATTTTCACCTCGACACTTTGTATTTTAGAAAACAAATACCATATGCTACAGACTTCATAAAAAACAATTGCTTGCAACTTGAGATATCCAAAAAAGAACCTCGGTCCTAAAACAACAAATAGCATGTGATACTTTCCCACTTAGCGAACCTCAGTTTCCAGTTTCTATCATGTCTAATAAACATGTACTCTTTCACTGAAGCTGCTTTTGATATCCCACATGCATCTCCAGCCTCTGGCTTTTTACGATTTTCATTATTCAAGGACCACCACAAGCTTGGATGGCACAAGAAAATAATTTAGTCCACATTGTTCACAAGCCCAAGAAGGGAAAAAAGAAAATAAATCTGAGTTCACAGAGTTCACAGTCTGAGGAAAAAAACAAAAGAAACAGATTTGAGTAATCTCAAAATATGTGCAATATTACTACAACAAAATCATCTCTTGCTTTTCCATAGCACAAGTATATTTTAGTTCTGTTGTATGTGGCATCACATAGTGTAGCAGCAGGCCAATATATAGTAAGACCACAGACTATCAATTTAAATTTTAAACAGCTTGTACCCGCTTTCACCTACTTCTATAAATCCTCTTTCCGAACTTCCTCACTTACAGCAGCAAGCATACCCTCTAAACTACTGTAAAAATGATTTTGAACATGACCCTTCTTTATCTTTTTCAGTGTTCATGACTGAATTCTATATTAGTCCTAATGGTATATAAATGCATCTATATTAATCTAAGTGAAGAAGAAGATGGTGCTCAATGACTGTGAAATCTGAGTAGTAGAAGACAATAAAATATTACTGTATCTGTGCATGTAAACACGTGCACAAGTCCTTACTTTCCTGTCTCTTTCATAACAATGTACACAAACACACACACACACACACGAGAAGAAAAGGAGAAGAAATAGTCTACAGTAACAATTCATTCACAATACTTGTTCAAACCCATAGTGCAAAAAGTAAAATAAGAATGTAATCTCACTTAACAATATGTTTAGTACCAAATGCTAAAATACCATTTCTACTTACAGAAGTAATCACACCAACAGGTTGAATTTGGTGATGACGCTGCAGTGCCACATTTACAGGAGGAACAGGAGGCAGGACCTGCAACCAACACTTGCATAAGCACAGACGAATGTGATCAAACGTGATGTGATGAAGGGAACATGCAGATTTCTTAATTTCAGAGTAACTCTAATGATTAGTCCAATGATGAAAAAGCAGGGGCTAAAAGCAAAATATAAATATTCATGGAATTAACTTAAAGGCACACTTTATCAGATGGTTCCATGGGTGGAATGTCTATCATGTTTCATTTGGATGGAGAGACAGACCTGTCAAAAGAATACAACACAATTCTGATAAACCAGGCCTGTAAATCTAGCTTTAATAACCTGAATTTTAACTGTATGCTCGAAAAAAGCAAGAAGAAATGGTGGTATGATTTCTTCTTGTTGATGTTTGAAGGTTGGGAAGGTACTTCTGCACAGGCCTGAGTGTCTAGGCATGCAAGAAGTTACCCACAGATATCCTTAGAACACTCGCTCAAATTGCTAATGTAACTTAGCCTAAGTTTAAACTTAGGAAAAGCACATAATCATTTTGTTAGTTGACTGAGCTAAAGAAACTTAGGCAAGTAAATCACTTTAGTGATTATGTTTTAATCCCAGCTGTTGATCTCATGTGAAGGAAGATCTAATGTCGGCCGACAATCACTTTCGAGATTATGGTTAGGGATTTCACTCGATGTCAAATTATCAAACCAAGGCTAAGGAGAGGAGAAGACACACCATACAACAACACTAGCGTTTGAGAGAGAGGATTTATCAAGTGAGAAGTGTGATACTCTAGTGTGTCGGGTCCAAGGAAATGCAAAAAAGCAGACATCCAGATGATCCAAGGAGATCGAGGACCGATCTAGGGCATGATTTGCTCGATCAGTGCCAAGCTATGTCATAAGGTTCGCCGAACTTCAACCTTGGGGTTTGAATTTTGGCGACCCTTAAAAAAAAATTGAGGTTTGGCAAACCTCAACGAACCTCATAGCCATTGACCAAGCACAGATCAAAACTCATAACCTCAGGTCACAACTCAAGCTTGTAATCTATCCTCGCAGTTTCCATGTCCGTGATAGCATTTTTTATGTTTATTGATGTTGATTTCTTACTATTTTATCCTATATCTCATTTTAAATTCAATATATATATATATATATGGAAATGTATATGGACGAACCTAATGGCGAACCTCATCCAAACCTCATCAAAAAATTCAAACTTGAACAGAACCTAATCATTGTCAAACCCGAACCATGTGACTTAGGTCCCAAGGCATATTGTATCTATAAGTTCAAATTTACTGAAGAATTGTTGATCGAACAGAATTTGTTTGTGTCATTGTGATTGAGATTGGTTATGTGTAATTTTGCTTCAGCTAATTTACCTGTGCGTTTATTCAGTAGATATATAATCTACTAGGATCGCAGAAAAATTAACATGGTATTAGAGCATGAAACTCTAAAAACCATTCTTTGAAACAACCAGGAAGCTAAGTTTGTATAGGGATCATTGAGGCCAAGTTCAACCATGATCATATGAGGCAGTTTTTTTTTTATTGCAAGAGTTGAGATCGAGCTAAAATCGTACAACATAGAGCAAAGGCCAAAAGAAAAAAGAGGTTGTATAGTACGGCTAGGGGCTGAATTCAAAATAAATTAAAATATAAAAAAGGTAAAGGGGTTAGCCATCAACCAAAGTGGCCAATAGCCCAATTGACAGTCGCACCCATCTGCAAAATGAAGAGGGTCGAGGGGGGAATAGAGCCCACAAAAAACACCCAATTGCCGTGAGAAAAAGTTAGAGCAATTGGTTGGAAGACAGCCAAGCTGTCACATGATCCACACATAGGACCACAACAATAGAAACAAAGAGACAGCAAATCAAACAAGGAAAAGGTTGCTTCTTAGTCAGAAGTCATGCATGTGGACACAAGAGTTATAGGGTTGCATGTTTACCATTGAAGATCACTTGAAGACTTCGTGCCTGAGGATATGTTAGAGACTTCATGTACCATCAGAGTTCATTTATCATTAAAGTTTTTAAACTCTATCTTCTTCTATATTGTACCAGATTCTGCAAGCCCTATGGGGATGTAGTAAAGTGATGCTAGTATGATGAATTGAGTCATGTAACAAGCCTAGGTAACTTGAAACTATGATGAATTGAGTCATGTAACAGGCCTAGGTAACTTGGGACATTGTCATCAAGTGAGTTTACTCTAGAAAGATTTTTTTACTTGGTTAATTATTGGTACTTTTTAGCACTTAATAATTAATTGTGTTTTTTCTTCCAAGCTATTACCCCAAAGACGAAGTGTGGCGTGATGGCAAGGCTTTGCGTGAGTCTTAGTGTCTAGAGTCATTGTATATTACCATACTAGATCACTCGTAAAGTTTCGCGGAATTCGATTAGGTCTAGGGGCATATTTTTAAATTTTTTAAATTTCCCGGGAGAGAAAAAATTTAATAAATTCTGGTTGTAAAATGTAATAAGTGATGTCTAGAGAAGTTGTAAGGGGTACATGTGCTCAAAATTACACCTCTCACCCTCACCTTTCTACAAAGGCACACTTTGAGGGGTGAAAAATAAGTTATGGACCCTCAATACCCACTTTTCCTAAGTCTATGGGAAAATGTGGCAATAAATTGAGCCAACAATTAAAAAAATGGAGAAAAATAAATGTCCACACATGCCAAAATTATGTAGAAATCAAGGGGAAATTCATCCAAAGCTCAAAGTCAAGTTAGAAAGTGATGTGGACTCCACCTAGGCCACAAATCAAGAAAGTCAATTTTCTCAAGGAAGGGACCATGAGTTGTAGAGACAAAAACACACTTTTTGTGGAGATAACTCAAGTTTAGAGGAGTGATCAAGAGTTTACTCAAGATATGATTCGATTTCATGGAGGAGTGGATAAGAGGTCTCCTACCACTCTAGTCCTCTCCACATGTGTCCTCCTTCATCTTCCACGAGTTTCTCTTATTGGATAGCGTGTGCCTCCATGGAGAATTCGACTTGCCACTTGATAATTCGACTTGCATGAGGTTATATTGGGATTCCCACCATTCTACATTGCGGTCTCCACCATTCTTCATTGGGATTTGCTCCCATCTCTCTATTTAAGTGAGCTTTGGGCTCTCACTTTGTATCTTTGGAACGAGCTATTGGAAGTAAGGAGACTCTACTAGATTTTGTACTTGCTTTCATATAATAAAAAAAGACATGGGGGAATTACATTGATGGTGTTTTCCTTCTCTCTTTGAGGTGATGTTATTTTGATTTATGTGCTTTATTATTAATTTGCGAACATGTTCTATGCCATTTTAGATTAGGGCACACAATACTGAAGCAGCTAGAACATACTAATAGATTGATGGAAGACAAGCCAAAACAGAGAAAATGAATGGTGGCATTACGGCGATCAACAGGATGCTTCTACCAGCAAAGTCTCCAATAGGTCATTCAGCCAAGTGTGTCACACATAACCCCAGAACAACCCAAACAAAGAACACTCCATAAATACGCAGCTCCATTGCCATCAAGAGAGAAGAAAATCCTCCACACAATGTGTCTATAATGAGCTCCAGGTCTCTCCAATATATAGGCATCTTTGGGGGTGTGTGACATGCTCTTTAAGACATTTAAGTCTATATTATATTCCAGGCCGACCTAGCACATAAGTGGAATAAATTCAAAGTCCATGTTCTGCTCATCCGATCGAGATGATCTTTAGATCAATCTTACACCTCTCCGAAAGAGGAATCCAATAAAAATATTGGGATCGTCATCTAAGCAGCACAACCCGGAGTTTGGACCTAGTTGTCCAATTTTAACACTCCCTCTCAACTAGGGAGAACTCCATCCACTAGTGCAATCCAAACATCGTGCGTCATCCTGTCGTAACTTGCTTTGCTAACCTCTTTATTTCATAACATAAGTGGGTCAGTCACAAAGACATCATACCCGACTGACAAATTCAGCCCAGAGCTCTGAAACCTCTATAGGACTCACAAAGAGTCTCATATACTAACCCGAAGTTAGTTTCACTGACCCGAAGTCAGTTGGAGGTCTGAAACCTCGCTAAACTTGATCCCAGATCAAGTGGTTGGACACGTGCCATCCTAGACATAGAGTACGAAAATCTCCGATGTGTCCATCAGTCTTGCTATGGTCTCTATTCACATTTCCCACATCATTGGCCAAATGAGAGGTACTTCCCATGAGTCCAAAACTCCATGGGTAGGATGCATACGGGGCATAGATCGGAGAGAGGTAAACCATCTCAATATCATCACGGTGGGGTAGAAGCACACCAACTAGGTTCGGCAAGCCTAGCCCTGTGGTTGCTTATAGCACCAAAGTTATCCCCAAAGCCCCCTTGGATCTCTGAGAGCTCATCGTCCAACAGGACCCTCAGAATAGGGTCATTCCATGATTCCAAGATTCTCACAGAAGGTTAGGAACATGACCTTCCCCAAGGGCATTGTGAGAATATTCGCGACCTACTCATCAGTTCCTATATGATCGAGCCTTACAACGCCTTGTTGTACCATATCCTGGATAAAGTGGTACCAGCCATCAACATGCTTGGATCAATCGAGGAACCCGAGATTCTATGACAAATGAATCCCCCTCTGGTTATCACAAAGGATAACGGTGGCATCTAGCAGATGCTCGAACAACTCACTGAAGAGTCTTTCACAAGCAAGTGACTTCACAACAAGCCATACATGCTGCAATGTATTCGACCTCAGCGGTGCTCAAGGCTACCGACTTCTGTTTCCTGCCTGAAGCAGATCTACTTGTGAAGTAGTATCCAGATGTGCTCTTACGATCCACCACACTGCCAGCCCAATCGACATTAGTATATCCAAGGAGTGTCATGCTCTCGGCAGTGTATCTCAGCCCATGGTCTATCGTGCCACAAAGATATCTCAAGAGTTTCTTGGCACCAACCCGGTGAATGTTATGATCAACCATGTGTTGATTCAAAGTGTTCACCGCACAACATATGTCTGGACGAGTGTTCACTAAGAACATCAGAGCCCCTACGAGTTGACGATACTCAGTAGGATTTGCTAACACGGGCCCAGTAGCACTACCACTCAACTTCTTAAAGTTGAGCTTCATCGGTGTCGACACGGACTTACAGTCCACCATACCAAAAGCTTCATAACGTATTTTCCTTGAGAAAGGAAAATCTCGCCAGGTCTCTGCCAGACCTCCGGACCTAGGCATCAGTCATAGGTCCTTCATCTCGAAACCAGCAGCGAACTCCCTCTTACACTGATGAATGAGAGGGTCAGCACCTGTTAGGAAGAGGTCGTCCACATACAGCACCAAAATGAGAGGCTTTTCTCTATAAACCATGAAGTAAAGGTTCGGATTAGCATTACTACGAGTGAGGCCCAACTTCATCGGGTAGCTATCTATCCTCTCATATCAAGCTCTGGGTGTTTGCTTCAGCCCATAGAGGGCTTTCTTCAACCTGCAGACATGGGTGTCCCAATCCTGGATTTCAAACCCTAGAGGTTGCTCTACATACACCTCTTCCTTTATCGCACCATGCCACAAAAAACAGTCTTTACATCCATCTAATGAAGATTTCGTCCTTGCGTAGCAGCAAGGGAAATAATAGATTATAGGTGCAATAATAATCAGTGCCTTCCTAGAGAAGTCTCAGGCAACACATTTTACCATCAGATCCATGCTTGATCTTATATCGAGGTGACAAGAGCATTGATTTGTGGTCTAGGAACCATATCCTAGACATCACCCTTGCATCCTTGCAGACTTTGATGCTTTACAGTTTCTTCAAATGATCCAGGTTCATATTGTACTCATGGCAGCTAGATACCCCTGGTATTTATATGGCTTCTTGGTTTTCTTCCGGAATTTCCCCCTCTGAAGCCATATGTCTTTGAGCCATGAGGATCTTCTTTCGTCCAACAATGATATTAGCTCAAGAGCATATACAGATCTATTCTCCCTCTTAATGCCATCTTTTCTCGAGAGAGAAGACATCTATTTTAAATGAGGGCATCCCAGACACCAACTTGGAAAAGGGGTCTTATTCTCCCACAGTCAAAGCCATCAAAACAGGCTTTGCTGATCATGGTTCAAGACTCCAGCAACGTGACAGAAGGCTGCAAAAAAATTCTTAGTTCACACTTCAAGTTTATCATTACGCTATAATGTAAGACAGATACTTTCACAAGCTTACTGCTATTACGAATCTCCTAAACATGGGTGTCTGTCTATGTCACTGTCATAATGACAATGACATAGAATCACAGATTTAGCTCTTCAAAATGGTGGTTACAGAGATACCTTCTAAATTGTCATCACTATTTTCTTCATCATTAACAGTACTGAAGATTTCAAGCTTACATCAATTACCCGATGTTCTGTGGAGATCTGTTGTAGCTTCCTCAACCAGCCCTCTAAGATTTTCATACTGCAACCCACAGAACTAGGGATCCAATCATGATTCCTTCTCTCATGATTCTGCACTTGAGGGCTTCCCCTACTACATCAGGCATTTCATCCTGCACTGCTTCTTATTTTCAGATCTGCCCAACTACAGTTAATAGTTGACTGATCTAGGGCTACAAATCTTCAAATCTCAAATCTGCAATTTGTTTCTTAAATTGCATAGATCTAGGAACCACTCATACAGTTATTCCAAACACTGAATCAACCTTATATGACACCTTTATTTTAGCACAGTCATAAGGATACTCCTTCTCATCAGTGTTTCTGCCCCAACATCCAATAGGATAGATCTAGTCAAGACTCTTTCTTAGGTCACTGCCAGTAGATTAAGTTCAGGTATATGTTGGTTCACAACCACTGTCACTTAGTCAACTGTCTTAGTATCATAATACTGTCAGATGAGGCACTGCACTGCCCCTCAAGTCATCAATACATGTTACATGTGTTCCTTTGTTTATGCACAGATCTCGGTCACTTAGGGATAGAGCTTTTCTAGCTTCCTTTGCACATAGGAGACCCTCAGTTGGGGCATCATTTAGTTCTGAGTACACAGAACTCCCAGGCCATTAGGCCTTCTATGTCATTTTGATATGTTGCCTTGTTGACTAGACAATACTTTCCAAACAGCTCCTGAACTGTTGAAGCTTGCATGATAAGTATTGTTTTCTGGTTTGAACGTTGCTATACAATTCATGCAATCTATAGATTTGATCTGCATGCCCGGAATAATATCTTCTTTGCAATAGAGAGGCGTGCAATCCATAGTAGGTATTTGATTTTTAAAAATAAGGTGATCACTCCAAACATAGTCATACATACCTTGTCAAAACATGGACTGTCCTTTGTGCTAGTAGCTCCCTAATACAGTAGCATACGCTGCCATTCTATCAGCGTACCAAATTTAGATATCTCCAGTCCGGCTGCCCTCATCAGAATCATGAATTTCCAAGTGTGCCCACCTTCTGTTGTACAAGGTCCCTTTATGACAGCAAGTCTAAGGCACCTTGTCACCTTAGCACATCATAAAGATGACAAGCACATGATCCAAACACTAGCCCACAAATCATGGACCCAACAAACCTCCACAAGACACTGTTGTAATACTGTTTGCGCTGTTAGTTCACTGCACTCCTGGTTAGGGCACGTACAGCAGTCCCAGTTTCACCACACAGTCAACAAACAAGCCCTTCTAGAGTTGCGGTTCACCTTGGAGGGGTTCCTCCAATGCCACACCAATCTGCAGTGTAATGTTGTCTTTGAACTCAAGTGACAAGCCCTACACACAACCCTTAACAGTCTGTTGTATCTTCAGCAAACTCAGCGTCTTTTAGGCATACTCTACATTGCCCTTCGTTGGTCCCTAGGGCTGAAGTTCTGGGCACTTTGTAGCCCCAAACACTCCCACGATGCCCTTATTTGAGGTTGATGAGGCCTGCGGCCTATCACAACAATATGTTGTAACATAATCCAAAACAACTTTCTCCTTACCTCTATGCAGCGTTCTTTACTGAAGATGAGGATGGCAAAATCATTGTCCAGATAGAACCTCCATCACTGAACCCAACACCTGGAATCATATCTTTTTGCTTCATTGATTTAGGTCTGCTCCATCTGTTATTGAACTCGGTGTGGTTAGGGCTAATCATCAATCATCTCCATCCTTAATCTTCTGCTGAAGCATTCTTCTAAAACTGTGGCTACCTCGTTATGAGTCTTCTCTATACTTCTTTGGCAGGTAGGGCTACTTCCAGCTCTCTGTTCAGACTTACGGCCTTTCACAAACAAAGATCTAGGGCTCGGCCCTCCTTCTGGCTTCAGTACAGGACTGCGGCCTTCTTACGAATGATCTGCCCACAAAAAAGGCTTCAGAACCGGACCCAGAACATGCCCAAACAGTCCTAATAGATGATGATCGAACCAATCAGATGCAGAGAGAGAATGTGTGATGAGTGATGGTGAAAATGACCTCCAATGTTGACTTATATATATCCATCAGTGAGGGTGTGTGACACATCTGCTGGGGATTCAAGCCTACATTACAATTTTGGCTGACCTTGCACATAAGTGGAATTAATTCAAAATAAATGTTTTTCTCATCGGATCAAGATGATCTTTAGATCGATCTTGCACCTCTCCAAAAGAGGAATCCAATAAAACTATTGGCATCTTCATCTAAGCATCACAACATGGAGTTTGGACCAAGTTGTCCAAAATTAACACTATTTCTCCAAGAAGACTGTGAGTCTATAGAGGCTTAGCCTCTAATTTTTGTACTATTTCCTAACTTTTGTATAAGGTTGATTTTGTATGTAAATCATTCCTAATTTTTCAGATTTCAAAAAGCTTCTCATTTTCTTAGATCTCCATGGAGAAGTATGATTTTTTTTTAATACTATTGTAGAGTTTCTCCCTTGGTTGAGTTGAGGCCTTTGAGAGGCTCGTCATTGTAATAAAGTCTCTAATAAAGATTTAGTTTTGCTTGTAGGAGCTTGGGAGATTTCTCCCATGGTATCCTATCTCCCCATTTAGAGGGAGGCTTCTTTTGGGTGGATTGACTTTGCATGGTTCCAAATATCACACTTCATTCACTTGTTCTAACTTGCTCAACACTCACATTAATTATTGGGATTAACATATCTTTCACATTTACTTTTCCATTTGCAGTGAGCTTATCTAGTTTTTATTTCAACTTTCAACTTTCAAGTGTTTGCAATTGTTCAACTTTAATTTCCTTTTCAAGATAAAACACTCGTATGTAATTTACTTTTGCTCAAGCTATAACTTGCAACATTTCTTTATGTGCATTCAAGTTACAAGCAAGTACTTACTTCACTTTGCAAGCTTTGATCAGTTTCACTTTCTCATTTCCATTTCTTTACTTGGCAAGGTATTTCATAAGCTATTTTGATCAATCTTGACATTATTGGAGCATATTGATAAAACTAACTAAAATACACTCATATATTACACACAATGGTGTATGTGTAAACACACACACAGATTACATTCAGATTACTCTATTAAATAGAGTTTACCAGATCTAACTTATTCCTAAGTTAGAAAGAGAGATTGAGAGAATTTCTCAACCATCACAAACCAACATCTTAAATATAGGATGTAAGCATTAATTCCAATATCCCCTCTTCATGCTTACATTACATAAATTTATTGAAAATACAATCATTCTTTAACTTCTCAGTATAGGCTCCATCAAGTTGCCTCATAACCCTCGTAAAGTTGTAGTCCGCAAGTTGGATTCCCGAGTTCGACTCCTGAACTTCCGAATCAAAGACCTCCCGAAGTCAATTACTGGACAGCATCCCAAGCTGCCGCATAACCTCATTAGAAGACCACTCTACCTCTTCAACGAATGAGGGATCCTTCCCTAGATCCGCAACTGCCATACTATCTAGACAACTATCCATATTGAGCCTTACTTCTACTCAATCACTGGCTTAAGACACATAGCTAAACTGCTAGTCATTCTATGGACGAGCTCCCATCCACCGAAATACATAGGTGCTAACCATTGTACTCGCCAGTTATCTAGGGAAACTGTCTAGATACAGAATGTATCTAGATTCAACTATTACATCATAACCTTTTTATCTCTTTTTATCTAATTTTGAAAATTCATCCTCACTTAATTTAATGGAATAAAACACACAGGCGGTTCCCAAAGAGACACATATCGAGAGTGTTAAAGAATGAAACCCTTAACAATCCAATTTCTACGAGACTCCAACATTCAAATGTCGATTATAACGCAAACCCTAAACCGAGATCAAATTCACCATTTATGCGTCTTGCAAGGAAGCGTGCTACATTTGGCGTGACAGCCACGATGATCGATATCCTTACAGGCAATAAAGCTTTATTACAGACAACTGCAAGTGCCAATAAAGAATGTACATTGCAATCTCTTTTACGCGAGATTGGCATGTCCACGAATAAACAACAAGAAAAAACATAATCAGAGATTGTTTTGAACGAGGAAGTGACAGAGGGCAATATGGCGAGATCAATCCAAACTGGAGCGTCGATCAGGTGACTGGATGCTCTATCGAGTATGCTTTAAGGTTTGCGAAACTAGAAATCATTCTGCGATGCACTGGATCACATGAAGCACACCAAGTTGAATCCTTCTGTATACGCATCTTGGCATAGATTCCTTACAATACGCCAAACAAAGCAAAAGCAGAGACTGGTCTCATCGTCCCTGTTAACCTGCAACAGAAACTACAAACTTTTGCATAAAACATGTGACATGGGTGGATTCGATCCTATTTACAAGGGGATCCTCTCTGATGGAAGAGAAATTGCAATGAAGAATACTGTCTATGAAATCGAAGCAAGGAAAAACAGAATTCAGGAATGAAGTGAATATTGTGGCATGATCTCTTGAGTCGATCGAAGAACATGGGGTGTCCACTTAAACTACTGCAGCCTCCACGCTAACAGCCTTACCACACAGTCAACGCCTACTCTAAAAACAAAACAAAATTATACTCTCTCTGCAACAAATTACATTCTTTCTCAATCCCAGTACAAGCCTGAAGCTCTGATACCATGATAAAACTAACTAAAAGACACTCATATATTACACACAATGGTGTATGTGTAAACACACACACAGATTACATTCAAATTACTCTATTAAATAGAGTTTTCCAGATCTAACTTATTCCTACGTTAGAAAGAGAGATTGAGAGAATTTCTCAACCATCACAAACCAACATCTTAAATATAAGATGTAAGCATTAATTCCAACACATATTTACTTGGAAGCAATATTGCAATTTCATACTTGGTTCATTGGCTTCAAACACTTTATGAAGCATACAACTCCATTTAATTTTTTTGTCAAAGTATCATTTAGTTAGTTCCATTTTAATTTTCCTTTGAAGTTGTTAGCACATTTTAACTGTCATTTCACTTTCACATAGGCACATCTTATTGCTAAAATTAACCTCCAACTTAAGTTGGTTGTATAGACTCTAGGGACCCTCCACCCCTATTGACTCCTCACTGTGAGATCTGGATTTTCGGGCAAGGGTGAGGTCTGGGGACTAAAGTTCAATTGAAACGTTGCTTTAAAATACAACTAATAAAATAAACCAAGAGCACATCTACATCACAACTTTACTTTACTTGCAGATGCAATTCTCCTACATATGTTATCTTGGATTTATTTGAGTCTTATTTGCAAATATCATCCTTATTTCAAGAAGCATTTATTTTATGCTGCAAGTATTATGAATATTTTACTTTTGCAACTATTAGCTTTCTTGCACTTGGAATATTCTTCATTGGTGCAACGTTATTTCAAGCTATTTCATGCATTTGTTACTTTGATGATAATTTAGCTCATCAGTAATGATGTCATTATCTTGTCACTTGAGAATTTTCTTCCAAGTACTATTTGCTTTATAGTTGCAAGTGATATTTATATGTTCATCTTGATCTAACATTTGATTTTGCACAGAATTTTATTATGAGCAAGCATTTGTCATTAACTTTGAAGCATCGATCTATACTTTGAATATATCATTGAATATTGTTCATATATTTATATGCTTGTTCACATTTTGGAATCAACTTATCTTTGATAAGTATCTCCTTCTAACTTTAGTCTCCTAGAAACTCACATTTCCTTTAATTAACCTTCTTTAAGGACCACCCCCCTTAGCTTAACTACGAGAAAGTTTTAACGGATAGAGTTGGGATTAGGTGACAACCCATTCTCTTAGTTTGCCACGAAGATCACACCTTATGGGGTTGAGGATTTTTCCCACACTAACTTAGGTGTGCAAGCGAGGCGGAAATACTGCCATCCAAGTTGAGCCTCCAAGCAATAGTGGGGTCACATCCTCTAGGAAAAGAAGCAATAAGTTTGAAGAGTCGACGTGGGGGGATAGTCAGGCAACAAAGTGAGAAAAGGCGTCGAGACAGTCACGGGTAGAGCGAGTCGTCAATCAACAGTCGAAACCATGTGCAAGGACAGACAAGCCATGAGTGAGGTACAAAGTTGCACAAGCTTGGGTCAAATGTTGAGGGCATTGGCAAAGAACCAAAAGATAGCTTCCACGCGTATAGGGTTACAAGTCAAACCCCATATAAAGGGGCAAAGCTGACCAGCTAACACAAATAATAGGATTCAAAGGTGCAAAAAAGAAGCCGGTCAAGAGAGAAAAATGTAGTCGAACTTGTAGGAGCGCAATCAAAGCATTGCTAATCACAGGCAAAGTTATTCTGCAAAGTCATTGGGCAAGGGATTTTCCGCAAAAAACACGAGCCTATAGTGATCATTATAACTTGTAACAACTGGCAAGGTCAGCCAACAGAGGTCGTACAAAGTGTAAAAGGTGTAGCCAACAAGATTGGCAGGTCAACCCTCAGAGGAGAGAGGGAGATCGTACCAATCAAGGTGTGACAGCAGAACCTTTCAATTAATTTTCTGATCAGGATAGATGGCAACAATCGGTCTGAGATTTGAGGATAGGATGGGGGGTGCCTATAACTCCAACCCATGGAAGGAGAGAATAACATTGGTTCTCATGGAGAATATCTTATGGGAGTTTACAAAATCTCGGGTTAGAGCACTAGCCACCCTTAATTTGAAGGATGTGAGAGTTAGACATATCATCATATGGATGCAATGAAGGATCCTGTGATCCCTCACATTTCAAGAAAGAAGAGTGCCCATGAGGTTTGGACCGTTCTAATGAATCTATATATAAAATAATACAAATAATGTAAACAATAATAATAATAAATAATGATTAATTAACTAGTAATTAGTTAATGAAAAGGTCTGTCTCAAAGGACATGACCGTTGGTGAAGAGGTATATGCCTAGGTACATTAGCAGACCCTCACCCTCATTGTAATCATCTCTTCAATTTTTTTTATATAATATTCAATATACAATTACTTGTCCTACAATGGATGTCTTTGTCTTCAAAGTATTCTAAAGATTACTTTGTTGCGTATACGAACCTTGTTCATTACATTGGTATCAGAGCATTCCTCTAAGTATACAAATTTTGTTCGTAACAAAGAACACCAAGATGACTAAATCAAACACGATAGCATCATATCTCACTAGGATTCAACACATTCAAGATAAGCTTAGAGTTGTTGGGGTGGGCATATTAGATGAGGAGCTTGTAAGGATAGCTATGAGCAAGTTCAGGAAACAATGGGCTACCTTTGTGATAGATGTTCTAGCACAAGAGAAATTACCTAATTGCAGTAAACTATAGGATGACTTCAATCAAAAGGAAATCTAGAAGAAATCATTGTCTAGAGCACAACATAAGAGTGGGGATAACGAGAATCTTGCTCTTGCCAATCAAGAAACGAGGAGCAAAGGGAAAGGTTCGAGCAGCAAGAGCGAGGAGTCAACCTCACAACCAAAGAAGACGAGACAATATGCTTTAGTGTCCAGAAATGAAGAAGGTTGTAAAGGTTATGTAGTCAACTATAGTTGCATCAGCATAAGCTCAAGAAGAGTTTGCCAATAAGCTTGAAATTGTGTTCACAATTGTTTCCTACCTTTCCTGGAGTACCTTACCACTGGTTGCATGGTTGTTAGACAGTGAAGCCACATGGCATATGATAGGGCCACGAGAATTGTTTGACATCCTAACCAAGTGGGACCCAAAATTGCACGTGGAGTTTAGAGTTGATACCAAACATGTAGTGAAGAGGGTTGGAACAGTGATATTCCAACTTGAGTCGGGAGGCAAATTGTGTTGAAATTTGGGCAACTATGGGACGAATTTCCCATGAGCAATCCCATCCTGCCCCAAGGAGAATTCAAATTGGGTGAGGAGCCATTATATATATACCTGGTGTGACAAATTTAATCAAGGCATCTAACAGTGTCAAGGAAATCCATAGGTCGGCTCCACATAATAAAGAAGGTTCAAATTTGAATTTTTGCTTCCCTCCATAAGTCGGCCTCAAAAATCAAGTAAACCTGCCCCAAAGGACATGACTTTTCACAATGAAACAACTATATAAAGGTGTTTATCCTCCATTTAAAACAAGAAAAACCGCAGTTTCGTGACAAAAAGGATCTCTTAGGCTCCTTATGGTTCGCATCTAAAGCTCCTTATTGCTTGCATCGGTGGTTGGATGGTCTCGCATATTCTATGGTTGGATGGTCTTGCATATTCTGTGGCTCGATGGTCTCGCATACTCTATGGTTGGTAGTGTCTCGCATTATCTTTTGGCATGATCTACAATATATTTGTGGTATAAACCCGCATGGTATTCTTGCAAGCTTCTCTATATACTCTCGCATTGGTACAACTTTGTGGCTCTCGTATTGGTATATATCGATGCTCCCGCATATAGTTTATGGCTCTGTGATCTCGCATATACTATGAAACTGTGATTCTCGCCCTTATTACACTGTGGTTCTCGCCCTGTCGTTCTCGCTCTGATGACATTGGGGCTCGCATGCCCTATGACTGTACCTTACAAGTTGTTACAGTAAATCATTATATCGTTGTTGTCTGTAGTTTACACAATGACTCACATTGTATCTTTGTAGCAATAACTTAGATCATAGGCTAGTATAATAATAGCTTGCATTACAAGCTTGCATGGTAATAGTGGCTCGCATTCTATACGATATCTCTAAGGTAACAATGACTTGCAATCATTGTGATCATCAATGTATGACAATAAGGTCTCTTGATGACATATAATAGAGTAAACAATACCTTGGCATCACATTGATTACTATAACCTAACTCGTGATACTCAACAGTAATACTCTTTGGACAACAAGTGACAATAGTCTTGAATGATACATGTAATGTAATGGACAAGAAATCTCAATAGTATTTGATGAATAGTGTATCCTTCATATATATATGCTTGACAGTAACTATGTCTCATATAGCATCAATACTTGCTTGACAATCGTTCTCGCTCATCCGACATTGTGTCTCGCATGAACTATGACTATACCTTACAAGTTGTTACAGTAAATCATTATATCGTTGTGTACTTTGTAGTTTTCACAGTGACTCGCATTGTATCTCTATAGCAGTAACTCAAATCATAGGCTAGTATAACAATAGCTCACATTACAAGCTTGCATGGTAATAGTGGCTCACATTACAACGAATTGCATTCACAGTGATCAGTATTGTGTGACAATAAGTTCTCTTGATGGGACAGAGTAAACAATATCCTTGGCATCACATTTATTACTATAACCTAAGTCGTCATACTCAATAGTAACTCTCTTTGGACAGTGAGTGACAGTAGTCTTGAATGATACATGTATGTAATGGACAAGAAATCTCAATAGTATTTGATGACTACTGTATCCTTATTAGATATATGCTTGACAATGACTATGTCTCATATAGCAACAATACCTGCTTGACAGTTGAATGACAGATGGCAGTGATACATGCTTGACCAATGTCATTGACAATTGTAACTCCTGATATTGATGATATGGGGCACAAGCTTAATAGTGTATCTTATAGTTGACAGAGATATGATGTTTGATAGTAGGAGTACCCTTGATGTATGAGAATGTCTCTAAGGCAATATCCATGTATGACCTTGATGAAAGACGGTGGATTCTATTATATGTCAATGACCTTTGTATGGCAAACATAGCAGGGATCTAATAATAGTAATGGCAAATCATATATATAGCAGTGATAGTGATATTCACGGCATGGTATGTCAGTGCAGTACAATATGACTTGATGATTTATGAGAATCGTGTTTGATCTTTGGTTGGCCCTAGTTGACCTAATATGATTGACGTGTCTCATTGTACTTAGTATCTCAGCTGAACTTTAATGAATATCTAATAGAAGAAGAAGAATTGATTATGGGATTTCCCCCTTGTTGGGTTTTGCCCTGATCTCCAACCAAATCTTGGTGTCTCCATTTGCATGCTTTTCTTATATAGTTCTTTATTGTTCGATTGTTTATTATTCTCTCTCCATAATTGCTAATGTTGATAATGATGTTATGGGGTGAATGTAATGATTAAATTGTTGAAAATGTTTTAAAGTGCAATTATCTACAGCAAAGAACAATCTAGCCCTAAAAACCTACAGGTTGAAGGTAAAGGATGTGCTACGACTGCCAAAACTCAAGTGGAGTTTACTCTCAGCCTCTATGATAGAGAAGAAGTGACTCTTTGTAGCATTTCAAGACAGACGGGCACTAATCATAGCTATAGTATCTAACTCTAACGAGAGAAACATCATTGGAGCTAGAGAGCAACCTATATAGGCTAAAGGGTCAGCCTATTCAAGTAATGGCAAGAAGCAGAGCACTTAAAGAGAATAAGGAGCAAGTAGCTCTGAAGGTTGAGCAGCTCAAAGGGGTCAACCTTCAAGTTCAGGTGGGGAGGAACAATCAATAGAGTCCTCCACATATGTCAAGGTCTCTTGGTATGAGATGACCTTACAGGATGTTTAGGAGCAGGAGGCTTTTAGGAACTAGTCCAAGTGGAATAGAGCTTCGCGGACATTCCCAAACCAGTTGGCAAAGAAGGAAGGCTTCCAATTCAGAGGGAGTAGCCTCCTGCTTCCAATTTAGGAGCAAGAGGCTTCCAGGAACCAATCCAAATGGAGCAAAGCTTCAAGGATGTTTCCAAACAAAGTGGGAGAGAAGGCTTCCAATTCAAAGGGAGTAGCCATGGCAGCGGATGCAGTTCTAGGATTGAAGTCGGTTTCAAGGGGAAGAAGTGCCTCCCTCGCTAAAAGGGAGTGTTGATATTTGTAGATCAGGCGGGTACTTAGGAGTAGCCATGGCAGCGGATGCAGTTCCAAGATTGAAGCCAATTCCATGGGGTAGAAGTACCTCCCTCACTAAGAGGGAGTGTTGATGTTTTGTAGCTCGAGCAGGTACTTCTACACAAGCCTAAGTGTCCAGGCGTGCAAGAAGTCACCCACAGATATCCTTGGAACACTTGCTCAAGTGTGAGGAAGTTGCTAATGTAATTTAGCCCAAGTTTAAGCTTCGAAAAATCCCATAATTATTATGTTGGCTAATTGAGCTAAAGAAACTTAACAAAAGTAAATTACATTAGTGATTATGTTTTGATCTCACAGCTGATCTCAAGAGACGTGAGACCTAATCTTGATCATCAATCACTTTGGAGATCAGGGTTAGAGATTTAGCTCAATGCCGAGTTACAAAAGCAAAGCTAAGGAGAGGAGAAGGCACACCATCCAGCACTAGACTTTGAGAGAGAGATTTTCTCAAGTGAGGAGTGTGATACTCTAGTTGAAAGAGTTCAAGGAAGTGCAGAAGGGTCGCATTATAAATCCAGATCAGCCAAGGAGTTCGAGGAGCAATCTAGGTCTTGATCTGTTGGATCAGTTCCAAGGCATATTGTATCCATGATTTTCTCAATTGGGCAATCATTCAAGATGGAAGCCCAAGTTCATATTTAATGAACTATAAAAGGGCAGCATTGGAGATCTACACCAGCCAAGGAGATCGAGGACCAATCTAGGGACTGGTCTACTGTATTAGTTCCAAGGCACATTGTGTTAATAATTTTCTCAATGGGGCCATCATCCCAAGACAAAAGCCCAAGTAAGTTCAGATTTAATGAAGAACTATTGATTGAGCAGAATCTATTTGTGTCATTGTGATT
This sequence comes from Pinus albicaulis, assembly GCA_034641835.2. Classification (NCBI taxonomy): domain Eukaryota; kingdom Viridiplantae; phylum Streptophyta; class Pinopsida; order Pinales; family Pinaceae; genus Pinus; species Pinus albicaulis. The sequence continues at coordinate 1,774,438,249 of CM076580.1, forward strand.
GAGATTGGTTATGTGTAATTTTGCTTCTATTAATTGTATTAAAAACTTAGATGTGCACCTATTCAATAGATTCGTAATTTGCTAGGTCGATGAATTGTCAAGTGCTAGCTTCATAGGAAAATTAACACTTCTTTTGATATTATGCATGAAATGAACCAAGTTTCAAAAATAAAATATCAATGTATGTGACTCGTTACCGGGTTTTGTTGGTGCATGTGCAAGATTAAATGTTGGCATTGCATCTTGAAAATCCAAGTTGAAAGGTTTGGAAATGCATAAAACTAAACAAGTACAAGAAATTCCTTCATAAAAAGCATTGAATACATCAATTGTGATTTCATCACCCTAAATTGGATTCACAACCTTAAGTCAAAAATTATCCAAAGAAGTGGATAGAATGCTACAAGCATGTTTGACAAATACTTGGTCAATGAATTAAAAATAGATTGATAATTAATAATAATATAACCTAATTAATAATTCTTAAAAAAGGGGTGGCAAGAGCAGGAGGGGTTATCCTTAGCCCAAATGAAAAAGTTGAGAGATTCAATATGCTTGGGATTGGGCTCTGCTACCAACAATCAAGATGAGTTTTTGGCTCTTTGGAAAGGATTGGATCTTGCGATAGAAAAGGATACATCAATTGTGCTTTCATCACCCTAAATTGGATTCACAACCTTAAGTCAAAAATTATCCAGAGAAGTGGATAGAATGCTACAAGCATGTTTGACAAATACCTGGTCAATGATCAAAAATAGATTGATAATTAATACTAATATAACCTAATTAATATTTTTTTTAAAAGGAGTGGCAGAAGCAGGAGGGGTTATCCTTAGCCCAAGTGAAAAAATTAAGAGATTCAATGTGCTTGGGGGTTGGGCTCTGCTACCAACAATCAAGATGAGTTTTTGACTCTTTGGAAAGGATTGGACCTTGCGATAGAAAAGAATATTTCAAACATAATGGTCTTTGTGGATTCTCAAATTGTAATCATGCTAGAAAATTATATATTACAGAGCAAGGGAACAAATAAAATATATATGCAAAAACACAAACACAAGAAACACATAAAACCAGAGAGACACAGATATACGTGGTTCACCCAGTTTCGGCTACGTCCACCCCGAACAGTCAATCCTTCCTTTCTATTATCCAGCAAAATGAAGAGACACAACCTACAACAGATCCACTGTAATATCCTCTGTTCTCTCACACAGTCTCCCTATCTGTTTCTCACTATGAGAATACACATACAATACACAGCCGCAATACAATACCCTCATACAAAACGAGGGGTTGCCTTCTAGAGCGAAAAAACCCTAAACTAAACATAACTTCTACCATCAGATCATATGCCTAATGAACGGCCCAGATTGACTAGAAATTACTATACTTTTACAAGGCAATTTTACATCTGTTTTCAGCTTCGGGGGCGCTACCCCCGAAACCCCCCGCCAAAGGGTGACTACATAAAGTCGCAGCCGTTATATTTCTGGAGAAAATTATTGATGCCATGGCTAGCCTCCTATGCACCTTCAACCAAAGGGTTGAGGCCAAAATGAAAGCCCAAAAATCCTTCCAGGTGTTAATCAATGCCAAGCTAGATATACTACAAATGACATTGGGCTACCTCAAATGACATTGGGCTACCTCCAGCATGAACCTCAGACAGAGTGTTAAATTTTTCTTAGGGCTAGATTATTCTGTGTTGTAGATAGTTACATTTTAAACATTTCATCATTACATATCACATTCACCCTATAACATCTTAACATTATTAGCAATTATGTAGAAAAAAAGAATAACATCAACATTGGAGGGGAACATAAAGGAACAACAAAAGAAAAGCATGCACAAAGGGGGCATCGAGATTTTCGCTAGAGACCGGGGCAAAACCCCACACGGGGGAAAACCCATCCAAATTCTTCTTCTATTAGATATTCATCAATTGTTCAACTGAGATACAAAGTACAATAATCATGAGACATCATCATAAAACACATTAGGCCTCCTAGGGCCAACCTGAGTCAGTTCACGACTTCTTTTGTGAACTAAACGAAACAAATTCAAGAGAGTTGTTATCATATCTGCCATATGTGTTATAGAAGCATTGTCATCACTGTCATAGCAACACTGGCATCACTGTCATAGCAACACAATCATCATTGTCATAGGAGCACCATCAACATTGTCATCGTCGAATTATAAGCAAGGTCACTATCATGATGGAGCCAAGTTGTCCATTAGAGTGTCTCAGTCAAAGGCTATTGCCATGTAGGTACTGTCATATAATTCATTGTCACATATCACTGTTATCAACACAAAAGTGACTACCACATCAAGAGTTATGTTATCATTGTTATCAAGCATACTGAAGATCACTCTATCAATGTAAGCATAGGTCACTGTCATGGGACTTGTTACCACTCAAACCAGAATGGGACCTAAAAGGAGTTCCTAAAAGCTCAACTGCTAGGTTAAGGGCAACGATTGAGACTTAGCCCACTGTCACCACAGTTAAGGCTCCCTGCTCTTTACGGATTTTCGTCGATGGGAGGAGAGCCGATGTTTTAGTAAGCCACTTATAAAGGATATATCAACAAATATAAGAGAAGTGACCCCTTAGACCCTTTCCCTAGGATAGGATGAATGATGGAGCTTGCTTGCTCTCTAAGCAAGGGACTTGGTTTCCTAGGGAGAGGGGATGAGGATTTGAGGGTTGAGGGAGAAGAATATGGCTTGTAAAGGAGTTTCCCAATACCTAAAATTCCTTTGAAACTTGGATTCCCGGGTAGTCCTTGATAAATAAACCTTGGAGAAAAATGGGACCACACGAGACCAAGTGGACCCAGCTCAAGTTAGGGGATGGATTCTAGCAATGATGTTCTTAACCTAACCAAGTTGAGGGGAAAGGATCAAACAAGAATTTTCACCCAACGATGTCAAATTGATCCTATTAAGTACTAGCCTTGGGAACACCAAGGCAAAACTTGATCATAGAGCTAAGGCTTGGGATATCTCGAGACTCCACTGTCGAATTTCCTTCAAATTCGGAGGAGGGTTAAGGAACCCACCAACGCAATAGAACCTAGGAGATCAAATATTTTCTATGGTCAGTTTCCCGGGAAATTGATGCCCTAGGTAACATGATGAGGCTAGACCTAGGAAAGGGAGGAAAAAGGTAAAAAATGAGGTTGAAATGATCACCCTTTAATGGACCAATGCCTAATTCCTATTGGAGATATGGATTCAAGGAGAATTGTGAAGACAGATTTTGTTTCTTGCTCAAGGAGGCTCCAAAAATCAACTTCATCCAATGTTAAAGGCAAGAGAAGAAAAGTGACTTTGAAACATGTATACTTCGTTACAAATGGTGAAGGTTCATCAAGATAACACGATCTCTTGGACATTTAATTCATCCAACATGGCCCATACATAAATAAGCTAAATAAACACAATTCCACATTAAACACATGTAGCAAAATGAAAATAGCGTTAAACTTACACTTACATGTTAGAGAATATATCCAACCAACCTCGCATTTGTAATATAAGAAGCTCCAAGATAGAAAATAACTCAATCCATACATCAAAATTCACACCAAAAACAAGACCAAGACACTACTTTTCCTTTTCTCCTTTATCCTTCTCCTTTATCCTCCTCAACATTGGAACACCTATCACCACCGAGATCTTCTTGTTGTCATCAGATCTCCTTTTCCTGAGACATAGGACCGAACTACACTGATCATCGAGCTCTTTATATCCTCATTGTAGCACTGAGTTACAGCATCAAGTAATACCAAGACCTTTGCAAAGATGAGACTGATTTACTATACAATGATATGGTGATATTAAAATGAGGAAGTGTCACTATAATATATCTGAAACTTAGCCCAAGATTTGTTCTTCAAACCACACAGAGATCACTGTAACTATTGAGATAACATCTGAACCATGTCCTGAGATTTGTCTTGTTGTTTAGACCACCAAAAATCTCAGAGGTATGCCAATAGGGTGACTAAAGTTCTTCTGCACTTGTGATTGTAGTTTCTCACCGAAAACATCAGAGGAACCTGAGCTTCATCATTATTGAATTCGAAGTATGCACCTTCCTTTTTATAGTAGTTTACCCCTATAAAAATCCAACCTGAGCATCCGAATGGGTGTGTGAGCCGACATGAATATTACATATATCTTTGAGGCTGACCTTGATCAAAGGAGGATTGTGCTTGTCTTTTGGAGGGCTTCTAGACAACTCTAAGTGTAACATGACTTCATTTACATGACTCCAATTATCATTATGACAAGATGACAAAATCCTAAAGACCTCAAGAAGAAGTCTTTGACCTATAAATAAAATCCTTGCTCACGATACAAGTAATACAATAAATACATTTTATTTTTCCTTTGTCTCTTCTTTACATAAAATCATAATTACATGTCATTATGAAGACCGAACCTAGTTAACACTTTTCAACACTCCCTCTTAACTAGGGAGATATTCATAATGGTACTTGGTCATTCTCAATCTGAAGAATTTCTCATAAGAAGAATCGGATTGGTAAACCATTTGTATAGCATCATATCAACCAGCATTGTCATAGTGCAAGGCCTTGACTAACAGCGAGATCTTTGAGCTCCAATGCTGGCGAGACCAATAATGAATAGACACCTTCATCATTGTCTCTGTTGGAACATACCCCACCCAGGTTCTCTCAGAGTATGTCTAGGACTATTCTTATCTTGGATTCCCAGTCCTCAAAGAATATTGGTCCTTTCACGACTACTCCTACTTTGGATGCCCTAATACATCCTCAAAGAGTATCGGATGCGATATGACTACTCAATCCTCCATTTTGTCTTCCCGGGTGAAGACCATAATGATGTGCCTATCTCTTTCTCTCCTCATGGCCTTCACTGAGATTTACGGCGGTTAGCCCTGGTCTAGTGCATGACACATGAATTAGAGAAACTATATATTTCACTCCCTTTTAATTTAGGGAGGACATACTTCAATGTACTCATTCCTATACAAGGAATGTACCTAAGCTTCCTCTAGGCTTAGGAATTACCAAGTTTCTTCCAAGTAAGAAACTTAATTCCAGGCTCCCTCTCAATCAAGGACATAAAACAGCGCTTCAGGAAAATAATGGGACATCCAGCTGCTCAGAAGAACTCCTTCCTTCAATGTCATGAATTTCTTCTTTGTTAAGGAGCCTTCATCTTTGGGATCTCTTCATAGGGCACAGATCATCCATCACATTCATCCATGAGTCATGTCTTCACTCTATGAGGAAGTGATCCATCTGTCTTCTCTTCTGGTCTGGCTTCATGTCATGCTACTTTCCTTCAAACCATATTTCTTCCAAGGACCTTTCATCCTACCATACATTATCAACTGTGGAAGACATAGACTTCCCTTTGGCAACTCTGCATAAGCTCATCCAGATATTATTCAATTATAAATATGAATACTTAAATCAAAAATTACCTTAGTGATGATCTTTCATCATGACATCTTCTTGTAAGCATCGGCATCCTTCATACAGATTGACACATCTCCTAAAGATATGTATTGTCAAGGGTCTTCATCTTTTCCAGACTTCTATCAAAGTCTACATATCTTTTCAAAAGATTTCCTAGTCAAGTCTTCTTGGTTTCCTTGGATATTGACTGCCTTTTACCATGGTTGCACTTCTCACGATCTCTTCCTTTGTTTCTCCACACAATTTTATTCCCAGGAACCTCCAATCAGAGTTCCTTAATAGTTTCCAATCAACTCATACTTCATATGAGAATATATTATGTTGATTTCATCTAGTATGAACCATGCCTTTCGACATCCTTTTAGAGGAGATCCCTTTCCTTTGATCATGCTTCTCAGGATAGAAGTAGTGATCAATGTTACCTGCAACCACACGACATGACATTATAATATTAAATATAAGCATACATACCTCATTTACCTTTAGGTCATCTAGTATTCTTAGCAGCTTCCTTGATTGAAGTGTCTTCAATCCCTTGATCTGCTTCATCTCTTATGTCATCATACCATCATTCCATGAACTCCACAAGTTGGAGTTCCTGATGAAACACTTCCTCTCTAGATCGGTGAATCCTTCGATGAGGATTCCATCAGAGAATCTTGAGGATCTTGAATATCCTTATCTTGGAAAATGTTTCCTTTTGATGTATGATGAGTCTTGTCTTGGATGACTTCTTCCTTCCAATGAGGTTACCAAGAATTATAGCCTTCATGTTTGATTGCCATGAATTAAGTTCCTCTTGTCCTCCATGATTCCCCGTGGTGATGTCACACCGCTTCCCATGGACTCTTGCTTCTAATGCTTTCATGATGTCACACCGCATCTTATCATTTATTGTAGCCATATCCTATATAGGATTTAGGAGCCATGAAAAGACATTTTGTGAGGGAGACTATCTTAACCATAGTAAAGATCTCTTACTCTCTCTTTCCTTGAACTTCTTTACTTCATCTTCCTTCATCCTTTTCAATGATATGAGCTTTCTTCCGTTAATGTCTTAGTCCTTTAACTTTCATCATTCTTACCCTCAACTTGTCGTCTTCTTTTTTTCCCAAGAAAAAATCATAATTTCCATTAATATTGAAAATTACATGCTATAGATGCATTGCATATGCATTTCTGTGACTGTGGTCACACCATATAGTTCTACAAAATCCCCAGAGGGGTGTACATCATAGACTGTTAAAAATAATTACAGTAAATACAATAATTTAAGTTCGGATATATCATGATCATGGTCAAAAATCTGTCAAAAATCAGAGCTGTCAGTCCTCAAAAATCTGGTTGGTCTATGAAGGGGCGTGATAATAGCTATAGTGTTGTTCATCCCTCTACTCATCTATATGCCAGAGCCCCCTATGCTGGATCGCTGCTGCCTTGGAAAGATTGTCGGAAATGCAGTTGCATTCCCTGTAAATATGAGAACATGATATGGATGAGAATTAAGCTTTCATATGCCAGAGATCTTCCAATATAGCCCGAAGTGTGTGCACGTGACATGTTGCAGATTTACTGAAGCAGTTAATGGTGATTTTAGAGTCTCCAAAGACTTGCAGATGGTGGACTTCATGCTCTAATGCAAACTGTAGAAGGTGTCTAAGTGTAATGAGCTCAACGAAATTGTTCGTGCCTGGTCCCAGACCCATCTTGATTTTAAAAAAGTGTTGAGGGGTAATGTGTAGGAGGGCGCCACCCCCGCATCCAATGGGTTGGGCTGAGCCATCGAAGTAAGCCCAGGGTATGCCAAAGTTGATAACTTCGGGGATGATAATTCTGGGTGGTCGTGGAGGGTCATCATCTGGGATGCTGGAATAGATGGATAAAATACATGAAGTGATCGAATGCCAGTTAGGGAGGCGGTCCTGGAATATGGAGCCATTCCTAGCCAACCAGATTCCCCAACAGATGAGAAGAGGAAGGTTCCTACCTTTATACGAGGATACAGAGTTCCACCAGAGTTGCCAAGCCTCCCCTATGTTCAGTCCATGCCACTGCAGATTGATGCCTAGATTAGATAGGATGGAAGTCCAAAGAGCATGGGTGGAGTGATACTGAATGAACAAATGATCAATTGATTCAGAGTCATTTCGACTGAGTGTGCACCAAGAGGTACCATGGATAGATCGTTTGTGTAGGTTGTCCATAGTGGGAGCAATATAGTTGAGAGTGCACCACGAAAAGTCTAGTGCGCAGGGGTGCCTTGAGTTTCCATATGAGCCTCCACCACGATGATCGCACCTATGGGAGGTGATCCGAAAATATGAGCAAATAGCCTTCCTTTGATGTATATAGCCCAAATTTTGAAGGAGCCCAGATTATTTCATCATCCCCTGTGCCAATTCGGATATGACTTTCAGATAGTGCGGTTGTAGCGGCTGTGTAGGTCTGCCAAGCTTGGTGCAATGGCCCCGGGAATCCAAGTTGATTAGCAGATTTCCATCCTTGCAGATAGAGGGTTGAGGACTGGGGGTCAGCAATCTGTGCAATGAAATAGATGCCTTGTTCTGACAAATGGTTGATGATATCGCACGGTAAGGTGTGTGCATTCCCAATTCCAAACCAGGGATCAATTCCAATGCGCGCTCGATTCCCATCTCTGATTCTCTACGTCAGACCATTTCGAATGTGCGGGAGTGAGGTGATAACAACCTTCCATATGGTTGAAATGTTCCAATGGCTCCAAGAGGGTTGTCTGATCCAGTCAATGATGTTCATGGGGCGGATGTATTTCATGTAGACCACCTACGTCCAGAGATTCTTGGATGTCATAATCGTCCATCCCATTTTTGCAGCAAGAGCTTTGGCGAATATATCCAAGTTTTTGATACCCCATCCCCCCCCCCCATTTTTTAGGGAGAGCAATGTTGTCCCATTTAATCCATGCAAAAGTCTATCCTTCTCGATTCCCATTCCATAGAAATCTGTTGCATAAGCGTTGTATTCGGTCGATGATGGCTCGAGGTATCCAAGAAAGAGACATCTAGTAAACTGGAGTGGCTTCCAGGACAGAATTGAGGAGGGTAGACGGCCAGCCCGTGATAACCATCTATTGTGCCATATGAATATCGTCTTTTCCAATTTGGCAATAAGCCAAGTCCAATCTGCAATGTGATAATCGAAGGGTTTTAGTCTAAACCCGAGATATCGGAGACCATCCTGAGGATCCAAGGGGGTTAATGGAAATCTGTTCAAAGCAATTCTTCTCTCCTGAGGAGTGCATCTGTTAATAGTAATGGTCGATTTTAGAGCATTACAAACCATGCCAGTTGCAATACTGAATTCTGCAAGGACTGCTGAGAAAGATAAGATGTCACCAATGGATCCATTGAGCAGAATGAGAACATCATCTACAAATAGAAGGTGGGAGAGTGCATCCTTCAGCAATTTTGATGCCCTGTAGACGACCCTGATTCTTTTCATTAATAATTAGCCGGCTTAAAGCTTCCATTATGAGAAGGAAGAGGAATGGGGAGAGGGGACAACTTGGTCGAAGTCCTCTTTCAGAGTGGAAGAAAGGAGATGCAGAGCCATTGATGAGTATACTAAATGAAACATTGGGGATGCAACACACAATCCATTTGATGAAGCTGTAGGGGAAACCAAGTGGGTGAGTATCATGCGAATGTAGAGCCAATTTGATTGATCAAATGCCTTAGCGAGATCCAGTTTAAGGATGATACCTTTGAGCTTCTTGAGTTTAATAGAGTGGAGCACCTCCTGTGTTGTGCCTATAGCTTCATGAATCTGGCGATGATGGAGGAAGGCAAATTGTTCAGGGGATATGTGGGCAGAGAGGATGGGTTTAATGCGGTTGGCAATGATTTTGGTAATGATATTGTATAAGCAGTTGCAAAGGGAGATGGGTCGGAAATCAGAAAAATGTTGGTTATCATCAGATTTGGGAATGAGTGCAATAAAGGTGGAGTTGTAGGCATCGTATAATCTTCCTGTCGTACGCACTCTTCGACTAGATTGAGGATGTCCTGTCCCATAATGTCAAAAAAGGCCAAGTAGAATTCAATGGGCCAGCCATCCGGTCCAAGGCTCTTATCTTTCTGGAACCATTTCAGGGTAACCTGAAATTCCTGAATGGTGACAGGTCGAGTCAGTTGTTCCTCGTCGTCCTGGTCCACAAATCTGGGAAATACTCTTGCCAGTCTTATGATTTCAGCTAGATTAGTGTTGGCAGGGGCCTTGTATAGATTACGGAAATGCTCCAACCCCATGTGAACCAACTGATGGAAATACTAGGCCTGGTTACCATTTTCATCCTTCAGAAACCAGATGGTATTAATAGCTTTGCGCCCATTTGCGAAATGATGGAAAATTTTGGAGTTCTCATCACTAGATTTTAGCTAGATGGCTCTGCTCTGGAGGCGCCAGCTTTCCTCTTGATCCTTGAGTATCCGATTTCGTTCTGCTGCAAGCTGAGTGAGTTGTGTCCTGATAGTTACAGTGGTCGGCCCATCCAACAAGGCAGATTCAAGCCCGACAATGTCAGATTCAATTTTGTGTAGAGTGTCCTCATCCTTTTTTCTTTTGTCCCTAGCCCATGACTTGGTCAATTGCTTGACAGCATTCATCTTAGCAGCGAATGATGCTGAGGGTGAGGAGCCAGGATCAATGGGGTGGGAGGTCCAATAACTAGAGACAAGTTCAATGTACTCTCGGTAGGCGAGCCAAGTAGCATTGAACTTAAATGGACTGCAAGGCTTCCCACGGCCAAGGGCAAGTTCCATATATATGGGGAGATGATTAGATATACCCCCAGATCCCACCCATTGCCAATATGATAATCCAGAGTTGATTAGAGATTCGTGGATGAGAAAGCGGTCCAGTCTTCGACAACAGAGGCCTCTCCAACCCTGTGGTTGCTCCAAGTGGGGTGGATCCGGGGCATAGGGATGTCGACTAGGTGGTGGGTCTCCCTAAGTTGTACCATGTCGACAGCCAAAGGGTCGACCTGTGCAAGGGGACCCCAGGATTCAGCAAGACCCAAGGAGAAGTTTAAGTCTCCACTGATGACAAGGTTGTGAGCAGAAAAAAGGGAGGTATTGAGGAAGTGGTGCCGGAAGGGAAGGTGGGAGCTGCAAGGTGCATAAATTTTGACGAGTCGATATTCAGATCCGAGTTCAAAGGAGAAGACATCCGCACCTAGGAATCTATCCCCACCCCACTGATTCAGGACCCTAATGGTTCTAGGGTTTGTGCCAAGTAAAACGCCTCCAGAGCGGCCACGAGCATCCAATGTCTGGATGTTCCAACCCGGGCAGATGGATCAGAGAGCAGAAATCACCTTATCAGAGGAGTCAAGGGTTTCCTGGAGAAAGATGATGTCAGAAGGAGTACTGGTCAATAATCTTCACAGGGCCAATTTTTTTGTGGGGCTGGCCAACCCTCGACAGTTGAAGGACCTAATTTTCATGAGGTAACCAGTGGCTGGGTAATCCGAGCTCTAAGGACCCCTTCGAGAGTGTTTTGTTTGCCATCCACCACATCCAACCCAGCTTGAATAATAGCCTTGGATATATTCGAGTGTTGACCCCTACCAAATTTAGGTCGATTATGGTCCAAAAGTCCTAGGCCACCAGTCCCAGAGGAGAGTGGATGTGGTTGAGTGAGAGATCGTAGGAGGTAGGAGTGTGAGCTTCGAGAGTCCAAAGAGGACTCTAATAGGGCTAGGGTAGGAGTTGGACCAGGAATAGTGGGGAGGAGATCAGCTATGGAGGGCTGGGGGGGGAGGTAGGGCAAGTCACAGATGAGACGGGACGAGTGGTCAATAAGGGAAATGTGTTGCACTGTGCAATCGAAGAAACAGAGGCACATGTGAAAAAAAGAGAAGCAAGGAAAGAGGATGGAAGATTACCCGATGCAAGTTTGGCCGATGCTACATGAGCCCTTATCATCCGGGGGAAAAGAGGTGCAGAGGCGGGCTTGGGCCCCTGAGCAACCTTCTTTCCTTTGTGTCGGTCCGCCGAGACGTTCACAGGTGGAGGAGCAGTCGATATCTCTAGTGCTTGCACATGATCCAGATTGCCAACATCAGCTGCACCTTTGAGGAGGGGGCAATCCTTGTACAGGTGTCCAACCTCATGACATCTCCAACATCTATAGGGTACTCCTTCGTAATCCAGGATCTGAATGCAAAAAAATTGCTTCCATCGCAGAGTGATGGCCTCTTCCAATCCTTCCCGAGTGTCCAGGTGTACCAATATCCTGGCCATCATCATAATGCCAGAGGTTAGGTAGGATTTGTCATGGTCCAGATAAGTGCCAAGTGTGTTGCCAATGTGCCTCACGATGTCTTCAGACCAAAAATGAAGTGGGAGCCCCTGCAGCTTAACCCATATCGGCCCTGCCCCAAGCTGTTCTCATTCTAGATCGAAAAGGGGGCTCCACCTTTTGAACATGATCAGCGCTTGTTCTATATGCCATAGCTTCAAGAGCACCCATGCGACCTACTCAGTTCGATGAAAGCGTAGGGCAAACCATCCACGAGGGAGAATGACAACCCACGGCATCTCCTCCATGATAGGTCCCCAGATCTCATTCATCCAATTACGTAGACAGTTGAGACTGTATCTACGACCCCGAACATGGCCAACCAAGACTCGGTCTGCCATATCCATTACTTCTCCCATAAGAAGCCCTTCTCCAAGGTTCAAATCAAATTCCGGTTACCCTTTTTAATGCATTTTGAGCACCGATTACCCTTGTGCGTCGAGCTAGATTCCCTCTGGTCAAGATGGGGTTCAGACCCTTGGTCAGTGGCAGCAAGGTTTGGGTCATCCGGAGGATAGACTATTGGCGGAGCAGAGAAACATCCTGAAGATGTGAGACCAAGTCTTGACGGGGCCGCATCAGAGGGAACTTGCGAAGCCGCAGCAAAATCTTTAGGAAGTCGTGCGCTAGGAGGACCATGAGGGAGCGAGATAGAAATGCCTTGGAGGCATGTAATGAGAAAATGTAAGGAATCCGGAGAAAACACGGCAGTTTCAGTTGTTGGCGAGGAGCTCGAAGGAATTGATGATAGGTCGACAAGCGAGAATGGCAGGGAGTCGATGAACAGTGGAAGATCAGTGGGAAGGGGGCCAAGGAGAGGATGGGGGAGAGGCGGAGGGAAACAGGGGCCGTCAAAGGCCACCTCAGGAATATTGAGGGCCAGCGAGGCGCTAGGTGGCACGGGGTAATGAGGGGATCCCTAGATCTCAACACCTTCGATCAGGTCTTGCGAATAATCAACGACTTCATCATCCATTGTTGGCACTAAAAACCGACCGTCCATGATCTATTTCGACCTATCAACGTCGAGATCGATCAAATGCAAGTGGTGGTTACAAGGACACACTGTCCATTAGCCGGAGGTTGCGCGACGGAGTTACTGCGGCCGTTATCTTTGTTGTTCCTGCTCAAAACCCTAACCCTTCAGAAACCCTAACCCGTTCATATCGTTGAGATGAGTGCACGAGGAGAGCCATCCTCCTCCTCCCAATAAATAAATCAAAATTTGTCAACTTGTCTTCTTCTATCTAGCATAGAAGCCACGAGTTGTTAGATAAGGTAACTTTCTTGTCCCATGGACATTGCTACCTTGTCCATCAGAACAGTGATTATTATTCTTTTTATCATTTCTCCCAAATCTCACAATTGAGATTCTATGAAGATATTCCTTCATTTATTTCAAAGAATATATATCTTCTAGCTTATCACATATCTCCACTCCTGCCATATATATAAGGATAAGAGGACCTTTGACTGATTTCGTAAGAATACTTTGATTCCTTTGATCCTTTTCCATATATTCAAAGGAGACCTTTTCAATGACTTCACTTTGTACGAGGATTATGTCTATCCTCCTTTTCATGCAAAAAATCTTGATGACCTAGCCAGCTTACAAATCTCCTTGCAAACACAAAGTCATTTTATCAAAATTGATTATAGAATAAAAGATACTTACCTGACATGTGAAGATAGAATCTTCACCTTTGTCACTTTGATGGTGGTTGAAGATGTATTGATGTTCCCTTTTTCGAATGAGAAACCCTTCTTCAACAAAGGAGATTGCTTCAATTATGGTGACAACGTCTTTAGATACAGCTTCCTTGTGTTGATGGAGATTATTGCTTCTTTGGATGACCACCTTCAAGAATAAGGGGAGAGTCCTTGTTGTAATAATGATAATTCCTTCTTTGTAGATCTGAACGTTTCTTTTATCTGTCATTACTTTGTGCAATTTTACATTGTAGATTCCTTTATCTTGATAAGATAACTAGAGGATTCAATACTTTGTTGATGCGAATTCTTAGTTGCCTTGATTTGATTGATGATCGTCTTCCATGTAGATCCACCTTGATATTATGATATTGAGTCATCATTACTGCACCTAGTAGTCATATGATTGAGACAGGTGATAGCATTGGGGCTGTTGTACCACTGCAATCTTTGAACACAGAGATTTTCATATCACTGCATATGTCATCACTTCATCGAGCCATTATGTCACTGTAATCTATGCTGTGAATAAAATCTTTTGGTAAAAATCACATAAAAATAAAATAATTAGGAGTTTTTTTTTAATTTTTTTGATGATATTCATAACATATTAATATATAAAATTCAAATATAAATATTAAACATTTAATTTATTCTATAAAAAATAATAATAATAATAAATAAATAAAATAAAAAATAGAAATAAAATAAAATAAATTATTTAATTATTATTTAAAAAAACATAAATAAATTAATTAATTAAATATAATTATTATTTTATTAAAATAAATTAAATAATTATTTTTAGTAAAAATAAGAATAAATATATACAATTCAAAATAAATAAATAAAATATAATTATTATTTTATTAAAAACAAATTAAATAATTATTTTTAGTTAAAAAAAATAAGAATAAATATATAAAATTCAAAATATTTATATTAAATATTTATTTATTCTTTAAAAAATTAACAAATAAATAATTAATTAATTTGATTTTTATTCTAGTCAAACTAGTCGTTAATTTTCAAACGGCTAGTTGGAGTTTTCCTTATCTATTTAAATGGGTTCCCTGATCAGATTTCTCATCTTGTCCTGATGATGAGCCACACTGGCTGGTTCGAAACGCATCGACCTAATTTATTTTTATGTGATTTTTACCGAAAGATTTTATTCACAATTTATGGATCACAGAAGCCAAATTCCTAATAATGTAATCTATGTTGTAAGACAACCAAACTACACCAAGAAAACTTTGTTGAGATATAGTGCCGAAACAGTGAGGATATGCCACTGTGTTGTTATCAAAAACTTTGCCCAAATTCTATGCTTTAATCTATATTGTGATCTTGAGATTTCACCGAGATTGAGTGTGTTCCCTAAGTGTCTCTTAAATTGTATGCCCTTTCCTTGACTATCACCTTAGCTCTGATACCATGTTGAGAAATCTAGGGCTTTTGCTTTAGGAGATTTCTCATTATTAGCCACCGCTTGTGAATGCATTTTATTTCTTTAGGTTAGGACCTTCTTCATCTTAGTTTATTAGTGTTCTCATTCATCAAACAGTAACTAATGAATGAACATAAAATAGACAAGAGACGCATGTAGGCCATGATCCAGGGCCAAAGCCTCTCACTCTTTGAGAGGAAAACCAGCACCAATTCTTCTTATAGAGATTCCAATTGACAAATACCAAGACCATGACCTATAAGCCACTTGAAGACCAAGACACTACTTTTCCTTTTCTCCTTTGTCCTCCTCAACATTGGAACACCTGTCACCACCAAGATCTTCTTACTGTCATGAGATCTCCTTTTCGTGAGACATAGGACCGAACTACACAAATCATCGAGCTCTTCATATCCTCATTGTAGCATCAAGTAATACTGAGACCTTTGCAAAGATGATACCGATTTACTATACAGTGATATAGTGATATTACAGTGAGGAAGTGTCACTGTAATATATTTGAAACTTAGCCCAAGATTTGTTCTTCAAATTGCACAAAGATCATTGTAACCACTGAGATAACATCTGAACCCTGTCTTGAGATAACATTCGAATTTGTCTTGCTATTTAGACCATCGAAAATCTTAGAGGTATGCCGAGAGGGTTACTAAGGTTCTTCTGCACTTGTGACTGTAGCTTCTCACCGAAAACATCAGAGGAACCCGAGCTTCATCACTGTTGAAATGCGAAATATGCACCTTCCTTTTTATAGTAGTTTACCCCTATAAAAAGCGGACCTGATCATCTGAATGGGTGTGTGAGCCGACATGAATATTACATATATCTTTGAGGCCAACCTTGATCAAAGGAGGATTGTGCTTGTCTTTTGGAGGGCTTCTAGACAACTCTAATTGTAACACGACTTCATTTACATGACTCCAATTATCTTTATGACAAGATGACAAAATCCTAAAGACATCAAGAATAATTCTTTGACCTATAAATAAAATCCTTACTCATGAAACCCATGATGCAAGTAATACAACAAATACATTTTATTTTCCCTATCCTCATTGTAGCACTGAGTTACAGCATCAAGTAATATCAAGAGCTTTGCATAGATGAGACCGATTTACTATACAATGATATGTGATATTACAGTGAGGAAGTGTCACTGTAATATATCTGAAACTTAGCCCAAGATTTGTTCTTCAAACCACACAGAGATCACTGTAACTACTGAGATAACATCTGAACCCTATCATGAGATAACATATGAATTTGTATTGTTGTTTAGACCACCGAAAATCTCGAAGGTATGTCGAGAGGGTTACCGAGGTTCTTCCGCACTTGTGACTATAGTTTCTCACTGGAAACATCGAAGGAACTCGAGCTTCATCACTGTTGAAATGCAAAGTATGCACCTTTATTTTTATAGTAGTTTGCCCCTATAAAAAACCCACCTGAGCATCTGAATGGCTGTGTGAGCCGACATGAATATTACATATATCTTTGAGCCTGACCTTGATCAAAGGGCCACGGTGCTTGTCTTTTGGAGGGCTTCTAGACAACTCTGAGTGTAACATGACTTCATTTACATGACTCCAATTATCTTTATGACAAGATGACAAAATCCTAAAGACATCAAGAAGAAGTCTTTGACCTATAAATAAAATCCTTGCCCATGAAACCCACGATGCAAGTAATACAATAAATACATTTTATTTTTCCTTTGTCTTTTCTTTAGATAAAATCTTAATTATATGTCATTATAAAGACCAAACCTAGTTACACTTTTCAACACAAGATTGAAGTGAACAAAGTTTGTACTTCTCGTTAAATACTCCAGAAGACTTGGAATATAAAAATATCCACGAGGATACAAATATTATATATTAAAATGTATGATTAAATGAATAAGAATGATGATGTGAATGTTACAAATGAGGCCCGCTTATATAGCTAGGCAGGTGCCTCTTCCCAGAAGGTCATGTCCATTAAGACATGCCTCTTCAACCTAATTACTAATTAACGAATCATTATTTATTGTTTACATTATTTATATTATTTTATTCATAACATTGTCTTCCTCTTCAAAAAGCTTTTTCCTCAAAGCTTGTTGATGAAAAAAGTTTGATATCTTTTTCTGCTACGAATGTCTTCTCGTCTCGGGTTAGTCATCCTTGTTGATACAAGTTCATATGATCCTCTAAGTGACAAACAAAATTGTCGCACTGAGAAGGGATCAGACCATCCTAGATCAATCTTCTGTGGAATCTTGCAGTGACTGGCAAATTGTGATGAATTATTATCACCTGAATGTATTGCAGTGACATTAGTATTCTTCAGAACATCAATTTGTTGTTTTTGTTCCGAATACGTAGCATGATCGAGTTGTCTATTTTCGTGATTCGGATGTCGATAAGGAATTCTAGTGATTTGATTTTCCCTTATCTCGTTTATGTCGTCTCCTTGATTTATTTGAAGTACCTGATTTCCTATAGCTAAGGACATTGAAAGGTTAAGTTTTGCATCTTCACTTGAATCTTTTGTTGTTGGAACTACAACTTCTGAGTACATATTTACTTCATCTAGTTTGTCCTCTTCTTCAGTTGGGATATTGACTAGATCGGGGTTTGGATTTTTTTCTTCAACATGGACTAAAGACTTCGATACTTCTTCTTGAGTAAGTTTTTATAACTTGACATTAAGTAGCTTCTTGTCACTTTTGAGCTTCTTTACTTGCATAAGAAGGTTTTGATTATGATTCCTTAGACGTAAAAGTTCTTAGTTTTATGAATTGTTGACTTTATCCTTAGTATTCTTCTCTTCATCTTTTAAAATTTTGATTTGTTCTAATAAATTTTTATTAAGGTTCTTTAGACGTAAATTTTTCTCTTCTTGTTCTGATAAGTGTTTCATGAGTTCCTTCTTTGTGACCTTAGTCTTCTTAACTTGTGCAATTAATACATGGCCCTTGAGGCGAGAAATTTCTTCATCTTTTTCCATTATTTGTTTGTAATGTATATCTGCAAGGTCTTCATATTCTTGTTGTAACACTTTCTTGTTTTGCCGAAGTTCGGCTATAATGTCTTTCTTTTGATCTTTCAACTGCAATTTTTCGGTACATGGGATTACATCGTTTTGTAGGGGTGATGACGAGTGTTTATCATGTAATTTGGATTCTGTCTTCTTCATTTCCTTATTAAAATTTGTATGTTGTTTCCCAATTGTTGCCATTAATTCTTTCATCTGTCTTGCTAATGCTTGTTTTTCTGTATCACTTAGACACAACTAAGGTAAAAGCTTTGTAACATTTTATGCACACAATGTTTTGATTTATGAATGACTCTTGACAATTAGGATATCCTTGTGAACAGAAAGGACATATTGCAAAGAAACCACGGTTCTTTGCAGAAATCATCTCTTTACCTTTTTTTTTTCTCCTTCAGAACGAATCCCTTTTTACTAGAATGATACCAAATGAAGGGAACAAAGTTCGTACTTCTCGTTAAATACTCTAGAAGACTTGGAATATGAAAATATCCATTGAGGATGCAAATATTATATTAAAATGTATGATTAAATGAATAAGAATGATGATGTGAATGTTACAAATGAGCTCGCTTATATAGCTAGGCAGGTGCCTCTTCACAGAAGGTCATGTCCAATAAGACATGCCTCTTCAACCTAATTACTAATTAACGAATAATTATTTATTGTTTACATTATTTATATCATTTATTCATAACAAAGATACATCCCTCAAATGGTGGTGGCATGTGATAAAGAGGAGAAATGGAATAAGGAATGAGAGGGGCAATCTTGGGCCACATATCGGGACACAAGGGTAGCTAGAGAAAGGGAAGCCCACACTTGGGTATATAATGTGTAGGAGGGAGCAATCATGGTACATGAGGTGCCCCGACCTTGATCTTTCCACCCTTCTTTATATACCTTTTGCCTTTTATTATTTTTCATTGATTAACTGCTCGGGGCTCAAAGGAGAAGAGCATGATGTGTAAGATATAGCAGTGATTACCCTCCTTTTTGTAGGGCAGTTCGTTGCCCTCCGAGGGTTGGGACAATCATGGGTTCCTGAATGATAAAGGAGGCTCATCTAGGGCCTATAGAACCAGGGTGATGGCCATGGGTATGGGGTAGAGCTCATGTATTGGCTTTTGCCAACGTGCTAATTATGTTTGTCCTGGCCATCTTTTGCATCTTGTGGTACTTTTTCCTATTGAATGTGGCCATTTATGCTTTTACTTTTCTTTTTAGCTGCTTCAATCTCTGAGGCATCGTTCCAAACCCGACCCAAGGTGGGGGCAAGGGAATGGGGAGGCTAACCCTATGTGGACCCAGAGAGGCAATTTGGACCCAGGTGGGAGAGATGATGAATGTAAGCGGAGTAGTATATGTGGATACAGGAGCGGAACCACGCAACCAAAGTCAGGGTTTCCCAAGTAGTACCACCCTAAAACCAAATTGTCAGTAAAGGAGATCCCACGTGACTAAAATCCAAGGATGACATGCAAAAGAGATCAAGGGGACGTAAGCACAAACTACGCCTACTCTTTCCGCTGAATCCCCCCATCAATCCATGCCTAGAATATTCCACAATAAGTAAACCCAATACTCAATTACCAAATAACAAGATATACCTTTGGGTTCGAGAGGCCCACATTCAAACATACGATCAATATAGATGGTTGAGGGACCACATGGTTGGCTCAAGTGGCGGAGAAATTGCACAACCGAGCTAGTTGAGGGCTGCAAGGGGTTATTGGCTACCGACTGAGGTCCATCGTGGAGAAAAAATTTCTCCTAGAAATATCACCCACGAAGTGGTGGGTAACATAACTCACTATCATACATTACATCACTTGTCACATCATAGGCATAAGTACATTCGACCATACATCTTGTGCATCATTGCCATAAGTATCACTTTTATAAGTATAGGTTTATCTGACTTAGATCACTTGCATATATTATGGACATCACTGTCATATGTAATACTCTCAAACACAGTCACAATGGCACACATGGCAGCCCATACACCATGACTTAATCTCTTCAAAAACTCGATTACAAGGGAGTATGATCGTTGTTGTTAAACACGCATGAAATCACCAAACAATACTTAGCAATTCATCAATATGCAAGTACATAAAACATACCTTGGGCAACAAACTCTTTCTACCCTATTTGGTCATTGTCAGAAAGCTTTTACTCAGAGGATGCTCAATCCTAGTTAGGGCATTTGTACAGCAGTGATGCAGTCCTCCAATTTGACCTTCCAACAATTCCACAACCTGTGTTGATCCTTGATTAACCAACCCTTCCTCCTGTACTAACCTCCAAGGGAACTCAGTGCAGTTGTCACATCAAATCTAGGTATATACAACCTTTGTCCAACATCAACTAGAGCTCGACCTTACTAGAATGGAAGGCACCAGAACTTGTCACATGGATACACAGAATTGTGGCCTACATTCAGCCTCCCACAAAGCATATCAACCTTCTTTCTAAGGCAATTAGGGTCTTGGACTACCTGCAATATCTTAAACATTTCAGCCCTATTGTATAGGAAGATACATGGCCAAATTTCAAAGAATTTGCATGCCTGAATAGTACAGAACCAGACCAAGAAATATCCATGAATTCTTTCCTTTAATGCAACTTGTCTACATAAGAACTCGACCTCCTTAGATTGGTTTTTAAAAACATAGAAAGCTCATCCTTCCATCCACCTCAGATTAGCTCCGCCTCAGAAGACCAAAATTTCCACAAAATAAGTGTGAATTTTTCTTGCACAATGGTGAAGGATAGATGGCAATTTATAGTTGTTGCCACCTATGAAGGGTCACGACCCTTGGGCAAGCCGACAAGCTAATTTGGATGGTCAACTTCAAATATTGGAGGGAAAATTTTCTAATACAAATTTCACTCATAATAATAAATATATTTCCCACATGCCTTAATGATTTGTGCCATATTAAATGATAATAAGAGGAGAGCCCACACATTAATAATAATAACATTTCTTTGCCCATTTTGAATTCTAGTTTTGGTGCACAATGGGCTTCTTTTGGGGCAGTTGGGTTCCTATTAGAACTTTGTCCCATAGTTGCCCAAATTTCAACATTGATCGTGCACAATGCACTGCAAATTCGGGGAATTGGAGGAATTATATGTGCTAGGCATTCAAATGGTGACAACAGAGCTCAAAGGCAACAAGAGCACTACGTGGAGAAAAGGAAAGTAGGTCTTAGGCTCAAGCAGCAACCTTGATTGATGCATCGTCTAGAAAATATGGCTTGATAGTTTAGTTATAAATTGGTTATATGGCTTATCTGATGCTCTGTAAATTTTGTTTGTTCCAAGAAGTTTTCTACAAAGATTATAGTAGGCATCCTTTTAGTATAGTAGGTAAAAGTTGTCAGAAGAATAGGCTACATATGTTTTGGACTTGTGAAGGTAGGCCCATAATGGATCAAGAAATCAGTAATCGTCCCTTTGAAAAAAATAATAGTAATAATAGTAGCCTAAAAAAGGTGGGCCTATTCTTTTAGACAATGTTACATTTATCGTTATTGGCAATTTATTGTTTGGGGTCTAAAATTTAAATTATCAGCAATATCAGGTATCAAAAATTATCAGGAAACTTCAAAAATATAAAAATACAATTAAAAAAACAAAAAAAATCAATTTTTTTAATTTATAGAACAACATCAACATCAAACAAACACATTACTACATAAATATGCAAATAAAATCATAACATCAAAACATATATCTACATAACATCAAAATCATTGCCTATATTGGGATCCTACTCATCAAGATCACCCACTAAGCATTAAAATAAGATAGAAAAAGATTAACATCCTAATCAATGATTTTGCTTGAGTGAAGTGTGTAGAATTTCCACAAAATTTTGCTCTGCTAGTATGAACATCTAAAAAACAAATTTTTATTTTCACACGATCACAGAATTTCTCTACCAAATAGCAACTGAATAGATACAGAAATAGTTACACAAATTCACACAATAAAACACAAAAATTATAGGGAACCCAATAGGGAAAACCCTCGCTTGCTTCAAAATTTTATTGTAGAAGAATACGCTACAAATCTCTTACAATCAGCTTGTCTCAATCATTAAAAACAATATTTTGTCTGCCTTAAACTAGGCTTGAAACACCTACTAGAATGTTGATCTGCGTCTCGAAAATTTTTCAAACCTAAGCTCCTGAATCTATGTGCATTCCTTAGGAAATATGCCCCTATTTCCTAGCGCATTCCCAACTCCTAAAAAATTGGAATTTCCCCCTGTTTTCCAGCACACTTCTCAAAAATAATTATCCTCCAATAATTCGCACAAGAAAAAAATCTCTTGGCTCGTTCCTCTCACAAGTTCTCTTGCTCACAAACTCATGCTCAAGGATTGATGATCAATTGTGTGCCTTCGATCTCCTTATAAGCTTTTCGATTAGGATATGTTTAGTGAGTTTTCTAAATTAGGAGTTGAACTATAGCTTTTCTAGTTAACAAAAGTCAGCACACTTAGTTAATTGGATCCTCCTAAAATTTAGCAAGCTAACTCCACTTAAGCTTTCAATTCCCAATTTAACTCACACTAGAGGACAAATAACTCATCCTCCACGAACTCGCTTGCTACTTGAATTCAACCTCATCACTAGAAATGGTACATGACTAAGAATATTTCCAAATCGATTCCTTGAATCAAGGCACATATCAAGGAATCCATTCCTTTGCTACTTTTCAACACTCCCTATTAGCGAGGAAGGCATTTTGTACAACTCCCGACTTATATTTGTGATGAACAAAATTGCCACTTGCCTATGCCTTGGTCAAGATGTTTGTTGTCTGCTCCCCCTATTGGAATGTACACTAGCTTGACTATCCCCTTCTACACACAATCTCTATGATGGTGATACTGGATCTCAATATGCTTTGAGCAATCATGAAACACTAGGTTCTCAGAGAGCTTGATGCATCTCTGATTATCACAATGTATCATGGTAGTCTCCATCCTCTGTCTGAAAAGTCCCACAAATAACTTCCTCATCCAAATAGCATTACAAGTTGCCTAACTAGCAGCCATGTATTCGGCCTCTATTGAACTGAGTGCAACTAATCTCTGCTTCATGTTGTACCAAGAAACTGCAATTGACCCAATGCTGAAGACGCCACCTTAAGTACTCTTCCTGTCTATGGAGCTCCATGCCCAATCTGCGTCTGTGAAGTCCTCAAGCCTCTCCATCAACATGTCTATACCACAATCGATAGTTTGTTGTGCCTCTAAGGTATCTCAACACATGCTTTGTAGCAACCCAGTGCACTATGGTTGTTTCAATCATGAGTTGACTCAACTAGTTGACTACAAAACAAATATCAGGTCATGTGTTGACCAAGTACATCAACGACTCGATGATTTGCCTGTATATTGTAGGATCTACTCACTCAGTTGTAGTAGCATCCACCTTCGCGAGAGGTGTGGCAATGGACTCGCAATCCTGCATATGAAATCTCTAGAGAATCTTTGTTGTGTACTTGCCTTGTCCCACGAAGATCTCACCATCACCCTGCTAAACCTCCAAGCCAACGAAATAGTCCATAAGCCCCATATCCTTCATCTCAAACTCCCTTGCAAGGTCCTCTTTGCAATCCTAGATAAACTCTCATCTCGAGTCAATATAAGGTCGCCAACATAAAGAACTAGAATGAGTGGAAGCCCTGCAACCATGATGTAGTACAGGTTGGCATCCACCTCACTCTTAGTGAAGCCCAATCCTCGGAGGACCATCTTTCGGTTCTCTAAAGAGTCTTGAGCTTGACTAAGGCATCCCACATGTCCTTAGTTGTATCTTTGCCTTCAACATGAGGAACTATATGATCCCGAAGTCCACCCAAGATCATTCTCTTGGCCTTGGCCATCTCTCTTTGGAAGAGCCTCAACTCGTCTAGATCTAAAGGTTCTACAACACCTTTCTCAGCAAATTCTTTCAGCCCAACCTTGCCCAACAAAAACAATATGCGAACCTTCCAACACCAAAATTTGAGGAGCCATCCAATCTGTTTTACTCTCTCAATCCTCTGTGACATGTCATCTTGCAAACTTGAAGACTATGTGCTTGATCGATTCCTATTCACAACTCTGATACCATGTAGAATTTCCATGAAATTCTGCTCTGCTATTATGAACAATCTTAGAAAAACAAATTATGTTCACACAATCACAAAATTTCTCTACCAAATAGCAGCGGAATAGAAACAGAAATAGTTGCACAAATTCACACAATTAAACACATTTTTTCTAGGGAACCCAACGGGGAAAACCCTCACTTGCTTCAAAATTTTATTGAAGAAGAATAAGCTACAGATCTCTTACAATCAGCTTGTCTCAATCAGAAAAACAATATTTCATCTGCCTTAAACTAGGCTTGAAACACCTACTAGAATGTTGATATGCTTCTCGAAAATTGTCAAACCTAAGCTCTTGAATCTATGCACATTCCTTAGGAAATATGTCCCTATTTCCTAGTGCATTCCCAGCTCCTAAAAAATTGGAATTTCCTCCTATTTTTCAGCACACTTCTCAAGAATAATTCCCCTCCAATAATTCACACAAGAAAAAATTTCTTGGCTCGTTCCTCTAACAAGCTCTCTTGCTCACAAACTCGCGCTCAAGAATTGATGATCAATTGTGTGCCTTCGATCTCCTTATAAGCTTTTCAATTAGGCTATGTTCAATGAGTTTTCTAAATTAGGAATTAAACTAGAGCTTTTCTAGTTAACAAAAGTCAACACACTTAGCTAACAGGTTCCTCCTAAAATTTAAGAGGCTAACTCCACTTAAGCTTTTAATTCCCAGCTTAACTCACAATAGAGGACAGATAACTAGTCCTCCATAAACTCGCACTAGCCAAAACTGCCTCTTGAACTCGTCCTCATCACTAGAACTCATACAAGACTAAGAAGATCTCCAAATCGATTCCTTGAATCAAGGCACAAATCAGGGAATCCATTCCTTTGCTACTTTTCAACAAAGTCTACGTTTTTACTAAGGTCATGAAGGAAGAAATCAACAGTCGGTGCCACCAACATCGAGGTGCATAGAGGGTTTGGTGATCTTGATTAAACGTTACTTTGATACCCTTGTACATCACAAAATCCAATAGAAACATTGCAATCCCGCCAATCCTGAAATCCTAAAAACTTTTAATACTGTTCAATTTTGAGTATGTCTAAAATTCCATTTTCTCCATCTGAAATCCAATGACATCATAACCACTCTCAAACATTCTGAGTCAATTAATGGTAACGCTAAAAAATTAAGTAAAAGGATGAAAATGAAAAATAAAGGAAAATGTCACTTTTACTTTAAGAATTTAATATTACCATTAACTACTAAGGTATGTATATCATGAGATAAATCTTGGGAAATGAAAACAATAGATTTCCCCTTGTTTTCTTGATGGAAATAGGCAGAGTATACTCACAGTTCAATCTCCTAGCTCACTCTTTAAAAATTAGGGTTAAAAGAAAAAAGAAAAAAGAAAAAAAATTGGTAATAAGTTGAAATTGGTAAAGACAACAATAATTTCCAAATTATCACGATGATTACCTAAATTATTGTGATAAACTCAAAACAGGGACACTGTCGCAATAAGTTATGGCAATAATATTGGCGAGGAGCAGTTTGGTGATAATATCATGATAATTCTGATATTATCACGATATGTTTAACTTGGCCTTTAGATACATTGAGCTTCTAATGGTCAACACAACGTCATAGATATGTGTAGACTCAAGTAATCTTGTGATGGCACTACCTACATGGGTTCTCTTTAGCACCTCGCACTTCCAGTAGTGAACAAGATGTCATAGATATGTATAGGATTCAAAATTTTCTCATGTTGATGTTATTATCATGGCTTTTCATTAGCACCTGAAAATAGATCATAAGCACAAAATCAACATTTTGCATAAAGTAGAACAATTCATACTAACTTCACACTTGACACAGCAAACTGCCTTGAAGTGAAAAAAAAATTGCCTTCCTAAGACTTTTGTTGACCCTCCTTCAAGTGTTCATAAAGATGTCCTTGTACATGACATATGGAAAATAGACTTATATTGGAGTAGCAGACACCTTGCCAAACAGTCATTTTGGATATGAGAAAATGCCCCTATAATGAGGGATCACGATGTGACTTAAGCATAGTAGGTGAGATTGGTATATGTTTGCCATCGATTATTGTTACAAAAACCATCAGTTAAACAATTAAACTTTTTCTCTTGGATGGGATAATATTATGAATGTGTTAGCATTTAGCACCAAAATAATTTGGAATATATCTAGCCCTAAGATGACAACTCAACATAGATGTAGAATCATCTTGGCCACAAAGAAGGAATTTGAGATGATGCCTTCTAGGTTTGCATTGTCCTTCCATTACGTTCATAATATAGTTTACCTCTTTGATCAAGAAGCATAAATATTCTTTTCACAGTTGATAATTTGATATTTAAGGTCATTTGTTTTCGCTTATTGCTTGATCTAGCCCACATAATATAAAGGATCAAAGGTAAAGTGACAAAATCATCTGAGAATATTCTTGTTTATTATTTTCTTGACCTGCTTCTTCATAAGCAGGTAATAAAATAAATCACACATTTTCATGGTTAACACCCTTCTATTGCAATTGTAATTCAATTGAATGGTATTCAACATGCTTAGCAACAATTTCTAAATCTCTTTGTTGTTCACCATGTCCTTCATTCTTGTAACCAATGTTTGTCCTCTTGGTGGCAAGGGGGGATTGAGAATATCAACTTAATGTAAAGTAAAAAGCCAATCCCATAATACGTCTTAATCAATCCCACTTCCCTTTTTCTATTCTCAAGTTTGTGAAGAGCTATGGTGATTAATGAGATTGAAAATGATGACAATGGGTAATGAAAAACGAAGACAGTAAAACTATCTTGCTTATGTAGTTTCTAGCCCATCAAGTAAACTTGTGACAAAATAATCTACAATGTTGTTAAGTGAGAAACATATTTTGCAACCAACAATTAATGTATTTGCCCCATTCACAACATATTTGATTTATAAAATGTTCCTTGGAGTGGCGTACAATGAACAATTCATAAGGTCGCATCTTCATCAATAAATGATAGCCCAAGGTGTTTTAACTTTTGGTGCTCAAAACGAAATGTTGGAATTCTTGGTAATGACATTCTCCCTTTTTTCCCACATTATTGTTAGCTTTCGAGGTACCTCCAAGTGTTTGCACGATGTGGGTTCACTAAGTCCATGGAGCATGGTTAGCCTTTAATTGAACCGAGATGAACTTGCACATCGGAGGTGGCTTACTCATTGGTTGCTAGACCTCATATGGATGCTTGATGAGCATTCTTCCTTAGAGAGTTGGAGATCTTTGGATATCTTGGTGACATGGAGAGGTTGCTTACTTGGAGAACAACATACATTAGAGGAGGATCCTATTGCATTCCAGTGAAGGGTGTTGAGCCTTAAACAATATGGGGTTACTGAGATTGCTTACATAAAGCGTTGTGCTTGATTTATGCTAGCTTGATATGTGGGTGTGGACATGTAAGTGGGTGGACACAAGTATAACACATTTACTTGGGGGGACATTGAAGCATTGGAGCCCTTGGATGAGCATTGGAACTTTAAATGAGGAGTGCATGTCATCACCTTGGAGCTTGATATCTGCCACTTACTTCACATGTGTGGGCCTACTTGTTTGTAGTAAGTCATTTGTAAGGGTTTAGGCCCATTTTCATATTGTTGTCCTCCCTTATATCTCAAATAAAGGGGAAGGAGAGAGTCCTTTCATGTAAATTTTTGTAGATGTTCTATGCTTGGAGCAACTTTACTTCTCTTATAGCAATCACACAAATAGTTAAGTAAAATGCACATAGAACATATAAGTGGATCTTATAGAAGGACTCCCTGATCATCAGCTTTGCTTTGATCTCTCCCTTCTTATACTTGTTTCTAACAGCAGCGGTAGCATTGGATGGAGGTTCTTGAATCTTACCCAGCACATGATCCAAGAGATCATGATCTTCCAATTTGAGATCTAATATCATCTTCCAGGCATGGAAGTCATCCCTTCCAGTCAGCTTGTCATTCTCCTTGAATTCAAGACTAGTGGAACCCATTTCTTCCAGTGGTGATTGCTAAAGATAGAGTTTGTCTTCACCTCAGCTCCGATACCATGTAAATTTTTGTAGATGTTCTATGCTTGGAGCAACTTTACTTTTCTTATAGCAATCACACAAATAGTTAAGTAAAATGCAGATAGAACATATAAGTGGATCTTATAGAAGACAAACCAGAAACAGAAAATTTTGGTGGTGCGTTACTGACGGCTGTCAGATAAGCCTAACCAAAGAAAGTTCCTCGGGTCGCCCAACCTGTATCGTGTCGCTAACAAGCCCCTCCAATCAAGAACGAAATAACCCAAGTCAACTCCATAAAAGTCAATGTCAGTCCAGAAATGTAATTCAGGCGCTAGTTAAAAGTCAACGCAAAGATCGACATTAACCCTTTGACCTCGATTTCGCTGTACAAACAAGACGTGCCTCCAAAATCGAACTTCTCACCAAATTTCGAACATTCGACCATGCGTTGACCAGCACTACTGTCAACTTTCGCAAAACCCTAACTCAGAATTATTCTGGGCCTACCAGACAGATTTGTCCTTCTTCTCCTTTACACGTGTGGGATGAACTCGTCCTCCAAGGAGCTCGTACTAAATCAGATCAGAGAAGAAGATGTGAGTTGTTGTTCTGTAATGCTCTCCAACTTTGCCTGTATTTATATCCATCATTGGGGCGTGTGACACATCTGCTGGGGGTGTGAAACCTTAAGGCCGACCTGCACATATAATTTATTATGAATAATAAATTCAAAATAAATGTTCTGCTCATCGGATTAAGACATATTATATATGGATTTTACACCTCTCCGAAAGAGGAATCCAACAAACATATTAGCCTCTTAATCTGAGCATCATAACATGGAGTTTGGACCTAGTTGTCCAAATTTAACATTTCATTTCTATTAACATCATCTTTTGTTTAGAGATGTGAGAATAAGAGTGCTTTAGCCTATCTTGTTCGTTCTTTGTTGCACTTTATCTTTATCTCTCTTGTCTTGGAGTGCTAGGGTTTCTTGGGCATTCTTGAAGTCTAGGGTTAGGATTTCTACATTAAGGATGAAAGGAGTTAGGATTTATAGATAAACCCTAGAGTTGTACTTGTTTGAGAAGAAAAGGACAAAGAAGACATCTTGCATGATCCAAGAAGATCTGCTTATGTTGATATTAGCTTGTGAAAGATACTTAGTGAAGCTAGGCTTTTCATGCTGTTCCTTGGCTAATGTTTTGGAGAGCTTAGAAGGTTGTATCAGTGCAACTAAAGCTGACAGTATGTACTTGAACTTCATCTCTTATATTTATATATATGATGTTTCAGCTGTCCAAAATTGTCTTCGTGCAGACTTCACTTTCAATTATCATTATCTTTCTAGTTTGGTAATTTCCAGCACTTATATTTCTCGTTGAATTGACATAAGCCTGAAATTGTTAAGAGTAATAATACTGATATTGAAGATATTAGGGCATATTTACAGATGTAATTACTGATGTCATAAAGTGAATTTCAGTTCCAGTTTATGCATGATAAGATTGCCCTAGATGGTTGAAACTTGTTGGCAAACATTGGGTATCTTTTCTCTTGGATTGCCTTGTTGAAAAGAAGTGAAATATTGTCTACCATTTGCTGCTGTAAATTATATTTCAGATCAGCCTTAAGGCTGTAAATTCACAGAGACTGGATCCAGGAAACCTCTAGGAAAGAGGTGAAAATTTTGAATTTGCATTAAAGTATCTAAAACAGATATTCCTGCAACTATGACTTTGCAACTTTATTCCATCTTAACTCTAGATTTACCAAGTGTCGGGTGGGATCAAATCTCTCAAGATGCAAACCTCATTTTGAGTGCAAAACTTAAGGAAAGGTTTGCATTCCTCTGGCCACTTGGTAGATCCATAGTTAAGATAAATCTATGTTGGTTCTCAAGTTTTCATTAATATCTTTAACCATTTATTGTTATTGGTATTACTAATTTACTAATAATCAATTAATTTATTAACTATTCCACCAAGCTTACTATATTCTAGTTCTGATTAAATAGTAATCCTTTAGGTCTTTTCATCATCCTATAGTTTATGTGCCGACACTCCATCCTCGTCCATTAAGCTGCATCTCTCATACATATATGGTTTTCCATGCATTTGCTTTCCCCGAGCTTTTTGTCTTGACGATGGCTCTTCTTTCAGATCTGAAACTTAGACTCTACAATGATCACAATGGAAAATCCGAGATCATATTCTACCTATACTATTTATATTTATATCATAGTTTTAAAATCCGGCACCGGGTTTTGAACCAGTTGCCTGTCTGACTGAGATTCGAACAGGAACCGAATCAAGCCATATTGGAACTGGATTCAATACACCGGATATGAAAAAAAATACGTGAAAAATACATAAAATAATTAGTTTTTAATGAAAAAAAGTTATTTTTAAGACTTCAAACCATGATTCCAAACCATTAGAGACAAAATATGGAAATTTTGCTCATTTATATAACATGTAAGGGTGAGCATTTTCAAAATAGCAGAGAGTGCAATACATATCAACAACAAAATACTTAATCAATGAAGATCTAAGTGGCCTCTAGAGTCCAAAAACAATGCTACAAGTTATTGGCCCACTGGCCAACTGCAAATCACTTATCAACATGATCACTCATCAAACTCATCATTGATTCACCACTGCTAGAAATGGTAACATCAACAATAGCTACCTAAACATCACCTAGGTCAAAGTCTTCAAACTTGGATTGCTCAACCTTATAATATGGTAGAAATTGAAAAAGTTTAACATGTTTAACCAATGATTTTGGTTTGAGTGGACAGTTCATCTCTTTAAGCTTATAATATGGTAGAAAAAGTTTAACACGTTTAACCAATGATTTTGGTTTGAGTGGACGGTTCATCTCTTTAAGCTTATAATATGGTAGAAAAAGCTTAACATGCCTAACCAATTATTTTGCTTTAAGTGAAGGGTACATTTTTGTTAAGGCCATGGTAGAGGATTTCAACAATAAATACCACCAACATCAACAAAGTTCAACAATCAATACCACCAACATCAAGGTACATAAAGGGCTTCATGCTCTTGATCAAATGCCAATCCCATACCCTCACATCACACATGACAAAATCAAATGGAAACATTGCAATCCCCCAAATCATGATATCCTAAATGTTGATTTGTGTAGCTTGGGAGGTACTCCAAGCCCTAGGGTTCAGGGTATCGAGGGCAAAGCACCACAAGGACAGCTTGTGGGTTTGGAACCCAAGTGTGGGGTTTTGCACCCATCAATGTTTGGGCTAAAATCGTGATGGGTTTACGACATGTGATGGATGAGGATGACAATGCTCGGCAAGACTATTCCAACGCAACGAGAATCATTAGATTCCAAGTTGTTGTTAGAGAGAAATGAATTTTTGACGTTGACTAATTAATTATTGGTTATGAGGGGTTTCCGCAGTGCATTATATTAGATATCATTTTTGGCATTCAACTGCGTTAAGTAAGTCATTCATCTATGACCATTTCCATGAAATGGTAGTCATAACTAACTGATTTCTCATGATTTTTTAATAGTCCACTTAGCACTCATTGCATCGGGTGATGCTCACAGGGGTGAAGAAGTGGGATTGAAACTAGTGAAATGAATCACATAGCGTCAATCATCACTTCCGGGGCTTGCACCTGGTAACCAGGACTTCACAGGAGGTCACCCATCCCAGAACTCCTCTGGCTCAAGCGTGCTTAACAGTGGAGTTTTCCCCACAATCAAGCCCACTTAGCTTGCTACCCCATTTGCAAAACCTTAGCACGTATTGCGCCTCATGAACTATTCAAGTAGAGATCCCTTTACTCTTTGTATTTTAAGTATGACGGGTTCCCGCAGTGCATTATATTAGATATCATTTTTGGGATTCACTGCGTTAAATAAGTCATTCATCTATGACCATTTCCATGAGAGGTAGTCATAACTAACTAATTTCTCATGATTTTTGATTAGTCCACTTAGCACTCATTGCATCGAGTGATTCTCAAGTCAAGTCATGTAGGCTTGATGTAAATATAATTCCAATAGGTGTGTCTCTTCAAAAATCCGTGGAAGCCCCTTTATATGCTATAAATAAAGGGTGATGATTGTTTTAGCATCCATTTGTGAGCAATACATCCTCCAAAAAGCTCTAAAATTACAGGAGGCAGCAGCAAGGAGAAGTCAAGGGACAACATGAGGGAGTCTACCCTAAAACAACGTGGGAGGGTCTGTGGTCAAGGCCGAGTTGTTGTAGGAGACAGCGCACCTGTTTTAGAATGGTTTGAGGGTTGTTCTTGACCAAGTTTGCTAGGCAGTCAAGGCCGATTAGGAGAGGAGCAAAACATTGTTGGTTTGAGGTTGTTTGGGTGGTGTTTAAGAGAGGCTGAAGTCCTACAGCAGTTGTGCTAGGTCGCAGACCATAGCCAGCAGCTGGGGTTGTCCCAAGGGCAGTGTTGGGGTTGACAAGCCCAGATTTGGATAGTGTGGCAGTAGAGGGCTCTTTCCTTGGAGGACCGCAAGCCATAGGAGGCTTTTGTTGCTAACTGGGTGGAAGGGTAAGTGTTGAAGTTTGTGCCCTAACCAGAGTTACAGGAGCAACAAGCAAGCATGGAGGACAACAACATTTTGTGGAGGAGTGTTGGGTCAAGGGTTAACAATGTATGGATTGTGACTTTGCAGCCTGTGGGAGCCAAGTTAGAGGCTTGATTGGATGATCGAGAGCCTCCTTAGGTGTAGATCTTGTAGTGATTGGATTAAGTACCATCGGTATGTTGGAGGGCAGCGAGTTGGCTACCCAAAGTAGCCCTAGACTATCTATCTTGACATGACAAAGAGCAGCTGACGGTTGGGTAACGTGCGGTGCCGAAGTGCAACACTTTGATGGACGAAAGTTGTTGCTAGCTTGGCAGTTGGAGCTCGGCAATTAGGCCTACCCAGAGAGCAGATTGGATCAACCCATGCACACTCTACAAATGGACGTACAGCAGTGTTAAGTGTCAGCCCTCCTGAAGTCTCAATGTGTAGGTGCCTTGATGGACTAAGGCACTACTAGTGAGCAGTACAGGTCCGAAGGACCGGCAAGCCAAGATACGACAGAGAAGAGTTGTAGCCAAGTTTGTCATTGTATCTTGTATACCATAGACCATTGTATTATTCATATTTGGTTTAATATAACGAAGATTGGTGATTGTACATTATTGTAAAATTTGTTTAAAAACTGTGTATATTTATGCATGTGTGATTTACTGCTTTATACTTCTGTTGTGCAAAGTAGTTTATGGTTGAGATTCTTGGTTTGGTAGCGTCAGAGATTTTAAGACTCTAACCTAGACCCAAGGTCGTGGAAATTCAACACGGTTTCAAAGTGTGTTTGAGCTACTTTAGAAGTCAATAAATCAGTGTTATGTAGCAAAGTACAGCGTGAGAGGGAGTTGGTCACATTGTAAGTGAAGGGTTCATTACAATGTTGAAGTTGCAAGTAGGTCTCCAATATGAGGACATGTTGGAGGGATTGTCCAACTATACTCCTTGGAATGAAAGGATCAAGTTGGTCTTGCAGGTCAACAGGATCTGGGATTTTGCCAAGAAAGAGATCAAGAAGCCAACCAACCCTAAGGAGCTGGATATATGGGAAGAATTGCATACAAAGGCGAGGTTGATCATTCTTGATGGTGTGAAGGATTCCTTAATACCTCATTTGTCCAAGAAGACCAATGCACATGAGATGTGGATGGCTCTTCAGAATTTGTTCCAGAATAAGTACGAGAACCGGATATTGGTATTGGAGGATAAGTGGAAGTCCACCAAGATGATAAATCAGGGATAATTTGAAGGATGGAAAATTATCTTGAAGTTTAAAAAATTGGCGAATCTCACTAGTCCCTAATATGCAAACTATAAAATGTTTATTGATGTATTTGTAAAATTATTCAAATTTATAATGATATTATATATATTGTCTATATAATGTGGACGATTTTTAATGTAAAATAATTTTATATTATAAAATTTGGGCGAATCATTTTTATAAAAAAAATGGAAATTGGCAAATCTTTTTTTTGGAAAAACCATGAAAATTAGCCCACTTGCGAATATTAGCCACTAAAATTTTCCATGTGATAAATGGTGAAGGAACGACTTCGTATTTGACGAGGTTGTCTGAGATTCGAGATGAGCTTGTTGTCGTCAGTGTCAAAAATTCAGATGGAGCTATGGTAAGGATTGCCTTGAAAGGGTTCACCGAGGAATGGAAGCCCTTCATCAAAGGAATCGTTGCCAGGGATAAATTGCCAGACTAGAATAGACTATGGGACGACTTCATTCAGGAAGAGTTGCAAGACGAGGATCTTCATCCATTGAGGAAGGTAGATGAGGACGTGGCACTTGCAGCACAAGTGAAGGGTAAGTTGAAGAAGGACTTGAGTAAAGTCAAGTATTTCAACTGTGGCGAGATGGGTCATTTTTCGCCAAGATGTCCGATGAAGAGGGGAGATGAAAAGAGGAAAGGAAAACAGGTCGTCGGTGTTGCCACTTCAGCAGAGATAGATGATCTCTCCAAGAGATTGGAAGAGAAGGACTTTACTATGATTTCTCATTTCTAGCGGGGTACTATCAGGGAGGATGGATGGTACATGGACAATGGTGCAACGAAGCATATGACAGAGTGACAGGAGGTTTTTGAGACTCTAGCTGAATGGGACTCAAAGTTGCACATGATGTTGGGCGACAAGAGTCAGTTGGAGATCCAAGGATCAAGTGTGGTGCCATTCAATATGGAGACAAGACGTAGGATGCGGGTCCAGGATATACTGCTTGTACCAGGACTCAGATACAGTGTGATTTTCGTCTCGATGATGGAGAGGAAGGGATTTGAGGTCTTGTTCCAGGATGGGAAGGCAAGACTCGGGCCTAGAGGCTCTAAGTCCGATGGGATTGTACTCAGAGTTAGAGAACATGGTCTCTACAGGTTGACGGGCAAGCTTGAGGATCATGGAAAGAAGCAGGAGCAGGTACAGGTTCTAGAGAAGTAGGAGCAGGTGTAGGTGCAAAATTCAAAGGAGAAGGTACAGACTCCCGAAAAGAAGGTACACTTTCCGAAGAAGAAGATCCAGGTTCCAAAGATTCATAGGGACTCAAGTTCTAGAGGGAGCTTGCAGATTCAGAGGGAGACTTTGCAGTCCAAGAAGAGCGCTTGGTCGATGGGAAGCAATGGTGCTTCCACATCTACCCAGAAGGAATCATAGCGAGATTGGAAAGCATTACAGGAGAAGAAGAAGTGGGATGCTTCCAATGACAGCGACACTTCCGAGAAGGGCATGGTTCACCGTACAAGAATTGTTCCGATTGTGAGCGCCAGGAGATGGGCAAGGGTTGCGAGCAGTGATGATGATGATGAGTTGCCTCCTAGTTTTGGAGGAACCTCCCTCACTAAGAGGGAGTGTTGATTTGTGTAGCTTGGGAGGTACTCCAAGCCCAAGGGTTCAGGATTTGGAGGGCAAAGCCCCACAAGGGCAGATGGCTTGGAACCTATGTTGCACTGCCTGTGGGGACGGGGGGACGAGTTTCCGGAACGGCTAGAGCGCACCCCCAAATTTTCAGGGGACGGCGGGTTGGGGACGGCAAGTGCGGCAACTATTTATTATTTAATATTTAAAATTTATTAAAAAAATTAAAATTAAATAAAATTAAACATGAATGAACATTGAAAATAAATAAAATTAAAAATACTAAAATCATA
Source organism: Pinus albicaulis (assembly GCA_034641835.2). NCBI lineage: Eukaryota > Viridiplantae > Streptophyta > Pinopsida > Pinales > Pinaceae > Pinus > Pinus albicaulis. The sequence continues at coordinate 1,774,474,232 of CM076580.1, forward strand.
AATCTAAAGACAAATTTTGAGAATTGTGCATCAAAAAAACAAATTTCGTCATCATTGCATAACTTAAACTTTAAAGGCATAAAAGCTGAATCATTTCATTATTCATACAACTTACAACCTAGAAATTACAATCTAGTAATTTACTAGACTACTACTGTCTAAAGACTAATATCTACATAATCAATGATCTTTCTATGATGAATCATTTCAAACTTTAAATAGCAGCTAAAGCATAAATACTAAAAGTGGTTAAGCTCTCAGTGCTGCCAGGAGTGTGCTGGAGTCTGCATGGTGGAGATGGCAGGAATCTGCGTGATGGAGGACGTCTAGAGCTGTCAGGCTCTTTGCTGGAGTCTGCTGCCAGAAGTCTGCGGGTTGTCGGGCTCTTTGCTGCCGGCAGAAAGCTCTTGGTGGAGCTGCTGGAGTATGCGGGCGGAAAGCTCTTCAAACTGCCAGCTAAAAGCTCTTCAAGCTGCGGGCAGAGAGCTCCGTGCTCGAGTGGCGGCAGAACAATCGAGACTCAGCAAAATGCATATGCGTTGGGTTTAGAATTAGCCTTTAGGTTAGAAGTTAGAACTTGGTATATTAATGAATTAAAAATTAAAAATTATTAATTTGTAATGCGTTAGGTTTACCGTTTTACTATAGAAATACATTGTTTTACTTTTTATTTTATTTAAAATTTTACATTTATTATTTTATAAAAATGATGTTTTAAAAAAAAAAAATTATTTGATTTTATTTTTATTCATAATGTTTTAAAATTTTATATTTATTATTTTATAAAAAATATGTTTTAATTTAAATTAAATAAATAATTTAAAAAAAAAAATTGATTTTTTTTTAATTCATAATGTTTCATTTTTTTGGGGACGTCCAGAAGTCCCCGATTTATCGAGGGACGTCTTAGAAGTCCTCGAAAAGTCCCCGAATTTTTGAGGGACGGCTAGGGGACGGCCTTGAAGTCCCCAAGTCCCCAGCAAATCTAGAACGTTTCCAAGGAGTTCCAAAGTCCCCGGAACGGAGGGAACGGCATGAAATATAGGCGGGGACAGGTCCCCGTGCAACATAGCTTGGAACCCAAGTGTGGGGTTTTGCACAAATCAATGTTTGGGCCAAAACCGTGATGGGCTTACGACATGTGATGGATGAGGATGATAGTGCTCCGCGAGATGATTCCAATGCAACGAGAATCATCTGATTCCGAGTTGTCGTTAGAGAGAAATGAATTTTTGAACTTGACTAATTAATTATTGGTTGTCAAGTCATGTAGTCTTGAGGTAAATAATTCCAATAGGTGTGTCTCTTCAATAATTCACGAAAATCCCTTTATAGGCTTAAATAAAGGGTGATGAGACATTGGTTTAGCATCCATTTGGGTGCAATGCATCCTCCAAAGAGCTCTGAAATTATAGGAGGTCGTAGCAAGGAGAAGTCAAGGGGTAGCGTGAGGGAGTTTGCCCTAAAACAGCGTGGGAGGGTCTATGGTCAAGGCTGAGTTGTTGTAGGAGACAGCAGACCTGTTTTAGGATGGTTTGAGGGTTGTTCTTGACCGAATTTGCTAGGAAGTCAAAGCCGAGTAGGAGAAGAGCAAAACAATGTTGGTTTAAAGTTGTTTGGGTGGTGTTTAAGGGAGGTCTAAGTCCTACAACAGCTATTGTGTTAGGCCGCGGGCCATAGCCAACAGCTAGGGTTGTCCCAAGGGCAGCGTTGTGGTTGACAAGCCCAGATTGGACAACGTGCCAATGGAAGGCTCTTTCCTTGGAGGACCGCAGCCATAGGAGGTTTTTGTTATTGACAGCAGTGTTTTGTGGAGGAGTGTTGGGTCAAGGGTTGACCTTGTTTGGAACGTGACTTTGCAGCATGTGGAAGCCAAGTTGGAGGCTTGATTGGGTGATCGAGAGCCTCCTTAAGTGCAGACTTGCAGTGATTGGATAGGGTACCATTGGTCTATTGGAAGGCAGCGTATTGGCTACCCAAAGTAGCCCTAGACTAGCTATCTTGATGTGACAAAGAGCAGTTGAAGGTTGGGTGAAGTTCAACGCCAAAGTGCAACACTTTGATTGACGAAAGTTGTTGCTAGCCTGGCAATTGGAGCTTGAGAATTAGGCCTACCTAGAGAGCAGATTGGATCAGCCCATGTACACTCTACAGATGAACGTTTAGCAGTGTTAGGTGGCAGCCCTCGTGGAGTCTTGATGTGTAGGTACCTTAATGGACTAAGGCACTACTAGTGAGCAATACGGGTGCGAAGGACCGGCAGGACAAGATACAACAGAGAAGAGTTGCAACCAAGTTTGTCATTGTATCTTGTATACCATAGACTGTTGTATTATTCAGATTTGGTTTAATATAATGAAGATTAGTGATTGTACATTATCGTAAAATTTGTTTTAAAACTGTGTATATTTGTGCATGTGTGATTTACTGCTTTATATTTCAGCTATGCAAAGTAGTTTATGGGTGAGATTCTTAGTTTGGTAATGTCGGAGATTTTAAGACTCTAACCTAGACCCAAGGTCATGGAAATTCAACGAATCAACACTGAAAACAGTTAGGTCTACTAGATTTTTAGTGAGATCTAAAATTCTAGTTTCTACATATTACATCCAGTGAGGTCGGAACCACTCTCAAACACCCTAAGTCAATTCACGGTAATGTTAAAAATTTAAGTAAAAGGATGAAAATGAAAGATAAAATAAATGACACTTTCGCTTTAAGAATTTAATATTACCATTGATTACTAGCATTGTTAGGGTTGACTTAGGTTTTTTGTTTAGGTTTAGGGTTTAGGCGGGGGAGGGTTGGTTTTACAGCCAAGTGGGGTTGTTTTAGAAGGAAAACAACCTCAGGTTTCCTCCAAAACTACCTGAAAAAGTGCCATCGGTGGTCGCAGACTCCCCCACAAATGTGAGATCTAACCGGGCCAATGAGGGTTGGAACCGACTGGCCAGGGCCAGTTTCTACCGATTAGGTACCAAACCGGGTTTTTCTACCAATTTAACTAGTTTTCGATTTAGACCGGACAATTTTTAAAACTATGATTTACATAAATTCCACATCTTTTTATATAAAAATATCACATCTCTATATATAGAATATTCAATTCTAATTATTTATTTATTAACTAAATTTAAACAAGAAGCTCTGAAATATCACGGTTATGAATATGAACAATCATTATTTAAATTTCTTTTGATGTTATATGCATATTTAAAAAAAAAAAAATCTAAAGAAATTGTTTGTAATTTTATTAATAGAAACAAAATTACAAAATAGCGAATTGAATCCACTTATTATATTTATTATTGCTTTTATTAATTTTTACTTTATATTACTTTTTTAATTGAGCCAACGTTATGTTTTATTATTATTATTTTGCTGATCTAATGTGTCATTACATTTCTCTCATAATGGGCTGTAGAGTGTCTCTCTGCGCAACTAGTATGTAGGGTAGGAGAAAGAGAGATATGATAATATTATTAATGTCCAGCAAGTGACCTAGGTCAAAGGGACTTCCGGGTACCATGACGTCAATACAAGGTGGAGGGGCTTACGTGGCTCCTATAAATATAGACTGCAGAAAGCAGGAATGTGAATCTAATCTAAATAATGTGTAAACAACATCCAGACTCCGTAGCTGGAGGTCACTCTGAGCAAAAGATTTATAATATAGGCAGATCCAGGATATGTAAAGTGGAAATAGGCAATGAGCAATGTGTTTCATAGTCTGCTGGATCTGGATCTGTCCATAAACAAACTTGTGGACATCATTTGATCCAAAACAACATAGTCATGGGCTGTAAAATCCAAGCAAAAGAAAATCATTCCAATTTCATTTTTGCCCCTCTTATGCTGTGGGGGGCAAGCCATGTAAATCGCTGGTTGAAATACATAGAAAGCAATGTTCTGACCACATGCACACAGAAAACAGGTCGGTATAGTTTTACAACACGACTGATGTGGTAGACAACAGAATGTGAGCCAATATCCATAAATTTGAAACACAAAGATTAAGGCCCTATTCTCATCATTCTTAACTTGCATAAACATCAAACTCAAGAACATGTCCCAAGATAGCTCTTTGACAGCAAATGGTAAAGTAAGAAAACCATTTTTGAAAGACAGTATGATTCAGTTCACTGGAGTATGTATGCATTAGAACTGTCAAGTATTCATTCACAATTTCACTTCCAAGATAATACACAAAGGGCCAGCATACTCATTCTACAGAATGGAATGCAGCACCCTCTTTGTGAGCCAAAAAGAATAGGGTGGACCAACAAATCATATCTGCATGACAACAGATATCGAGAAAAGATGATAGAATTAAAGATGGCATTACCTCTAGCTCATGCTTCGACCGAATAGGCCCTTTGGGTCCCTCCTCTTCTTCGTCGCTGCCCAACATATCATCCAAGATTCTAGCCTGGAAACTCTTCCTGCCCTTTTCAGGCCTGATCTCTCCTTCTTCCACTTCCTCATCATCGTCGTCAATCCGGCTACTGTCATTGCTGCTACTATCACTGCTAGATGAAGAATCTGAGGAATACTCATTATCAAACTCCACCATACCGGTACAGTCATGTGACTCTTCATCATCCTCGCCCAATATCTCCCCACTCTCTACCTCAATTCCCTCTTCATTTACTAGTTTGAGATCTTTAACCTTTTCTTCTTCAATCCTTTCAGTTTCCTCATGCATTTTCTCATCGCTTTGAACCAAGTTGGCACAATCATTACATTCTTCTTTTGGCCTAAGAAGAGAACAATCAATCCCGAGTGAAACCCCAGAGATACCATTGCTACTAACTGGCAATGGCTTCGTAGGAATTAAAATGTTTTCTCCGCTTGGGTCCGCTGTGTCAACTTCTCGGTACTGAAAAGTAGTCTTCTTTGATAAAGTTTCCCCATTCCCCATGCAAATTCCAGAAACACCATTGATCTTGGTTGTCAAGGGTTTAGCTGGAACTAACATGCTTTCTCCACTTGGGTTCTCTGTATCAACTGTTAAGCACTCAGAATTAACCTTTTCTGATACAAATTCCCCGCCATTCCCATCCAAACTAACACCACCAAACTTAGTTCCTACGCTCTCTACCTCACCAGGGGAACAAGGCTCTACTTTAACCATAGATGGGTTAAATTCCTCACTTACCTGCTTTTCCTTTTGGCTATCACTGCTTTCGTTCTGAACACCAATGTCTCTCCCCATTGTCTCCATTGCAGTACTGCTAGTCTCGGCATTCAACATTTCAGTGCAGTCAGGCTCACGTATCCACTCGCTTATCACATCAAAATCTTCGGATTCTTCAAAACAGGGGCTGAACAAGCTAGATATATCTGTAAACTCGTATGGCTCGTATAGCAAATCGTTAGGTTCTTCGAGCTCAGTAGATTTTGAGGAAATAATACTTCGGTTGCGTGCTTGTTCTCTGATCGCAGAGTGTAAACTCATCTTTACTCTGTGTTTCCTGTTGTTCTGGCAGAGAGGAACTGCAGGGGAATTCGCTGATGAGGTGCTCCATTGCGTTGGTAATCCTTTATTGGGGGAAATATATGAAATTTCTATCGAATTTTCTATGTGGAGCTGGAACAAAGAAGAACCGCTGAGACATTAACCCTAACTAGGGTTCAAACGGTCTTCATAAATTTCTATTCAAATTTTCTATGTTGAGCTGGCAAATAGAAGTTGGTGTGAACTTAATTAAACCTATCTAGGGTTCAAAGCGTCCTCACATACGCCATTGGATTTGGAAAGCTTTGTGATAGTAGAGGATTTTGGCCGATTTCTAAGGAAATACATTCGTATTATCGGATCGCAGTTCACAATAGTCCTCACATCGAAATGGTTGTGGGGTAAGAGCAGTTGTAGTGTTCGGTGGGTCGGAAGAAATTTAACGGATTAAGGTGATTTGTATTATTAAATAATTTTAAATATTTTATTTTCAGAACTGAAAAACCTAATATATTTTTTATTATATATATATATATATTTTTTCCAAGTTCTGTTGTTACAAAAATGTGAAATTACATATTTAGTTTAGAAATTTAGTAATTTTTAAAGTTTGGTCGATAATATTGACTAATATATACAACATAAAGAAGAAAACCAATGTCTTACATCAAAAGTAGAAGAGCTTGAGTAAAGAGAATTTTCTCTGTCCTCTAGAGAATGTTGTTGGCATGAGCTAAATATATTATCTCTCTAGTTTGGTATTTATGACCTTTGATAGGGCATCCGCAATACCATTTTGCTCCTTGTATATGTGAAATAAATTCACCCCGTGAAAAAGCTTAATCAACATCCAAATTCTTTGCACCTAGTTTGTAAGTAAAGGAGAGTTGAAAGCAAACCGCTTCGATGTCATTCTATAACCCCCTTTGAATCTCCATATATATCTATTTTCTTTATAAACAACCACTTTGCACAATATAGAACCCCCCGCGATTATTGGTGCCTACACCACCACTCTAGTTGAAATGATAAAAAACACTCAACTTCAAAAAAATGTACGCACCACAACCACAAATATTGTTTTTTTCCCACTCCATCAAAAAACCAACAAGATATCTACCCCAAATCACTAGTTGAAAAGTTCTCGTAGATCCCTTTTAAATAATCGGCCCAGATTCATTAAAGTATGCAACAATCTGAATACAAGTGCAATTCATATTCAAGAGGGAGCCCTCAACTATAATTGCATTCAGGCATCTCCAAATGCCCCAAAAAATATAGAGAGGAAGTGCTTGTTATTCCTTACGTCCATGCATCCAATCCTACAAGCAAGATTCTAGAGAATATGTGTTCCAATCAACATGAATATTTAATATTTGTAACGCACCATCCCAGATATTGACTGCATATGGGCGGCATAGGAAAATATGGATTGCATCCTCCTATTCCAATTTGCAAAGTGCACACCACCACGGGCCTATGAAACCCCTGCGACATAAGTTGTCCCGAGTCAGAGTCTTATTTTGTACAGCCAACCAAGCAAAACATTTCAATTTGAGGGTAATGTTCCGACCCTGTATTTTCTGGTACCACCTCCTTTCCTCTAAATATTAAGTTGCATGAGTAATGTACCAATAGGCCTCCCCCACCAAGATCTGATCCGTGACAGTATTACCATCCCATGAGAAGGAATCTTCCTTTCCACACAATGCAATACCAGCCAATCATAGATTCTTCATGTACATGTCCCACGTTACAACCATTTCGCCAATAAGTCCAGGAGCACTAGAGCTTGCACAAGAATGATATATGGATGTGATATCCCACGTGACCTAAATTTTATTTAAGTAATATATGCGCAAATTATGGATGTATCTAAGGAGAGGAACACACAGTCTGTGATTACCCACGAAACCTCTAATGGGATCCAAACCTATCTCCACCATAAAACCAATTCCAATTTGCCATTTCAAGTTCCCAAGCAACCATATTTTAACTTTCATCATGTGGTGTCATATGTATGAAGCCCGAGCCCCATCTTTGATCCATGACATCGATGATTTATTTCTCATATATTTTTCCTTTATGATATTTTTTCAAATACCATCGATATTCAAAGCACGCCAAAAATTCTTCATTGACAGGGCCCAACTGAATTTTATATATTCTTAATACCCCATCCCCTAAACTCCTTACTCATAGCAAGGTCGTCTAGACGAGCAAGGTGGATTTTTTCAGCACCTTTAGATCCAACCTAAAGGAACTTTGATATGTTAGAATTTATCCTTCTAATGATGTATTTGGGTAGCATATAAAGATGCATACAATACATTGTTATGATTTGTAATACTGCTTGTACCAAAACCAATCTACCACTGATAGTTAATTATTTATGGGACCATGAAAGCAACCTTTGTTCGAATTTAAAAATCAGCCAACTCCAATCTTTGATATCATAGTTATTTGGTTTCAGAAATAAATCAAGATACATAAAACCTCAATCTAAAGATGCCCTTTCCACCACAAAAATATTTGCAATATTTAGAACATTTGTCACTTCCAGTGACAAAGCAATCATCGGGGATTTTGTTTTGCTCGTGTAAAGAAATGTAGCATCACTAAAAGAGATAATAATATGATGCATAGCATACCATTTAATAATAGAAATGATCTCGAAGAGAAGAACATCATCCACAAAGATTAGATTGGAGATAGAAATGTTCTTTGTACTTATTGTGCCTGAGAAAGACCCACAAGATTGTGCCATAAATATCATTATGATCAAGCCATTTATAACCAGCAAGAATAAAAGTGGAGAAAGTGAACAACCCTATTTCAACCCCTTAGAGGCCTTAAAAAGCATGAAGGCATTCCATTGATAAGAACAATGAAGTTAACAAATGAGGTGCATTTTATTATCCAATCAATGTTCCTTATAGAAATGCCAATATTGTGTAATATTGTGTGCAAAAAACCTAGTCAACACAATCATAAGCCTTAACCAAGTGAATTTTCATCATACAAGCATCCTTCTTTTTAACCTTGATGGAATGTAAACATTCATGTGCGATGGGCACTCCATCCTGTATCTGCCAATTTTTAAGAACTTGAATTGCTCAGGCACAATGTATTTAGACATATTATCTTTCAGTCTATTTGATCTTCGAAATCAATTTGTACACAGAGTTACAAAGATAAATGGTGTTGGGAATTGTATAATCCAGTGCTCACTGTGTGTTTTGCGACATGGCTTAACTGCCTCTCGTGGATCTGTTAACTCTAGCAATGTGTATGTTTACTAACCCCTGCGGGTTTTGGTGTAATGTCAATCGTGATTCCAGCAAGTGGTCTCGGAGCTAAAGGTCTCGAGTTTGAATGACACCTGGGTCGCACTGGGGGGGGTGTGATATTGTTGGGCATTGGATAATCTAATGCTCTCTATGTGTTTTGTGGCATGGCTTAATCGCCTCTCGTGGATATGTTAACTTTGGTGATGCATACATTTACTAACACCTGCGGGTTTTGGTGTAACAACAATCGTGATTCCAACAAATGGGCCTAAAATCCATGAAAGAAGCATTCGAGACTTTAGATATCAAAGCAATAGAGGTAAAATATACCGCACTATAAATTTTATAGGATATCCTTGTTTCTTCAACTAAAATGAGCAAATATTACCCCATTATATCCACGAAATGGAGGAAATTTTTCACTAGTTCGTTGTCCAACCTAGGACTTTTTTCCCTAGCACAAGAATTCAAGATAACCACCAATTCATCGATTGTGATCGGCCTTCCAATATGTTCATTTTCTACCTCGTTGAACATTTTAGGATATGGATCAATGACCTTCAACTAATTTTGTATGTCCACCCCAACCCTGGCCTGAATAATATTTTCAAAAATCGGATAGCCTCTTTATGAAATTCCTTCTATGAATAAATGCTACATCCATTATCATCCTTCAATCCCCATATAGTGTTTTTCCTCCTGCGAATGGAAGCAAATTTGTGAAATAATATAGTATTTTATCTCCCCCAAAACCCAGATGGCACAAATTTTTAACCTCCATTCCAGCTCTTTGAATTTTAGGATCTCCCTCTTGTGCCTCTCGAGTTCCAAAGAAAATGTCTTCTATGCAACAAAGAAAAAACCAGGTGAATTTAGATAAGACAAATCCAATAATTTTTTCTCTATTTCAATTATTTCATTAATATATTTCCTATTTTTCTCCCTCGTCCATCGCCTCACCACCTTCTTTAATCCATTGAGCTTTTGGCATACCCCATCCATCCTAAAGATCCTTTTGAACATTGACCTGTGCAGATCACATGGATCACACTAAGTTCTCAAATTCTTTATCTTCGAGCCATGTATGATTAAATTTGAAAGGAAAACCATTCCAATCATTATCCCCACACGACTATAGACAAATTGATTCGTGATATAATAGCCCCTACGGGGCAACCCAATATCGATAACCCAACCGCTCAAACACGTTTTCATGAATAAAGAAGTGATCTAATCGCTTAGCTACACCATCAGGCCCTGTACGCCCATTCTTCCAATTCAAAATAAGGGGTGTCGGAAAAATATTAACCAAGTTCTTATTCTTGAACAACTCCTTAAAATAGCACCCCAATGGATCCATTTTACATTTTTATCTCCAAATTTCGTTCACATTCACAGTCAGATTCAGGTCACCAACCATAATTAGGGAGCCAATTTTTAGTAATCTATAGGAATCCAACATGTCCCAAAACTATTGTCTCGATTCATATGGAGAATATACATTCAATATATGAAAATGAAACCTAGATCCCCTTACAAAATCTGAAAGCAATATACCTACAAAATATGTGCATGCTAAGAAGTTAACAACTAGGGATCCCAAAGACCACCCAAACCCCCAAATAAACTAAGGGCATCCATGGCACAAACCCGCCACCTTGGGAAAATTCTTAACATATATGGCCATGCATTATCCCCAAGCACCATGGTCTCCTATAAAATATTAATCAAGGGATGTAGAGGCATAATCAAATATTGCATGGATTTGCATTTCGAGGCATCCCCCAAGCCTCTGATACTTAATGACTTAATTTTCATATTGATTTATTTCCAGCGGGCATAAGTTCTTTAAGAGTCAAGGAAGTAGATGTCAAAGGAGATGAAATTTGTTCAGGGTCCAATCCATCCATGTAATTTGAAGATCGACAAGTAATGCCTTTATGTGTTTGGCCCGCAGCTTTTTTCGAATAGTAATATTCCTACGCGAATTTGGGTTAATTGTCAAGCAGTCCGTTGGGGACTTAGACGAATGTATGGAAAGTGGTTCCAATCCCAATTCCATAATTTGTTTCAAAAAATTGAGGTCACTACTTACATAATTCATAGGGGATAGGTCCCTAGTAAACAATCCAAAGTGGTTCGTTGACGATTGTAACATAATAGGAGGAAGATAGGAACAATCCAAAGAAGGAGTCCCATATTCCCCCATAGCACCTTCGGGGAAATATGGACCAAAAACAGGTGATTTCATGTGTAAAAGGGGAAAAGTAGGGAAAATCAACGACACCCCATTTAATCTAGATCGATGTATGGGATTCTTACACGAAGAAGGTAGTTTATGAGCTAATCCCATAGAATCGGGGACATAAATTCCAACCACAAAAAACAAACCCACAACCAAAGGTTGGGACCAAGAATTATTTTATACATGGGGAATACCAAAATCCATCTTACTTTCCATAAAATTACTATACATAAACATAGTCGATTCAACAAACACATCATTTGATGTAGGGGGGAGAATAAATTGGGCAGATTTTTTAGTACCTGCAGTCGATGGTGGGGCGCCATCTCGACCCTCCACGAACGTCAAATTGAAGCACTTACACCCACCATGTCTTGACGGCTATGAAGACTCCATCTTCATATGGAAATTATGCGAAGCTCCAAGGCATCAATGACAATTAACCAAGAGATGTCTCGTCTCATGGTAGTGCAAACACCTAAAAGGGATCCCCCAATAGTATATTATTTGGTGAAAAGTGAAATCTCCCCAGATCAAATCCAACTTGGTAGGGAGGCCACCTAAAAAATGCATTTCCACTAGAATCCATGCCACACGTTTGTCCAGACCCACCAAACTTTCGTCCTCCAAATAAAACAAATTTCCAATCGAATTTCCGATCTTAATCAACGTCAGTTGAGTCCAAAATTCCAATGGGAGCCTTGGGAGCTTAACCGAAAGTAACTTTCGATGAGGAACCTCCCTTAATGGATTGAAGCCAACATACCAATGTTGCAAAGGTCAAAATTTATGCCCACAAACCCAAAGCGAATCCAAAAATTTTCCCACACCATCCTCATAAAGGAAATGAAAGAAATACCCATTGTTGTAAAGCATATTAACCTTGGGCCTATATTTGACAATGGGAGCCCAATTAGTCTTCACCTAAGTCCATAACTAAGGACCCACCATCTTATTGTATTATGACCTTCTAACCAAAGGGCATTGTTGTAAGCCTGATACTCTATCCCAAAATATGTTTGAATCAAACGTCAGCTTATAAAAATTCACATCTATTTTGACTGCTCTATAAATCCATTCCCTCGAAGGTGCATCACCCCTTGAAAAATCTTGTACATTAACCTGATCTATTGGCCCTTCGATAGGTAAAATATCACGAGAATGAAGTCCCGAGAAAGATTGAACCCTATAAGTATGATTTCCAGGAAAAACCCACGAAGATTGACGTTTTTCCTCCAATGTTGCACAGACAAGATCCTTTAGATCTTGTTATACAGAATTGTGATCTACGGGTAAACCAAATTCCCTAAGTGTGGTGTTTATCACTTAGAAAAACAAAGGAAAGAATAACTATTATTTTCTCTCAAACAAGAAAATATACAGAATGGGAAAGGAGCCTACTTGTGATTCTTTCGCTTCTCCTTCTCCTTCTGTCGTTGTTGTTGTCACTCTTAATCCAACTCCAGTCTCTAGATCAATTCCTACAAACACAAACAGAGAACGAAAAACAACATTCAATGTACAAGATGTATACTTATCTTACTCAAATCAAATTGATTAGATCTGAAATACATACATCATTCAAGAATACATTGCATAAGAAATAGAGACATATGTATGGGAAAATGAACAACAATCTTTATTAAATAGTAGAAGGGGAAGATTACAACCAATTGATCAATTTGTTGTCAACCTGCTATAGCTTCATTTCGGCCTCATCAGATCCAGCATTATCCCAGCAACATATCAGTACTTTCACTCTCTTATCAAATGAGAATCCAACAGCATAACTTTACCAAAATTCTTCCTCCCTAGCACTAGGATGAGTGCTCAATTTATAGGGAAATTGATGGTAGTTTCTCAATGAATGACTTTCTAATAATAGGCAAGACATGTTTCCAAGTTCAGAGGTGTTATATGGACACTTGGATTCGAAGTTTGACACATATGGACTCTTCTATAAGGCATTGGCCATGTGGAGATTCTTGGAACAATGAGAATTCCGCTCCCATGTGACCAGCACACCCTTGAGTGTCGAGAAGTGCACTGCAGTGCACCCTTGCATGGAGGATTTGGCATTGCAATTCAATTAGTCCCTTGTAGATGAGCGTTGGTGAGTCAGTAGGTCATATAACATATACATCAAACCTTGGAAATCTCATAATAGAAGCCATGAATGAAATTTTCTTCACTTAGGGCATATAGCAATTGAAATATAAGGGGATGATAGACCCTATTTCATAGGTCCTGGGGACGATGTACAGTTTGACCAGGTCTTGGGGGATGATGCCCAAATTGACCTATAACAGTTGCCCCTTAAAGCATGAAGTCAAAATAATAATAGTATTTGGATGTGATGAGTCGGAATTGAAGCGGACGGTGACCTGCATCAATCTTACAATACATTACATCTTGATATTTTCATTTTGATCACGAATTGTCGAGGGAGGCATTCCCGTGCTCAACACATAAACTATCTAATAACATGTACATAATTCAGAAAGTCAACTACTTTGGAATGTTTCCCAATATAGAAATGTATACAAATATAGGCCCATGTTCGGATGACGATATATATGTAAAGTCATCGTACATATGATGTGTACAACAATCCTAAAATTGCAACTCGGATGGATGAAATTAGATCCGGGGTCTTCTTATCTCGTTCACTCGATCGTTCAAATACAAGTCTAACCATGCAAATATATGATTTGAAGTTGAACACGACAAGACATCGTTTGATTACCAGCTAATGATGTGAGTTATTAACAAATGCGAGAGAACCAACATTGATGTTAATGGCTCTCAAGGTATTGCAGTATAGTTCGCAAGGTGTGAATACATGATTCGATGTTGAATGCCAAACAAAATATTTTGGTCAAAGGTCCATAAGCGAGAAACTTGTCAATGATGTAACAAGTCTCAGGGTACTGGAAGATGTTTCTAAGTAAACTTCCTGGATGATGAGCTGAAGTCGACAGGAAGCCAGTTTATCGCGAAATGAGAGTTACTGATTTTAGAGACAAAATGTGATTTGATATAACAATGTTCAGGGATGACTGTCACGGAAAATGAAGGTTTATGAGTATTGCAGAAGGATGAGGATTTTACTAGATGACTTCTATTGAACATATCAAGGACATTGAGATGAGTTGGCAACATTGGCCCAAAACCAAAGTAAAGGTATGATGAACCATAGGTATGAATGAACCGTCAAGAAGATTACCCAACCCAAAAAGTCACGATCATGGATTGAAAGTGTCATGTTCAAGAGCGAATTGCTACCATAAAGTGTTCTGTTATTTTTCCCAAATTTTCCTCGGTCATTTGTTGACCAGGCTCTTTATTTTTTAACAAGCTTGAGGAGGATAACATATGCTTGATCTATAATTCAACCCTTCGAGCGAATGCATCTTTATTTAATAATTTAATGACTATAGCGATAAATGAAACTCGATTCTCGCCATGATCGACAAGTTTGACGCTATTTTATGTTTTAACGAGCCTAACGACAATGACAGTCCAATCCTTTTTCATGTTTCAAGAGTTTGAAAAAGAGGAAAAAGAAAACTCCATGAGTCCTTTTTCGTAAATTTGTCACTCAGGTCCGAAAAAGTGTAAAATGATACCTCAGAGAACCTCTTAGCCATGTTCGACTAAGGTTTTCATTTTCATAAATAATCTAATTCAGTCTGGAAAAGGGTTAAACTTATACTGAGTAGATGTCGTTTCATGTACTTTTACGAGCTCGAAAAGACAAGTGCTCGACAATCTTTTGACATTATCGGAGTCTGAAAAGAGCTAAAAGAAGACTCCAAGGGTTCCTTTTTTTTTCGTTATCGAAGCTCGAAGATAAAAGTGTGCTTCAAGTCCTTTTTCATTTTTATCAAAGCTCGAAAAATAAGAATAAAAGTATGCTTTGTGGTCAAATCATTCTTGAATATGTGTGCACGACTAATCTGATATATTAGCTATAAAACTTGTTCAGAAAACCATCAAACGGATTAAAAATACCTGTTTCATAGCAAAAATGAATAAAAACCATAGTCACAACATTAAATATGATTTCAAATAATCAAATTGACTAATTAAAATAGTTTTTACTATTCATTTTCACCATTCCAAAGTTTCCATTTGAAAATTAGGAGCTCCGAACCAGTTTTTTCCCTCGAACATCAGTAGTTGATTGCGACAGATTCTGTGGACAATTTTCCTTGCCGTTCAATCCAAGTTGGAACTATGAACCTTCTCTTTCTTTTAGTATCATTTTCATTGCATTTCATGGTAAATTTTTAGGGGTTTGAGCCCTTTATGGTAAATCTTCTACACTCAGAGGGCAACGCACCATTGAATATCGAAAGGTGCGTTGCAGTGCACTGAAATTGAAGGCCAGATGCATTGCAATGCTCTGTCCCTTGACATGGGGTACGTTGGGCACAATTCTCATTCTTGTTTTTTTTTGTGTGCCAAGAATTTCCCAAGTTTTTTTGCATGAAATGGATCCTAATGAGTCTTATGATTGTGTTTTAGGTATTCCTCAGATCAAAATGACAATTACATGAAGGGAAAGAGAACATGAAGAAGAAAACATGATTGCCCTAAACGATCTGGGTACAGTAAGAGCCCTCAGATATTGTGGGTTGCTAAAGTACTTCAGATTGTCAGGTATGAGGCAACAAATGGAACTGTTGGAGTTCCTTGTTTTTTCATGGGATCCAATAATATAGACTTTTCACATTGGGGACAAAGTGGTCCCAATATTAGTGGAGGAAATTTATTTTCTCCCAGGATTATCAAAGAGGTTTTCCCAATTTTCTTTCAGGATCTACTCTTGGAGGAGAGACAGTGAGAGATTACCTACTACAACACTTCCATCTAGGGACTGAACCTAGTAAATATGGGAAACTAAACATCCACGATGTATGTGATTTGCCTTTGAGGACCATCCTATTCACTATCGCAAAGCTTGACGGTTCCGCTACACTACATGTGGCAAATATATCATACATGTAGTATGCATGGGAGTGTTTGGAACCAACAGTTTTTAACTCGGTTGAAAATGTCCTCTTTCAGATGAAAGAAAAACTGACCAAGGTAGAGGGAGGAAGGAAGAA
Organism: Pinus albicaulis; assembly: GCA_034641835.2. Lineage (NCBI taxonomy): Eukaryota > Viridiplantae > Streptophyta > Pinopsida > Pinales > Pinaceae > Pinus > Pinus albicaulis. Next base: position 1,774,490,339 of record CM076580.1, read on the forward strand.
TAATTTCAACTATGGATTGATCCTGATCTCCTTCGCCTTAGAGCGAATTCCATTGATGCAACCCCAACATGTTACAATGGGTATATCTGGCCCCAGAGATCCACAGATGTAGAGATGGGTAGAATTGATGTTTATACATGTTTGTCAGTCTACCATTGTATTCTCTACTGCATTCTTCGCCTAGTTTAGATGACAGATGATTGCCATCGATGATTATGCATATGCAGGTGTAGACTTCCGAGGATATCTAGACTTGATTATACCAGACGATATTCAATGGGGTGCAATTGGTAAGAATGTTTTGACCATGTTTTTTTTTTTCTTTTTTTTCTAAGGTTTATACATGTTTTTGTATTTCGATGTTTCGTAAGACTAAACTAAAGTTTTGATGTCTGCACATGTAGGTTGAGTTCGACCAGTGGGTCAGCCAGAGCAAAGAGTAGAGGAGCTAGCAGAGAGGGTTGTCGGGAGAGAAGTCCTTCGGGATTTAGATATGAACAAGACTCTTGCTGAGCTACAAAAACACATAAAGGGATTGACTCTTGGGATTTTGGATTGTCGGATCGAAGATTTACCCATGAGACTGCAGTGCCATACTATTGGTGTTCCTAACCGTTGGATGCGATTATTGCATAGGATAGCTAGATCAATAGCTTGTTATCACGAGCATCACTAGTTTACTTTGACATTTTGCATACATTTTTAGGTCAGATGACCAATGTGTCTTGGGCACAAATTTTTTAAATACCCATAACTATCTATCTATTTGTTTTCAGTGTTTTCCTATGTTTATTGCGCTACCCTATTCAAATATGTGATGTGAACTAAAAATATGTCTTTACATGTGTTGCAAATATTTGTTTATAACATAATTCGCTAAGGAATCAGTTAATGTGTTGAAGTTCCTGGAAATGTGTTGATATTGAATGAAATCAAAATGTATTTCCAAAAGTCGAACTCTTAGGAACATATGATGTAGCGTTGGATTTCTGACAGCATAAACACTATAAGTTGGAGTACAACAAGTTGTGAGTCTAACCTAATGATGATGTGGTTAATATCAAATGAAATGGCATCAGAGAGAATTTTGATCAACGCGCTATACTCACTGATATTGTTTGTAGATCGACCAATAAAAAGCCCTTGAAAACTCACTAACTTTCCATTCAGAGCGAAAATGGCCCACGTTGCAGAGGATAGATTTTGCATACTACGACTAGCACCATCAGCATTCCCAACGAATGGTTCCAAAGATTCAGACATCTGCGATGAAATGTAAAGCGGATTACTAACTTCAAGAAAACTCTAGAAAAACAAACTAAGACAATAAATGCAAATCAAAAGCATATATACAATATAATACAACCGTTTACCACGCTTATGTTTAAGCATAGTAACGTTTCAGATACAACCCATTTCGAGGCTGCGCCAATGGAATTCCATCATAATCTACCAACTCGTAGGTTCCCTTAGCAAGAACTCTTTTAATAATATAGGGGCCATGCCATAACGACTCAAATTTTCCTTTACCTATTACATCATCTTCCTAATCATAAAGTATGACCAGGTCACCCTCTGAGAAAATGCGAGGCTGGACATGTTGGTCGTATTGCGCCTTGATACGTCTCTTATGCGCTTCGTTGGCCAATGCAGCTTCACGATGCATTTGATCAAGATGGATGAGGTTAAAAAGACACACTTCTTTAGTAGAGGTGTCAAGTAACAAGTCAACAATGAGTTTTAACAACGATATTTCACATTGGATAGGCAAGATAGCCTCTAGACCATACACCAATTGAAAGGGGGTAAATCCGGTTGCGTTTCTCACCGAGGTTCGGTATGCTCACAAAGCCGAGTACAAGATCAAATGCCTATTTCATTTATGAACTCCTATCATTCATTGAAGAATACGTTTAAGAATCTTGTTAATAGCCTCAAATCGTCCATTAGATTGTGAATAATAAGGAGTAGAAATATCATGCGACAGTCCAAAATTGGCAGTCAACTATGATTGCAAAAATGCTTACCATGATTTGTGACTATAGTTTATGGAACACCAAATTGTGAGATGACATGATTGAAAAAGAATAATGCAGTTGTTTAGCCTGTGTTATTGAATGTAGGCATCGCTTCGGCCCACTTGGTAAATTAGTCTATTGCGACAATAATATAACCATGCCCCCCGGGACGAACGAGGGTTTCATGTCATGAAGTCAATGCCCCATTTTGCAAATGGTCCCACAGCGATAACATGATGCATTGGCACTGGAGGTTTGCAGATTTTACGATCAAATATCTGGCACGCATGACAACTTCTGACCGCGAGGATGTAATCGCGAAATATGGCAGGCCAAAAGTAAGCGGCACATAGTATCTTCTATGCAGGAGCATATCCAGACAAGTGTCCACCACAAGCCCCAGCATGACAATCATTTAGAACCTTTTCGTGCTCGTCATGAGTGAGGCACCTCCTTAAAATCGTATCGACACCACGACAATAAAGTGTATCGCCGATGATCAGGTAATATTTGGCTTAGTATCGAATACATCATTGTTGAGAGCGAGAGGTATCGGGCCAAAAATTCTAGGTTTGGAGAGATCCCCATACCAAGGATTAGATGATCCGATCATAAACAATGACTTATCAGGTATTGATGGTTCCGATGTAGTAGCAATACTATCAGAGGGAAGGTCGCAGAGAAGCTCAGCCAAAATTATAGACTTCTTTGACTTGGATTTGATGAATTCCAAATCAAATTCCTATAAAATGACGATCCATTTTGAATATTTGCTGCCCAACAATTGACGTGACAGAATGTATGTCATGGAGTTGCAATCCGAAATGACAATGGTCTTCCGAAACAAAATACAATGGCGAAATCTTTGGACAGCTTGAACAGCCACCAAGGTGAGCTTTTTTATGTATGAATACTTCACTTCTGTATCATTGAGATTACGACTCAAATAATATATCAGATGTTCTATCCCATATTCTTCTTAGACCAATACCATAGCAATGTTCGTATCAACCATGACAATATATAAGAAATAATCATTCTGATAATTGGGGGTATACATTAATGATGCTCGGACAAGTGTATCCTTGACAACATCAAAATAAGCTTGCGCAACCTTATCCCAATGGAAGGGAATCCCCTTTTTCAAGAGACGAGTAAATCCTTTAGCGATTTCGGCGAAGTTGGGTATGACCCTCCTTAGGAAGTTAGCCTTTCCTTGAAGTTTCTGTAACTGAAGTAAATTTGATGGCATAGGAAAATCAAGAATGGCCTAGACCTTCAGTGAGTCAATTCAAATTCTTTCTTTTGAGACGACGAATCCTAGCAAATGGCCAGAACCAACACAGAACACACATTTATGTGGATTGAGGCGTATTTTGTAGTGTCGGCAGCGTAGAAAGATAGCTCTCAAATGCATCAAGTGATCAGTTTGGTTTTGTGAATGCACGGGTAAATCATCTAGATAAGGTTGAACAATGTGCTTGCTGTCATTGAAAGCATAATCCATTGCTCTCTAAAATGTTGCCCCGTATTTCTTTAAACCAAATGGGAGTTTACGATAAGCAAATGGGCCTTAGGGACAGATGACTATTTTCTTATATTGGTCCTCTGGGTGGATATTGATTTAATTGTAACTGGAAAATCCATCCATGAACGAAAATATTTCACATCCAGCATAATCGTCAATAACTGGTCGATAAAGGGAGTAGGATAGTTGTCTTTTGGACAAGCAAGATTAACATCCCGATAATTGATGCACACTTTGATTGTCCCTTGTTTCTTCATAACATGAAAAATATTGGAAACATAATTAGTTAGCGGAACAGGGTAAATGAAACCAGCACGCAAAAGTTTTTCAACTTCTGATTTAATGGAAACGACCTTCTTCGAATGAACAAGATGAAGGTGTTGACGTATCGGTCTGAAATCAGGGTACATTTTAATGGTGTGTTCAACAATACTAGTATCTATGCCAAGCATTTCCTCATAAGACCAAGCAAATATATCTCGGAATTCACGAAAGAGAGAGTGATATGTTTCGATTTATGATGAAAAACAAGACACGTCGACATGAATATTTTCTACAACCCCGGGTTTGGTCGAAATATCCGTTATACTATTTTTTGGTCATCTAACCTGTTACTATTAGGTGGACCTAAGTACACCATGTAAGACCGACCAATTTTACCCTAAGTAAAATTGCTTTCGCTATGAAAAATAACGTAGTAAACCACCTTTATTAAGTTGTTTATGGTCTAAATAGGAAACCCCATGAGGAAATATTAAATAAATCTACATTTGTTTTATTTTCCTCAAGGAATAATTAGTTAAACAACAATTTAATTAATATTCCTGGTCATATTTAACCCAAAACAGGGAAATTAATTAGATAAATCACTATTTATCTTATTATTTTCTAGGAATAATTATTTAAACCTTATTTAAATAATATTCCTTGTTAAATTTGATTAAATAATTTATAAATAGTTAAATAAGTAATTATTTATTTGATTATTACTCAACCACATCCTTAAAATAACAAATAAATCATTTATTTACTTATTATTTACAAATAAAGGGATTTGACCCAAGTCAAATTGTTTTTCCCTCAAACAGATATAATAAAATATTCCATAAAAGTTGGATATTGGTTTGGTTAATAATATTTTAATTATGCACCAATATCTAAACTAACTCAATATTTTGTTATAAATAGAAGGGTTTTTCCATTCATTCACTACCTTTTGTTGCCTAAATATCACTTTGGATCTATACTCTTGGTCTGACTTTGATCCACCATCATTGTCATATTTTGCTAACATTTTTCTTGTGAGCTCCCTTTGAGTTCCATTTTTGTCTGGGTTTTCCACACCATCAAGAAAGAGAGATTTTAGATCTGAAGTGTTGAGGACTTACAAGAACTCATCCCATTGAGGAGGACTGGTAACATCCTTCTATGTTCTCCTCCCAGGTGCCATAAATACAAAATTCTTTAAACATTTTCTTGTCTTGTCTATTGGATGCATGGAGCAACTCTTGTTTTTTATTTACTGCTTAATGTCTTTTAATGCATAAATCTAGATTTTTGCAACATTTATCTTGGTCAACTAATTACAGATCTAAAGATATTGACAACCATCTTTACTGTTAGGGTTGTTTGTTATGCACAGCTAAAGTGGTATTTTTTCGTGCGCTTGCGATTAAGATTCATACTAACAACTAGCGACTCCACACGGGTTTACGATTACGACCTCTGTCGTTTTTCAAATCCTTGCATATCCAACTGTTTCAAACCCTACGATTTCACTTCAACTTTTTGTTTTTCTTTTCTTGATGTTGTTTTTAACCTATAAAACCCTAAAACATTGAAAATTCTAACTTTCGTGTGTTTTCAGACTTGTTGCGCAGGTGACAAGCATCAGCCGCAGCTAAGACGACACATTTTTCCGAAACCTACTCCCGAGAGTGCTAGAAGTGCAGGTCGCACTTTTTGGGCCAAAAAATGGGACCTGAACCTCCAGGGCATAGAAAACAGGCCAAAACCTGCGACCTCTGCAGAAAACAGGTCAGAAACTGCGACCTGGACTTTTTGCGGGAGTTTTTCTGAAAGTTTTATGGGTTTGTATGGGCCTCTGTTCAGGTTTTTCTGACCTTTGTCTCCGCCCATTTTGGACCTGTACTTGTTATGTTTTGCTCAAAAAAGTGGGAACCTAGCCCCCTAGGGCTTTAGTACCCTCCACTTTTTATGGAAGAGTTTTAGCTGCTGTAGGTTGTCTGAAATTTCAGTGTGTTCAGCCATTTTTCAGATCTGATCCCTCACCTTTAGATCCACTTCAGATTGGTTATCTATCCATCCAAATCACCTCTTTTTAGTTTTGTTTGGGTTTTCCTCTAGGGTCCCCTCCGCTTCCCTCCAGGTTATAGCCTTTCGCCACCTCATTTACAACAAAATTTCCTCTGATTTTTTGATGGTTTTCTGCACCTATTTCCAGCAGATCTGAGCTTTAGATCATTGTCCCTCCCGACTTTAGATCTATTGCCTATTTTGGTGTGTTTTGACTAGATTTTTTCCCACCTACAAATTAGTTGTTGAGAGGCCCGCCTCCTTGGGTTTAGATTAATGCATAATTCACTATTTATTTTTTGTTATTTCATTTTCATATATTGTTATCTACAGGTTTATTTACAGTTGTACAACACACTTTTTCTTTTTCTCTACAAACGTCTGGGTTTAAAAATTAAAATTTACACACTTAACACACACACCCTAAGCGAAGAAGAGCTTGGTTAACAACGCAAGCAAAGACTTTAAACATTGTAATCAATTGATCATGCACCTCTCTGCCTTTGTTTCGACATTGTAATCAGTTGATCCTGCACCTCCTTGCCCTTGTTGGTCTCTCTCCCCTTTGTGCCATGTTTGTGTCTTCATCATTACGCCACCAAGGCGTTTATCCCGAAGACTTCTTGGCCTTCGTCCTCAGTTTCCGATAGGAAGACTTACTCCTCCGCGTAAGATTCGAGTTAGTCCTCCACCGAGTCCGCACTCTGACTCCTCTTCTAGTTCATTGGGTTCCCCTTCTGGTTCCGTCTCCGGTTCTTTCCCCGTCACCTTCACCATGTCTGGTTTAGGACCTAACGTTGGTGGTAGTCCCGACCCTAATGCTAGGAACACTACTAGTGGGACCGCAACAAGAACTACCCCAACTGCTCCCTTGCTCCCCTATATGGTAAGCATCAGTCTTCCCGATTTTAACCACTTGATCAATAACCCTATATGCCATGATGTTGGTTGGCCTGCTATGCCAACCAAGCTCCCTTCCGACATCCCCAAGTTTGAAGGTCTTGTTGGAGAAGATCCTACTAACCATGTTCGATCTTTCCACATGTGGTGTTCGTCTAACTCCATTACCAATGACTTTGTCTGTCTTCGTTTTTTCCAACATACTGGCGAAGCTTCTAAGTGGTATGTTGATTAGGCCTCATCCTATCATACCACCTTTGTGACTCTTTCCCAAGCTTTTCTATCTTAATTCCATCTTCCCCTTCGTTATGACACTGGTACCGAACTTTTGACTTCTTTCCGTCAATCGTCTGCGACTCGCATATCCGATCATGTCCAGGAATGGTGGAGAAGAAAGAGCCTATGTCGAGCCCCTACCTTCGAAGACCGTGTCTACATGGACTGGTTCCTTAGATCTATTTTTCCTGCTATCGGCAAAGATGTTGCATCACATTTCCCTCAAATCGAAGAAGCCGCTCTCTAGATTGCTTTAAAATATGACCCGATCTATGCTAAGTCGGGTTATGTTTATACCGTTATACCTGATCTTCCTAGATCCGGTGGTGCCAAAGCACCGAGGGCATCTCATGCCACTGACGGTATCTTTAGAGCTCTTGCTCATCCATACGCTCAACCTCCCATGGGCTATGGTTTTCCTCAGGGAGGGGCCAGCACCTCTAGCACTTTTCCCCCTCCTGGTAGCATGTATCCAGGATACGACATGCTCCTCCTTTTTCCCAACCTCCTGTTTACCACAATGTTATCCAACCTCCTTATTATCCATATCCGCAGACTGGTGCTCCAACTCCTCCAGCATTAGCACCTCCACCTCCCTTGCCTTCTCAACCCCCGCAACAGCAGCCACCGCCGCCTCAGAGGAAAGTGTATACACAACAGGGCGTGACTAATCCTCCTCCTTCCAAAAAGAAGAGGAAAGGCACTCAAAATCAATCTTCCCCCAGTAATTATGGACCTAATCCTCAAGGTAATGTACCAAACACTGCTAACCAACAACAAGGCACTTAGCCCAAGCAAGACATGCTTGTTCGCATGAATAAGCCTTGTTCATGTTGTGGTGTTTATGGTCATGACACTCATGATTATCCTTTGTTACCACAGATGCGACAGATGTGGGAGACTCAAGCAGCATCGCGAGGACAACAAGCCTCCCCTTCCATCCCTCCCAATGTTGCGCCTACTCAGCCGACTGTGTTTACTAATCCTTTCCCTCAACAAGGATTTGTGGCTACCCAACCACCTGAAGGTCAGGCGGTCACTCACCCTCCTCCGTCTGGTACTTTCGATTACCAGATTCTCATGATGAACTTTGACCAACCTATAACCGTTGACCTCAACCTTCAAACTCAGTCCCGTCAGTACAACAAGCCTCCCGCTATGTTTTCCCCTAAGATCCCTTCTTTGGGTTCTACAAAGCCTCTTTTGACAACCAATGGTCCTTTGCAGATCCCTTAGCCTAAGGCCGAGGTTCATACCAATATCCCCAAGGTACCATTACACCGAAATGCTGCTTCTAGAAAAGTTGCCCATTCGTATATTATAGTAGATGATTTGGCGCAATCTCTTGCTGCCATCTCAACGCTAGAACTCCTCCAATTGTTCCCTTCACAATGAAAATATCTACTATCTTCCATGGGCGCTGTAGATCCTTCAGATGATCGTTTGATCGTCTTCAATGTTGACTAGTCAAAACATCCTCCTCTTCCTGCTTCCGTCGACTTCCAAATCCCAGTCAAGGTCTGGAATGCCAACAATTCTCGTTGTATCATTGATGAGGGGGCATCCACCTGTGTGATGTTCGCTTCGGTTTGGAAGCAACTCAGATCACCTGAGTTGGCCCCTTCCACGACCACCCTCCAAGTGTGGGATGGCCACGCCTCCCAGCCCATTGGCCTATTCCTCAATTGTCCTATTATTATTGTGGGCAAGACTGTTTGCGTTGATGTAGAATTCATTGATGCCCCCTTAGATTACAACATTCTATTGGGTCATAGCTACACCTATGCGATGTATGCTGTCCGATCTGCAGTTCACCGCAAGATGTCCTTTCCCCATAATGGAAAGATAGCCACCATTGACCAGTTGACATATTACGAGTCGAAGTCTCAGACCTCCCCCGAGTCCATCATATCTTCGATGGCCAATAAGCAAACCGTCAATCCCTTGACCAATGTCTCACCTGAAGTCTACAAAGACTCCTCTTTGCTTGGTACATTCCCTGGTCTTCCTCCTCTTGTATCTGATCCCAGCTCATCAAATTTTTGCAGGATGCAATCATCTCGGGCTTCCCTCAAGCAACCCGCTTCGGCTAGTCAGCAGCCTCGCCCTCCGCAGCCTACTCCTAGCCCTTCGATTAAGCCTTCTGGACCCCCTCCTCCTGACCTTTCACCTACAGCTGGTATCCATGAGCCTCTCTACCCTCTTGGAATGGTTCCTCCAGGCCTTAACCATCTTGAAGTTGTCTCACCTGGCCATTACTCCTCTGGTCAGATACTGTTCCTAGCTCCCCCTCCTGGAGTGTTCTCGGTACCTATCATGGCTACCCTATCTCTTCCTAACATGACCCTGGGGATTCCCGTTTGGTACCTTGATCCCCCAGCCCCTACCCCGCCTGGTCAACCTAAACCTTATCTTGCTTTGACCCCGGTTCAACCGGTCCCCATGACCCCTCCCTCTGCTACCATGCCTCAACCACCTCAACAAGAACCTCCTCCTATTGTGAAATCTTCGAGTTAGGGGGGCAAAGCTCGCAAGAAGGCACCTAAAGACAAGTTTGCCCCGATAAACCATGCTCCTCTTTAACCTCCAAAGCGTACACCTTCGTGTGCTTTGTGTGATGTTGTCGGTCATGCCACCCATAATTGTCCTGAATTTCCTCGTCTCAAGCCCATGGTTAATGTCGCGTTCCCTGAGTCTACGGTCCTGGAAACCTCTATTCCTTCCTTGACTATAGCCAAGAACTCCAAGACTATTCACACCAACCACCCCTGTGCTTTGTGTGATTTCCATGGCCACTATACTCACCTTTGTTCCCGCCTCAAGGACTTTTGCACCTCTCTAGCGATAGTTTTCCAACTCAAGGCCAAGCGCAATGAGTCCACCGCTCCCTTATTTGTGCGTTTTGCTTTAGCAGAACCAAAGGACACATCCACTCCCGTTGACATCCCCCCTTCGGATGTCGAAATGACAGAGTCTTTGACCACTGTCCACTACATGCCATCATCTATGAGATCCTTGGTGGAAGACCCCCTAGGCCTTCCCCTTCTGTTTCACCTGACCTCCCTTCAAGGATCACCTTGGGCTCAACATCGGTGGATCCTTCATCTACTTGTTTCTCTGTCACCCCTTGTGACGATGCACATGTGAACCTATCTTCTCATGATGATGAGTCAGGTAGCTTCGCCACATCAGGTGCTCTTTCTTCCACCAGTCACCCCATATTATATTACGATGATGTCATTATGGAAGTAGTAACCACCCTTGACTTTATCTATCCCCCCTTACATCGAATCCACGTATTCGAACCACATACACCTTGCGGCCATTACATTGACACCCAATGTTTGGGTAAGGGGGCACCCATATTTGAGAGTCCAAGAGAAGCAATTCTCCACAACTCTCCTAGTGTATATGGTCGTGTCGACTCTAGTACCATTATTCTTCCCCATTTAGATGAACCTCTAGAGTCCCATATCACTTCAGATCGCTCTAGGGATGATACCCCTCATCATTCCTTCATTTTACATCAATAACCCAGTCCCCTAGACATTGTTATTGACCAACCTGTGGGTTTTCTAGGAGAGCACCAGTTCATTATCTCCAAATCCTCTCTTTGGAATAGTGACACCATGTATGCCAACCCAGAAACTTAGTCCATTTGCTTCATATATGCAGTACCAAAACAGATTGGTAATCCTCCATTCCCTTTCTTGAACTGCATAACCATAACGAAAACAAATGGCGCACCACATCATAAAAATGTGTTTAGATTTCCATTTTTCTAAATACATTTTGGCATGACCACATCATGCTTGGGGGCACCTATGCCCCTCAACCATAAAAAACCTAGTTCTTAGCCAAAAAACAACACAGAAAAACCCCTCTCTGTCAGGTTGCACTTTTCAGGCCCAATCCTGGGATAGGTCATAGTTTTCTGCCCAAAACTTGCTACCCAAGTCACAGTTTTTGCCCCAAAAAGTGTGATCCGGCTGTGAAGAGGAGTAGGGGTCTGTTCCTGAGCTCTGGGAACCTAAGCTGGACTTTCAATCCACTGAAATGAAAGAGTAGGTTTAGGCTTCCTACCTGCAACTGACAAATCTCAATTCTAACGGTTGGTTTTCCCGCTACGCTCGCCGCAAGATTTAGGGCCTTCTCTCCTCTCTACATTCACCACAGCTACATATGAAAATGAGTGAATTTGGAGGGGAAATGCCTTATTAAAGAGACACCCATGATTTTTCTTTCGCCTGGTGCGGCCAAACTGTAGCTCAGTTTGACAAACCGTTTGTACCGTTGGAAAGCTCTCACTGAGCCCTCAAATGGGTATCTATTAGTTTTTCATGATTTGATAATTCACGAGGACACATTTTGTCCAAGAAGCGTGACTTCACCACTCCTCAAAATCAAATTTATTCACTTGCAACACTTTACTTGGGGCACCATTTTTCCTCCATACTTGTCCATGCTCGTGTCGATTTTCATCGTGAGTAGCCATCATGTACTCATGTTTTTATGGTCCCCATTTGGACCTTTTATTTGTGGAAGCATCCTCAAGTCGCCCTGTTTAGAGCATCCAAGTTGAGTCATCATTGCATTCATGGAGTCTATCCCGAGTCCCTTTGTATCCCGTTATAGTCCTCCATCCTTCACTGCTTGGTCCCTCTCTTGTGTCCCACATTATGGCCTTCAGTCCTACTGTCCCCTATCCCCCTTAATATTGTGTCAGTTGTTTCCAGGTCATTCATGCCCTTTATGATTTAACAAGGGAAGTTGTCCATCCGCTACTCAGTACCCCCCATTTCATCATCATCCCTGGTGTCAGTCTGTCAGTCGCTCCACTATTTTTTCTCGTGCCTTAGTTGAGGATCTCTTAGTGCCTCACCTATGGCGGACTTCCTTCTATTGACATCAGATCATTCATTCCAGAAGGCAGGTCTAGAGGGCGATGTACCTTGGTTCCAGCTTCCACTCTTGTTCAGTGCCTCGGATCAGGCAAAGGGACTCCATATAGCCCTTTGACTTGATTGTTTCTCATCCCCAGCTCCTTATAGCATGATTGAGATCCGTATACTTGATGGTTCATTGATGCAGCAGATTGGACCGGTGATTCCCGGGTGTGTGTGAGATGTTTCAAACCTCATGAGGGTGTGGCTCTTCAAGTAGCCCCCCACGTACCTGGATGACCTCTTCATCAAAGCCTTTGATGCAGCTCCATAGATTTGACGATGTCAATCTCAGCCGCCTGCAGCGCCTTTTAGTTTACATGTATCGGTCAGATTTTCAGAGCCCTTTCCTATTTATAGGGGCACTTTGGTTGTATTTATATCTCATGTACTTAGATATTATTGTATAAGCCCTGGTTGTTATCCTAGGCACAATATGTATGTGGGATTCATTATCATGATTTTATCTAGCTCATGTTTATTCCATCATGTACTATATAGTTCAGTCCCTTGTTTACTGGACGCATTATTCTTTGTACTTTGTCTTAGCGGGCATAGGTATGCCTCCCCCGCCACCTATAGCACAGGTACTCACTCATAAAAGAGACTTGTCGCACCTGTAAGTCTCGCCTCCTCAAGGTCTAGTCCTCTAGCGCTTTGGTCTACCTTAAATTTCTCTCTCTCTGACTTCTCGTTCGGTGTCTAGTGATTCAGTTCTTACAACGTACTTCGGTCATACGATTAGCTCCTAACGCTCGCATGCTGGGGGGAAATCTGTTACACCATTTTTTGTTCATCTAACCTGTTACTATTAAATGGACCTAAGTACACCATGTAAGACCAATTTTACCCTAAGTAAAATTTCTTTCGCTATGAAAAATATCTTAGTAAACCACCTTTATTAAGTTGTTTATGGTCTGAATAGGAAACCCCATGAGGAAATATTAAATAAATCTATATTTGTTTGATTTTCCTCAAGGAATAATTAGTTAAACAACAGTTTAATTAATATTCTTAGTCACATTTAACCCAAAACAGGAAAATTAATTAGATAAATCACTATTTATCTTATTATTTTCTAGGAATAATTATTTAAATAATATTCCTTGTTAAATTTGACTAGATCATTTATAAATAATTAAATAAATAATTATTTATTTGATTATTACTCAACCACATCCTTAAAATAATAAATAAATCATTTATTTATTTATTATTTACAAATAAAGGGATTTGACCCAAGTCAAATTATTTTTCCCTCCAACACATATATTAAAAAATTCCATAAAACATGGATCTTGATTTGGCTAATAATATTTGAATTATGCACCAATATCCAAACTAACTCAATATCTTGTTATAAATAGAAGGGTTTTTCCATTCATTCACTACCTTTTTTTGCCTAAAGATCACTCTGGATCTATACCCTTGGTCTGACTTTGATCCACCATCATTGTCATATTTTGCTAACATTTTTCTTGTGAGCTCTCTTTGAGTTCCATATTTGTCTGGGTTTTCTACACCATCAAGAGAGAGAGATTTTAGATCTGAAGTACTGAGGTCTTACAAGAACCCATCCCATTGAGGAGGACTATGTTCTCCTCCCAGGTGCCATAAATACAAAATTCTTTAAACATTTTCTTGTCTTGTCTATTGGATGCATGGAGAAACTCTTGTTTTTTATTTACTTCTTAATGTCTTTTAATGCATAGATCTAGATTTTTGCAACATTTATCTTGGTTAACTAATTGCAGATCTAAAGATATTGGCAGTCATCTTTACTGTTAGGGATTTTTTTATGCACAGCTAAAGTGGTCTTTTTTTGTACGCTTGCGATTAAGGTTCATACTAACAATATCAATAGAAAGGGTTTCTTCAATATTTGATAATTTTTTCTCAGAGTCGATTGCATTAATGTGAAAAGAATTTGAAAATAATGTTTTGATCAATGGGTGATATAGTTTGATAAGATTATCTTATTCGTAATCCTGAAGATGGGAATGATGATGATGATCTTCCCATGGTTCTCCTTCCTGCATCGTGGATTCCACAATGCTCTCATCAGTCAAGAATGTAGATGAAAAAGGATTAGATGGAGTACCAAAATCTAATGAATGATCGACCTAAACAATCAACGATGATGATTTCAGATTTGTCATCCAAGCCATGTAGATTGATTGCTATGCCATCTCAATTGGGCCGGGCAGCAAAAATTCATCCAATGTAACAAATTCATAATCATCTGTAATCTTCTTTAAGCTAGATGGAGTGGAAGATATCATGTAACAACTCTCTATACTTGCAATTTCCGCCGGCGTTGCAAGCGGAAGTAATGCAAAGGTTCCCATTAGGGAAGAATTATTTAAGGGTCCTACACCAATGTTTTGAAGTGCTAGTTGGGGTGCGTGAACTAACAGAACGCTTCCAGATACCTGGGAACTGGAGGCAAAGAAGGAGATTTGATTGATGACTATGATAACACCTTTATGATGAAAGGCAATCATTCTAAAATATGTAGAAACGATCGCAGTCATAGCGTAAAATAATGGCCTTCCGAGTAAAATGTTATAATCAAGGGGTCGGTCAACGACCTCAAATTCAACAGTTACTATTTTTCCCCCTAGTTCGACATGCAGGTTATTGATGATACTGCAGGCTTATATGTATGTTCGTCAGAAGCTTTTAACGTCATAGGCGATTGAGATAGATGCGACGAGCCAAGTGATTTCCAACAGTTTAGAGACATAATGTAGGTAGATTCTCCCTCATCAATAATAGTACGATGAACAAGGTGATTGAGAACATTTACTTTGATGGAGAATGCCAATTCTGCTGGTAATTGCAACACATAGCCCGTATGATTAAAAGACTACAAGATTGGAATTTGTCAGATCGATTCCATCAATTACCGACAACAAAGCCTGCTTCTGGGAGGGACAATTTTGAAATACCACAACCGTCGACATAGCTGAAGGGGATTGAGCCAAATATTCAACTATATTATAATTTTTAGCAACTCGGGCTCGAGTATTGAATGTCGATGTATGAACGACTCCCTTTGGTGGCTTTATTATTAACTCATGAATAACAGTTGGTGGAATAGATTCCGTAGACAGATTCGTGGTCAAGGTAGTAGGTTGATCAGGAGCTTGACCACCATAATATTAATTATGTGTTGACAGCAAAACATTAGTTTTTGGCTTCATGATAGATAGCATAAGCACTTGGGAACTAGAAGCTGTATCAGTAGCAACCATATTCGTGCCTGGATTCGGAAATGGATTTGTCAACACAACGGATGCATTCAAAGTCTTAAGAAATTTTGAGACTTAGGCATGGTGAGGACACTCACAAAAAAAGTGCTCCTCATTACAGATTATGCAAGGGTAACGAGGTTTCCAATTGTTTCTATTTTGTTGATCAGATGATCGTTCCTGCGGGGTTGAATTTTGTTTTTTCTTCGCTTTCCCCTTTTTCTTACTTCTGGGTTTCTTGTCACTTTTTCCTTTTTCAGATGACACGACATGAATTTCATAAGAAGGTGTAGGATCAGATGCAATAGAGTGATGTGTGCTTGCAGTACCTATCATACCGTCGCCAGCATCATAGTTCTTAGATGGAGGAGGAACAATAAAATTAGATCGTGGCGTGTTGCGAATTTTCTCGTAGAGTGTGCCAGACTAAGTATAAATCAAATCTAAGTACTGGGCACGAGAAATGACCTACTCTTCAGTGACGATGCCACCCTTATCCACATCCTGAGTGATAGATGGCAGCAAGGACTTAATGAACCACTCAGTAGGGAACTAATCAGAAACAAATGCCTTGACCATTCTGCAACGACGATGCCACTCATAAATATGATCAGAAATGCGAGTAGCATTATGTTGTGCAGGAAAATCCCCTCTATGGACAGAGGCAATCCCTCTAGCCCTAGGGTGGGTTTAGCAACAAGGGAACATGTTGGTTTCTAAATTCCTAGTTCATAATTGAAATGCAGATTGTAATAGATGTCCTACCTCAATCCAATGCTCTTGACGTAGTACGTTGCAGTGATCCCTCGATCTTTGTTCTTCAAGCCTTTCAATCTGTTGGTAGCGATATCCACACACCTGTGCAAAGTTCAAGCAAAAACTAAAAGAATACGAGCATACATATTCATTTACGACTATCTAACTAGTCAAGGAGAGTCAGAAAATTTGAATATTAACATAGACAAAGATGGAACTAAAAATCAGTAATGTCATATTAATGTATAAAAAGGAATTTTAAAACCTATGCCTTGACATTGTAGACCTCCTTTGACGGGTTCAATCGGGCACGTCTCAAAAGCATTCATTCGTTGATTCAGCTCAAAGAGGCGAAAGGCTCAAGCTCTCTCTCACAACTATGAAATATTCTCTGTTATCTTCTGCACACTAGCTCTTGGTCTATTCTAGCTAGTAGAATCAATGGGATGAAGAGGATTTTATAGGAGTGGAGAAAGAGCTTTGGGATCCACTTATGGTGGAGGAAAGGTCTATCCCTTTGGGAAGTTTCATTTTTGTAGGAACTAGAAAGCCAAAGGGAGAAACTCGACCACATCCAATCGAACAAACATCCATGATTCCGCCCATGAAGCTGTTAGATCTTAGAAGCTTTGTTTCCATATTAAAAAACTTTCTAAAAGTATCTCAGCGTGGAGGTTCTTCAGAGACAGAGCGACCACGACGCGAGGCCTAGTGCAAATTTGGCCATGGGTGCGAGGACATAACCACACCACAACGCCGACCCAAAATTACATGTTTTTAAGGGTCTACTTCAGGAATGGTCCACAGATATTTTGTTCCTTGTATGTTAAGGGATGCAATGATATTCATTATGATGTGTGACAATACACAGGGGTCACTGTGATGGTCCTCTAGTATTCAGAATAGGGAATGCAGGAATGGTGACAAAATGATGTGTAACAGATGCCCCCTAAAGCATGAAGTTCGAGAGAGAGGGAGTGGTGAAATGCTTTACGAGAACATTCCCAACCCAAAACGTCACCATTAGAGGACCCAGAAGATCAAGTACGATTGATATCTTCGATACATGAGTACAAGGTATGGGCGCAACCATCCATAATAAAGAAC
The DNA here is from genome assembly GCA_034641835.2 of Pinus albicaulis. Taxonomy (NCBI): domain Eukaryota; kingdom Viridiplantae; phylum Streptophyta; class Pinopsida; order Pinales; family Pinaceae; genus Pinus; species Pinus albicaulis. Next base: position 1,774,507,437 of record CM076580.1, read on the forward strand.
ATGTAATAAGATCCATGGTATGGACACAACCATCTAGTGAGAAGGATCATAAAATAGGCTTAGGTATGGTCGCAGCCATCCAATCAGTGTTGGGTATGTGTTATATTCTTTCGACGACTAGTCACGCACGAGAATTTTTTTTTAGACCTTATTTTCCAGTGGCTAGACCCACCCATGGTTTTGTGCATGGGTTTGCACATGGTTTTGGGGCATGATGGTTTTCAGCCCCTGGTATTTTTGTAGATCCGATCAAGGGAACTATGGTGATGTTCTAATCCAGGGTTAATGGATTGGGGTTTATGTATGCTTTGGCATGTATATATATGTGTTGTAACACTAAAAGGAATATAATGAAAAACCAAGCTGGTCGTCCCGATTTGGGATCTAGGGGAAAATCTCTGTGTTTCTATGTTTTATGTTTTATGCTCTCGCTATTGTTTATTTTCTGTTTTTAAGATTCGTTTGCAAATAATTTCTATATAGGGTTAAAACCTACAATCAGAAGAGTCATGTATACAATCATGACAAACCAAATCGTCCCGCAGCTTAGATTTCATCAGAAAAAACCCAGGGTATTGTGCTCCGTCCCGACCCAAACAAGTACAAATTCAGGCATGTGAATAAATGAGCTAAAGTCGAACATGCAAGAAAGTCTCCTGGTTACCAGCCGATGATGGACGCGAGAGAAACCACCAATAATGGCAATGGTTCTCAAGGTACTGCTAATACAATCCACGGAATGTGGAAAAAGAACTAGAGTCAAACATTCGCGAAATCACCCGATCGAAGGCCAATGATGAGAACCTGTCTTCGAATGCGAAGAAATTTCCATTGAGGCATGCAAGCTCTAAGATACCAGAAGGTAGTCTCTTGATCATCTTCCTGGATAATGAGCTGAAGTCAATAGGAAGTGATCGGTAGAAGGAGGGCCATAATGTTTCCCACATCATCGACACGAGACAGAGGAATAAGATGATAATGAATCAGGACTGAACAGAGGATCAGGGGTTGAAAACTGTAGAAGGGACTTCTCTTGAACATATTGGCGACATGACTCCGGAATTTGGGCAGTATTTGACATCGAGGGATCTGAGGTCATGGTAACAAAGCAAAGAGAAAATGAGAGGTCAAAACGGATAACCCAAAACCATGGAGGAAAAATGACGAATGTGGGATGTCCCTATCTCGACATGAACTGCAGACAAGTGTCATGTTCAAGAGTGACATACTGCCGACACAACTGACAAATAGTTCCATTTTCCCCACCGTTTCTGGCGAGTACCCCAATTATTTTTGGAAACAATCTTGAAGGGGATAACATATGCTTGTCATGTAAGTTTGTCCTTCAGACAAATCCATCCGAGTACATTTTATGAGCCCTAGGAAGGAGTAACTCGGTAACGTCATGGTGACGGCTCCAATGTCATTTAGATTTAACGAGTCTGACAAAGGGAAAAATCAACGTCTTTTCATGTTTAGAGAGTTTGAAAAGAGGCAGAAAAGAAAACTCCAGAAGGTCCCTTTTCGTAGGTTGTCTCTCAGATCTGAAAAGGTAGAAAAAAATATCTGAGAGAACCTCTTAGTCGCGATTTGCTAAGGTATTCTTTTTTTGTAAATAGTTTATCTGAGCCCGAAAAGGGGTAAACGTATACTGGGTAAATGAAGTTTCACAACCTTTAACGAGCTCAAAATGACAAGAGCTCGACAATATTTTCATGTTTTGAGAGTCAGAAAAGAACTGAAAGTTGACTCCTCCTGGAGGAACGAGTGGAATTAAGGGTAGTAATTGGTTCCGTTGATGGTGGAATTGCTCAGAACAAGTAAAGGTCAAGAGGCTAGCTAACAAGACCACTCATTGCAGCTGTTCCTCAGGAACGAGTGTGACAACCAAGTGACGTTATATGATTGTCCAAGCAGATGGTGATGATGGAGTGAGAAAACCAAGGTTCACATGGCAAAAGAGGTAGATAAAAAGGGCAATCACAAGAGGTGAAATCCGAATGGTTTCATTTGCACACAAGCTTGAAATCATGAAACTTTGCTTGAAGTTGGTTTCATTTTTACACAATCTTGAAACATTTTATAAAACTATGCTTGAAACAAGTTTCATTTTCACACAAGCTTGAAATGGAAACAAACTATGCTTGAAATAAGTTTGCATGCCCCCAACATGATGACTCAGTTAGAGATACATGCCCCCCAGCTTCATGACATTCACTTGAGTAGACTACTGGTTACTAATAGGTGGATGGAATGAAGGTTCAATTACGAGATCGAACGAAAGACTCGACTTGGATTTTACGAGATCCAATCAAAGACTCGAATTGAATGGGAAACTTGGTTCATTTTTTTAACGAGGTTGACACAGTAAAAGAACAATCCTCACAAGATCTAATTCATTTTTTAACGAGGTTGACATAGTAAAAGAACTATCCTCACAAGATCTAATTCATTTTTTAACGAGGTTGGCATAGTAAAAGAACTATCCTCACAAGATCTAATTCATTTTTTAATGAGGTTGACATAGTAAAATAACTATCCTCATGACACTTTGTTTTATTTTTTAAAGAGCTTGACACAAGAAAAAAACTCTACTCTGAATATCTTATTTCATTTTTTAAGGAGCTTGACATAAGAAAATGAACTATGCTCCGAAAGACCTGATTATGACGAATAAGAAGTCATGGCTTCCAAGAGTTTCTCATCTGACGGGAGAACAACACTCTGGAAATTAGGATCTAATGCCCCCAGTACATTGTGTACTACCTCACTAACTGAATTATCAGTGGATGCGAAGATGGAAGATGTGGCCACATAATTGACCTGTGGTGGGGAAGATACCACCAGAACGTACGGACCAGTGAGGGATGATGGTGGACGGGAAGATAAATTAGGACCAATGAATGAAAGCTGATCAATGGTCACGATTTGATCTTCATGTGGAAAACAAATCACAGAAGAGACAAGCGCTCCCATGACATAAGTATAGTCACGCCCCAAGAGTAAGTTAAAATCCAAGGGGCCTTGGACAACCATCATGTCTATATAGATGGTTTTCCCTCCCAAAGTAATAGGTAGCTTTAGAAGGATCCCTAATGGTTGACTTGTTCCTCTGTTAAAATCCAACAAATTCCAAGTAACAGGCACAAGTTGTGGAGATCCTAAAGCTTTCCAAGTAGTGGAAGACATAATACTAACATACGCGCCTTCATCTATAATCATGCTAGGTACAACCACATGGTAGGCCCATACTATGATCTCAAATGGCATGCAAGAAGGAAGACAATATCCTGATAGGCGACTCCAATCAAAGGAAGCGACCAAGCTACTTGGAGGGGGTGTCGTGCGAATGGGAGAGGTGCCCCGTGCGTTACAGGAACGAGAGGATCACCCTCCTGAATTACAGGGACAAGAGTATTTCCCTCTAATCCCTGGGAATCTAAAGAAACAAGAATAACCTGAGTGGTATGAGATCCACTCTCGATGGAAAAGACTTGATGAACCATAGGCGGGATCGGGCTGACCGATTCCACGACCAATGGTTGGTCAGGAATGGACTCATGGGTTTGACTTTCCCGGGGAGTGGGACTAACCAGAGAAGGGTTCAGATCACTTGATGAACCAGCATCGGGTCAGAGGAAATCTTGCGGTAACCAATTGGAAGATGGGGCTGAGAAACAATAAGGTTATCAAACACTTTCGTGGCTTCGTCCATATAAGGACAAAGGTGAATGGTATGATTCCCTTCACATAACTTACAGGGAATTTTGATTTTACTCTTTTTCCACCAGACCAAATGATCACTAGCTCGGGATTTGTTACCCGCATGACCTCCAGAGGTTGATGATAACGGCGGATGGCCATCAGACCATGCTTCTAACACCTTGGGAATGCCAGGGCAATCTCTAAGAAGGTGGTCACCCTTACATAGCTTGCAAGGTAATTTGACTTCGTGAGACGAAGCGGGAGGTTTCTTAATATTAGTTGCATGGGTAGCAATGGTTGTTGATTTACCCCCTAACTTATTTTCCTTCTTCTTCTTCGACTTCTTCTTCTTCTTCTTAGCCACCCGGTTACTAGAATCTAGACTTTCATCAGGTGAAGAGGAAGAACGAGGTGAAGAAATAGGCGACTAAGGTGAGGGGTCAACCTTAAGGTCAACATGGGATTGACATGGTTCAGGCAGAGGAGAACTTGGTTGAGAAACAATTGGTATATTCGAAACCACAGGGGTTGAAAATAACCAAATTGACAGACCAATGGTTAATCCCGGGAGACGCTGCCATATACGGGGCACCAACATTTCCAAAAGAGGGAAACGAATCAGGATTCCCATCTGAGGAGACCCCTTGGTTGATGGACTCAGGAAGCCTTTCCATTGACCTCAATCTAAGATGAGCACAGGTAAAATGTTATCATGGGCGATAAATTTCAAGACATTGAAATGAAACTTTGCATTTTCATGTTTTAAGAGTCGAGAAAAGGAAAAAAGGTGACTCTAGCCACTTTCAGATTTAACGAGCTTGAAAGGACAAGGGCTCGATGATCTTTTCAAATTTAAAGAGTCATTAAAGATAAAAAAATGACTACTCGGGATATTTTAGGCATACAGGGTGATTAGGTAATCGTGAACTGCAATATACACCTTGGTGACCAAATGAAAGATAAATGACCAAGGACTTGACGTACGACAACCAACCTCCCTGAATGATGTGTTCGGTGTATCACGACTACAAGGAAAAAGATTTTACTTCCTATGGATAAAGGATTGCAACCTATAGGGTCTCCCTTTATATACGCGATGGTACTAGGAGCACAAGTCCGTACCAGCGCTGTCTGATGTAAGATCGTCACGAAGGATAGTTGCTAGGTTTTATGACGTTAGAACACGTCACTAGCCTAGAACACACTAAATATGAGCATTAAGTTTCAACGATTCCTTATATTGATGGAATGAATTTTATGGTTGATCTTGAATTATGTCTCGGTTTTAAAGCCCTACCGATGTCATTTGAATTCTCTAAAATGCAACTAAATGAGAAAATAACCATTCATTTCAATGAGTCTTATCTAGTTAAGGGAAGAGTCTCAATTAATGATACAACAAACAGTAATACCGCAAACGAAACTTTTTCCTAACTAGATGACTTTCACTATCCCAAAAGTAATCTAAAACATTCAAAGATGTGAATTATGCAATGTAATCTATGCAAAATTCTCTTTTTGAAAACTATGCAATTGTAATCTATGCACAAGTTCATTTTTATTTTGAATGAATAAGAATCCACTCAATGCATTTTTCGATGAAATGAGAATGTAATTAATGCATGCTTTTAATGAAAGAGAATGCACTCAATGCGACTTTCATTTTTCAACCATTAAAAAATGTAATCTAAGTTCAATGATAAATTTCAAACATGACTTTTCAATGCAACTTGATCTAATGCATTTTAACGAAAAACAAACTTTGAGACGAAAACTAAATGAATGCAAAAAGGATGCAACCAAACATTAAGAATACAATCTTGTTTTGAACACTTTGTAACGAAATTCCTCAAAAGGCTACATGACATATGAGTTCAAGCACAAAGAGGACTTCCAAAGCGTGGGCTCAAAATAAGGCATTCATTCCCTTTTACATCAAGCAATCATATAAAGAAGAATTCTTAGCTGAACATGAATGACCAAAATGACTCATAAATAGATCAAACACCCAACGAACATGTGACCAAGCGAATGGTTCGAAACACCTAGAAACCCTAGGATGGATAAGCCACACTGTTTGAATGAGAGATAACAAAATTGGAATGAATGAGACAGCCAAGTCAGGAAACAAGAGTTGGATGGATCAATCCAAGAAGAAAAACCAACCTAAAGGATAAGACACAATGGAAACTCAGTGAAAAAGGCCCAAAATTCAATCTTACAGGAATCAACACTGTTGTTCAGTAGCATTTGGCACCGAACAGGCAAAATCACACCTGTATTAATGACCACTCATGGAGATGGGTGCGAGTGTTAGACAATCAGCAACGGCAAGCAAGGAAAAAAAGGAAAAAACAAAGGGCTTGTAGAGAAAAACTAGACTCATCACTCTAGAAAAAGGCTAAATGGCTAGAAGCAGTCAAACAAGCCAAAAACAACAGAGAAACGATAATTTGGCCAAAGTTGGACAGACAATAAAAGATTCAAAACGAACAATAAGACACAACAGGCATTGACATCCCCAATGGAGTCACCAACTTGTTGTACAATCAAATCCCCTCTGTGGACAAAGGCGATCCCTCTAGCCCTAGGGTGGGTCTAGCAACAAGGGAACATGATGGTTTCCAAATTCCTAGTTCATAAACAAAATGCAGATTGGAATAGATGTCGTACCTCAATCCAACGCTCTTGATGTAGTACGTTGCAGTGATCCCTCGATATATGTTCTTCAAGCCTTGCACTCCGTTGGTAGTGATATCACACACCTGCGCAAAGATCAAGCAAACGCTAAAAATATACGAGCATACATATTCATTTACGACTATCTAACTAGTCAAGGAGAGTTAGAATCTTTGAATATTAACATAGACAAAGATGGAACTAGAAATCAGTCATGTCATATTAATGTATAAAAAGGATTTTACAGCCTATGCCTTGAAGTTGTAGACTTCCTTTGATGGGTTCAGTCAGGCACGTCTCCAAAGCATTCATTCATAGATTCAGCTCAAAGAGGTGAAAGCTCAAGCTCTCTCTCACAACCATGAACTCATCTCTGTTATCTTCTGCATACCATCTCTTGGTATATTCTAGCTAGCATAATCAATGGGATGAAGAGGAATTTATAGGAGTGAAGGAAGAGCTTTGGGATCAACTTATGGTGGAGGAAAGTTCTATCCCTTTGAGAAGTTGCATTTTTGTAGGAACAAGAAAGCGAAAGGGAGAAACTCGACCACATCTAGTCGAACAAACATCCATATTTCCACCCACGAAGCTGTTAGATCTTAGAAGCTTCATTTCCATATTAAAAAACCTTTCAAAAGTAGCTCGGTGTGGGGGGTTATTCAGAGACAGCGACCACGGCCCAAGGCCAAGTGCAAATCCGACCATGGGTGCGAGGACATAACCACAGCACAACACCGACCCAAAATTACATGTTTTTAAGGGTCTACTTTAGGAATGGTCCACAGAGATTTTGTTGCTTGAATGTTAAGGGGTGCAATGACATTCATTATGATGTGTGAGATTACACAGGGGTCACTGTGATGGTCCTCCAATATTCAGAATAGGGAATAAAGGGATGGTGACAAAATGTTGTGTAACACATTAGTCTGTTTGAGATTGGTCAAGAGTTTCGTTCTAGTTTCATATCGTATGGGTAACTAGAAGTGGGTCATAAAGGTAGTATCTAAGGCAGTGAAATTATCAAATGAAGCTCATGGTAAATCAATGTACCACTTCGTGGCTGGACCAATGAGCGTACGCCGGAAAAGAAGCAGTCGAACAGAGTCATCATTTAAGGAGTTGGATGAACACCACAAATGATAAGTCATAACATGTGTTGATGGGTCTTCTCCATGGTTTCCATTGAACTTAGGAATATCCGAGGGTAATTTATGTGGTATCACCGGCCACCAAGGAGCATAGTTTATTGGATCATTGGTAAGCTAGTTTAAATCAGGTAATTCTAAAGTTGCGACAAACGACAACAGTAGATTTAAGTCAGGTTGAGCATAGCTAGGGTATGATGGAATTTCTCGGGAAACAGGCCTTTGAGCACCAACATAGGGAATTTGTTACTGGTAACCCAGGTAGGGGTCTTTTTGATAAGCAAACACTTGAGGATTCTGTTGACCAAAACTTGGGTACGCTACTTGTTGTTGGAAAGATGGTTGTGGAGTTTGCACTTGTGGCTACCAAGGTGTCTGCTCACCAAGATTATAGCCCAAACTAGAATAGCTTGGACCCGGTTGTGAATAGGTAAAACCCAGTTGTGCCTGCAACATCCCATAATAGGGTAATCCAACTTGTGAATAAATAATTCCGGATACAGGTGGTTGTTGTAAACCAGCCGAAGGAGTTGGAGTCTGAGGGTCCAATACTTGAGGGTATTGGGTTGAAGGACACGCCTGAGACGGTTGAGGTACATCAGTTTGAGCCTGTAAAAGGGATAAGGATGTATTAACAAGTGGAGTAGATGTGGGTGCAACGGGTTGAACCGGTTGATATGAATGCACAATATTTTGTGGTTAAATAGGCATAATAGGCAGCCACTGACAAATAATCATTCCAACATTAAGATGACCATAAAATGACAAAATACTGTCAAAATAGGTGACCATATATTCCCCCAGCATGAGGAGTATAACAAGATGGAATATATTGTTCTCCAAATGCTGGGAGTCTAGTTGAGGTTGTACTAGATGGAATATACCCAGATGGACTAGCTTGATATTTCCCTGATGATGTATATAAAGGATCAAGCCATTCATTACTCATTAGATATGTACAATATAGAACACCAAATGATGACATGGGTGAATTCCATGGGTTGGAGGATGCACCAGAGAAGGTTCAAGATAAATATTGGTAACCAAGTGGGACGGAAGGGCCACCATATAAATGTGACCCTGGTGATGTGGTGAACATCGATGGAGTAGCAACAGTAGATGCTGTCGCAACTGTAACAGATGGTACAACTGGAGATGTTGACTCAGCCATGGTCATACGACCCAATGTATATCCTATAGGATCTATGAGAACTCGAATTGACACAGGATCCAAGAAATTAGTGTGAGGTGATTGAGGAAAAGACTCGTAAAGATAAAGCTCCTCCCCAAAATGAGTTGGAGTTGAAGGTATTTCATCTTGTGGTATTTCTTCAATCGAAATCAAACCAGGTGGAAGGGTTTTATCGTCAGGCCCAAGATATATTTCAGGTTGTTGACTACACAATATAGGAGACTCAATGGCTACAATCGATTGTGGAGTGACCGATACAAGACCAACTTCAGGTCGTTTGAATTTGAGATCTAGATGTTCTGGTAAAAGAATGACATGATCTGGATCAACTTCCAGTTGAACAACGTTGGGCTCGGGAGGTATGTTCTCACTGATTGGATGGATCGTGACCACAGGTAGGTATGAGGACTCTGTATCGACAACAATGGATGAACCAAGATTTGTAGAAACAATTCGAGATAACTATGGTATATGTGAGGATGATGTCGCACCAAAGATACTGATAGTACTGGTTTTGGTGGAACGATGTCGCCTTCGCCAACTAGAAATGGCTTTTGGTGGTAAAGGTGGTTTAAGTGATATTAGACGCGAATGACAGGGAGAGGGATGTTCTTCTTCCACGATGACTGATTGATTTTATGATAAAAACAAATAAACAAAATAAAAGGGTAATTCTAGGCAAAATGTTTACCAAGTAATTGTGAACTGCAGAATACCTCCTCGTGAACCAAGAAGTACGTGTAGGCAATCTCCCTAAATGCGGTGTTCGGTGTATCACAAGTTACAAGGTGGCCGACTCGATTACTTATGGATGGATAACAACCTAAATTTGTCCTCCCAAACATACCCGAAGGTACGTGAAGGCCTAAGTTCGTATTAGCGATGTCTAATGCGAAACTGCACAGTGAGAGCACCCCTTATACTTTTCGTACTAGAACACCGCCCTATATACCCAAAGGTAGGTGGACGAGCTCCGATATACTTACGTACGTGGAGTGAGATATCACACTTGGAATGTATCACAGACAAGTTAGCGACAACTGCTATGCTTAACGACGCCGAAACACGTCTCTAGCCTAGACCTTCTAAATGTTATCGTTAATGTTTCAATGCTTTCTTAGGTTGATTGATGTAAATTTTATGTTAATCTTGTTTAAAAGTTTGTCTTTGAGGTTCACCACGTGATTTAATGGAAATTCATAAAAATGCAAACTAAATGAATAGAAAACTTTTCAATTTAGCTTTTCAAAGAAAATCCTAGCTACTAAAGGGAAAGAGCAATCAATTTTTGAGCAAACAACAAAGAGTACAAACTAAATGCAGCTTTTCTAACTTGTTCCTATGCAACACACACAATTCACTATATTCACATGCATGTTTTTCTTTTCAACTCCCTTTGATGTGATTGAAAGTAAGGAAACTATATGCACAAAATCAATCAAACAAGTGTTTTCTTATGAGAAACGAGGAATGAAACAACAATTTATCTTAGGAAAATGAAGAATGGAACTACAATTTTCCTACAAGAAACAAGGGATGAAACAACAATTTCCTTTTCGAAAACATAATTGATCTAATGCAGAAAATGAAATACTTTGAATTTTATTTGCCAATGATAAAGAAAAACACTAATGATTCCATGCCCCTGTGGGGCCCCTTACATCGGTGAAATTGGTCGATCCATCAGTCATAGAATTCATGAACATGTTGCTGACCTAAAACATAATAGACCTCACTCCTCTACCTTAGCAGAGCATGCTGAAGAGACAAAGCATCACATTTGCACTGAAGATGCTAAGGTTATTGCGAGGATTGACCATTTCCACCACCGAAAGTTGAGGGAGGCCTTAGAAATCGAAAAGAGGTTGGTCAACCTTAATAGGGATGATGGGTGGAGAGTTAGAAGATGCTGGATCCCTGCCCTTCATTCTTAGTTGTTGGTTTCTACCCTTCGGTTCTCCCTCATGTCTTTTCCTCTCATATGATCCCCGGTTTCTTTCTCCATTTATGTTCCTTATTAATTAATTAATTTAGTTATTATTATTATTTATTTAATATTATTACTATTTATTTATTTATTTTACCTAATAAATATTGAAAATAAGTATTTCTTAAAACCATGAATCTTATAATTACTAATGTTAGATAATTATTAATTAAGAATATATTAATATTATATTATATTAAAATCATTTAATTATTAAACAAATAATAAACAAATAAAATATTTATTTAATAAATAAGTAAGTTCAAAAAATAAATAATAATACAACTGTTATTTTGTTCCATTCAAACTAGCCGTTATTCTACAATGGCTAGTTGGAGCTTCCTTCTCTATTTAAACTGGTACCTAGATTAGATTTCTCATCTTGTCCTCATGATGAACCACACTGGCTGGTTCGAAACGTGTCGACAAAATCTGCTTGAATGTGATTTTCACCGAAAGATTTTATACACAACATGAAGCTTTTTAAAACACATTTAATTATCATTCAAAATATTTTAGATTACATTTTTAAGAACATTTTCCGAATATTATCGACTTGAAACTACAACAAAACAGTCACAATAATTTTCCCAATACTCTATGAAAGAACTATACAGTGTATATTGAAGATCGTTGTTTTTCCACACTATGCAGTGCTTCTATGCGATGTTTCATTTAAAAGACAAAATATTAAATAAATTCATATCTAAGGCGGCTCCAGCCACCGCTAATAAAAAATTCATAAGTGACACTGCTTCTGCGTGCTTAAAGAATGAGCTCACATGTACCCATTGCTGAACACGAACCATTCACCATTTTTTTTGAAAAAAAAGTCTTAGTCTGTGTGTGATTATGTTCTGATCAATTTATGAGAATTTCAACTTAATTTAAATTTGGTGTTAAAATGTCAAACATAGCGACGTACAACCATGGCAAACATTCAATGTATTCTGGTTTCTTGCTGCCTATTAGAAGTAACATGCGAGTGAATTATGCTAGTGCCCAACACAACATTACATATACATTTCTCATGCCACCACATAACGTTACATATAGATTTAATTTCGGAGTTGTTTTTAGTGAGACTTTTTGGAGTTTTTGGTGTCGGAATCTAGCTAAAAAAATTAAGGTTGAATCTTGATTTCTGTTATTTAAACTGTTTTATTTATTTATTTTATATATGGATTCAACACCCTAAAAAACCCCTAGGGCACTTGGATTGTGCAAGGTTACCCATCAAACTTCTGTTTTCAATGAATTACTGCCTGATTTTAGAGAAATTAGGCCTGAAAAATCCACCAGAAAAGTCTTCAAAAATTCACACTAAAAACAACTCATTTAATTTGTATTTGTGTTTAATGAATCCAGATGGAAAAACTGCAAGACCATATGCTTCTCAAAGTGACAAAGAAACTCCCTCGAACAATAATACATTGTAATTGGTATCCTCGAACAATAATAGTAGTACGGATGGTTCAGTTCCAGCTCTGCAATGTCGTAACCACATAATATCGGCAGTGCACTACCCATGCTGTGTCCTGTCAGAGTTATGCTTACCTCCTTGCCTTTGTATTTGTGTACAAGTCTTGCAATAAGACAAGCTACTTTATCACACTTTTGTTGTTCAAGTCCTTTTGATTAAAGCTGCCATCTCTCTGTTAATTGTAGGTCTAGATTGTAACGGTAGGCTTAGGATGGTAACCCTAGACTTAGAGTAGCGAACATGTTTGAAGGTTTACAGAGTAAACAATGGAAAACACAATAAGAAAAACAATAACAACATGCAGCTACACATAACAGAAAAAACGACAAACTCATTTACATAGCCATGGAATAGCAAAGTAGCTACAATTGTGTTACACCCACTCAAACTGTGCATCTGGACTCTGCCTCTCCTCTCAATTTATACAAAATTAAGTCGATCAATTTCCTCTTTGATTCAAAAGGGTTATGACAGTGATGGCCCTTCGAAACTCAACAATACATGGCGGTGGCGCCTCTTTGAGTATGAGCAAGTCATGGTGGTGACGACAGAGCGGTGACGGCAGGGTGGTGTGCAGTGAGGCGGTGCGGTGCATTGTCAGGAGTAATTACTTCCAACAGTCCCCCTTAATTACGAATGACAACTTAATCATGAATTAACATAACTTAAACATGCCTGCTAGTCTAAGTCTCAGCTAGGCTTACAATGACTCAAAAAAATTGACATCAAGTCTTTAATTAGATTTCTTTTTCCTTTTCTTCCAGATCCTGTATCCTTTGAATTGCTTCATCTTTGTCTTTTTGCCGTATGTTCCAAATTTCAGTTTCTTCATTTGATGTTGCAAATCTTCCATCATGATATCTTTGATTATCATAAAAACATAAAAAATCATTTCAGGATGTCCATGGATGCCATCTACTTCTTCAAATATATGCTTGTATGTGGACTGTTGCCACATATAATTTTTTATAGTTTGTTCTTTATCATCAATCTACTTCAACATAAGCCCATAATAAAATTTTATCTCTTTAGGACTCCAATACATCAAAATTTCATTGACATTTTCATTTTCAACATTGTCCATGTTGTGTTCAACATTCATTGCTGCAACTTCTATGCACACATCATCAACACATGGTGTTTCAAGCCATGCTTCAAGGGACTTTAATTCTTCTTCATATTATGTTGCTTCTAACATCTGCACACACAAAATCAATGTTAATTTTATATGAAAAAACATCTTCAGAACCATATTGGTTATGTTCATTATGCAATGGAATGAGAAATTTCTCTTCTTCTTTCTTTGACTTTGTTGATGCTTCATAATCTTGATTTTCTACCTCTTCTTCTACAAATATGTTTCCTTCCACATGGTTTCTAGACACAAGTGGTTTTCTCTCCCCAAATAACAATACATCAATAAGTTGTTTCTGTTGCACCATTTGCAAACATTCATCACTGGTTAGTTGTTCTCCATCAAAGTTAACATCAACAATTTCAATTGCTAGATCCATTGAATCAATTTCTTCACTGCTGGCAACATTATCTATGCCAAAATCAACTCCTGCTAGTAACACACCATCAATATTTTGATCCACTTTCAAGTGAGATTCACCAAAATCTTCCTTTTTCTGTAGATTTTCTACTACATATCGATCTTCAATTTCATCTTCAAACACTTCTTCAACAGGTTGTACGATGCTACGATCTTCGACTTGATTACTCCCCCTTGCACCAAATTCTGCTGCCAGGATCTTCCATGCTTCATTGGAAGTTGTAGCTTTTGCTACCTTGCACAAAAACATTTCATCTAATCCCTATTTGATAAAATCCAATACTAAAGCATCGCATACTTCATCATATGGGTTATTAGACCGGTATTCAATTAAGTCTTTAGCTCGAAGAAAAGTTAGCATTCTGATAACCCACAAATTAAAATGTTTACTAGTAAACATAGGTGGTGGTAGCATATCAAAGCTACACCATTCACCATCCATCTCTTCTCCGTATTCTGCTAGACTTATGAGTTCCTCGGCTCTGGCCTGAACTGCAACGATCTTTTCCAGTTATTTTCGATTCATTTTCTTAATCTGCTTCAGTCGTGTTTTGCGACCCATGACTATTATATTTCCTTTGTCTTATAGTTGCTTTCTCGATTGCATGAGGCTATAATCCATATTGCCCCCAAAAAAAAACTATGATTTTAAACATGTGCCCCGTAAGGCACAATATTTACCCAAATCACTATAATGCTTCACAAAACACCAAAATATTTGGTTGACAACAAATTTTTTCAAACCCCAGAACTTTCTTTCCAATCAAACCTTTTACGTTGCTAAAACCCCTCTTTATAATATCCAACCATTAAAATAAAATCATTTTTACAAAGGAGCCTAAAATATCTCTCATCAAATCTCATAAAAAACACATCATAAAGGGTTGAGACATATATGTATAAGCTCATAAAATATCTCTTCACCTTTTAAAAACCATTTGATTTACTGAATTAAAAAAAAAACTTCAAACCTTTGACTTGCGCGACCTGCCTTCAAACCTTCAATCCACGTATTTCGATGAATTATTTTAAAATCGTTTTCACACTTGCCCATGGAATAAATTCATGAAGAGGTAACCTCAACCATTGGTGGACCCATGTGCATCAATGTTCCACATACGACGAAAGACACGGCGGAAGACAAAAAAAAAAGCAGGTCATGACACCTCCTCAATATGGTGAGTGGCCATATACAACCTAAAAGGTATTATAATCGAACGTAAGAGAAATTCCCAACTCTTTCAACAATTCAAATACTTGTGGAAAGAATATACTCCACACTTGAAAACTCAGGGTATTTAGTGAAAGACCAGAATTAGGCCAAAATCGTTGCTTTGGGATTTGACTCGTTTGACTGCCATTGGTATAAAGTAATTCCAGAGGTTTTCGAGAACTTCAAAGACTTGAACGAGCACTTCTTTTTCTCGGTTGGTCAATTCAACAAAGATGTAGGATACTTAATTATTTTTATTCAACATACACGTCGACCAACCAAATACGATTTAAAAAAAATCTCCAACAGGTCTGCACAAAATAATTCCGCGCTAAACTCAAGCTATGGTATAGATATATTTCCAACAAGTGCCTTTTCATTTCATGATAAACAATATCCAAGATGATGGCTTACAACAACAACTAATCTCAAGGTTCACAACATGGAGGCTAACCCACACTTTAGAGTGCGTTCTTTATCTCCAATTTTCTGGCTTGGTTCACGATAGCTGAGGATGAGTGGCCAAACACGACTAGACTCTAAAATGATAATTGTGGCAGGTCTATAACCCTTTCATTTATATCGCCTTCAGGAACAATCATACCATTGATACTTGAACAAACTACCCACACACTTTCTCTTGACAACTCTTTATTCAACGATGGCTGCTCCACAAATAGCAACTCTGTCAAATTATTTTTAGTGCACCCACATGAGCTCTTAGCCCTCTCTATCAGTGAACAACGCCATTATCTCTACTATGACAAAGTAGTGGCACCTTTCATCCAACAAACATCAGTTAATCACATGCAAACACACAAAGTTTCTATACGCTTCAAACTTAACACCTTATCCATGACGACTGAGGAATAGATGACTGCAACTTACTGGCAGTAATACTGAATTCCTTCCACGAGAAGGTCTTATGTCTCTAATACCAAATGAAGGTTTACAGAGTACACAATGGAAAACACAATAATGACACAATAACAAAAATAACAACATGCAACTATGCATAATAGAAAAAATGACAAACTCATTTACATAACCATGGAATGGCAAAGCAGCTACAACTGCGTTACACCCACTCGGACTATGCATCCGGACTCTGCCTCTCTTCTCAATTTATACAAAATTAAGTCAGTCAATTGACTCTTCGATTCAAAAGGGTTATGGCAATGATGACCCTTCGAAACTTAATGAGACATGGCAGTGGCGCCTCTTTGAGTATGAGCAGGTCATGGTGGTGACGACAGAGCGGTGATGGCAGGGCGGTGTGCAGTGAAGCGGTGCGGTGCATTGTCAAGAGTAATTACTTCCAACAATGTTTAAGTTATGATTTAGTCAATTTTTATTGTAAGCTTAGTAGGCATGGTTGAGTCATGTTTGAGTTATATGGTCGTAATTAAGGAGACTGTTAGAAATTGTAATTACCTCTATGTGCATGTGATGCATGAAGTGAGCCGCTGAGTTGTTTTTTGTTAAGTTGAGTCAAATATTATAAGTTCAAATTCATTTTATATTTGGAAAGGTTAAATTTAGTGTGTGTTTGCATATTGAAGTTAGCATAAGTTGAGTAACGAGTTAAAAAGTACAGATACCGATATTAAATTCATAGTAATCAAATCAAGTTTGTGTGATCAATAAAAAAATACTAGCTCATATTAATGTGAAATTTTTGCCTTTCCTCTATTTTTCCAAAAATTAAATCTAAAAAAACCACATATCATAGCATTTAGGATTTAGAAAATATACCCAAATCCTTCTTCTCCTACCACATTTTTCAATCCAACTTTTAAATACTAATTTCCCGATGTTGAAAATTGTGTGACAATATCAAAACCTATGGAGTCCTCTCACTTTCCAAATACTGTGGACGAACATTGTGTTGTTTAACCTTGGTTTTATTTCAACATGTACCAGGATTTGTTGAAGAAGCAAAGTGTTACGGGAATCGATCCGGACTAGACTCCTTTTATGAATAACTAAACTTCACATCCAACCCTGCTCATTGTTTCAGGTGGGATCCCCATGACTAAATATGATTTTTCAACTGTGAGTAGTGAACACATGCGGTGGGGAAATGCCAAAACTTTTCTTTCCTCATTTCTCCACTGGCATGGCATGAATCCTAGATGGGATGGATCCTGAAAAGAAAATTGACTGTTGTTGTAGCCAATTATAACCACAAAGAGAAGCTGCAAGCAATGCTAAGAAATCTCATCAAGATAATGAACGGGGGAGAAGAAAGATATTTCCATGGTGGCCCAAGTATGCCTAGGCCTCAAAACCAAGGTAGAAAATGAATATGGAGGAAGGGGATCCATTGTATCTCTGACATCAAGTCAAGAAAACATAGACAACATAGAGAGAGAAAAATTGTCTCACTGAAAGAAACTTACACATAGGACACATGATAGAGTCACATTTTATAGTAATGGCATCCATCACTATATAATCACAACAACTTGAAAGATAGTAATGCTTATACAACTCCAACTCAATCATACACTAGAAAACCACACATTATATAACATATATTGATTACAAGATTAGCCAAATTGAGAGGTTCTAATTGAGAGTTATGAGACAAGAAAGGGGCGTAAAAGGGCCAGGAGATCAACAACAAAATGGTATAATTATGTGTCCAAAGGGGTAAACTGTAGTAACAAAGCAAGCATCGATTGATTGAGTGGTTTCATTAGAAGTAACAATAGTATATTAAGCCTGTAGAACCTTCATTTCCCTTGTACTCTTCAAATTATTAATATTATTAATGGTAATCAGTAAAATTAAAATAATCAAATTTATTTAAAACATAAATATATTCATAATAATAAAATCTAGTCCTAGGGTGATCTCCCTGGAGGTCATTAATGGAGATATGTCATGGGCATATTTCGATGGAGCATCCAGTGCGGAAAACATTTGTGGGGCTAGAATTGTGATTCATTTAAGTTTGGACACTCGAAAGGAAGACTTGGTGGGGCTTAGGAATGGTACCAACAACTATGCCGAACTCAAAGCACTACACTTTCTGCTATGTTGGTTGATATAGATGGGTTGTCTCTCAGTTCAGATCTTTGGAGATTCATTGAACATAGTCAAATGGTTCAACAAGGAATTCATATGCCAAAACTGTATTTTAAATCCTAATATTGAAGAACTATGGTTGTTGAAAAATCATTTTGCTTACATATCTGTGTGTCACATTTACAGGGTGCAGAACGATGCAACAAACCTCCTTTCTAAGGAGGGCAGACAATAGACTTTGGGCAGCTGGAAAATTAAGGATATAGGATCGGAGGGCTCAGAGGAGTGGGACTGTGCCCCTTTCCCTTAACAGATGGATTTCTCTCTTATGGTGTCGGGCTCTGCTCTACATCTTTTCTGTGTTATATGTACTATTTTGTTTTCAGTTCATACTTGCTACATTTAGGAAAGAACTCTTATATTTCAGACAGTTACATTACTACTTTATCTCACAACTAAAAATTTATCACACTATTGGCCAGATTCTATGCTCCTGTGTGAGCTATTTTCATACTAAAAGGAGGCTTGGGACTAGAAGGGCAGTGCTTATATAGAAATTTTCTATTGCCCATGATGGCAACGACCGAGCAAGTGATCATCACTCGTGTTTTGGTGGATTTTTTGGATTATGGCCGATGGTAACGACCACATGATCTGGGGATTGAAGTCCCGCGTGAATTTCTAACATATGGAATGCTTAAATGCATGTACACAACAAAATTTTTATTGACTAATATAAAGTTTCGATTTTTTCTGCGAAAATAAAAAAGAAAAAAGAAAAAAAAGGATAGATATTCATAATGATAATGAAATTTTAATATTTTTAGATGACAATCTATTTACATAAATCAATTTGTAATTTTTTTTTCAAACCTTAAATAATTTAAACAAACTAAATTGTTAATATTACTGAAACAAAACAAAAAAGACAAAAATACTACTTCATTTAATAAAAACAATCACATTTATGAAATACACTGAGACACAAAGTTACATTTAAATCAATGGCTATATTAGGATTTGATAACTTCCATACCATTCATACAACATTCAGTAAAATTACAATAAATAAATAAATAAATAAATAAATAAATATATATATATATATACTTTCCATATAATATAAAAACTCAGGTGCAAAATCGATATTTGTTTCTAACTCCTTTTATTAACAAAAGAAACGGTCTGCAATCAAAATACTCCTCCTTCTTAAGATGACTTAAATCAATTTTATAACCTGCATTACAACTACACCCTTTTCTCTCATTCCAATAACGTGAGGCTTTTTAATATATCTATATTACATTGTTACGAACATTTACTGACAATTATCGATCTGAAACTACAACCAAACAGTCTCAGTCATTTTCCCAATCCTATATGAAATGACTATGGAATGTATATTGAATATCCTTGTTTTTCCACACTCTGCAGTGTTTCTATGTGGTCTTTCATTTAAAATATTAAAGAAATTCATACTGAGGGGTCTCAATAAAAATTTCATAGGTCACACTACTTATGCGCGCATGAAGAATGATCCCACACCCATTGCTTATCCTGAATCATTTACCGTTAAAAAAAAAAAGTCTTAATCTCTTGTTATATTTTCATCAATCAATGACGTTAAAATTCATGTAAATTTTGTTGGAATTAACTCCCAACCATTGCCATGAATGAGATAGTGGCAACAACCCACACTTCATCAATTTTGATTGCAGGAAGGAAAAGCAAAGATCCAAGAGTAGGAGGCGTTTTCATGCAACCAAAACAAACCGAGTATTGCAACCATCCTCTGCATTTATTTCTTTGAACCACCGCATTTAAATTACCTTGCCCGCAGAGCGCAATCTCAATGTTTTTGTTTTAATCTTAAGCCCTTTCGCCATAACTTATTCCACCGCTGATGCGATATCGGCGGGCCCCACTGTACACCTAAACGCTTTGCAAACCCGTGCATTTTCTTTGTTATCCACCGTTTCCTTACCTTTTCCGCTTACCACACTTACCAACATTTAGACACATCGCAGAGCGCACTTCACAACATTTAAATCTTACCTGTTAAGCCCCCGCAATGAACCGTGCGATGTTGCGATGCGATATCACATCACATATCGCAATTGCAATCCTTTACACTTTCCGCCAAACCGCCCACAACATAAGTTATTTGTAATCCAAATAATCGTGCTTGAACAATGGAAAGGGCTATTGGCTTGTCTCTCCATCGAACTAAATTAGCTAAAGGCGTGCGTTCATTCTTGCGATGTGATATTGTAATTTCCCAAATTTTTGCAAATAAATTGGGACATTAATTTTTGCTCATATTATATAGGAGATAAATAAAATGGGTAAGGAGACCCATTTGCATAAATAAAATTCCACATGAAGTGAGAAGGGATCCTTGGAGTAGCCATTTTTGCACCTCCTAGTATGAAAAGGGGGCAAACACATGAGGATGAAGTCATGTTGACCAAGTCAACAACACAACACAAGAGGGTGTAGCTTGCTTGGGAAGCCAACGCAGTTAGAAAGGGAGGAAACTTCTAGAGAAAGGAAACCCTAACAGGGTGGGATCCATGGCATAGAGATATCATTTGCATATAAGAAGGATGAGGCAACCATAGAGAGCATTATTGAATATTTGGACTTAGAGTCTATTTTCAATCTCTAGCTGTTCAACTGAATTGCAGTGCCTTTGGCATGAGGGATTCCTGTTTAGGAGTTCCTCTCCACTCTTGAGTAGCTCAAGGAGGATTGCTCTTCATTTCTCCATATTCAGGCATTTGGCCATAGCCATTTCTTCATCTACAACGCAGTCACTGGTTGTGTTGCAAGTGTAGCTGTGGAGGAGATTCCAAAACACCATTCCTTGGATCATTTCTCATAGGAAGGAGTTCCTATTCTTTGGGAAGATCAGTAAGGAGGGTTTCTAGAGCTGATTTGCATATTTTGGCAGGAGACCAAGCTTCTCCCACCTTCATCATCGCAGTCCCTTCCATAGACTGCGTTATCTCAAAGTTTGTTTGCAGTGGGGGTTTGCTCCACCATTTTAGAGGAAGAGATTTCTTGTGCCGGGATCATCCTTGCACTCAAGGAATCCATTGGAGGAGGTTATTTCAGTTTGCAGGCCATATTCATTCTCCTCCTTCTATTGTATATTTTGAGTTGCTGCAGCTACCCAGCAACTCCGACATTATTGTATTTTCATATTCTATACATGTATTGCAGCCAATCCTTCTAAGGATTGTGTATTAGTGTTATAGTAGTGTTTTCAGGGGTTGAGAGCATGCTCCCTCTCATTTCTCGAGCTATTACTGTAATATCATTTTATTACCATTTTACATGTTGAAGTGTATCCATGTTACTGCGCAGTCATAGCTGGGGTTCACTTGTGTAGCTATGTTTATCTCGGGAGTATTGTACCTCTGTCTTGAGGATTGCTATTGTTCATCTTGAGCATCATTTCCCTCAAGATATTGTACACATTTGTAGCTGCTATTATTTCAATAAGATGGCTATGAGTTCTCCAGCATTTTCAGAAGTTTGAGCAAGTTCTCTTCATGCTTATGTTTTGCATATTGCTGTAGCTCATTCCCTTGAGCAATATCTTCCCGAGGAAGAAATATTTGCATAGCTATAGGCAGAGCCTGAGCTAGGGCCAGATAGCCTCCGGTTCTCACCGTCTCTTTAGAGGTGAAATAAATGGTAAATGCCCACTCAGTCCATCTTTGAAATAGCCTTGTTCATATTTCCGACAAAGGAACACTTCAGTGGCGAAAAATTCTGCTGATTGCCATTTCGGGACATTACAGTGGTATCAGAGCATCTTTCTTGGCTCAGCCTGTGGCCTTCAAGCCCAAGAAAGAAGAAATCAAGATGATGAAGAGGATGAGCTTGTTCTCATCAGTTTTTAGATCTGGAAGGAACCTCTCCAAGGAGGTTGAGGAGAAAGAAGAAAGAGTGGAGGAAGGACCCTGCACTTCCTATTCTCATCAAGAAGGAGACAAAATTTTGAGCAGGAAGAAGACTCTGTTTTTTGATGGAGGAAATGGGGATAAGCTTACAATGCTTCTTCCTAAATCTACACCAAGCATTCATGGAGATCTCAAGTAGATTAGGAGGGAGACAGATGAAGAATCCCCAAGAGGGTTTGATCCTAAAGCAAACTCTAGATTTGTGCATAGTGGGTGTGAGCATTCAGCCACACACTATGAGGGTCAGTGCAGTCATAGTCCTAACAACACCATAAGGGAGGTGGAAGAAGAAGAAGAAGAAGAAGAAGTGACCAAAAGGCAGCATGGTAGATCTTATCTATCACATTTCGATGGTTCACTTGCCGGTCCAGCCAAAGCTTGGGTGGAGGAATTAGACACCTTTTTGCAGTAGCACCAAATTCCAGAAGATCAAGCTACCAAAGTTGCAGCGCTGCATATGAGAGGTAAGGCCTATGATTGGTGGATCTTTGAATCCTTTCCTTTGAAGAATAATGGCATTACATCTTATGCAAATTTCACTAGGGCATTAGTGAAGAGATTTTATGGGAGGATTCTTGAGACACACATGATGGGTTTGCACAAGGAAGGCCAAACAAAACCCTTGCATGAAAACACAATGCCTCTTCATGAAACAATAGAGGAGGCCAAAAATCTGAACCAAAACTTGCTGGAGAAGGAAATTTCATCTCACAACTTGGAGCAAGGGAGTATGGGGATCTCTTTCCCAAAGGAGGATCCAATCATTGAGAGGTTTCCCACTCATGTTGTAGATATTCAGGGAAACATCGCCGTTAGATCTAGAGTTGATCTAGTACCTCATGCAGAGGGAAGAGGAGCTCTTGCTCCACATAGAGGGATGCTTGCATCTTTGCAAGGAAGTCCCCAGGATCTCATGCATGGAGATCAAGGCACATATCATTTTTTATCTGTGCCATTGTTAAGGAGGTGTGGAACCTTGGAGACATAAGGAGGAAGTAGGGAGAAGACCCAGCATCATGAGATGAGGAGTACACATCCCTATTCATCTATGGAGGTTGATGCACCTGAGGAGATGATTGGATTGCACAGTGGAAGCATGGAGGGTTATCTCCATTCATCTATTCAGTCATCATTTGATAATAATGTCTCATGGCATGGAGGAATTTTGCAGGAAGACCCCATGTGTGGAGATCAAGGCACAATTCATGTGCCATTATTGGAGAGGTGTAAAGCCATGGAGTCACAAGGAGGAGATGGGGAGAAGAATCAATAACATGAGTTGAGGAGTACTCACCCATATCCATTTTTGGAGGTTATTTCACCAAGGAGGGAAGCTTCATTGCGCAGTCAGGGCATGGACATTAGTGTTCATCCAAATGTTCAGCCTTCTCTTGATGGAGATGTCTCACCACATGAGGCATTTCACCCAGGGAGCCACTAGTTCAGCAGAGGAGGATGGTTGCTTCACATTTGGAGTCACCACTTTTTGATTCTATAGAGGTGGGAGCCTTGGGAGAGCTTGAGACAACAATGGGAGTTTTGGATAGACTCATGATGGAGGGATACATTTCCTCAACCTCATATACACCTACTCTCATTGCAGATTCTGCGTTGTGGCAGAAGCAGCATAGGAAGGATTGCAACCTTCCAATTTGTGACTTGGGCATAGAAGATGTCAAGGAGGAGGATAGCCATATGACATATGATCTTCATGAGGACCTACCTGCACTGTCATTATGGAGGATAGATCCACATTGGAACTCCTGACTATTGGTGGGATATTCCAATGATTCTTTCACCTACAGGACATCTGATGATCAGCACGGGAGGAGATGCACCAGCCATATGGAGATGGGGGAATCAGCATAGCCACCCCTTTTTACTTTATGGATGAGAGGAGATTCATCTATGAGTCCCTCAAATGACTTGAGCAGAGAACATGGTAAGGGTGTACATTGTTTTCCACATGATCATTTCTATGATATATGTATGCATCCCTTAACCTTACACATGCAGGAGAATGCTCCAAGGAGGAGTATATATTTTGCTAGACTTCATGGTTTAGTAAGGGCCATAAGCATGGCTAATGGCCATTATCTTGGGAGACTTGGGGAGGATAGAGATCATGGAGGACATGCTCAACTTTCAGCAGATATCATTTACCTTCCCCAAACTTGTGAGGAGATTGATGCAACACACCGGTGGTTGAGCAGGCACAATTTTTATCAGTCTCTATGGTAGTGGAGCACTAAGCTGCACTGGTTACACTTGATGGACCATTGTCCTTCTCATTTGTTACACATGGAAGCAAGCATGCTGATCCTATTTTCTCCCTATGATTCTATTGTTCATGCCTTTATGAGGAGCATGATTGAGGAGGAGGCACATAGGATGGATGTGTCCATTGAGGGAGGAGTCCCTCACATATTTTTCATTGCATGTTCTAATGGGAACATGAGAAATGGTATGGCCACTACAGCAGCAACAATATTTTATTATGAGGTGAGCCATATGATGGGCATGAGACCATATGAGGATGATTCTCGACTCATCACATATGGAGATGTTTGGGCCAGCATGTCTTGCAGCGTTGAGGGAGAGACCTTGAGAGGTCTAGCCTTCTTCTTGCCACTTGATGGCAACATTATTGCAACCCAGGATCAGTAGAAACTCTACACTTATCTTAAGTGGAGAGAGAGACAACGTGGGGTAGACTATATGATCTACCATGTGCAGATTTTCAGCCCACCTTCTTGCCGGAGCCACAGGTGGATGGCAGTTTTTCTGAGTTGCCTAGTTGGGAGGTGACTCAATTTGCATGGCACATAGCTTGGGGAAGGATGGACCATATCGGGGAAACAATTCCCATTATATTTCAGACTCCATTCCTCAAGGAGGGACCTCTAAACACCACTTGCTATCTTCTTGAGCATTATACCTTACACGATGATGGCTTGACAACTGCTTGCATGTTAAGGAGGAGCATTGTGGAGGATTGGATTGATGGGATAGCATCACTGCATTTGGCAGAGATCATCATACAGGGATGCTACAGGCAGAGGGGAAGAAGACACAGTCTATCCTTTCACTTGCTTGAGGACAAGCAATCTTTGGGAGGGGAGGATTATAATGTCCCAAATTTTTGCAAATAAATTGGGACATTAATTTTTGCTCATATTATCTAGGAGATAAATAAAATGGGTAAGGATACCCATTTGCATAAATAAAATTCCACATGAAGTGGGAAGGGATCCTTGGAATAACCATTTTTGCACCTCCTAGTATGAAAAGGGGGCAAACACACGAGGATGAAGTCATGTTGACCAAGTCAACAACGCAACACAAGAGGGTGTAGTTTGCTTGGGAAGCCAGCACAGTTAGAAAGGGAGGAAACTTCTAGAGAAAGGAAACCCTAATAGGGTGGGATCCATGGCATAGAGACATAATTTGCATATAAGAAGGATGAGGCATCCATAAAGAGCATTATTGAAGATTTGGATTTAGAGTCTATTTTCAATCTCCAGCTGTTTAGCTGAATTGCAGTGCCTTTGGCATGAGGGATTCCTGTTTAGGAGTTCCTCTCCTCTCTTGAGTAGATCAAGGAGGACTGCTCTTCATTTCTCCATATTCAGGCATTTGGCCATAACCACTTCTTCATCTACAACACAGTCACTTGTTGTGTTGCAGGTGTCGCTGTGGAGGAGATTCCACAACACCATTCCTTGGATCATTTCTCATAGGAAGGAGTTCCTATTCTTTGGGAAGATCAGTAAGGAGGGTTTCTAGAGCTGATTTGCATATTTTGGCAGGAGGCCAAGCTTCTCCCACCTTCATCAGCGCAATCCCTTCCATAGACTGCGTTATCTCAGATTTTGTTTGCAGTGGGGGTTTGCTCCACCATGTTGGAGGAAGAGATTTCTTGTGCTGGGATCAGCCTTGCACTCAAGGAATCCATTGGAGGAGGTTATTTCAGTTTGCAGGCCATATTCATTCTCCTCATTCTATTGTATATCTTGAGTTGCTGCAGCTACCCAGCAGCTCCGACATTATTGTATTTTCATATTCTATACATGTATTGCAGCCAATCCTTCTAAGGATTGTGTATTAGTGTTATAGTAGTGTTTTTAGGGGTTGAGAGCACGCTCCCCCTCATTTTTTGAGCTATTATTGTAATATCATTTTATTACCATTTTACATGTTGCAGTGTCTCCATATTACTGCACAGTCATAGCTGGGGTTCACTTGTGTAGCTATGTTTATCTCAGGAGTATTGTACCTCTATCTTGAGGATTGCTATTATTCCTCTTGAGCATCATTTCCCTCAAGATCTTGTATACATTTTCAATTGCTATTATTTCAATAAGATGGCTATGAGTTCTCCGGCATTTTCAGAAGTTTGAGCAAGTTCTCTTCATGCTTATGTTTTGCATATTGCTGTAGCTCATTGCCTTGAGCAATATCTTCCCGAAAAAGAAATATTTGCATAGCTATAGGCAAAGCCTGAGCTAGGGCCAGATAGCCTCCGGTTCTCACCCTCTCTTTAGAGGTGAAATAACTGGTAAATGCCCACTCAGTCCATCTTTGAAATAGCCTTGTTCATATTTCCGACAAAGGAACACTTCAGTGGAGAAAAAATCTGTTGATTTCCATTTCGGGACATTACAAATATCGCTGCAACATATCGCAATCGCATAAGTTTAACCTTAGCTTCCTCTGCCTGCAAGTTATTTATTTTGCGATGCGATTCTATCATGCCATCGCACATCGTAATCACATAAGTTTATATTTACGGTTGAACCACCCGCAGGCTATGATAATTGATATGCGATGCGACAGTGCCACGTCACTTTGCAATCATTGAAATTTAAGTTTACCATTAAGCGCCTATGAATTAAAAGTTGATATCGCCAAAATGAGATAAGGGTGTGGATGTGATGAGGACTCAAAGCCGAAACATAAAATTTTTGAATTCTGACCTTTTGTGTTTTGAACGTGTTTTTAAGTGTTTTCGTGTATAAACTGAAATATGGTCTATGCGGCGATTTAATGAAAGAATGGGTCTTTTGATAGCCAAAGGACGACTTGTTGTTGAATGTTCATTCAATAGTAGAATTACATTGAATATGATTAGGTTTTTCAGACTACAGCCATTTTGATATAAGCTTATGTAATTTCATTATGTTTTAGTGAGTAGAATGAATTGAAACTCAGAGAAGAGTTGAATAAATTAAAAAAGAAGTTAAGCTCTTGTTTTTACGTTGTCTGTCTATATGTTTGACTGTTAATTCCACATAGTTGTGTGTTCTCTGTGTTGTGGGGGAAGCATCCCTCTGTGTTATTGTTTCGTTCAATATCTCCAACATGGTATCAGAGCAGGTCTAGGCTCTCAGTGAACGAAGCACGAGCTCGCTCTCTTTACTGAAGAAGCTGTAAGATTGATTTGAGAAGCGGTCCAACAGTGAGAAGGCTTATGTTTTACACAGTCAAGGAGATTTTTTGTTTACACAGTCGGAATGGCAGCAACAGGCACAAGCCTAAAAAATCCACAATTACCACAGTTCAATGGTAAAAACTATTATTGGGCCATTATAATGAGGGCCATGTTTGCTTCACAAGATATATGGGAGCTGGAGGAAAATGGATTTCCACAACCAGCAGATGCAACAGCCCTTATTTCTTTGAAAACAACAGAAACAGACCTGCTGAAAGATAATAGGAAGAAGGACTCCAAATCCCTCTTCTATATATTTCAAGCAATACATGAGAGTATTTTCCTAAGGATTGCAGCAACAACAAAGTCTAAGGAGGCGTGGGATATTCTCAAGACAACATATCAAGGCATGGAGAAGGTGAAGACAACAAAATTACAAATGTTGAGGAGAGATTTTGAAACTCTCTGTATGAAGGAGTCTGATAACATAGACTTATTCTTCACACATGTGATTGGGTTGGTTACCCAGATAAGGTCTCATGGAGAGA